>QLOH01000157.1:0-1200000 GCA_026901365.1 Sesbania bispinosa | reverse complement strand
GCCTTCGAGATATGCTCAACAAAGGCCGAACGAGTGGGACTAGGCCCACTTGGTATGGTGGGGAGGCCTGGGAGGGTCTTTTGGCCTACTAGGCCTCTGGTGAGTTCAAGGGGAAGTCCGCTCATAACAAGACCAATAGAGCTTCTCGTTGGGGCGGAGTAGTCCACACCACGGGCCGCAAGGCTCACATTGAGGTGGCTCTGGATATGGTATGTATAAACCTATTTTTCTATATTATTTTTGTATTTGTAATTAAAATAATTAATTAGTGTAATTTTTCTGTGTAGGCTCGAGAGCTTGAGCGGGCTGTAGATCCAAATGTGTTTTTTGTGGCCACCCACTCAAAAAAGTATGGTAGTTGGGTAGACGATCGAGCGCGGTCCATACATGTAAGGAAAAATTATGCTTAGCAGTGTTTCTTTTATATAATTTGATATATTTGCAATAGAATAAATAACTAATTATGAGTTCAAATGTACTTAACAGACAAATTACACGGAACGCCTGAGGGAGTTTGTGTCACAAATAGGGGACAACTCCATCATTGATGGGTCCACCAAGTTACAGATCTGGAAGGATGTTGTTGATGGCAAGCAACATTCGTCCTAGTGTGACCAGCCTCACTCAGGAGTCTCGGGCCCATAACAACGGGAGCGACTGTTCCTGGCAGTCATCTGACGAGGTGCTGAGGCAGGAGGTCATCGATCGAAGCAAAGCTGCAGGCCAGCCGAGCTGAAGAGAGGGCTGATCACTGTCAGGCGCAGTATGCACGGTTGGAGGAGGACTTCGCACAACTCTGACAACAGTTGCAGTTAGTGCTGGATGCCCACAGTGCAGATGCTTTTACCAGTTTCAGTTACGCTCAGATGCACTCACACTACGACGTCGACCTGGATGACCAGCTCTGGATGAGGATCATGGCCCACCACCACAACAGCGTTGTCGCCATCAACCTTGATTTTTTTTATTGACTTATGTTTATGTACAGTTTTTATATGTACTTTTTATATATTTTTTATTTTCTATATGGGTGTGTTTTATATTGTTTTTCATTATATTTTAGATCGTTAACAAATATGATATAAAATTTATAAAGTAAATAAAAAAATGAATTTCTATAATAATTAAACCGTAAATCCATAAATTAAAATAAAATAAAATATAAAACCGTAAATTCAATTAAAAAATTAATATAATCATTAGTGATAGTCATGGCCATCACTAGTAAAAAAATAAACAAAAATAATTAATTTATTAGCGACGGCTACGTTGTGACGACTTAGCGATGACTTGTGATCATTCCACGTTGCGACGGACTTCAGCGTCAGGCGAGCAGACGCTAAGTAGAAACGACTAATTTTGCTCGTCGCTACTGTATTAACGATGAACATTTTAACGAAGTCCGTGTGGTCGTCACTAATTGCATGGTAGCGACGATTTTCCTCTTCTAATGACGGATTTTGGTCGTCGCTAGTTCCCGAATTTCTTGTAGTGTCTTGGGGCACTCATTCTTCATATGTCTTGGCTCCTTACAGAGGTAGCATATGCGTTGCCCTGATAAGCACTAGCCCTGATGCCCCTTCCCATACTTGGGACATGGGGGCAAGGTCCATTGCCCTAAGGTGGGACGAATGGTTAAGGCTGCATTGCCCTGCTATTTAGGCTTTGAGCCCTTACCCGGATGGGACTCCTCCATCTTTCTCTTGCCTTTCTGTTTTGACGGCCTGTGTACCTCCTCAGTGAGGCTCTTCTCCACCAAGAGACACTTGCTAACAAAAGTCGAAAAGTCCCTTAGCTCCAAGGCAATCACAATCCTCTTCAACTCGAGCTTCAGGCCCGCCTCAAAGTGGTTACACTTTCACCCCAAATTTGGGACAGTCTGGAAGAATGTGGAGTATTTCTCTAGGCGCTCAAACTTGGCCGCATACTAGCCCACAAAAAGACTCCCTTACTTCATTTGCAGGAACTCAGCCTCCTTCTACCTACGGACGGTGGTCGGGAAGTACTTTTTGAGGAACACCGCTTGGAAACCCTCCCAAGTGAGCGATGTCCCTAGAGAAGCCATGCGAGCCTTGGATCCCTTCCAGATTTTGCATCAAATTTTTTAAGATTCTTTTTATTGTTTAAAATATAAAAATCACATCCAAATACATGAAAGTATGAAAATGTTAGGCTTTCTTCCTTTCCACAATTCATATGGAGTCTTGTTTAATATGCTTATGATATAAACTCTATTTACTATGTAACATGAAGTGGCAACTGTCTCAGCTCAAAAATATTTTTTAAAACAACTATAATTTAAAATAGTCTTAGCCATTTATTGTAGAGTTCTATTTTTGCTTTATACAACTCCATTTCAAATTCACTCCTAACAAAAGCAATATGTCGGCCACTTTCATTTTGTACCTTCTTGGAGAAGATTCTGAAAGCATCAAAGGACTCATCCTTTTTTGTGATGAATAATACCCATGTGAATCTTGAGTAATCATCCACTATTACAAATCCATATCTATTTCCTCCAATACTAAGAGTTTTGGTAGAACCAAATAAATCAATGTGTATAAGTTCTAAAGGTCTTTTGGTGGACAGGTTAGAAATAGTTTTCATATTTAAGTGGCCTACTTTCTTATGCCAAATCCATTTATCATTTTCAAAAGATGCAAAGCATGTAAGATTAGAAAGTTTTTCTAAAATATACTATAGAGATTTTTATTCCTAGTTCCAGAGAATAGAATTTTCTTAGTGAATGAATCTCTTATCACACATAATGTTGGTTGAAACACGACTTCAAAGCCACTGTCACATAAATGACTGATGCTGAGAAGATTATGTTTTAAACCTTTCATATTATTAATTTGAACAGAATTTAGCATACCTACTTTACCTATTCCTTTGATTTTGGCTTTGTTGTTGTCACCAAAGGTGATTGTACCACCTTTTACCTTTTGTAGTTGGATGAATTTGTTCCCGTCCCCTATCATATATCTTGAGCAACCATTGTCCAAGAACCATTGTTTTTTCCTTCTGGTAGTTTTGGCTAGTTCCTGAATCAGAGATAAACAAAGATTTAGGTACCCAAATTTTGTTTGGTCCTTTTTGGTTAGTTACCTTTCTTCTGACATTTCCTTTCTTCTTGTAACAATTTTGAACTAAATGTCCAATTTTGTTACACCAAGAACATTTAGGAAGTTACCTTTTGGCTGGTACAAAGAAATTTTGGTACAACTTTTGCTTTTGAAATTTGTTAAATCCAAATCCTGCTTTGTCAAAAACTCCCTTATAAGATCCAATTAGTTTTTCTATGTTATTAGTTCCTTTGAAAATTTAGCAAGATCTTGATTTAAAACATTTATCTTTTTTTTTCAGAAGTTCATTTTCCTTCTAGAGAGAGCTATTAGTTTGAATTGTATCTTCTGAAGAATTGAGTCTCAGATTTTTTACTTGCTCAAAGAGTTTAAAATAGGATTGTTGCAGACAATGATTTGTCTTAAATAATTTCTCATTTTCAATTTTTAATTCTTCATTTGTTTTGTGTCCTTTGGTTAATTGCGGTTTAAGCAAAACACATTTTTTGTACTAGTGTGTGTGAATTAGAGAGTAGGTTTTCAAAAGCATCCTCTAGTTCTTTATAAGAAGGTGAGCCAGAATTAAATACCTCATCTTCTTCCTTATTTTCCATGAGACTTAGGTTGGTTGTTTCTTCTTCTGGATAATCTTTTGAAGAGCTTTCTGAATCATCCCAGGTTACCATAATGACTTTGTTCTTTCTTAAGAAGTTTTCTGGGTTTTTTATTTAGCTGTGGACATTCAGCCTTCATATGTCCAGGTTTATTGCATTCAAAGCATATTATTTGTGATTTTCCTCCTTCAGGTCTTTGTCCATATTTTCTGGGAATGAAGTTTCTTTTTCGCTTTCATTTCCTTCTTATCATTCTTTGGATTTTATTGGAAATAAATGTGAGCTCATTGTAACACCCCAGCCTTGACCTGCGGCCCAACTGCTGGGGCCCAGGAATTCACTGGGCGTGTTAAATACTTAGCTTTTCCACCCCCTGAAGTGGATTATTCCCCCTAGGGGAACACTTGGAAAAGAAGAATTGAGTATTATCTTAATAACACTTGAATTGCTTGATTGATTTAGAGCCTGTACAATATCTATTTATAGAGACTATCGGTCTCCTAATTAAGGAAATAAAGCAACAAATCTGTACAAATCAAATCACACAAAATCTGTCCTAATTATGGACCAAATTCCCCTAATTACAAAACAAATCTCTCCCTAATTACAAACCAAATCTCCTAATATTTTACAACACTCCCCCTCAAGATGGTGAATGGATATCTATCATTCCCAGCTTGCAAGTAAGATCTTTAAACTGCTCGGTGGGAAGTCCCTTGGTGAACATATCTGCCAACTGTAGTCTTGAAGGAATGTACTTGGTGGCTATAAGATCGTTGTCTAATTTTTCCTTAATGAAATTCCGGTCTATCTCTATGTGCTTGGTCTGATCATGTTGAACTGGATTGTGCGCAATGCTAATGGCGGATTTATTATCACAAACAAGTCTCATAGGAGCGTCATACCTTATTTTGAGGTCATCAAGTATTATCTTCATCCATAACAATTCATAAACTCCTTGTGCCATAGCTCTAAATTCTGCCTCTGCACTTGATCTTGCAACCACATTTTGCTTCTTTCTCCTCCATGTCACTAAATTTCCACCCAAGAACATGCAATATCCTGTGGTGGACCTTCTATCTACAACTGATCCTACATAGTCAGCATCAGTATACACCTTCATGGATAAGTTTTCCTCCCTTTTAAATAATAATCCTTTCCCTGGAGATGCCTTCAAGTACTGAAGAATTCTGTTTACTGCTTGCAAGTGTCTTTCTCTTGGATCATGCATGAACTGACTAACCACACTAACTGAATAGGCTATGTCTGGCCTGGTGTGGGATAAATAGATGAGATTTCCCACAAGTCTCTGGTACTGTGTCTTATCCACCTTCAGGCTTTCCTCATCATTTCCAATGTTATGATTTTGCTCTATTGGTGCTCCAATGGTCTTATAGCCCAGCTTACCAGTCTCTTTAAGAAGATCAAGAATGTATTTCCTTTGAGAAATAAAAATACCATGTCTGGAGTATGCAACTTCAATCCCAAGGAAGTACTTTAGCTTACCGAGATCCTTCATCTCAAACTGAGTAGCCAACTTCTCTTTTAAATTCTGTTTTTCCATCTCATCGTCACCTGCAATAATCATATCATCCACATAGACTAGAAGTACAATGAGTTTACCATCTTGTGAATGTTTTATAAAGAGAGTATGATCACCTTGGCTTTGTTTGTACCCTAGAGATATCATAGCCTAAGTGAACCTCCCAAACCAGGCCCGAGGTGAATGTTTAAGGCCATACAAGGCCTTCTTTAATTTGCAAACCTTACTCCCTCCACCAGCAACATCATATCCAGGTGGGATCTCCATGTGTACCTCTTCATCTAAGCTTCCATGCAGGAAAGCGTTTTTAACATCAAACTGATGCATCTCCCAACCAAAGTGTGCTGCCAAGGAGAGGATAATTCTGACTGTATTCATTTTTGCTACGGGAGCAAAAGTCTCATCATAATCAATCCCATAGGTTTGGGTGTATCCTTTTGCAACCAATCTCGCTTTGTACATTTCTAGTGTGCCATCAAAGTGATACTTAACAGTCTATATCCACCGACACCCCACTGCTTTTTTATCCTTTGGTCTCTCTACAATCTCCCAAGTTTCATTCCTTTCCAAGGCACCCATTTCATCATTCATGTCTTGAATCCAGTTCTTATCCTTTAAGGCTTCTTGTACTGATGTAGGGATTGTGATAGAATCAATAGCTGAAATAAAACTTTGGTGCTACATAGAAAGGTTTTTAGTAGACACAAATTGGGATATAAGATATTTGCCACAAGATCTTTTCCCTTTTCTCAAGGCAATTAGTAAATCATCTGGGTTAGTTTCATAAGAGATATTTAAGGTGTCATCAAGGTTATGAGTTCTTACCTTTGGTTCGGAAATTGGAGTTGATGTTCGACCAGATCGGGTTTTCCTCTTCGCTGGTATTGTATCCCAACACATCTAACTTTGTTGTTCTTCATTGGTCCATGATTTCTATCATCTTCCATAAGAGTGGAATCTTGTAACAAAGGACTAGATGTCAACTCTAGGAACTCAACTTCGTCTAGATTACTCTCCCCCTGATGCTGAGTATTAGTAAAGAAAGATTTTGTTTCATGAAATGTGACATCCTTAGAGACATAGACACGACGACTTTGGGGGTGATAACATTTGTATCCCTTTTTGTTTGAGGCATAACCAATTAAGACACATTTGATAGCTCGAGGATCTAACTTTCCCTTATGAGTGTTATGTATATGGACAAAAACAGAGCAACCAAATACACGACTTTGGGGACTGGTCATAATGGGGTTAGAAGGATAGAATGAGGTCATGACTTGAACCGGGCTAACACCATCAAGAATACGAGAGGGCAATCTATTGATTAAATATGTGGCAGTGAGAACAACTTCCCCCCAGTAAGACTTAGGGACAGACATTTGGAAGAGTAGTGCCCTAGTAACCTTAAGGAGATGACAATTTTTCCTTTCTGCAACCCCATTTTGTTGAGGGGTGTCCACACAGGTTAACTCATGAACAACACCTTTTTCATTAAGGAAATTGGAAAGATTTTGATTTTACTCTTTCCCATTATTAGAACGCAATCTCTTAATGGGACTTCCAAACTGTGTTTGAACCATCTGGAAAAAATTAACGAACAGTTGGAAAACTTCAGACTTATCTTTCATGAGGAAAATCCAGGTCACCCGTGTACAGTCATAATTAAAGAAACAAACCAATTGGCTCCAGAAATATTAGAAGTAGATGCAGGTCCCCACACATCCGGATGAACAAGATCAAAAGGTTTTGAACTTTTATTATTACTGGAAAAAAACTGTTTGATGATGTTTAACAAACTGACAGACATCACAATGAAAGGACTCAACTGACACTTTTGTAAACAAAAAAGGAAATAATGACTTAAGGACACTAAATGGAGGATGACCGAGGCGCCCGTGTTGAAGCCATATCTGGGAGGAAGACCAAGATTCTGAACTCATCTTATGATGGGATGTGAGTGTCTTCTGTTTGATGCACTTTTTACTGTCTTCGTGTTGTAGATAATATAACCCACCCTGCTCTTTAGCGATTCCAATCGTCCTCCTCGTGGCAAGATCCTGAAAAATACAATGGGAGTGGAAAAAAGTGACTGCACAGTTTAAGTCTTGGGTGATCTTATGAATAGACAAGAGGTTGTTAGATAGTTTTGGAACATGAAGCACATTTTTCAAAGGAAGGGAAGATTGAAGTTGAATGTTACCACAACCAGTAACAGGGGTATAAGAATCATTAGCAACAGTGATATGTTGATTACCGGATGAAAGGGTATAGGATGAAAAATAAGGAGAATGGGGTGTCATATGATCAGTAGCACCAGGGTCTATAATCCAGATATTCTCAGTATCAGAAGCATTAAAGGATAAGAAGCTAGAACTCTTACCAGTCATGGTTAAGGAACAAGAACTAGATGGCTTACTGAGCGAGTCCATAAGAGCCCTTAGACGTTCCAGCTCTTCTTTGCTGAGAGGTAGTACCTCATTTTCTGCTGGTGGGATAGATGGGTCACTTTCATAATCAGATGTTACTTGATTAGCACGTCGATGTGTAAGCCCTTTGAACCCTCCAGTTCGCTCAAAGACCTTCTCCTTCCCATGAAGCCAAAAAAATGTCTCCTTAGTATGGCCCGTCTTCTTACAATAACTACACCACCGATCATCACGACTAGCTTTAATTGGTGGTCTTCCAAATGAAGAGCCTTTCATAGGACCCTTGCCACTAGCTGAGGCTGAACCATCTATAGGACCCTTGCTTGTAACCAAGGCTGAACCATCAATAGAGCTGCCCCCTTCCAGCATAACTAACCTTCGAGTTTCTTCACCTCGTACAATATGGAACACCTCCGAGGGAGAATGAAGTATATCCTTGCCCAAAATCTGAACCCGAATCGGATCAAATTCTGAGTTTAGTTCATGAAGGAACTTAAAGACTCGCACCCTTTCTAGGAACTTTGTCAGTGTGTTTGAATCAGCAGTACACTTCATTTTCAAATTTTGATACTGGTCCAACTCAAGCCACAAACCATTCAGTGTTCCGTAGTAATCTGTTACGGAAGACTCCCTTGCTTGGTATTAAAGATCTTGTTCTCTATTTCATAACACGCTACAATATCCTTCTTCATAAAATACGTATTTTTAAGGTTTTCCCAAATTTCCTTTGCATTGGAGAAGAACATGCAATTCCGGCTGATCTCCGGTGTCATAAAATGCCACAACAAAGTCATGATCAGAGAGTCTTCATCATCCCAAGCTTCATATTTGGGTCCGTTTTGGCTGGAGGGTCCGCCCTCAATGTGATTCGGCTTCTTTCGTCCCTTGAGGGTTGTACGAACCAACTGAGCCCACTGTAAATAATTTCGTCCATCAAGACGATAAGAGCCTTGAAGAGCCTGCAAATCGTTCAAACTCAAACCTTGCCGAACCTGCAGATCGTTGGGACTCAAACTAGAGGTAGTCTTGTCTTTAGTCATATTGGGAGGTAAAATGCAGAAAAAAAGAGATGGGAACAGTACCCTTCGCGAACAGTATTTGAAGGAGCTCCTAACAACACTTAAAAAAAGGCCGAGTTAAGGTGAAACGACCCCTGGAACGGACTCAGGGGTGGCCGGCGACCAAGTCTGTGGTGGCGTGGTCGAAAACAGCGGCTGGGAAGGTGCCGCGTGACTTATGCGCGCCAGAGACAGAAATGGCGATTGGCGGCGCGTTCGGTGTCGGATGGTGGAGAAACTATGGGGATAGGCCGACCTTGGAGAGGCGCTCATCCTGGTGTATTTTCCGATTGGATCCGCGGTGGTCGGCGGCGGACTGCACAGGTGGCGGCTGACGGTGGTTGCTGAACAAAGCTGAACGAAAGGAAAAAAATGAAGTTGCAGCAGTGAAGGCTGCAGAAGCAGAGCCCCCTGGATCGGGAGCTCTTATACCAACTTGGAAAAGAAGAATTGAGTATTATCTGAATAACACTTGAATTGCTTGATTGATTTAGAGCCTGTACAACGTCTATTTATAGAGACTACTAGTCTCCTAATTAAGGAAATAAAGCAACAAATCTGTACAAATCAAATCACTCAAAATCTGTCCTAATTATGAACCAAATCCCCTTAATTACAGAACAAATCTCTCCCTAATTACAAACCAAATCTCCTAATATTTTACAACAGGAACCTTCCGTGGTTCGAACCCAAGACCTCAGGGATATAGTCTTAGATTCACTAGCTCAATTGGTAGTGGTTCTAGTGAATCTAAGACTATATCCCTGAGGTCTTGGGTTCGAACCACGGAAGGATAGCTCAATTGGTAGTGGTTCTAGTGAATCTAAGATTATATCCCTGAGGTCTTGGGTTCGAACCACGGAAGGTTCCCCTAGGGGGAATAATCCACTTTAGGGGGTGGAAAAGCTAAGTATTTAACATGCCAGTGAATTCTTGGGCCCCAGTAGTTGGGCTGCAGGTTAAGGCTGGGGTGTTACACCTCTCTCGTATCCCCCTTTCTCTCCTCCCTTCCCTCACTTTACTCCCGACTCTTCCCCCTCTCTAGTGGGAGGAGAGTAAGAGGATGGGGGAGGGAGGGAAGGGAGGGGAGACTAAAGGGAGAGGAGAGTGATTTATTTCCTCCCCCTCATCTCCCTCTCCCTCTCTCCCTACCATCCCTCCCATGACCCTATCAAAGGCTGAGGGTGTGTAACCACGAGGTTAAGGTCACAGTGTCCACCTGCAGAGTCAATGGGTCTGAGGGGCACCCTCTAGTTGGGTCACTGTGACTCCTAAAACCTAAACCCTAAACCTGTAACACCCCAGTCTTGACCTGCAGTCCAACTGCTGGGGCCCAGGAATTCACTGGGCGTGTTAGATAAACTTCATCCACCCCCTGAAGTCGATTATTCCCCCTAGGGGAACCTTCCGTGGTTTAAACCCATGACCTTAGGGATATAGTCTAGGTTCACTAGAACAACTACTAATTGAGTGGTTCTAGTGAATCTAAGACTATATCCCTGAGGTCTTGGGTTCGAACCACAGAAGGTTCTCCTAGGGGGAATAATCCACTTCAGGGGGTGGAAAAGCTAAGTATTTAACACGCCCAATGAATTCCTGGGCCCCAGCAGTTGGGCCGCAGGTCAAGGTTGGGGTGTTACACTCATCTTCATTTCAAGAGTTTGATTGGTCTTCTTCATACTCTTGTTCCTTGTTTTCAATTAAAGGATTTGTACTTTGACTTGTACTAGTCCTTTTTGAAGTACTAGCTTTGAGTGCTATTGTTTTCCCTCTTCTTGCAGTTGGTAATATTTCATCCATAAGTTCTTGCTCATGAACTTTGAGTGATCCAAGAAGTTCATTCAGTTTCAAGACAGCAAGGTCCTTTACTTGTATAACTGTTACTTTGGGCCTGCAAATTTTTGGTTGACTCCTAAGTATTTTTCATGACTTACTGCATGAATTGGTTATTTGTGACATCAATTTATTAAATTAATTTCTATTAAATGTATTAAAATTTATTTAAAAAAAATTATGGTTATTTGTTTTTTATTATTAAATTTAATTTTAAATAAATTTACTTATATATATATATATGTGTGTGTATTTATTACCTATTGCAATTTATTTACATATATATGGTTAGTACAAATTGTTGTGGACTAAACCCTATTTAGGCCCATCAGCCATAACGGCCCAAAACTAATACAATAACTGCTAAATATCCACAAATATGTACATACTTGCCTGTTTACCATATTTATGACTATACTCACTTATGATATTTATACAAGCCCAATACCCCTATAAATAGGAGGTATTAACAATTTACAAGGTATACAATCTTTTACTCAGCCAACTACTTTGACTGTTATACATATCTGACTTGGGCGTCGGAGTGCCTTTGCAAGTACACCCCCATCTGTGGACAACCCAAATCCTCTTTTCAGCAATACCCAGATCTAGACCCGAGTCCAACTTGCAGACCCGAGTCCGAGTTCTATATCAGAACATTTGGCGCTAGAAGGAGGGCCTCCCCCTTTCCAGCATAACTGTCAATACCTGTCTCCAGACAACGAGGGCCCGCCCCCAACCAACTCCTGAAGGATGGGTAGATGACCTAGGATTTCAAGACGACGTAGTCGAACATGAGGGTACTTCGCAGCCCCAAGCTCAAGCCAGACCAGTTGAAACCCCTCAACTTGATCCCCGAGACGAGGTTATACGTCGTCTGGAAGCCCGACTCAAAGAATACCAAGAGTAGCTATAACACCCGTGTTTTTTCCGATTTACCCGTTTTTTTTCCCGTTTTTGCTGTTTTAAGCGTTTTTAATGGATTTTAAATGATTAAAATTATTTTTTTTTATTTTCAAAATTTATATTTTTGGATTCAGTATTAAAATTCCTATTTTTAGGAATTTTCTGGGAATTTTTGAGATTTTTTCTGCAAAAATTGACCTTTTTGCCCTCCGGTACCCTGACCCGGGCCCGAATACTCTTGATCCGGGCCAGAAAAATTGCACAAACCTTCTTTTCTCCCCTGAAAAATGCGCTGAACAGCATGGTGCATGTATGCCACTTGTCCATGTCTTCCTTCACACCATTAACTCTATATAAGGGAGATGGCTTCACTTTATGGCCATTTTTCACACTTAGCCATCTTCTCCACCTACCCATTTTCTCTCTTCTTCTTCTTCTTTCTCCCTTGCTGGCCGCGCACCACCACTCCCTTTCTCCCCAAAATTTCTCCATCTCCACCCAAATCACCAACCAAGCTTAAGTCCCATTCTTGGATTTAAGCTCAAAAATACATACTTTTTACCAAAATTCACTTGTTGGAGGCTTGAAGGAGGAGCTTGAAGGGGCTGTTGGAGGAGGAAAAATCTGCACTTATTCCATTGAAGATCTAAGGTAAAGGGGGGGAGAACTTGAACTCTAGTAGGCCATGTAACTAGAGTCAAGGATTTGCCCTTGAATCCTTGCTTTTTCTCTTGTTTTTCTCTTGAAAAATCAAACCTTTGAGTTTGTTTTTAAGAAAATATTTTCGGTCTTGATGAGCTGGGTTATTGTTGTTGTTTGCATGTCTTTGATCTTGCTTGGATTGTTGTTGATGGTTGGATTGTGTTGCATGCAAGCCAAGGAAGGATTTTTGTTGAAAAATCCCTCCCTTTTCCCCTTAAGCTCTCGGCCAAGAGAGGAAGAGGTGGCTACATGTGTGCAAAAATTATTTTGATGGTTTGGATGTGATTATGTGATGGATCTATGTACATGCATGTGGTTGATCTTAAGTGGAAAATTGATTTGGTGATTTATCTTGAAATAATGATGTTTTGAGCTTGAAAAATGCAAGTTTGAGCCTTGAGCATGTGCATGTGTGATTTGGATGGTTTGAAATATCCTATTTGATGTTTAAAATACATGGATGAGATTATGTGTGATTTTGGCAAAGATTGGAGAAAGAAAGAAAAAAATGAAATTTGGATGAACATTCAAGCTTGTTCTTGAAGTTCATGAGAATTCTTGATGAGATTCATCAAGGGAGATCTTTTTGATCTTGAAAAGATCAAAAAGAGGTTTAAAACATGTTTTTAAGTGTAAGGGACTAAAAGTTAAAATTTTTACAAAAAGGGGCCAAAGTGCAATTAAGTTAAGTTTTTAAAATAATTAGTTAAATTCGGATTTCTAATTTAATTAATAAAAAAAAAGTCTATATAAAAGTCATGCCTTTGAATTACTAAGAGTAAAAATGGGCTCTCATGAGTCCAATAACACTTAGGCTTTTTATTTTAGTTTAAAGTATTTAAAAAAAAACCTAGTTTTAAATTAATTAAATAGGAATAATCTAAATTGTTTAAATTAAGCCTGAAATTATTGATAACAATAATTAATTTAATTCTTAGGTTGATTAACCTAAAATTATCTAATATAATTATAATTTATTAATTAAGTAATTAATCACTAAGGATGATTAAGAGCAAATTAATTATGATTAATCTTAATTAAGCATATTTAGAGATTAATCAGGATATTAAATAAGGATTAAGCCTTAATTAAGGAAGGTCAAGGTTAATCTAATTATTGAAGATAAATTATAATTCAAAGTTAAAATTTAACCTTAATTAATTGTATAAAGAGGGAAAAGAAATTAGTAAAAGCCTCTCATAAGACATTCCATAAATCTTAGTAAGTATAGGAATTAAGTGGACATAATTATCAAGGGATATTAGTATAAACTACCATAAAAGAATACAACCAACACTCCCTCTGCATAAGACTTGAGAAGCTTAGAGAGGGAGAGAGTGTGTCTTCGACTCAAGAAAGGGTTGATACTCCCAAAACAAAAGCAATGGAGTTATGAAGTGGTACTGTGATATGTGTTGATGATGATGAGGAAAAAGATTCGATCAAAAGTATCAGTATTGATTTTATGACATGCATCATAAGGCATAACGTGATGATCAAGGTTGAAAAGCCTTACGACCTATATGGCAATAACGCCCTAGTACAGCGTGAAACTGGATGGGACGGGTGCACTGGGTTTGGCAAGGAACACCAGCGGCTGCAGGGGGCCACGCACCTGAGGATAAGTCGAGTCCCGAAATGGCACAAGTGGCATAGGCTCGCCTCCTATAGTCGTGCAAGCGGAGATCGGGCTTGACTATCCTGTCGCTCTCAAGTTTTCGTGATCAGTGTGAGTTTGTCTGGAAGTCGGGAAAAATTCAAATCGTCCTGGCCGGAGATTTTGAGCAATGCTCTTCGTACCAAATTACTAGTACAGAAAATACTCCTGACTAATTGCATATATGGTCGAGCAGTGGCTGGGTGCCCTGCTATTGGTTCTGCTTTCCTCGGGCCCTCATGCATTGGTTATCTGCATCATGGCAAGCATAAATTGCATACTTGTGATAGTTATTGTGATTGTGTTTGTGTTGTGATTGTGATTGATATTTTGTGAAATGATGTAACGCTTTAGTTACGTTGTCCTACTTGCTAGAGAGTTAATGCGATGTTCTCACCCTTCCTTTCTCTTCTATTCTCCGTTATTGTATTTTCTTGCGACTGCCAGTTGGATTTGAAGAGGATCAGAATGTCGGCAATGAGGGTAATCTTGAGGTGGGAGCCACGGGGGCAGTGGCGGATCACCGACGTTCCTAGGAGATGCGTGTTTACGGGGGACGTCTGCGTCACCATATCTCATCCTGGTCGTTTCCCCTCATCCCAGAGATCGTCTTCACAGTGCCTGTAGTTTTGGAGTTTGTGACGCCACCGAGACTTCGTCGAGTCAATACATTTCTCAACCGTCGTCGTCACCGTCCAGTTCCATCGACTTCTTCCCAGTTGTCTAGGATGGCTACCATGGAGGAACCTGAGTCCCCATGATACACTCTCGGCCCGGAGGCTTCGACTTCACCACCTGTTCGTTTTAGTGGGTTTGGTTGTTCCCCTACTGCTGAGCCTGATCTGATTGTCATCGACGACTCCTCATCTGAGGAGGAGGAGGATCCAGAGGAGGACCCTGAGGAAGACCCCGAGGAGGAGGAGCGGAGTGAGGATTCTTCAGACGGTATTCCTTCAGAGGCATTCAGGATGATCACCATCCCAGATATTGGGAGGAGGAGTCGTAGGTCTGCCCCTACTGGGTCAGACGACGACGAGTAGAGATTTGTAGTAAGGATGGTTTTGAGTCTAGTGGTAGCAGCTCTGATCAGAGTCCTCTTATTTTGTATGTACTTGTAGAGGTCACATGTATTCTACTACTAGAACTCTCCTTTTGTATGGTGGTGTTATATTTTGAGGATTTCCAGACATTTATGGTTATGATGATATGTACATGTATATATTTACCACGTTCTGCTTATGCTTCATTCTGTAAATATATCTGCGTGTATGTTAATCTGGTATGAAAGATGATTTGGTCGACTAGTGTTTTTAGAAAATGAATTTCAGATTAAGGTAAGACTATTTTATGAATACTTAAAATGAATTTAGAGAGAGTTAGGTTGATAATGACTAAAGCTCTTTTCAAAAAAAAATCCCATATTTTCCAAGTATTATAAACGATAGTTAACGGTAACGCGTCGTAATGCGATATTCTTAGTTGCGTAACTAAGCGTGTCACAGTAGCACCATAGAATCCCCGAAACCCAGCCTAAAGCAGTCGGAGACCCGGCTATTAGCCACTTGGAGGAGAGCATCCGACACCTGGAGCGCAACGTTGCTCCATAACCTCAACTCCAGCCAACCACGCATTCCCGGCCTCACTCCGACCGGAACCGTATTACCCAGCATGAGGTTTTGTAACCCGAACGACCGGCTCCCACCGCCCCGTTTAGGCATCCGTTCTCTGAGAGGCTCACCCGGGTCGAGATATCCAAGCACTTCCGAGGGGCCCTTCCCATTGAAACATTCAATGGAACCACAGATCCTGTTAAGCATCTAGATGCCTTCACCAATGAAATTCTTTTTGTAGGAATCCTGAAGGGAGAAGCCCTAGCCTGGTTCAAGACCTTACCCCTGGGATCCATTGACTCTTGGGACGACATGCAATCCGCTTTCCTAGGACGATTCACCATTTCAACTGAAATCCCCAGGGATCAATTCACATTTGCCAAAGTCAGACAACATAAAGATGAACCCTTCAGAGCCTTCCTGGCCCATTTCTACAAGGAATGCGCCCTCATCCCAGACTTGGCAGAAAATGTCCAGCTCGTATGTGCCGTCTCGGCCCTCTAACCAGGCTCACCCCTGGCTGTTTCCTTGTATGAAGAACCGGTCCGATCTATGGAACAATTTCTCCATCGTTCGCACAAGTTCGTGGGACATGAAGTACATCTAGCTGGAGCCGCCGAACACTCCACCAACCAAAAACAAGATCGAGACTCATTCCTTGACCGCCATCAGGGAAAAAAACCGTGGTCACCATCACCAGCATGACCAAAGTCGGCTTAAAGGCCGATACAATTCCTATGCCCCATTGAATACCAACCTTGGGAATATCTTGAAGGAAATGATGCACACTGAGCTCGCTGGTGTCCCAAAACCTCTTCCACCGAAGGCCACGACCCAAAAAGACAAGTCCAAATACTACTCTTTCCATGAAGGACACTGACACAACACTGATGAGTGCATCCAACTGCGGGATATCATAGAACAACTCATCTGGGATGGTCGATTGTCCCGATATGTGAAGAATAACCGGTTGCAAGGAGGATACCGGAAGAATGATGAACGGAAAAGATCCCCAAGTCCTAAAGGAGACAGTGATAGAAAGCGTAAGCGCTCCACCTCCCCCAGGAAATATGATCACAAGAAGGACACCGATGCGATGAGAGTAAGTGAAGCGCAACTACATGGATTAGTTTTCAAGTTTAATTTCAAAATAGATTCCTTCCAGATTTCAGATAGCCTTCCTTCATCTATAAATACGAAATTTTGAAAAGATCAAAGTAGCTTTGGAGGGAGAGTTAGCAGAGTTAGGGTTTAGGGCTCAAAGCTCCAGAGGAGACCCCGGAGGGCTGCCGAGATAGCAACGCTAGGATTGAACAAAAGTGTGGCAGTTTCTTCATTGGTCTGTATGGCTACCATGCGTAGCTAAACTCTCCAATAGGATTGAATGTAGTTGATTCAATCCCCAACTGTATGTGAATTCTCTTTATTGTTTATGAATCCCTATTCTATGATATCGGTACTTTTATACTTTGCTTAATGCGTAGCTTTCGCCTGTGTGCCGGAGTTATAGGCTGCTTTTATAAAATACATGGGAAAATGGTTTTGTGAATTCAACAGCGAGTTTGGGGGAACTGATAGGTTGGAAACTTGAACTCTGATTGGTAAAAATACTCATAGTAGTCGCTATAGGAATATAGGATGAATTGATAGTGTTAACGAACGGAAAAATAGAGCAATCAAGCCGGGGTAATTTGTCGCCTGGGAGAACCCGCATGGATTATCTTCGAGTATTTTACTACTGGTTACTCGGGGTAAAATAATATAGTTTGGCTAGGGTATCATAGAAATATATTCATAAATAATCTTGAGGTTCACATATAAAAGGGGTGCGATGATACGAAGTTCAATCCTGATCCAAATAACGCTATCTTACTCTACTCCACTATTCATATTTTCTTCTTATGCATTTAATTTCCGCAATACAAACATCAAATACCATTTCTTACTTGATAGTCTGATCACTAATCATTACGAGTTGAACTGTTCCCTGTGGATACGATACTCTTTACTTACTATTATACTGCTGGAATTTTGGTACGCTTGCCTAAATCCCATCAGAAGCAAAGAAGGTTCTAGTGTGCAGTGACTCCCAACTGATGGTATCTCAGATCAAGGGAGAAAACCAAGCCAAGGAACCTCAGCTACAAAGGTACTTGGAAAAAGTAAAGACTGCAAGCGACAACTTTAAAGAACTTATTTTCCAGCATGTCCCAATGAACGAGAAACACGAGCTGACATCCTCTCCAAGTTGGCAAGTACCAAGAAGCTGGGAAACAACAAGTCAGTCCTGCAGGAAGTCATCTCGGCACCAAGAATCTCAGACACAGCGGTCTTAGCCATTGACAAGTCAGATTCCTGGATAACTCCAATCAAGACTTATATCTTGAAGGGAGAACTCCCAAAGGACGAGAAGGAAGCAAAGAAGCTCAGACGACTTGCATCCCGGTTCACAGTCGTTAATGACAAACTTTACAAGAAAGGATTTTCTACTCCCTTGCTCAAATGCATAGCCCACAGTGAAGCTGAATACATCCCGGACGAGTTGCACGAAGGGAGTTGTGGTGGGCACCAAGGTGGAAGATCTCTATCGAAGAAAGCCCTCAGAGCCGGGTATTACTGGCCGACTATGGTCCAACAATCCATGGACTACGTCAAAAAGTGTGAAGCATGTCAGAAGAACAACTCCCTCCACCATCAACCCTCCTCTGAGTTATCCATTATGTCGGTCCCATGGCCCTTCCACCGATGGGGCATTGACATTCTCGGCCCTTTCCCCCAGCCCCAGGTCAAGTCAAGTTCCTGGTGGTAGCAGTTGACTACTTCACCAAATGGATTGAAGCAGAGCCCCTCGCCAAAATCACATCTTCCAAGATCCAAAAGTTCTTCTACAAGAACATTATATCTCGGTTCGGCACCCCACATTATGTGATCACCGACAATGGAATTCAGTTTACTGGCAAATGGTTCATGGAACTCTTAGTTGGACTAAAGATCAAACATCACTTCACCTCAGTGGAACACCTACAAACCAATGGTCAAGTCGAGTCTGTAAACAAAGTCATTCTAAAAGCCCTCAAGCGAAGGTTAGACAACGCCAAGGGCAACTGGGTTGAATAACTCGACCATGTACTCTGGGATTACCGGACCACCTCGCAGTCTTCCACTAATGAAACCCATTTCCGCCTCACCTACGGGACTGAAGCACTTGTTCCAGTCGAGATAGGAGAACCGAGTTGGATAGTGGAAAACTTCAATAAGTAAATGAATGGAAAAAATATCCTTGAGGAGCTAGACTTCTTGGATGAGAGGCGCGCTGTGGCACACATCCGAGATTCCGTGCTGAAAGAACGCTTGGCACTACAACACAATACCAAGGTACTTATCAGGAAGTTCAAACTCGGTGATCTTGTCCTATGAAGGGCCGACATTGGAAACAAAAATGCTTCTCAGGGGAAATTAGCTGCAAACTGGGAAGGCCCCTACAGGGTAACTAAGTCAACTGGAAACGACGCTTATAAAATTGAAACCCTCGAAGGGAAAGCCATTCCAAGATTCTGGAACTCGGATCAGCTCAGAGCATATTATTCTTAATATAAGCCGGTCTTGTTTCCCTGTACTTTAGGACCCTTAGGATTTCTTTTCTTATTTCAAACCCCGGATGTGAAGAATACCCGTGTTATATACTACCTTATTTGATTTAATAAAATCCCGGATGCGAAGAGCATCTCGGCTTCATGGTTTAACTATTTTGCAATCCCTCATGCGAAGAGCATCTCGAATACATTATCTTGATACGAAGAGCATCTCGACTACATGTTCAACTACTCAAACCCGGATACGAAGAGCATCACGGCCTCTTACCCCTTCGTAATAATTTAAAGTGACAAAATACGAAAGCGTTAAAAGCGTGCAAACACGTTAAAAGCGCAATACAAAATCGACAAGCATTACACGCGTACAAACACGTTGGAAGCGCAGCAGGCACAAAACAAGAGTCATTCAACAAAGGCACTTAATGTTTCCAATGTCATCAAAACAAGCAATTAATATAAGTGTAGAAATGAAATGGCACAAGACAAAATTATAAAAGAAAATATACAAGTTATTACAAATATTCATTCTTCATCATAAGGGACGACTTCCTCTCCTGAAGCAACTTCAACATACACTTTTTTCTCCATGTCAACTTTGCATATTTTCTCCTTGAAAACTTCATAGGAAGACGACACCCCTTCCACCACCAGACCGGGATTGAGAACCTTCAGCTGGGCCATTGCATTCTCGAAGGACTCAGTACCAATCTTTTCAAAAAGCTGCACAAGACTAGCCTTCTCTTGGTTAAATTTTTCCTGAGCTTCAGCAGGTTCTTCTTCACTATCTCGGTCACGACCGCTTCATTCATCTCGGACACTGGAGAAGCCATTTGCAGCTTTTCCAAGTCCTCTTTTAACTTGGTTATCTCAACTTCCAGGGCCTTATTTTTATCCTTGGTCATCTTGTAAAAACCCTTATATTTTAATTTTTCTTTCTTCTCATTATCAGCAGCATCATTGGCAGCCTTTAAATCCTCCAAGGCCTTGTCTCGTTCAGTAGTCTGAGTTTCCAAGTCCGCGTTCATCTGATCATATGTCGACATCACATCTAACTGCATATATCTCAAAAACGAAGCATGTTGGAGACATTGGCGCTCCAGATCCCCGAGGTGCTCCCCTATAGGAACCTTGTCATGAACCGCCTTCAAAAGGGGGTTATACAGAACATGATCTATCTCGGGCGTATCGAGGTCACACTCCGAGTCACGCAGATTAACCCCGGACTCCCCGGAGGATTCTTCGGCCCTCGGCCTCTTCTTGGATTTTGCAGGCCTTTTCTTCCTTTTGGGCCGATTTTGATCTGCACCACTACCATGCGCCAAGTTATCCCCATTAGGGCCGATGCCATCCTGCAACACGGGCTGACTCCCCGACACACCATCACCCACATCCTGAGTCAGGTCCAAATCAACATGCACATCATCCCCCTAACCCATGTTGGCATTCTGTAGAGCCCTCAGTTGCTTCAACGCGGTTGGCCATGGATGCTAAAAACAGTTAGAAATATAAAATTAGTCAAGAATTGAAACAAGTCAACAACTAGCAGAATTGCAAATCTCACCTATTCGTGAACCGACATTGCGCATTGGCCCATCTAAGATCTTTTTACTAGAAAAGACCCCATACTCTTTCACAAACTCCATAAGTAAATCTTTGACGGTCTTGTCTCGTAGGGACAAACTCGACTCGGCCACCTCATAATCGGATAACTTCTTGTGATAGTGCCTCTCACTCCAGTAAATATAGAATTTTGGAGCGTTAGACGACTGCTCCTCCCAAAACGGCTTCACACCTTTCGCCGCCTGCACCTGGAAGAATTCTTGTTTAAAAGCGATGTTCCCCCTCTTGGCCGACTTTGTATATGGTCCGATCAACTTGAGACCATTAAACCCCCTTAATGTGATCCAACTCTTCAGGGTCTCATCCTTCTTCCCCTTGGGATGCTTCCTCAACACTTGGAAAAAATGAAAGAATAACTTAATAGAAGGAGTAAAACCAAACTCGGCCATTATCAGTTGAAAATACCTGATGAACGCCCATGAATTTGGATGCAGTTGTGAGGGAGCACAGTTCAAATACAAGAACACCCTTTCTTTGAAAGGAGTGAAGGGGAGCCTTATTTTCAGTTTAGAGTAAAAAAAATCATATGTATACAAAAAGAATGTATTGTTTTCTGAGAGGTGGCAAACCCGGCTCCCCTGAGGTGGAATCACAACGTTATAGTCCCTCTTCATTTCCGCCGTACCAAATACCTCCAAGTCGAACAACCGCTCCTGGCTATGCTCCGGGTTACCCTATCTATAGATACTCGACGTCCCAAGAACTTCAGGATCCACCCAATCATACCTATCTGCCCACGCAGGCATAAAGTAATCTTCGTCACGAGCATCGGCCATCTCAACACCTGCAGAGGCCGTATAACAACTACCCAAATCAGAACCTCCACAACTAGAACCCGACTCGGAACAGTAAAAAATGCTATCACAGGAACCCGACTCAGATTTCATAGGCAAATCACTCAACCCAATCCCAGTGATACCCTTAAAAACCTGTAGGCCTATACTTCTCCGTCTCAAAATCTCGACCACTTTAGGACTAAATTCTTTGAAACCAACACTATCCCCATGAACGATTCTTAGATACGCACGATTGAGGTTTCCCAGGAAGAATCTCCAAGGATTCACTATCACTCATTTGTACAGAAAAATAAAAGGAAGGGAAAAGATGTACCTGGTAGTCGGGTTTGTGACACCCTTCTACCCCAATCTCTAATACAATCAATAAATCAAAATATAAAGGAAAGTTGTAGCCCACAATGGGTAAAAAGGTTCACATTTCTCTCTTATAAAACGTCATTTAACTCAAAGTCAATTCAATATAATAAAAAGTAAAGTCAATGGTTTCAAAACAACTAAAACATCATAATATTAAATGTCAACATCTAAAATATTCATCATGGTCATGCAAGGCACTTAAAATAGTTTTCATCTATCTCTACTCAAAAACATAATAAAGGAAACCCTATTACTAATGCCCTGATGTCACAAGTATCAGAGCGGAACCCCTTCAATTCAATACTCGGCACCTTGAGTGCCATCTTCGTCACCTATAAAATAACCACAGAGAGCACGGTGAGGAAAAGAACACATACTCATACATGCATGCAGAAGGCTACCCTATCCTCACCCAACACATAGTCATAATCATTAATTTCATCACATAATCATCATCAATCATATCATCTCACACTTTTATTATTAACATATTAAATCATCATAATTTATATAAGTCTCACTTCACAATTCATCAAAACACACCCTTTACACTCTACACATAATACTCATAATATAATTCACATCTCAACACCATCATACAATGCCATGTATGCTCACTCTCTGATTATGCACACCAAAACTCATCCTAAGGATCATGATTCGAAACTCCGCACAATGGGTGCACCTCGTCAATCCTCTTAGTTGTTACCAATGATGGCCCTACCGTTAACGCCCTCTCTGGCCGATAGGTTGCACCCCCTCAATGGGCCCGTGAAAGTATATTCACCCTTAGGTTGCACCCCCTCAATGGGCCCGTGCAAGTATATTCGCCCCTAGGTTGCACCCCCTCAATGGGCACGTGCATCAAATGTCCCCATCTTGGTCGTCGCCCCCACTCTGGGGCATATGCTAGCCACGTCCGGCTTATGCATCACACACATCTCATATCTCAATGTTATGCTCAATGCAATCATCATACATCATATCTCTCACATAATCTCTACGCAGAATGCATAATCATCAATTCACATATATCTCATACAATCTCTATGCTCAAACATCATCATCAATTTCACGTAAAACGTTCACATCACAATACTGATCCACAAATAATACACTATAAACATTCAATGTCATTCCTCATTTCTACAAACAATTTATATATTTACCATCAACAGATTAAAGGATCACACCATCACATAAACAACACTCTCATACACACTTTGACCTGGTAATCGATTACCACACAGCTGTAATCGATTACCAGCAACTCTGGGACACAAAATACACTCTGGTAATCGATTACAGTAATCGATTACAAGCCTCCTGTAATCGATTACCAACCAATCACCTCTCTGGTGATCGATTACCACACAGTTGTAATCGATTACCAGCATGTCAACTATCTGGTAATTGATTACAGCCCCCCTGTAATCGATTACCAGCATAGTTATCAAAACCGGACCGGACCGGCCGGTTCAACCGGTCTGACCGGGAACCGGCCTGGTGTCCGGTCCATACAACCCTGAGAACCGGCTGGTTTCAAAACCGGTGGGAACCGGTCAAGAACCGGCCACGAACCGGTGAAAACCGGTAAAGAATCGGTGCCAGAAAACCGGTTGAACCGGCCATTTTTAAAAAATCGATTTTTTTGTTTTTTATTTTATTTTTTTGATTTTTTATTTAATCTAAAATATTTTTAAGATAAATAAAAATAACTTTTTAAGAATTACACATAAATATTTATTATTTAGTCAATTATTATGAATTTTTTATCATATAACACATATAATAAAGTCTTTTATATTAATTTATAATCTTATATATCTTGATTTCTTATGATTTTATTTTATTATATTACTTAAAAAATATTATATAATATTAAAAAATATATTTAATTATTACCGGTTCGACCACGGTTCAACCACGGTTGAACCACTGAAACGTGAACCAGTACCTTCACCGGTTCAATTACCGGTCTGGTTTTAAAAACATTGATTACCAGCAAGCCCAACTCACTCAATGCTGCCCAGAAAACCTTGTAATCGATTACAGGTACTGCTGTAATCGATTACCAGCGACGCGAGACGACAGTTTTTGCGATTTTTACCCCTTTTAAACCTTTTTCTTTAACCCATAATCAATCCTTATTGTTAATACTTCAATCCCACACGTTTTTACCGAACCAATTCAATGAAAACATCAATCTTTACTACAAATTACCACATCTAATCCATTATTAATCCTCATCGCTAAACCCTTATTTATCCCTTTTCGCTATTCTCGCTACCATCATTCAATTCATCAAGATTCATCAAGATTAACACGTTTAAATATCAAAGCAAACAGATTTCATCATATAACTCATAATGCACATAACAAATTCGAATTTAAAACTCTTAGAGGGTCTTATGGTTGCCCTCACTACCCAAGCACCCCAACATACACGCATAAGCAGCACCCTTTCCCCCACCGTACCTTAGAGACGACGATCGACAATGAATGGCTGACCTCCCTTGATGATCTACCTTGCAACACCTTCTCCTTGTGGAGTCGCTTCTCTCCTCCCCTAGGGTTTGGTTATCTGATGTTTGAAAACTAATGTGGTGAAATAGATAACTCTTCCCCTATTTAAACATCTAATTGGGCTGGGCCTACTCCAACCCACCCATCCCCCTTATTAATTAATTAATTAAAATTATTTCTGATTAATAATAATTAAAGATAATAATAATAGTACTATTATTTCTTCCTTTTATTTTATTTTATTTGCCTACAAATTTTAGGATGTTACAGGGTTCAAATCTGAGACGTAAGTCTGTACTCGGTTCTTCTCCCGGGATTACACTCACAAGATGCTTACTGCGTTCTGAAAAATGACGAAGTGAAGAAATCATGAAACATCTCATCCTATTTATAGGACAGAAACAGGCCCAAAAGCTACATGGCCCAAGAATTCGTATCGACACAACCATGTGAAACGTCACTTGGAAGGTGAAGCGTGACCTGGAAACTGAAACGTCACTTATACGATGATACGAGGAAAACCAAACGTTGCAAGCAACTTGTCTTTAGTCATGTATGTTGAGTCTCAAAAATATCATAAATAAATTATGATGTTTTAAGACAATATAATTCCCAAGTTTTAATGACTAACAAATTTGGGTTAAAATAATTTATCATAGATACACATATGTTTTTAATGATTTATCTATGATTTCAGCAAGCCACCATGATCCTACAAAAAGACTTTGAAGTATTTCAACCTGTCTGAGGGATCAAGCCTTCTGAAGGTTCAACCCGTCTGAAGTGTTGAAGCTGTCTGAAGTCTCAATAATGACGTGGCACCTTTGCTGAAGTTTTGTGAAGACGTTTTCTGAGTCTCTGCTGCACGTACCTTTTCAAGCATATTTATGGCAAGGAACACAGAGGTCTTTCCTGGTGTTTTTGAAATTCATACACCACTGGGGAAATTCCTGCAACGCAGCCTCTGCAGCAGCATTTGAAGCAGCTTTTTTTGGCAGGTGGAACCTTGTACTGTGTCAGAAATGTCAGGACTCTCAGAAGCATGCCTCACAACGAATTAAATAGCATTTAATGCTATCTCTAAACGGTGGTTTTTCAACGGACTGAAGTCTGGGTATAAATACCCCTCATGAAGACCATCACAAGTGCTAAGGATTTCATATTCAAGAAAATAAAAGAGAAACAAATCGCTGCCAGTTTTTACTCTGTAAAAACTCTCTGATAATATTCTTTGTACACACATTTGTATATCCTGAGTATACCTCAGTTATCTTTGTACATTGTATTTGTTTGAGCTTAAAAACTGGTTTAGTTTAAAAGCTTAAACTTATCTTTCTCTGTAAAATTGTTCTTGAGCCTGGAGAGGCTTGTTGTCTAAAGAATACTTGTCTGTAAGAGCCTGGAGAGGCTTGGCTGTAAAGAATACTTGGTTGTAGAGCCTGAAGAGGCTTGTTGTCTAAAGAATACTTGTCTGTAAGAGCCTGGAGAGGCTTGGCTGTAAAGAATACTTGGTTGTAGTGCCTGGAGAGGCTTGTTGTCTAAAGAATAATTGTCTGTAAGAGCCTGGAGAGGCTTGGTTGTAAAGAATAATTGGTTGTAGAGCCTGAAGAGGCTTGTTGTCTAAAGAATACTTGTCTGTAAGAGCCTGGAGAGGCTTGGCTGTAAAGAATACTTGGTTGTAGAGCCTGAAGAGGCTTGTATGTAAAAAAATACTTGTAATATTTGTGAAAGATTAAGAGAAAATTCAAGTGCTAGTTGGCATTGGGACTGGACGTAGCTCACAGTGGTAGTGAGTGAACCGGGATAAATTCCTTGGCTAAGTTTTCTATCCCTTAACTCTTGTCAATTCGTTTATACTAATTTAAGGGTGTTGAAAAGCAATTCTAAATATTTTAAAAGCTAAGAAACCTTTTAAAATACATTTTCAGAAGTTGTCTTAAAAACTTCAGACAGCCCTCAAAAACCTGTCTGAAACAGTTTTATACTTGTTGTTTTGAAAAAGCTTTCAAAAATATTAAGAAACACTATTCAACCCCCCTTCTAGTGACATGAAAAAGACTGATAGGGAACTATCAGATCTAGAAGATGATTTTGCAGGAATGGAGCTAAACACACACAACAGCACCAAGGATGAACAAGTCTCTGAAGAACTATCAGAACCTCCTCAGACAAATGTTGAGTCTCAGACTGACTTAGTATCACCTCACAAACCGAACTGGAGATACAAGTCACATCATCCTAAAGAGCAAATAATTGGCAGTGCTTTAGAAGGAGTTAAGACAAGATCAAAATTCAAGAATCTGAATTCTCTTGCTCTCTTGTCTGAAGTTGAGCCAAAGAACATTGATGAAGCTCTGCATGATGAAGGGTGGATCCTAGCCATTCAAGAGGAGCTGAATCAATTTGCTAGGAGTGATGTTTGGACCCTTGTTCCTAAACCCCATGGGAAAACAATTATTGGAACCAAATGGGTGTTCAGAAACAAGTTATCTGAAGAAGGAAAAGTGGTCAGAAACAAGGCAAGATTGGTGGCTCAAGGGTACAATCAACAAGAAGGCATTGACTTTACTGAAACCTTTGCCCCTGTTTCCAGGTTAGAAGCAATTAGAATTCTTCTCTCTTATGCTATAAATAATGGCATCAAACTATATCAAATGGATGTCAAAAGTGCTTTTCTCAATGGATTCATTGAAGAAGAAGTTTTTGTTAGACAACCCCCTGGTTTTGAGGATGTTGCTTTTCCTGATCATGTTTTCAAACTGAAAAAGACTCTTTATGGTCTGAAACAAGCCCCAAGAGCTTGGTATGACAGATTGAGTAGTTTTCTTATCAAAAATGGTTTTGAAAGAGGAAAAGTGGATACAACCCTTTTTAGAAAACAGTCTAACAAAAATCTTATGCTTGTCCAGATATATGTTGATGACATTATATTTGGTTCAACTGATTCATCACTATGCAAAGAGTTTTCTGATTTAATGCAATCAGAGTTTGAAATGAGTTTAATGGGTGAACTAAAATTTTTCTTAGGACTTCAGATTAAGCAAGATTCTGATTGTATATGGATCCATCAAGAGAAATATACAAAAGAAATGCTTAAGAAGTTCAATTTAAGTGATTGCAAACCCATGTCAACTCCTATACATCCCTCTTCATCTTTAAGCAAGGATGAAAATGAAGAACCAGTTAATCAAACTTTGTATAGAGGAATGATTGGCTCTTTATTGTATCTAACAGCAAGCAGACCTGACATTATGTTCAATGTATGTCTTTGTGCTAGATTTCAATCAGATCCAAGAACTACTCATTACAAAGCTGTTAAGAGAATTTTTAGATATCTTAAAGGTACTACTAATCTTGGTCTATGCTATAAGAAAGACAAGGATTGCAGGTTAATAGGATACTGTGATGCTGACTTTGCTGGAGATAGAATAGAAAGAAAGAGTACCAGTGGAGGATGTCACTTCTTTGGAAGCAACATGATCAGCTGGTCAAGCAAAAGGCAAAGCACCATTGCATTATCAACAGCAGAAGCAGAATACATCTCGGCAGCCAGTTGTTGTTCACAACTGCTATGGGTGAAGTATCAACTTGAGGATTTTAACATTCCTATATCTGTTATACCTGTGTTGTGTGATAATACAAGTGCCATTAATTTGTCTAAGAATCCTATCCACCATTCTAGGGCTAAACATATAGAAATCAAGCATCATTTCATTAGAGACTATGTTCAGAAAGGTGTTTTTGATATAAAGTTCATTGAAGCAGAGCATCAATGGGCAGATATATTCACAAAACCCCTGGCTGAAGATAGATTTAAGTTCATATGCAATAACTTGAACATACATGCATTTTCTAATTGATTATGTATGCTGTCTGAAAAGAGCATCTGAAATCTCAGGGTGTCTGAAATTGTGACATGTCTGAAATTTTAGGGTATCTGAAATTTTATATGTGTGTCTGAAATTTCTCACTTGTCTGAAATAACTTGATGACGTGGCTATCTGAGACGGTTGAATTACATTTATTTTGTCTCTTCCACTTCGCATATTACCCAATGTCTGCGCAGCCAGTACATGCCATCATTGCATCGTGGGTGTCTTTAAATGCAGGAGTTAGTGTGTTGGAGAAGCCTTACACTTTCTCTCAGCTATTGTTTGAACTTCTTCATCTCTCTTGCAACCGGTTTTCTTCAAAGCTTTTCTCTGCAACTTCCAATTGCACCTAAGAAGTCTAGCTCAGGAGGCAATGTGGTCAAGTCAAAGGGTATTGACCTTGAGGATCTCAGGAATCTGCGTATGGATTTAACTGAAGAGTTTGAGGCTGCTGGCTGGACTCCTTTCTTTGAGAGCATCTACTGCTCATGGCACAAACAAAGCATAGTGGATTTCTGGGCTTCAGTAAGAGGTATTCCCAACTCCAAAGGTGAATACGAGAGCATCAGGTCATCTGTGCTTGGTGTCCCTGTTTTTGTTGATGTGGAGATCCTCTCTAACATCACAAAAGTGAAGGCTGAAGGAGAAATCTTCTACCCTGGATGGGAGCTGAAGAATGGTGGTCAGAAAATGTATACAAGATTGCTGTATGGATCTGAAGAACCCAAGAGTTCTGATTCCAACTATTTGATGGACAAAGTGAGGGTTCTACACTCCATTTTAGGGTGTTCCATAATCCCTAAGAGTGGAAGTAGGAACCATGTTTCTGAGTTGGAAAGGTTCTGCTTAATCCACCTTGTGCTGAAAAAGAAGGCAAATCTACCAAGGATTCTGATGTTCCATATGCAGAAGAAGATTAGAGACTCAGGTGCAAACCTTCCCCACAATCTGCTTATCACCAAGGTACTTCTTCATTTCAAAGTACCTCAGGAAAGAAGATTTGATCACAAGGGTCCTGTCTTCTTTGGAGAATCAAACATTAATAGAATGAATCTGAAGAATGCTCTAGTTCCAAGGCCCCCATCTCCTACTTTGAAGGAGAGTGTACTGATGGAGAAAGCATCCAGGAGGAATAGCACAATTGAGATACTGGAAAGAGAGCTGCAGGGAGACATCAAAAAGGAGGAGTTCAAAGGCTCCAAGCCCTCCCCTCAACCAAAGCTGCAGAAGTTACCAGTAAGAAGTGCAGCAAAAGTGTCTATAGCAAACCCTAACTTGCACTCTAAGACAACTGAACCTGTTCAGAAGGCTTTGCAAAAGCCGTCTGAAATTGTGGGTCAGGGGTCTGAAATTGCAAGGCCTCTTAAGCCTACTTCAAACAAAGAAGGAAAGGCTCATGAGGATAGGATTGCTGATGCTGATGCTGTAGCAGCACCACCATTGGCTGCTTGCCCCTCTGATCCAGAACTGATTCAAGTGGCTGCCATAGCTACTGCTTTGGAGCAAGAGGAGCTGGAACAAAAAGAAGAACAAGAAAAGACTGATCATGCACTTGCTGTGGCTGCACAACTAGCTAGCTAAGGATGAAAGGCAAGAAACCTTGGCTCAAGGTTCTAAGAAAAGAAAAAGATCCAGTGTTGTTCAGAGGAAGAAGAAGAGAAGTAGATTTCTTGAGATGGCTCCTGAACCTACTGCTAGGGTTACAAGGAGTGTGGCTAGTCAACAAGAAGCTGTGGATATGGCTGACAAATACCAGAAGTTTGTCAAAGCCAATCTCTATTTCAAGAAGCTTAGAGAAGCTAAGCAAGCTGAAAGAGAAAACCAGCAGGTGTCTGAACCTGAAAAGGCTAAGACTCCAGTAAAGAGGCTTAGAGTCAGGTTTGACAATGTGACCCCTTCACCACCCTTTTCACCTGAAAAGAGGCCTACTGAAAAGGAAAAGGATGAAGAGAAGAAAGTAGAAGAAGAAAGGCAAGAAAAAGAAAAGGAGGTTGTTGAGCAACCTATGGTTACTGAAGAAAAAGAACCAGCACCACCATCACCATCATTTCCACCACCACCCACATCCTCACCATCATCAACATCATCTTCAGACTCAGCTCATTCTGAAGAGCCAGTTGTAGAACTTCAACAACCATCAGGCTCAAAGGTGTGGAAAGGAAGCATGCTACCTGAGTACATCAGACTTGGACCCAAGAGTAGGGATTGCTTACAGAACCCACTTTTGATCCATATGCTTTCCCATCAACTGATTTTCAGTATGCTCAAGAAGCTGAAGTACCACATAGAAGATATGAGGGACCCTTCTTTGAAAGGGAGAGAATGCCAAAATTCCCAAACCTCTATGAAGAATTACTGTACTTCAGAGATGCACCTCCCATCTCTCTGCATCAAGGTTTGATCAAGCACACGGCTGAAGCTGAAAGGGAGAAGTACAAGGGAAGTCTAGATCAACAATACTCTGGGCAGCTGGAAAAGATCAGAAAGGGAGTGGTAACCCCTGCTCATAGGTGAGCATCACTAAATCCCTTCTCAGATGAAGACTGCATGAAGCTATCCTATGATGAATGGAGTTTTGCAAGGCAGCTTTACACAAAGGGAGAGCTGTTTGAAAGAGACTGTATCAAGGGCATAGGTATGAGAGGCTACAGGCCTCCTAGGACTTTCTCAATCAGGCCAACCACCAAAATTCTGGTGCAACCTGATAGGATTGTGCCTAGGTATCCTTTCAAGGAGGGTTCTGAAGATAAGTTTAAAGAACCTAAAGTTTACTCAGCCCCCTTCAAGCCTTTGACTCCAAAGGAGTGGAGAGAGCTACCTGCCAATGTAAAGAAGCAAGGAGGAGGCATGGATCACAGTCTTAGAGACAGGGTTTGGGCTTCTTATTGGAAGATAAGAGAGGATGTTGGATCCTCTTCTGGGTCATCTGGACCTGATGAAGATTCACTAGTTGGCCATGGGAAGCACATGAATGTGCAATATATGTTTATCAGACAACCCTTTCCCCCTCTGACTGCACCATTTCATGAAGAATGGGAGTTGATCAACCCCATTGGCACCTTCTTTCATCCTGTCTATTATCCTCATGAGTATGGGTTGTTTCCAGGTTTTGAAGTGCTGAGATTTGTATGTAGGCACATTCAAATCATCTTCTATGAAACAGACCCTGACCCTGAAGAAGAGAATAGGAGGTTGAGGAAGAAGATACAGAAACTGGAAAAGCACAATGCTGATCTCATTGCCAAGCAAGACCAGATTCTGCATGAGCAACAACTGATTAGAAATGGCCAAGAAGATATGAAGACTGCTCTTCTCTCCCAGATTGACAAGGCAAAGGATGAGCTCATCTCCTTCATGAAGGATGCTTTGTTGAAGAAGGATGGGTAGTCAATGATGTAGCCATGTTCTAAGTTCTATTTCTGATATGTGCATTAATTTCATGTGTGTTTGAACATTTCTTGATATATATATATATATATAAGAATTTCTTTGAATGTTGTTCTTTTCTTTAAGTTTATACTTCATGATTTAACTTTTCAATACTGTTGTTGTTGTTGTGCTCTGGAATCCCTTTTGATTGATGACAAAAGGGGGAGTATAAAACTAACAATATCTGAAGTGTTTACAGGACTCAGGGGGAGTATATGAAAACTGATAAAACTGAAAAGAGTAAATCAGTTTAAGTGTTCATCATCTGAGGGGGAGTTATCATCTCTTTATATTAAAAACTCCTTTCAGATTTGTATATTTTTAAGCAAATTTGTCATCATTAAAAAGGGGGAGAATGTTGAGTCTCAAAAATATCATAAATAAATTATGATGTTTTAAGACAATATAATTCCCAAGTTTTAATGACTAACAAATTTGGGTTAAAATAATTTATCATAGATACACATATGTTTTTAATGATTTATCTATGATTTCAGCAAGCCACCATGATCCTACAAAAAGACTTTGAAGTATTTCAACCTGTCTGAGGGATCAAGCCTTCTGAAGGTTCAACCCGTCTGAAGTGTTGAAGCCGTCTGAAGTGCCCAACCCGTCTGAAGTGTTGAAGCTGTCTGAAGTCTCAATAATGACGTGGCACCTTCGCTGAAGTTTTGTGAAGACGTTTTCTGAGTCTCTGCTGCACGTACCTTTTCAAGCATATTTATGGCAAGGAACACAGAGGTCTTTCCTGGTGTTTTTGAAATTCATACACCACTGGGGAAATTCCTGCAACGCAGCCTCTGCAGCAGCATTTGAAGCAGCTTTTTTTGGTAGGTGGAACCTTGTACTGTGTCAGAAATGTCAGGACTCTCAGAAGCATACCTCACAACGGATTAAATAGCATTTAATGCTATCTCTAAACGGTGGTTTTTCAACGGACTGAAGTCTGGGTATAAATACCCCTCATGAAGACCATCACAAGTGCTAAGGATTTCATATTCAAGAAAATAAAAGAGAAACAAATCGCTGTCAGTTTTTACTCTGCAAAAACTCTCTGATAATATTCTTTGTACACACATTTGTATATCCTGAGTATACCTCAGTTATCTTTGTACATTGTATTTGTTTGAGCTTAAAAACTGGTTTAGTTTAAAAGCTTAAACTTATCTTTCTCTGTAAAATTGTTCTTGAGCCTGGAGAGGCTTGTTGTCTAAAGAATATTTGTCTGTAAGAGCCTGGAGAGGCTTGGCTGTAAAGAATACTTGGTTGTAGAGCCTGAAGAGGCTTGTTGTCTAAAGAATACTTGTCTGTAAGAGCCTGGAGAGGCTTGGCTGTAAAGAATACTTGGTTGTAGAGCCTGGAGAGGCTTGTTGTCTAAAGAATAATTGTCTGTAAGAGCCTGGAGAGGCTTGGTTGTAAAGAATAATTGGTTGTAGAGCCTGAAGAGGCTTGTTGTCTAAAGAATACTTGTCTGTAAGAGCCTGGAGAGGCTTGGCTGTAAAGAATACTTGGTTGTAGAGCCTGAAGAGGCTTGTATGTAAAAGAATACTTGTAATCTTTGTGAAAGATTAAGAGAAAATCCAAGTGCTAGTTAGCATTGGGACTGGACGTAGCTCACAGTGGTAGTGAGTGAACCAGGATAAAATCTTTGGCTAAGTTTTCTATCCCTTAACTCTTGTCAATTCGTTTATACTAATTTAAGGGTGTTGAAAAGCAATTCTAAATATTTTAAAAGCTAAGAAACCTTTTAAAATACATTTTCAGAAGTTGTCTTAAAAACTTCAGACAGCCCTCAAAAACCTGTCTGAAACAGTTTTATACTTGTTGTTTTGAAAAAGCTTTCAAAAATATTAAGAAACACTATTCAACCCCCTTCTAGTGTTTCCCTGTGTTTCTACAATGTATCCCGTCTCGGACCCAGTTGAACTTGAAACATCTCCCATGATGCAAACAACTTGGGGGAACCCGTCTCGAGTCATACACCTCATCTCGAATTAGGCATCCCGTCTCAGACCATGTATCCCGTCTCAAACCCAGTTGAGATTAAATCAACTGCTACGGTACAAACACTCTAGGCATCCCATCTCGAATCATGCATCCCATCTCGAACCAAGTTGAACCTGAGACTACCTCAATAGTACAGACGAGACATTTCTGAGTAACTCGAAGCTCAAAGTTGACTCAGCCGAGTCAACCAGATCCGGGGGGCATCTGTTGTGGACTAAACCCTATTTAGGCCAATCAGCCATAACGACCCAGAACTAATACAATAACTGCTAAATATCCGTAAATATGTACATACTTGCCTACTTACCATATATATGACTATACTCACTTACCATATTTATACAGGCCCAATACCCCTATAAATAGGAGGTATTAACAATTTACAAGGTACGGAATTTTTACTCAGTCAACTACTTTGACTATTATACATATTTGACTTGGGCGTCAGAGTGCCTTTGTAGGTACACCCCCCATCTGTGGACAACCCGGATCCACTCTTCAACAATACCCAGATCCAGATCCAACTCCGACTTGCAGACCCGAGTCCGAGTTCTATATCAGAACACAAATAATATTTATATTTTAATATAAACAAAAATTAAATAATGTAATGTAAATTTACAATATCACATAACATTTTTATCTGGACATCTTACGAAAAATATTACTAATAAAATAAAAACAAATATTTTTCCACTCATTTTTTAATCCAATTTGACTTCATTGCATGTTAATTTTAAGTATCAAATTTAACGAGTTAAAAAGACAATTATAATCGTAAAAATTAGAAAAATCTTAGAAATAAAAATAAACACCACCTCTAAGAAAATAAACGGTAGAACAATAAAAAAAGGTAGAACTAAAAAACTAGGTAAAAACATCACAAATCACAATGATGAGTCGTGATTTGCAAGACCATCAACTACATGAGTTGAGTTCTTGAAACACATGAATTGGTAAAGTCTTTGGCGAGAGAAAGCTTTACTCAATAGAATATATAGGGGTGGATGCCAGATGTTCATATGCGTTGTGCAATTAAATAATTAAAATTAATTATGAGTTTATTTAATTAAATAACGTATTATATATATATATATTATATTTTTTAAAAAAGAAAATAAGTTCATGATTAAGGTATATACACCCTTTAATTTTTAAAAGTTTTTAAATAGGTACTTTGATGCAATTTTCTTAGAGTTTTTCAGTCTAATCACTCTTGTATAGTTGAAACACGGGAGGGAGGGAAGAGTGTAATTATTCATTAGTATAAAATCAAATATAACAATAACACTAAATAACCTCAAGGGATTGGTCGAGTGTAGCAAGACAGGGTCTCATATCTGATAGGTCGCAAGTTCGACCCCCACTCGTCTCCTTGGGGTGAGGTAAAATGTAAATACCGTGCTCAATGAGCCCTTGGACTGCATCCCCTCACCCTGAATTTTCCTTACAAAAAAAAAATAACAATAACACTAAATAGATAAATGTATGAACCATTAATTAGAGACATATTAAGATCGATAAATACACTTATTAATGCACACGTATTTCTTAACTATATATGCAAGTTAAAAGAAGGCAAGCCAAACAATAAGTTATGGGAGCAATTCTTATTCTATACAGGAACTCTTTGTTTATTATCCATCACTTATACTGAGTCTTATTGTTTCAAAATTTGGAATCAAAAGAAGTTAATATAATATTAAATGCATGCAAAAGTGTCAAAAGGAAAAAAAAAAGTTGAAAGGCTGGCTGTATATTAGACAAAATTTAAAACAATATGATCAGGGAAAATGAGGGAAATCATGTTTTGAAGGTCAAAGTATAATTTGGGACTTTTCAAACAATACGAGGGAAAGTGCTAATAATCATTCAATTAATTAGTTAATAGAAGCTATAATGATATAATGAAATAGTTATAAAAAAAGATAAATTTTAAGTTGTCTTAAATTGATTGTGTGGCATGAAAAATAAGAGTGAAAAGAAATTGACTACCAATCATCCTATTGGTAATGGTACAGTGGGTTACTTGGAAAAAAGGGGTCACACTACTTTTATGGTTAATTACTTGAAAATTAGAGTGAAAAAAAAAATAAACATGCAACTCTATATCAAATTAAATGAACAAAGTGTGAAAAAAAAACATGAAACTCTACATAAACATGCAAACTCTACATGAAATTAAATGAACAAATTCTTAGAGGTTCAGTCTCAGATCTTCATGGACACAATACAAAGAAAACTAAAAGATAGTTGAGATCTAACAAAGTACTCTGCTTATTAACTCTGAGACACAGACGTGTGAAATAACAACTCCAAGATTATTTTTACAAGTGATCACTACTAGAAGCTTTGTTGGTAAAAACATTGGTACTTGCTGGTATGGACTTGAGCAATCTTCAATGTGCCCCTTCAGCTTTGTGTATAAGCTGCATAGAATTGACATTTAAGTTTTATTAGGAAGTGACTTAAAAGATCAGTAATTGACGCTAATTAGGTAGGCAAGTTAATGATCAAAGCTACCAGAGAAGCAGAATCACATTTCCAAATGTTAACGTTAGCCTATTAACCGCCCTTTGAAGTTTTGATACAGTTCATCAAGTCAGCACAATAATGGTTCTAGCAAGGTAGGCTTATTATTCAAATTCCTATATATGCTCTAAATGAAGAAAGCGACATGCATTACTACACCAAAGCAAATGTGTATATGGCTACTCAAATTCTGTATAAAGCCAATACCTCTAATCTATTTTTATTTAATTAGCTTTTCTTCTAAATTAGAGGTCACATGGTTGCTTGTAATAATGCTGTTGAAATTAATCTACAATGATGTGAATATATATAATGGATGGTGACCATTATTTCTGCAGCTTCAACAACCATGTATGCTAATGCACAATTAATCAAGAACAACAGAGAAAAAAAAGATGAAACTATTCACAAAGATTAATTATTATGATAAACGCAAAGGGATGTTAGCCCTATTTACATTAGAAATAAAAATTGATCTCATATGGTCTTAATTAACAGTGTTGGGTGAACTTGGCTGACATGCATGCACACTGAAATACATTGTCAAATGGTTTAAAGAACTGTTTGACTTTCAAATGTCGTACCTGAGTGCAAGGAAAAGGAAAACCAGATTCTCTTTCTATAGTAGGAGAGAAACACATCCAAATCATATTAGATTCCATTTTTCTTGAAGTGGGTTTCACCAAGAATGGACATGCATGTAATGTAACTTCTGATTTTCACTATGAACTTGTTATGCTCAACATTCACAAAACCTTGAGGACTATAACCACAATATAATTCAGCTCAAGGCCATCTTCATCTATATATAGAAGGGTTGATTCATGGGAGCACACTTTTAATTTAAAACCCAAAAAATAAAGCCAAAAAAACATTGAAAGAAAAATTTTTAGACCATGCATCCATTTAATCTTCACTCAGTTGCAAATCTGGTAGAGAATGCTCCTGCATGTAATAAGATGCATGAGAGAAAATGTATAGTGAATGGGGGAATAGCATTATTACTTGATTTACAGCATTTTTTTTCTCCTTGACCAGGAATTCCCACATGCATGCTTGTGGGATTAACTGTGGGATCAAAAGTGGTGGTTAGGTAATACCTGCCAAATTGGTAACTCTGGGATTCCAATTATTGATATTGTAGGTAAAGTTTGCTTGATTTGCATGGGAAATTGTTTTGCTGAGTTGTTATTATATGTTCAATAAACACAAAAGATAACAACTTGATGCTAATATTATCAGTTAAATAAGTGAATACCTGAAAGGAAGACCAAAGCATTACTCAGCTCTTGTTTGGGGTCAATTGTGTGTAGGAGAATAAGAAGATGGTCTGTTGGAAGCAACTCCATGGTTCTTCTCTCTCTGCTCCTCAGCTTGAATTCTTTCTGGAATGTCAAACCCAACAAACCCCTGAGACAGAAACCTACTACCAAAGATAGCTTGGTGAACTGGTTGAGACCTGTGAAGCTCTGAGGAAGCCATTGGAAAGTCACCCCAAGACCGAAACGAAGGTGAAAAACTGGACTGAAGGGTCCCACTTGGAGAATACTCTGAAGAACCTGAACCAAGATATGGCGGTGGGTTTACCATGAACCCCACTTTGTTGACATGATCAGTGGTTGTTTCATTGTTCCAAGTCACCATTCTCTGATAATTATTCTCAAACCCAACAGGGGTTAAGCCAGCAAAAAGGGTTTGTTGTTCATTTGAAGGTACTGCATGGTTTTCAGTTTCACCTTGTTGGTGTGATTGCCAAGGAATAAAACCAGGGTGATCTTGGAACAAGTGAAGAGAAAGGCCAAGATTTTCAGTGGAAATGTCTGGTCTGGGGATGATATCAGGTGGGCAGGTATGAAAATTGATGGAGGAAGAAGTAGCAGAGTTTGTGGGAAAGAAAGCAATAGGAGGGTCAGTTGGATCAACATGTGGTGAAACAAAGGCATTACCCTGCTGCTGCTGGTTGCTATTATCACCTAATTGCATTTGGAGCTGAAAATTGTAATCAGCTGCTGAAGATTGTGATGGTTCTCCAATGAGCATGCCATTACCAGTTAAGCCTCCAGCAGCATTATTCTGCTGATATTCTTCTGATTCTTCAGGGATTTGAGTTGTAGCAGATAGATTCCATGGTGGAAGCTCAGCAAGCTGGTCAATGGAAGGTTTTGCTTTCTTGATGAGCCAATCCACAGCTTTGCTGGGTCGATCATAGCCAAGACGATCTTGAACATCATAGAACTCAATAGCTGTGTGAGCTGAGAGTCTTACCCTGCGATCACGAGGACCTTTTGAAGTGTAAACCTTGCTATGGCGATCTTTTCGACCTATTGGTCGAATAATGTGCCCTCCATCTACTTCAACTATCTCTCCTCCTCCACTGGTCTTCATGACCCTTCTTTGGTCTATGGTTTTGTAACCTTGGTGGGACATTATTATGGCTTAAGGCTTATGCATATTGAAAGTGAGTATGTGTATGTGGTATTTGTATAGTGCTTGGGGATTGATGTTGATTCCCACTGAAATCCAGGATTATTTTATTTTATTTTAATTTCTGAGGCTCTCTGCATTTTTTCTTGTGAGGAGGGTTTGTTTGTTTGTTTTATCATAGGTTTTGTTTAGGTAGAGACACACTTTGCTTTGGTTCTTGATACTCTTAACTATAGTTGCTTGTCTCCCTTCATCTTCTGCTGTCCACAGCCTTGAATTGTGACAATTCTGCCACTGCTGCCACTGTTGCTGGTCCCAAAAAGCCAATACCTACCTTTGCAATATTTTGGATTCCTTACCAGCACTCACAAAGACACAACATGAGTGAGTATATGTAAAAACAAAACTAGAAAAGTTAATGCTTCTTTATGTGGCTTATAATCTTATTATCTATTCTGGTTTTCATAGTAAAACTAAATCAATAGATTGGGGTGATGTGTATGTATGTATGTACCTTGTACGTGGGAACTCAAAATTTTAAGAAGAGTCTATGCTGAATTTCAACTTGAACAGATAAGTACTAGGCTAGTAGGCTAGGACTAAGGAGGGTAAGAACACAAACTACTATAAAATATCATTGAACTTTGATTTTAGCTTTGAGGTGTAAATGAAAGAATTGATGGACACAGAGTGAAGGGGAAAAAAGGTACCTTAGCCTATTAAAGCTCGTGGATGCTTCTGCAAAGCGTGGCAGAGTCTGGTCAGAGAAGAGATTAAAGATCTTTTTGGTGGGTTTTAGCCCCACAAATGTGATTGTGAACCTCTCTTGCAGTTGTTATCTGTTTACAGTTTAACTAACCCCCCTCAACTTTCTCTTCTTATATACTTTTACTTTTAACCACTTTAGTAACTCTAATAATAATTAATCCCAAGTTGCTGGTACTCATGTGTTATGAATGAATGAATGATCATTAAGTTCATGAATGATACAGCAGTTACTATCAATGACCATCTCTTCCACCCACGCCTTTTGAAGACTTTGATAATGACATCTATTTTTTCTTTTTTCTTTTTGGTATCTTTCCTCTTTGCTAAGAAATGAATGATTCCTCTAAAAAGAACAGCACTAACCCCCATTATGCTCTCTTTCAATTTTCTACCAACTCAAATCATGCTATTCCTGGAACACTGAAAAGAGAGGAAATTTTGCTCAACTAGAATAAGGGGATTCAATTTCAAACCTATTTTCAGAACAGACAGCATGCATTTAACGAGCCTGTTGGAAACTTTTTTTTTATATGTATTTAACTGACAAGCAATTCAATGCAAAAATTCCTTGCTGTGAGTTAGTTACTTGCATATTGCTTAATTACAATATAATATCTGTTAGTTGGGCATATTTTGGGACAAAGGAGAAGTACTTGTAACATAAATTAGGTTATCTTGAATGTACCTGCATTCATAGCATTTAAGCATGTTTTACAAGCTAGCAATACACACGTGATTTTCTTAAAATTGATTATAAGTGTGAATCCCATACAAGAAAAATTCTAATAAAATTCTTTAGTTGTTCATGACAAATGACAATCTTATTCAATAATAATTAACAACACACGCATGCACCGTACGTATTATTGTTTTATTTTTCTTTCAAAAGTTTTCATAATTTAAAACTTACAAAATATATAATACTTACGTCGACATATATATTTTTATTAAAGAGTGACATTATAAACACATATTTTCTTATTGCAGAGTTATACGTTAAGTGATATACATGTAAATTAACTTGCAAGTTCACTTTCTTATAACAAATGATACTTTATATATACACACAATTATCTTTTATGTGATCTTTATTTGACCGGAAAATAATAGAACTATAGAATTAATATTTGTTGAAGTTGTGGTAGATAGAATTTGTTCATTACTTATCTCTGTTAAAGTATATTACAATAAGAAATTCAAAAGGAATTGCATGCAAAAGTATTGGGAGTTTACATTAATCATAAATAGTTATATAAGCAAATTATTAATTAAATTAATTTAATTTGACTCTATAATTACAAAATATTATCATGACATCTGACTCAAAGAGTGAGAGAAATAGATAGAGCTCCACCAAGTTGTTCATTTTGGCTTGAGCAGCGATGAATCTCCTTTTTCAGTGAATGGGATACTAGCAAAAGATTCATTAGTCAAATTAGTGAGTGAGAGAAATGATGATATTATGTACAAAAATAAAAGATGCTATACTTATACTAACAATAAATTGATTTAGAGTTAAATATGTTTTCATACAATGAATTGGTGTTATTCAATTGTCACATTATATTCATTAAAACTGTCAAGACAAGCTGACACATAAGTTCATTTGTCACGTCATGCGTCAAAGTTAACAATGTTAAGATGAGGGACTAATTAAAGTTACTTGATTTTAGAACATAAGGCACTCAAACCAACAGTTTTAAATTAAAATTTAGGGACTAACACTAAATTCGGGTTAGGGATGTCAATTGGGCGGGACGAGGTGGGTAGTACATTATTTGTATCCTACCCGCTAAAATTAACGGGTACCAATGCGGGTAGCAAATACTCACGAGTATTCACAGTTATCTATTAATATTTAAAAATTCAAAATTTATAGAAAGACAGAGAAAAAATGTCATATAATATATTATAATATCATATTATATTAATACTATATAATATAATTACGAGTTAATATATTAAAAATAACAATAAAAAATATATTTGATCTCATAATTATATAAATAATAAAAATTCTCAATATGTTATTATATTTAATAGAAATTATATCTTTAATTAATATATGGGTACCTCCCGGGCGGGTAGTATAATATCCATCCAACCCATTTAATAAATATGCAGGTACCCATTGTGGGTACATGTGGGTACGGATTTTTTTGTCATCTCTACTAAAAACATATTTAACCCAATTCTAAAATTTACAGAAAATTTACTGTACATTTTTTTTACAATAAAGTAAATAAATTTTATAGAAACATTTTTATATAAACAATTTGTAGTTTTTTGGAAAATTATTACACATGGATTTTTTAGAAAAAAAATCACAAGAAATTTCCTGTGAATTTTTATCCGGGAAAAGTCGTAGTGGTGATAAAAGTGACTTAACCAGGTACATTTAATAATATGTGATTTTAAAAAATGGAGGACCAAAATCAATAAAAATAAATAAATGAGGTTTCCAAATCATATTTTTAGGAATAAAAACGTATTTAACACGTAAATTTATATGGAGGGGACGGCTAACCTTTGATGATGGAAATATATACAATACATACTCGTGTACATGCTAATGGAAAGGATGGTACAGTCCCTCATTTTTCTCGATCCTCTCATAGTGTGGTACCAAATGATAAGATATTTCCCTACAGGTTTAATGAAGTAGCAGTCACTCTTCAACGCCTTAATTGTTCTATATATGGAACACAAATTAAACTAAACTCACTGAAAGAAAAGAGTGGAGGAGCTAATTAAGTGATCCAGGTCATGCATTTCATGCCAAATTAATTATGTGGGGAAGGAATTCATCCAAAGTGTGCAAGCCATTGTTGTTAAAATCAGACCGGCCGGTCCGATCGGGAACTGGCCTGGTGATCGGTCCGTTCAACCCAAAAAATCGAAGGAACTCAGAATCGGTCAAGAACCAATGAAAATCGGTATAAAACCGGTACCAGAAAACCGGTTGAACCAGTCCTTTTTAATAAAATTCAATTTTTTTCATTTTTTATTTAATCTAAAATATTTTTAAGATAAATAAAGACATATATTTAAGGATTACACATAGATATCTATTATTTTACTAATTATTATTAATTTTTTCTCTTATAATAAGGTCATTTATACTGATTTACAACTTTATATATTTTAATTTCTTATAATTTTGTGTTACTTTATTAATTAACATATTATATAATATTAAAAAAATTATTTAATTAAAACCGGTTCAACAACGGTTGAACCATTGAACCGTGAACCGGTATCTTCACCGGTTCAATCACCGGTCCGATTTTTAAAACATTGGTGCAAGCAAATTAAAACAGCGTGCTGTGCAAAATTCGAAGACTTTTTAATTTGCCTATTTAGTTAGGAGTTTTAATTTAGTAAGGAAAACTGGTTTTTTTATTAGTACACTAGCTAAAGAAATAAAAATACAAAAAATATTTAAAAATTACTTTTTGAAGTAATTAAATATATATACATATATATATATGAGTAAATTACTCTAACCTCCCCTCTATTTTGCACTTCCAACACAAAATTCCCTCTATTTTAAAAACCTACACGAAATCCCTCCAATTTTAAAAGTACATTACACTTAAATCCATTTTTTTATGATAGATTTAATAGAAATTTTAGTCAACAGTCAACAATTATATTTTATACTAAATTGACCAAAATACCCTTACTAACTATGGTTTTTTATTTACGATATAAAAATCTCTCAATTTTTAAGCCTTACACAAACTCCTTATATTTTATAAATATACTATTATTTTTCTTTTGTGTCGGTGAATAAAAAAAAACACAAAAAAAATAACATCATACAATTTTTTTTCAAATACAATATTTTGAATAACAAAAATCACAGTTTCATACCAACAAAATAAATAAATTTATTTTAAAATTTTTCATAATGAAAATTTAATTAAAAACTCAGAAACTAATAAAATGAACCAAAATAATTTATTAAGATTAATTTCGAAAGTATTAATAGATTAAAACATAAATTTACTAAGATGGATCTTAACAAAATTAAATTATCAAAAAAGTTAATATGTAAAATAATAAACGTTAGGGTTTTATTTCATCTATCAATTCTGATAATTCAATTAGAAAGGAAGGAGTGTCTCGACTCTTGAGGGTAATGTTGGGTTTTTAAAAAACATTTTTTAATAAATTATAAAAAATTATATTAATTGGGGTTTTGTGTAAGTTTTCAAAGTAGAGGGGGTTTGTGTAGGTTTTTAAAATAGAGGGGGTTTTGTATTGGAAATGTAAAATAGAGGGGAGGTTAGAGTCATTTACGATCTATATATATATATATAAAAGCTAAATTTATTGAATGGATCACTAGGGATGCTCAAACCTAATACAAAGGAAAAAGTTTAGAAAACTACAACCCAACCATCAGTATCAAAACTTACATATATGAAAATAAGCTAAAACCAAAGCCTAACCGTTCATAATAGACAAAGAAATATATATATATATATATATATATATATCAAATACTCAATAATTTATACCAAATAATGATTGGTCGCGGTAGAAGTGAAATGTGACCCTAGCGGACTTTAGCTGTAAGATCAGGGATTCAAATACTGGAGTCGCTACTCTTGCGAAAACTTTACCTAACCATCACTCATGATTGGGGATTAAATCCACAACTATTTTTGGGGGATTAATTCCTGGTCAAAAGACAAAAAAAAATACTTAATAATTTAAGCTTAAATACATTTTATCTGTAACTTTCAATTTATTGAAGTTTGGTTTCCAATGAAAGTTTATTTACCATTTAAAGTCTATTTTAAAAATTTATTTTTAATATGTTTAGTCATATGAAACTCAAATAGTCATATGAAGATCATTTAGTAAAAAATAAAAATCTTCATTTACCTTTAGTAGTAACGGGTATAATATAGGTTAGATTAGATGGATCAAATTTTAATTTATTTGGTCTATGTTAGAATCATCAAGTATGTCTAATTAACAAAAATTACAATTTATTGATTTCAATCAATAAAGTTGAATTTGGTAAATAATCAAATAGTCACACCACATTAATTTGGTTATGTGCTCTACGATGTTTTTGTATAATAAAAATTTAGGGTGAGGGGATGACGCCCTAATCCAAGGCAGGGAAAGCATGTCATATGCGAGACCCTGTCATGCTCCACTTGACCAATTAACCCCTTGGGGTTTGCTCTACAATGTTCATTATATTATTAATGTACAATGTTTTAAAAATCGAATCAGTATAATTGAACCAGTGAAGACATTGGTTCACAGTTCAATGGTTCAACCATGGTTGAACCGGTATTAATAAAATAATACAAAATTATAAGAAATGAAGATATATAAAATTTTTAAATTAGTATAAATAACCTTATTATAAGTTTCATAAGACAAAAATAATAATGATTGATAATTTAATATATATATATATATAATTATTAAATATATGTATTTATTTATCTTTAAAATATTTTAAATTAAATAAAAAATAAAAAATTGATTTTTTTTTTTAAAAAGACCTGTTCGACTTGTTCTCACCAATTCTAAATTACTAGATTTTTGGAGTTGTATGTCCAGTCAAAACGGCCACACCGATCTAATTTTCATAACAATCATATATAGGGACGATAAATAATTTTGTTTTTTTATACTGTAGGGACGATAAGTCTAACATATAATTAAGAAGTGTTTTGAGTAGGTCAACAAGATTTTACATCCTTCTAAGGGAAGAAAAAAATCCTCTTTAATTAGGTATGCCATTAATTATGTAAAGTTGATGTCATATTTCATTGTTTTTTCTAACAAAAATTAAGTTTAAATATATTTTAGAAATATGTGTTTTTATTTTTATTCGACTATACTAGCAAATTAGTTCCTAAGAGATTTCTGATTGTGCAGTTAATTAGTCCCTGAGAGATTGTCATTCAGGGTACTTTTTGACTTTCCTGGGAACTAAACTGTAATATCAGGAATCTCTTAGGGATTAATTTGTTAGTATAGTCATTTTTATTCCCTACAATTTTTTGGGTTTTTTTTATCTTTCTTATCCTCCCGTTAATTTCATATGTTGAAGTGGTTAACTGAATGACAATTTAGTCTGACTTATCAACCCTTAGACACAAATAAGATTCATATGCCCCTCCATCAAAACCTTCTTACATTCTCAAATCTCACTCACCCCTGGCCTGATCAACAATCCCTCTTCTCCCTTATCAAATACCTCCTCGCTCCTTCAAACAAACCTCCTCCATCAAACACCAATACACCATGGTCATTCTTCAATTCCCCCTTCAACATCCCATGTTTCGAACCGCCTATCAACATATTACTCGCCATCATTTTAAAAGTTTTTTATACAACAAAAACATACAACAACTCATACAACACACTTTTTCTCTCTACCTCTCTCCATCATATCACCCATCACATCCCACATTTCTCTCTCTTTTCTCTCATTCTCTCTCCATGTTCCATGTTGTACATGTACAACATGTACAAAAACAATTTCTATTTTAAATATGCCTATAGGCACATCTCAGCCGCCTAAAATCCCCATCATTCCTCACCACTCAATCGAACCAACATAAGGCCAACCAACCTCCACCCGAACACACCAACAACCCCATTCTAGCCACCTGCATTTCCTATACCCATCACAAACAAACCTCTTTTACGCGAAACCACTACTACAAAAATAGCTTACTACGTCAGCCTTACTACGACGGTTGTGGGGGAACCATCGTAGTAAATGACGCGGTGGCATTTTTGAAAATATTGACGTAACAAACAACGACGGTTGTGGTGGAACCGTCGTTGAAAACACCTTCCACGACGGTTGTCACACAAACCGTCATTGAAAAAGATAAAAAAAGTAACTTTTTACTACGGTCGTAAATGGAACCGTCGTAGATTAGGGTGGTGTAAGGAGTAAAACAGCGGTGCTGTGAGCAACAGGGGTTCAGAAAAAAAATTGGTGCAGGAAGTAAAAATTTAGGTGCGGATAGCAATCAGTTTTCAAGTCATGACGCGTCTGTGAAAAGCAAAACGTGGGGGTGTATAAGAAAAAATCGTCTAAATGGACAATCGTCGTAAAAAGGGGTGTGCGCAGCAAGAGGGGGAAACCACGACGGGTGCCTGAGCAACCGTCGTGGTAGGTTCGTTATAACTCTCCAGCTAGCCTTCCCCTTCTCCCCCTGCGCCACGCGAGAAACCCTACATTCTCTCTCTCTCAACCTCCCTCTCCCCATCGTTCTCCTCCCTCTGCCCACTGTTCTCCTCCCTCTCTCCACCTCTCCCGTCTCCCACCGTCCCCCTCCCCCTCCCACTGTCCCTCTCCCTTGTTCCACTGTGCCTCCTCAAGTCTCCTTCTTCTACCATTGCTCTTCATTGGTCCTCCATTGCATTGTTGTTCCTCTTCCCCTCCTAAGGTTAGTGACACTATGTGTTAATTTTTTTTAGTTAAAACTATTGTAATTGTACTATTAGAATTGGAATTTGTATGATTAGGTCGTTCAATTGAGTTAGATTATTGAGTTAATTTGTTGAATTGTTAGGTTATTGAGTTAGATATTGAATTATTTAAATTAATATAGAAAATTTAAATATGCCTAATTATATTTTGTTTTATATAGAAATATAAGGTAAATTTTTATGGAAAATTGTGTTAGAGTGTTGAGTTTAATTGTTGAATTGTTAGTTCCATTATATGTTAATGCGTTGTTGAATTAATTGATTTAGGTTATTTAGTTATCCATGTTCTATTAATTGTTTTAGAATTGAAATTTATTTAGTTATATTGTTGAATTGAGTTAGTTATTGAGTTAGTTTGTTGAATAGTTAGATTATTGAGTTAGGAAGTTTAGTCTTATTGAAATAGGTTATTGAGTTATCCATGTACTATTAATTGTGTTAGAATTGAAATTTATTTAGTTATCTTGTTGAGTTGAGTTAGGTTATTGAGTTAGTTTGTTGAATAGTTAGATTATTGAGTTAGGAAGTTTAGTCTTATTGAAATAGGTTATTGAGTTATCCATGTACTATTAATTGTGTTAGAATTGAAATTTATTTAGTTATCTTGTTGAGTTGAGTTAGGTTATTGAGTTAGTTTGTTGAATAGTTAGATTATTGAGTTAGGAAGTTTAGTCTTATTGAAATAGGTTATTGAGTTAGGTTTTGTAAGAAGATTTTGCCTTTGTTTATGTTTATTCATTTTATGTAATTATGTTTTACCGTATTTTATGGTTGATTTTCATGAATTGATTGATCCATTACTTGAGTGAACCTTAGTTTCCCATTTGAGATTCAATATAGAGATTGTAGTACTCCCTCTAAAGAATTATCTTTTTCATACATCTTTGTTATATTAACAAAAGGAGGGAGTACTATAGTGAACTTATTGAATCTTGAATTGTCCGGATGGACAGTTTGGGAAGATATATCACTTTTTTATAGTTCATTAATAAGTAAATTTTAATAAGCATTTCATACAATTCATGAAATTTCGGTTCGTTGCATTTGTGTTGTTCTTCGGGGGCATATTTGATTGTGGTTCACCACTTTCATTTCGTGCCACCTGAAGACCAATGCGAAATGTTGCCGAAATTTTGTGGATTTTATGGAATGAGAATTAAAATTTACACAATAATGAACTAAGGAAAAGTGAATCTTCCTGAATGGGATAGGGCCACACCTTTGAATAAAAAAAGTGAGATATACATGCATAATGTTGAATAAAGGGAGTGTCATTCACGAATGTACAGAAAGTAGCTATGGATCGAAGTTGGATGAGTGCTCGTCGCATTACTGATGAGTATGAGAGAGGAGTGGAAGAATTTCTACAATTTGCACGACGTAATGTTGCTAGTAGTGCCGACGCGCAAGGAAGGTTTAGGTGTCCATGCGTAAATTGTTTTAATGGAAGAAGACTGCATGAGAAAGACATCAGGGAGCATCTTCTATGTGATGGTATTATAAATAGTTATACAAAATGGATATGGCATGGTGAAGTGATAGATATGCCATATGATGATGAGGTCCCAATGCCACGGTATTCTCATTCAACCATGGAGGACCGCATGGAAGACCGAGTGGAAGACATGATTCACGATGTCGGTGTGGACAGATTTACAGAAGGCCATCTGTATGAAGATATGTATAGTGATGTCGAGACTCCATTGTTTCCGGGGTCAACAAAATTCACACGATTGTCAGCGGTGTTAAGATTGATGAATTTGAAGGCATTGAATGGGTGGTCTGATAAAAGCTTCACTAAGTTGCTTCAGTTGCTAACTGACATGCTTCCTGAAGGGAATACACTACCTAATCGTAATTATGAGGCGAAGAAGATATTGTGTCCGATGGGTATGGAGTATAAAAAGATCCATGTATGCCCTAATGATTGCATTTTATACAGAAAAAGCTATGGAGGGTTGAAGAAATGTCCCAAGTGTGGGTTATCCCGATACAAGGTGAAAGGCGATGATCAAGACAGTATTGATGAGGTCACAAAGGAAGGTCCCCCGGCAAAGGTTGTATGGTATCTTGCAATAATTCCAAGGTTTAAGCGTCTGTTTGCCAATCCAAATGACGCTAAGAACCTTAGATGGCATGCCGATGGGAGGATATGTGATGGAATGCTTCGCCATCCCGCTGATTCTTTGCAGTGGAAGAACCTTAATGATGAGTTTCCAGAATTTGGGAACGAGCCGAGGAATCTTAGGCTTGGATTAGCGTAAGATGGAATGAATCCATTTGGAAATTTAAGTATTAATCATAGTTCGTGGCTTGTTTTGCTAGTTGTTTACAATTTACCTCCCGGGTTGTGCATGAAGCGCAAATATATGATGTTGTCTATGATGATCTCTGGTCCACGTCAGCCTGGAAATGACATTGATGTTTATCTCAGTCCATTGATAGAAGATCTGAGATTGCTATGGGATGAGGGGGTAGAAGTCTATGATGGGTTTGCCAAAGAATTTTTCAAGATGCATGCAATGCTCTTTTGTACCATCAATGACTTTCCTGCATATGGGAACTTGTCGGGTTATAGTGTTAAGGGTCATAAAGCTTGTCCTGTGTGTGAAGAAGACACATCCCATCAACAATTGAAATATGGAAGGAAGACAATATATGTTGGTCATCGGAGATTCTTGAAAAGGGATCACCCATATAGAAGATTAAGGAAGGCTTTTAATGGATATCTGGAAGATGGGATAGCACCGACTTCGTTAACAGGTGTGGAGATTTACGAAAAGGTGAAAGACATTAATGTCGTATTTGGTAAGCGGAAAGACAAGGCAGTTGCCCCGGGGATATGGAAGAAGAGGTCCATTTTCTTTGATCTCCCATACTGGTGCAAGTTACATGTTAAACACTGTATAGATGTCATGCACGTGGAGAAAAATGTATGTGATAGCTTGATTGGAACGCTTCTGAATATTAAAGGGAAGACAAAGGACGGAGTCAATGCTCGTTTAGACTTGGTTGAAATGAATATACAAGACAAGTTGGCCCCAGAGAAGAGGGGTAAGCGCACATATTTGCCCCCAGCATGCCACACCTTGTCCAAAAAAGAGAAGATTAGTTTCTGTGAATGTTTAAAAGGTGTGAAGGTACCACAAGGATACTCTTCAAATATCAAGAGCCTTGTATCAGTGAAGGAAATGAAACTAGTTGGGTTAAAATCTCATGATTGTCATGTCCTTATGCAACAATTACTGCATGTGGTCATTCGTGGCATCTTGCCAAACGAAGTGAGGCATACTATAACTCGATTGTGCTCATTCTTCAATTCAATTTGTAGTAAAGTCATTGACCCTCAGAAGTTGGACCAACTCGAAGAAGACATTGTAGTGATTTTGTGTCAGTTGGAGATGTTTTTTCCTCCATCCTTTTTTGACATCATGGTGCATTTGCTTGTTCATTTGGTCAGAGAAGTTAGATTGTGCGGACCGGTTTATCTAAGATGGATGTATCCAGTTGAGCGGTACATAAAGATTTTGAAAGGATATGTGAAGAACCAATATCGTCCCGAGGCTTCTATTGTAGAGAGGTACATTGCAGAAGAAGCTATTGAGTTTTGTACCGAGTACTTATCCAAGGCAAAACCTATAGGACTTCCTGCCAAATGTTGGAACAACCGACCATCCACAAGTAGGTGCTCACATGGTGTACATATGGTGACCAAATCTCGCGCAAAAATCCTTCAGGTACATTTGTACATATTAAATAACACCGATGAGGTACTACCTTACATAGCTGCTCACAAAGCCATTGTGAAGGACAAGAACCCAAGACAACCAGAGAAGTGGGTGTTGAAGGAGCAAAACAGTTCTTTCATGGCTTGGTTTAAAAATGAAATCATGAAAGATCCTACTGCATCTGAAACATTGACATGGCTAGCACATGGACCGAAGTTTGATGTATTATCTTGCACTAGATATGAAATCAATAATTGTATCTGTGGATGACAAAAGTACAGTGAAGAATAGTGGGGTCACTTTAGAGGCAGAGTCCATGCAATTCTCTACATCAAAGGATCGAAACCCAGTAATTGGAACAATGTCGTACTATGGTGTAATAGAAGAGATTTGGGAGGTGGGTTACACTAAGTTTACAGTTCCTTTTTTCAAGTATAAATGGGTTGACAATAAGAGTGGTGTGAAAATCGATAAATCTGGAATGACCTTGGTCGACTTTCGGAAGATTGGATATGAGGACGAGCCATTTATCATGGCACATCAAGCTTCACAAGTGTTTTATGTGAAGGACCCTGTGTCTGAAAATTGGTCTATTGTTCTCCATGGGAAAAAACAAGAAATTGTTTCGGAATATGACAAGTTCATTCTTGATGTCGGTGAAATTCGTTCATTTTCTTTAGTGATGATTAACAAGGTCGAGGATGATGTTGTCGATGATGTGCATGCCACTCAAATAGACCATAATAAGGGAATATGGGAACAAGTATAGAGGTTAATTAATTTAATTACTGATATTAATTTATTGTCTTAATTTTATGTCTTAATGTTATAAGTTTGTTTTGAAAGGTTACTTTGTGTAAAATTGTCATTAACAATTGTTTTATTTCATTTTTTAACAGACATATGGCTGATGAACAGGGCCCGCAACCATCTTCAGACACTCCTTCGGAGTCAACCTCCAGAAGATCTTGTAGAGGACCTACTACGCTGAAATGGATCGCCCAAAAACGCGTCAATGGTGAGAAGATAACACTCACCATTGATGTCACATCCGGTGTGGCTACTGGGCCAAATTCCGATGTCTTTAGCAGCTATCTCGGTGTATTAGCCCGAGACAAAATTTCAATTTTAACACCGACGTGGGAGCATGTGAATGAAAGTGCTCTGGCAAGATGTTTTGGTAAAACACTTCTCTGATTTTTTGTCAAAATTGTCAGAAATTTAATGTTAAATCTAATGTATGACTGATTCCATCTTTGTTTTCCATATAGGCACATTTTGACATACCAAATGTTTCGTCATTGGAATTGAAGGTATTGTCTTCGATTGCTGTGAAGTGGCGTCAGTGTAAGTCGCTGCTGACGAATACATATATATTTGGTCCAAAGATGGGTGAGAATCCTTCTACCATATACCAGGGGGTTGATGAGGAAACTTGGGAACAATTTGTGCAAGCCCGACAAACTGATAATTGGCAGATTAGTGCAATTGAGTTTGTTTTACTTATTAATTTATGCATAGATTTGTAGTAATTTATTATTCTTTCACTATAGGAGGTTAGGAGGAAGGCAAAGGAAATTCAAGCACATAATGTGACCCCCCACATTCTGTCTCGTGGGGGTTATAAAAAACTGGAAGAAAAAATGATCAAACAGAAGTTCAAAGACGGAGCTGCAGATGGTAATGATCCTGGTGCAGACCCTCCATCACTGCCTACACGTCATGAAAAATGGAAGCAAACCCGTCTTAAACGGTCAGGGGTATATACCTTTGAAGAATCACGCGTTATCTCTGAGAAGATTGTAAGTTTTAAATTTGTAATTGCTTTTTTATTTCCTATACCAATTCTTGATTCCTTAGTCACGATGAATGTCACTATTTTTGTTAACTACAGGATTCATTGGTTGAGGAATCTACTCAGGGTACCTTTACACCACAAGGTCGTCAAGATATACTTGCTACTGCTATTGGACGACCTGAGCACCCTGGTCGTGTTTGTGCTGCTGGACCAGGGGTTGGTATTCGATCATTTTTTGGTCCTGTCTCACGGAACTCCTCATTAGGTCCCCCTAACAGTGAGCACATCCAAGAGTTAAGAGAAGTGCTCACAGATGAGATCACACAGAAGGTGAGAGCGGAAATGAGGATCGAATTGGAGCAGTACAAGCAGGAAGTGTTGAATGCATCCCAGGCAGGTGCTCCTACTCAAGACTTTGTGGCTCATACAGTTAAAATCAGCACAAAGGGTAGTTGTTCACCTGAAGGGGGTCCGAGGGATGAAATCCCATGTGAGTTGTATGTGGAGTGCACACCATCCCCTAAGTTGGTCGCTGTGGGGAAGGTTTTCATAGGGGCCACCACGGTACATAATATTCCTCTTTCACCAGACACTGTGAAGGTAACAGTGGAAAAGGTTATAGATGGTAATGCTCATGTGCCTATCCAGACATTGGAGGTTGCTATTGTATCACAAGCATATCAGAACTTTATTGCCTGGCCCCTTCATCTAGTTAGGCAAACTCCAACCCCCATGGTATAGTTGGCACTTATATATATTACTACATTTCACATTTAAATGTTTATTTTTATATCCTCAACAATGTATCCATTGTTCTTTATGTGCAGCAAAAAGTTCAGGAAAAAAGACAAAAAGATAATATTAAAAAGGGACCTTTTTCAACCGATGATCCGCTTGCTAGCTTGATGGAGGTTGGATCCGCCATTCGTCGGAACTCTATCGAGTTGCCATGGGATGCGGAAGTTTTTGGTCAGGAATTGCCCATACCCCTTTATTTAACCGTCTCAGATATAGCAGAGGTTGTGCAGGGCAATGAATATCTTAACATCACTGTCATTCATGTGTGGGAGTTGCAAGTACATTGACAACTAAACTTGTAGTTTTCTTATTAAGTAACTTTGGAAGGAAAATTTCTCACAACGAAATATTTCTTATTTTAGGTATTTGTCTTCATTATCCTCACATGAGGATGTGTATAGATTCATTGACCCTCATCTAACCTGCGAGGGTGTAAATCAAAGAACAAATATACAGGTGTACATCGCCAATGCCTTGCAAGATGAGGGGAAAAATATTTATTTCGCACCTTACTATAATGAGTAAGTGCAAATACTTCTAGCTTATTTAGTATTTTTATCATTATCAATGTGAATATCTTGCAGTATTAACTAATTTTCAATGCACCCGCTATTGGCAACTACTGGTTATATCTGTCGAAGAAGACACCGTTGTGTGGTTTTGTTCATTGCATAAGAGGCCCCCAAAGAGATTTTTTGACACAGTCAATAGGTAATGACAATGAATTTATTAACATTATTAGTATTTTATTGAATTATTATTCTCTAACTTGTGTGATATTTTTTATCTTAGTGCATATTCAACATATCAAATGTTGATGGGTAGAGGTTCACATAGAGCTCATAAGTTATCCGGGAAATACGTCAAGGTATTTACATGGATTCAATAAGATATTTTAATAAAGTGTTGTCTACGGTTTTAATTATTTGACTAACATTCATTTTGAATTGTAGTGTAACAAACAAGTTGGAGGATATGAGTGTGGCTATTACATCATGCAATGGATGTCTTCCATTGTGCAAGGTGGAATTCAAACCGCATTGGACCAGGTAATCCAGAATATTTAAACAGTTCTTCAATAAATCCACATTCATAATTGATCTATCCACTAATGACAAGTTATTTTATTTTGCAGTTTTTCGTGGATACTAGCTCGCTCAACTCTGCTGCAATTGATTACATCAGAAAGGCATGTGCTACATATGTTATTGAGTTGTATAACAAAACTTTAGAGTAGTTGACCATAGTTTGATTAGTTATACTAGCTTTTATATAGTTTATGTCTAGGTAATTAGGTTTTACATGACAAAGATTATTATGTAAATTGATTAGTGTCATTACTATGTGAAGTGTTGTATTCTTCAGTTAATGGATGCATATTTGATTAAACTATTGTTGGTATTGCTGATAATTCATTGCTGGTATTGTATGGACTGGTTTTGTTGTTTGCAGGTTTGGGAATATTGTAAAAACAGAAAGAACAAAAAAAAAAAGTTTCCACGACGGTTGTGGCCACAACCGTCGTAGAAAGTAACTTACAACGACGGTTGTGGCCACAACCGTCGTGGATAAGAGGCTTCAAGAAAGGGGGTGGAGGGATTTCCATGACGGTTATGATCACAACCGTCGTGGATAGTATGGCATTTCACGACGGTTACCAGCAAAATCGTCATTAAAAGCCAATTATCCACGACTGTTACCAGAATTAACCGTCGTGGTTTCTCATTTACAACGACGGTCCTCACGCGTCGTAAAAATACCAATTATCAACGACGGCTGTATCAACAATGGTTGTACAACCGTCGTAAAAGGCCATTTTTAACCGTCGTAGAAGACCCTTTTTGCACTAGTGAACCCATCAAACCACCCCCGCAATCCGCCGTACTAAGCCATGTCTTCACTGCCAATCCAAATCGTAGCCCTATCATCAAAGCAAGACTCCACTCCTGCATAAGCCCCACATAGCCGTTCAACCATCACGCACCGAGGTTGGGGAGACGCATCAAACGCCGTGGCTTGGGGGAGGTGGTTTAAGTTGTTTGTTTGTGAGGAAGGTTTAGGGTTAATTAGTGGGAAGAGCTCTCGGGTTTGATCCCCACTAAACACACTCTTCGGGAGGGGTGAAGAGCCTTAACTGTGTGACTAAGCCCCGAATAGGATTACCCCTGGTAATAGGGATACCTATGGTTTATACAAAAAAAAAAGTTAGGTTTAGAGTTAATTAGTTATTTTCAAAGAATTAAAATTGAATTAATTAAAAGAAATTTAAAAAATTATAACAGATTGATGTCGCTCTCCTAACAGTAGGAACTAAAGAGCTTAATAGAAAATTTAATAGGAATAAAAAATTAAAAAAGTTAGTAACTAAAAACAAAATAACCGATCGATATTTATAAGAATTAAAAATATATTTAAACCTAAAATTTAAATTATTAGTAACCTTGATTTTCATATTTTAATAAAATTTAAAACAAACTGTGATATTTATATACTGAGTTCAATATATATACACACGATCAGTGTAAAGAAATTTTATACAAACATCTAATGAAGTGCTGTCACATTATTTATTTAATTTAATAATAAGTGATAACGTAAATTGGGTGCAGTATTGTGGATGGAAAAATCCCCGCTAGGAGAGTTAGCCCCACCATGATATGAATATTTCCGACTCAAACAACATTGCCTCCCGTAGAGAATACATGTGGTAAAAAAATTGGGTGCGGTAAAAAATTCACACAATCATTACAGTTATCAAATTTTAGCTATATGATAAAGATGGAACAACTATCATGTTTAAAACTTATTTCTGGATATGAATCATTCAATCTTAAACAAATGGTTAAATAGGGATGGCATGGATACCCTCTAGGCAGGGTACTACAGTGCCCGTCCCCATACCCGCGTTTTTAAAAAATGCTCGTACCCGCGTTCGTACCCGTGTGGACAGTAATTTTGGTGTCCGTCCCCGTTACCCGCACTTTTATTAAGTAAAAATTAACAACTTACTAAAAAAATATTAATTTAAGAAAATTATATCTCAAATGAAGAAGTTATTCGAAAATCGTCTAAACATAATTTTTAAATATCAGTGTTATAACAATTTAATAACATTGAAACACAATATCTTAATGTTCTAAAACACAACAATTGATCTAAAGTTCAAAATTTTTATTAAATTTTACAATATACTTTCACGTCAAACTATTTTATAAACTTGGATATCATGTGTTAGAATTCTTCAAGATCTGTAAAAAATAATTATTAACACTAATTAGTCATATATTATAAAGTAAAAAAAATAATGTATAGATGGTTATAAAAATATATTTTTAATTTTTAATATATTATATATATGTCAATTTTAAATATGCCTAAATATATTAGATATTTTAATAAAATTAATGTATCCCTATATATAATTATATATGGTATTTTTATTAAATAAGTATATATATGAGTGCGGGTATGAGGCGGACTGTGCATCAAAGTGCTAGTATATACTCGCGCCCGTCCCCATGAAAAAATGCGGGCTTTTGTCTGTACCCGCGTCCATACCCGCTTTGCGGTGGGTAATTTTTGTGGGTACCCGTAGGGCTCGGGCTGAATTGTACTGTTAATAGTTGATGATTGTGACTGCATAAATTTTTTACGGCATCAAATCTGCATCCTTCACATTTGCCAAATTCTATCCCCTCGCCCTCTGTGAAATACAAAGAAGTGTATCTTCCCATTCAACTGCTTTATTTAACTATAATTACATGAGTGAGTGAGGTAGGAAGAGAAACAAAACTTGCTACACTTCTCTATATTTCTATCTCACAATTACCGTTTTCTCGCCAAAGAAGAGAGAGAAATTCATGCCCTTTTTTTAATTTTCTTAATTTTTCACATAATAAGAATGTAATTATTAAAGGAAAATGCACAAATTCAAGTATAAGAAAAAAAAATTAATGCTATTAAAAAAGGAAGTTTAGAGTTTATGATGTTGAATGAAATGTGGTGGATATGCTAGCTAGCCAGCCATAAATCCTCTTCTAGTATCCAACAAATTTTGTGGAAGTTCATACAAGAATCCTCCTTTGCCATCTTGTCTGTCTAGCAAATATTAACTGCCAAGTAGCTAGGTATCAGCTATGTAACATGATATGATATATATAGGTACATGTTCTAGTGGACCACCGGAATTGTGTGGTATTGTAAATGCGAAGTTTTCTTCCTTTTCTTTCTTATTCACTTTTTTCCTCTCTCTTTTCTTTTCTTCCATGATCATCTGTTCTGACCTTGTTCCTTCATTTTTACGAATCATGAGAATTATAATTAAAATTAATAACATGAGGAAAAGGTATGCCTTCCTGTTCCTTTAGAGCTAAGTTCACATCATGGATGCATATGACTAGAATCTTTGGCACGACGGAAACGGGATATATAATAAGTTGGATAAGGCATATGGTAGTGAAGTGAATATGCGAAAGCAACACTGAAAGGGTTTTTTTTTTTTTTTTAATTTCCCCTTGTCTTTTTCAATTCGTTTACTTTTTTTTTTTGCTGTAAGTATTCTTTTCTCTTTATTTGCTAGCTAGCTTAATGAACAACTTAACATGCTACAAATTTGAGGTGAAAAAATTATTTCTATTTCTAAGCTAACGCATTTAATTTGCTTTTAATGTGTATACACAGAGAAGAAGTCGAAATGTTCAAGAAAATAAACTCTCTGATATTAATATATGTATATATGTGTGTGTGGAATAACATAGAATAAATAATAAATAATTGAGTACATGAATGATAACTTTTTATTATGTATATTGTTTGAGATGATATACATACAACACAAACAATTTTGTGTCATACATTATTTTGATATGTATATGTATTGAATAGGTACTGTTAATATTTTTTTTGGCTCGATCGCTCTGTATAACCCACAGATTAAGTGGGTTAGGATTCGTGGGTTAGTGTTGTGATCCGAAGACAAATTTTATTTTGTTTTGGATGGAATTAATTTTATTTAAATAATGTAAGTGAAGATTTTTTAGATAATATAAATGATTTTTTTGCATATAATTTTTTATTTAAATAATTAATACATATATTATTATACCTTTAATTAATTTTATTGATCTTTCAATTTTTTATATTTTTAATTTTTTATTATTAAACCTGTGCATCAACGTGTAGGAATCCTCTCTAGTGTTGCAGTTTTTATAGTAATTTATAGCTACAAAATAGCTATCCATTAGCTACGGATTTTAATTACCCAATAATTCCATAGCTATTCTCTTGCTAAATTTTGCTGTAGAAAGTAGAGACCCAGGAAAGGATATAAATTATACATCAACTCACTAATATGCAAGCTAAACTGGCAAGACGTGAACCACTTAAAATCTAGACTCGGGCTTAAATGGATTTAGGGAGATGGTGAAGAAATAGTATGTACATAGAAATGATTGATATTTTTTAGTATTGAAATATTTTGTTTATTAGAAAAAAGTTGTATCTTAATTTAGTGGGTAACGGTTTTTTTAATTTTTATTTTCTATCTGATCCTTTGTTTTATTCTGTTCTAAGTATTTTCTTAATTAAATATATATGTTAACAAAGAATTTTGGTTTTTTAGTCTCTTAATTGACGTAAAAAAAATTGATAAAACCAAAATAATTAGAGATGCTAAAGTATTGCAACTATTTTTGCATTAGATTAATTGTTCTTGATATTCGTCTAATATTTTTAAATTACTTTTTAAATAATTAAGAGATATATTATATATATCTCATAGATTACAAAAATTGAAATACCTGTACCTTTCTTAGACTAGTCTAGGAACAGTATCATTGAAATCGTCTAAAAAAACTACCTAATATCATAAATACATCTTAAAAGATCATTTTAAAGATTTAAAAATCACATCCTATACCAAACACATGGTTATATCCATACCTTTGGTCCACCCATCATTGAAATCATTGAAAAGGTAGCACACCTATAAATAAGTAAAATCTTCTTAGACAAAACAATAGAGATCTTTTATTATTTCATCAAAGTATATATATATATATATATATATATATATATATATATATATAGACATTAATACAGATATTAATTATATATAAATTTATTAAAATAATTTTTATTAAACATTTCATTATTTGTGTCTCAGAGTAAAATTAAGTTTATAAATATTTTATTTTAACTAAATAAAATGACTGATTTTCAAATATTTATATATTTATTGTATATTACAATTCACTTATATAATTTACATTTTAATATAAAAATAAATAATTCAATACAAATTTAAAACTTAATATAAAAAGTAAATGACCAGTTATTGTTATTATTAGCTTTGTTGTAATTTTCATAAAAAAATTATATAATAATTTATACAATACAATTTTCCTCTATATCTCACACCTCATTTGTTTAGTGTTTTTTCTCTTCATAGACAAAATGGTTGTGTAACTATATACTATTTCATTTACTAATTGTTTTCTTCTAACAAAGGTAGGGGTGAAAATAGTTTTGGTTGGAGTGAATTTTCTATAGTGTAAACTTGACCCACACCTCCTAAATCTAAAGTCTGAATATATGTCCTATATTTATCTATATATGTTTTATTTTATGGTCCAACTTGACATTTCTAATAGTCTAATATAACCTCAAAATATATTTAAAAACTTATTTTATAATACTAATTTTTTTTAATATATGACAATGCTCATTAATTAAAGATGCTAATAATAATTTTTTACTCATTTCTTTCGCTCTAACTTTTTACAATGCTCATTAACGTTGACATTGACAAGACAGTCAGACTACATAGCTCGGCTAAGCTATAGGTTTTGATTCTAAAACGTTGCAGTTAAATAGTTACCCTTATAATTATGGGTAAAATATAATTTTAATTCTTATAAAATATTCGAGTTTTGATTTTCATCTCTGAAAATTTTTATTATAAAATATTTATGTTATTTTTAAGTCCCTAATCTTAATTTTACTGTTAATTGTGGATATATCGAACGTCCATAATATATAATCAACAATACTTCAGAGGTACTCTAACACATTATATAAGAGTACGCGTTAGCTTCCTTAAACTCATTTATAGAGTCAAATTTCATGGTCAATTTGAACTGAAATTCTTTGTACATTTTCTCCTTCATATATATCACAAATAATCTTTGAATGTGTTTAAGGAGATAAACATTGTTGTATAATGTGTCATGGTACGGTACATATGATTACTAATTATGATGAACGTTTGACACATTCATAATTAACAGTGTAATCAAGAGTATGGACTAAAAAAATAGGTTAAATATTTTAGAAGAACCAAATAAAAAAATTCCAAAAATAAAAATCAAAACCCAAATATTTTATAGGGACTAAAATATTATTTTACCCTATAATTATTAACTCAATGAGTATTTTGCTACAATTAACCTAAAGGTTCATACAATGAATTTTACATCCTCAACAACCTGTCCATAAATTTTATATTTTATACAAATTTGTAAACTTGTTATACTTTTTGAATTATGTGCAATAAATAGATATATATCATGATCTCGAATTTATAATAATAGAACTCAATTTAATTACTTAACCATTATATGTCTAACACGTTTTACTTCCCTCTATCGAAATTTTTGTTTACATTCAGTTTCTATTCACTTAGCAAACTTCCCAGTTAAGATGCATTCTCATTTTTCACATGATAAGATCTGATAAATTATATGCAAGGTCAAATACTCATTTCAGTTGAATAAATATTATAAGAATTTTTAAAAAATTAAATACTTATATTTTATTTTATATTTTTATTATATTTATTAATCAATAACTAAGGGTCGTTCGGGATGGTTGCGAGTTTTTAGTTTTTTGTTTCTAAAAATTTTAAATCAAATTTTTACAACTCAAAATCAACAATTGAAAACTTGTTTTTGTGGTTTTTAAAACAAACATTTTTTTTGTGTAAACCATAGGTATCCCCTATTATCAGATGCAATCTTATTCGGGGCTTAGTCACAGTTATCGAACCCGAGAATTCTTCCTACAATCTCAGTCTGCGTTGCCAACTAAGCCACAACTCTTTGGTTAAAACAGACATTTTGAAAACCACAAAACGTGGTTTTCAGTTTTTGGTTTTGAGTTGTAAAAATTTAATTCAAAATTTTTAAAAATCAAAAACTGAAAAACTCGCAACCACCCGAACAACCCCTAATATCATATGAATACATGTTCAAAAGAAATAATGTGGATCTACGGAAGACATATATATAGGTGTTGTTTGGAAGAGCTTATTTGAGCTTATCTTTTGACATAAGCACTTATGTAATTGTTTGGGTAAACTTCTGAAAAGAGCTTATGACATGCTCATAAGCTGTTTTCAGCTTATTTCAATAAGCTCTTGAGAATAGCTTATAAAATAGCTTATGAAGAATTTAAGTACATTGCACCCTCTTCAATTTTCATCAAATTTTTTAAGAGCTTATTCATTAAGTGTTTATTAAATAAGAGCTTATGTTATAAGCACTTAAATAAGCTGTATTTCCAAACAGGAAATTAGTGTGTATGTGTGGTGTACATATGTAACTTTTCACTAGATAAAGTGTGGACCGGATGTATCCTTAATTAATGCTATATTTGATTTGAGAGAGATAAAGAGGAGAGAAATGAGGAGGAGAAAGTTAGGGAAATAAGACATAACTCTTATTTATTTGAGAAGAGGAAATAGAAAAGAAAGTAATAAAAGTCATGGGTCTCACTTATATTTTTAATTTTTTCAAAAGTGGAGAGAAGTGGGATTTAGATTCTCTTTAGGAACCTAGTAGTTTCTAGTAAATTCAGCTATTAAATAGCTATGAAATCATTGTGGCCAAAATAATTGTTATTATGTAGCTAATGTTTGGTTTAGTATTTTCTTAAGCCATTCTTGTTATATATATTTTTATAATCATGGATATTAACTCTCTGTATTATAATTTTGAGATCTCACCTTAGAGAGTGAGACACTTACTTACCTTATTTTCTCTCTTAATGATTTTTTATATTCTCTCTCTTTCTTTCATGGGATGGTGAATTTCATTCACACTTGTGAGAGTGAGATTCTCCTTCTCAATCATTAATATTAATTTTTCTCTCTCTCTACCTATTTGAATTTTTAAATGCGAATAAATGTTAATCTTAAATTTTAAAATTTATTAAGATTTAAAATTTTATCCCATTATTTTCTATTTCAATCTTTTTTAATATATAAATCTCCATTCTTATCTTTATGATTTTATAATTTTTTTATTATATCTTACTTTAAAATAAATTAAAATTTAATAGTAACATATATATATATACACTATTAAAATTCAAAACTGAAAAATTGTCCAAAATTATTCTATTTTATTTTTTTAATTTTAAAAATTATTAGTTATTATAAATTTAATTTTAATTAAATAAAAATATACATTTATACGCGTATACATTACGCGGATTAATATATTAGTTGTTATTAATTTTGTGTATTTTGTAAAATATTTGGTTATCTCGTTACAATTATTTACTTTGATTTTGAAATTAGTTCTGTTGCACTCTCAAAAATATTTTGAATTTTTAATCATATATTGTGTCTGTATTTATTTAAATTATTGATTGGTTTATTTTATGTATAATTATTTGTATTTCTTTATATACTATACTTTAGTTTAGAGTTGTACATCTATTTTTTGGCACGTATGTATATATATTAAAATAGTGTACTCTATTTAGTTTAGAATTATACTGAGAAATATCTCGTATATTATATATTAATATTTTTGTGAAATAAAAATATTTTAAAAAGATTAATTTTTTGATAGAGAAAACCATTTAATTTTAATCCTCATAAAAATAAATTAAATCATAAATGTATATAGTTAAAAACATTTAATTTTTAATTAAAAAACTCAAAAAAATAGTTTAATTAATTAACAACAAATTATTAATATAGTGTAATTACTCCCCATCCCTATTTATAAAACCCCTTTTAGAATAATTGAATGTCCCTTAATATAAGACCCTTTGCATATTTTTAGATAAATTAATCAATTTTTTCATATTTACCCTTCACTAATGTTTAGCTCTTTTAATTCTCCATATATTGATTATTGTGAATAATTAATGAAATTTTACTCAAATGATCAACTACACCATTGAAAAGTGACTTTTGGAGTCTTCCAATGTGACAATTAATGTCTATAAAATATAGTAACTTTTAAATAGGGGTATATTTGAAATTCTATAAAATTTTTTAAAAGACCAATACATTTACCAACTTTTCTTAAACGATGTGAAACGATTGAAAGGGGATGGAGGGAGTATTATACACTGTCAGTGTAAAAAGATTTTACACTGTACTCCAATGATATTTTACCACATCAATTAATGAATATGACACACTTCATGTGTATTTAAACTCATTAAATGATGTGTTAATGTACCATTAGGTGTATGTGTAAAATTATTTTACGCTGACAATGTATAATTATTAAATTCTTATATTGATATTGATTAAAGAAATTTAAATATTGATAAAAGAGATTAAGAACAAATAAATATATCTTATTATTGTATTCCAAAATATATGATAAATATTTTATGATTTTATATTGCATTAGATTTCATTAGATTTATAAAAATATATAGAAATTAAAAGAAGTCGAAAACGTATATTTTTGTATTTATATTTAAATATATTGATTGTGACTCTTTAATACATATAATTCATACTATATATTACTATGATTAATGCATACATTTTTAATAATAAAGTAATATATAATTTAAATAAAATATTTATAACATAAATAATTAAGAGATATATATCCCATACATTACACGAATTGAAATACCTATATACCTTTCTTAGACCAGTCTAGGAATAGCTAGTATCACTGAAATCATCTAAAAAAATTACTTGTAAATATCATAAATACATCTTAAAAGATATTTTAAAGAGTTAAAAATCACATCCCACATCCAACACATGGTTATATCCATACCTTTGGTCCACCCATTATTGAAATCATTGAAAAGGTAGGACAACTATAAATAAGTAAAGTCTTCTTAGACAATACAATAAAGATCTTTTATTATTTCATCAAACTATATATAGAGATTTTGGCATTAATAAAAACATTAATTAGATATAAATTTATTAAAATAATTTTTATTAAAAATTGCAGTATTTGTGTCCCAAAGTAAAATTGAGTTTATAAATATTTTATTTTAACTAAATAAAATGACTGATTTTCAAATATCTATATATTTATTATAATTACAATTCATTCATATCATTTATATTTTAATATAAAAATAAATAATTCAATACTAATGTAAAAATTAATATAACAAAAAGTAAATGCACAACACGAGACCGGTAATTATTAATATTAGTTTTGTTGTATTTTTCATAAAAAAAATTATATAATAATGTATACAATACAATTTTTCTCTATATCCCACATCTCATTTGTTCAGTATTTTTCTCTCCTATTTCTAAGTCTATGAAATATTATACAAAATGATTGTACAACTATATATTATTTCATTTACTAGTTGTTTACTTCTAACAAAGCCTAGGGGTGAAAATAGATTTGGTTGGAGTGGATTTTCTATGCTGTAATCTTGAACCACCTCCTAAATATAAAGTCTAAATATATGTTTTATTTTATAGTCCAACTTGACATTTCTATTAGTGTAATAAACTCAACACATGTTTAAAAACTTATTTTATAATAAATTTGTTAAATATATGATATGACAAGTCTATTTTTAAATAGGTTTATATTATCTAATCTTCTTTATAGGACAACATGCTCAACTATTAAAATAATTAAGTTAATAAATTTATAATTTTAAAAGTTATAATAAAATATAATATAATAATTTTAACAATGATAAAAACATTATTATATTATTTATACTTATTAATAGATAGACTTAAAAGATTTTTTAAATGGTTTCAAATTTAATATTTTCAGCTATATAGTCTTTGAAGCAAACCCTAAATCTCAAACTTAATTTATTTGTGGAATTTTTCTTAGCTAAATAGTATTTGAAACAAACTTTATTTTGGTTTATTTAATTACAGGATGAACTGTCTGTCCTATTAATGGGGTATTTCTCTTCAAAAGCTGAGAAATTAACTCAACTAATTGCTCTCGTACTGCTGTAGAAGGCTTTATTTATTAGAGCTCTGAAAACTACTTCTCGAATGCATGTAGTTAGAGAGAAAAGTACAGAACAATGTTGTAGTACTCCTAGAAAAGGACAATGTCAGATGCAGTAAACAAACTTAAGCCTCACTATGTTAATGTTATATAACTCTAAATATTAATAATATTCACTTGAAAGACACTCATCAAACGCTTGATCCAAGAGAAGTAAGGTACGTTCCTCTCACACATTGACAGAGCTAGAAAGTTTTGTTTTTTCAATACATATTTATCATATCACTAGCCTAATTTTAAAGGGTAAGTTATAGTGTCAGATTTTATCTTTTAATTAATTACCATCAGCAAATAATAAAAGCAAAGCACACGAAGAACAGCCAAAATTCAATTGAAGGATCCTTGGTCTTTTCGATATTTGCTGATACGATGTGATAACGATGAAAGATTCATCACGGGTAGTGTAATAAATTGACTGCCCATTATTGACAACCAATCCATTGTTGTCCCACTTCTATATACATGTGAGAAAACAAATTATCAGAAAATAGCAAAACTGCCTTCTATTAAGAAACAGCAGCAATATGTAATTTATTAATTAATTAATTAATATTTACTAAAATGGGGCCTGATCAAATTGAGATTCTAATATGAAATGGTCCACACATTTAAAAGTAAGAGATGAATGCGAAACATTCTTGGCTTTTCCTAAGAGAAAGAACCGCAGCGTTTAAGAAAAGAGTAGCAGATTCTGACATATATGGTTAAATACCTAAAAGAGACTTGTTAGAAAGTCTTTTCTTAATTAGCCTGTGTGTACAGAAAGTCTGTTAGAGACTACTCGAAAAAGCCAAGGAATCACGAGGGTAAGTAAGAAACAACTAGAGGTATATGGAAAGATTAAAAAACAAAGTAAATAATATTCTGTATCAATGAAACTTTGAAACCCTAAAGATTAATTGTTATTAATTATTTTCCTCAAATTAATTCAATAGCCACATTTGCTTGTTATGGTGTATAAGCTCCCAATCAATATAATGGTGGGTCCAGTATATATATGTTTCTTACCTCTTTTGAATTGATGATCATGAATTCAGCAAGTTGAGCAAAAGAGGGTGTAACTATCAAACATTCCAGCTATAGCCATGAGAATTTAGCACTTGATCTGTTATGGTGGAAAACTATACTTTTCCAACATTCATTTTGTTACTTGTTTAAAAAGAATCAATAGAACACAGGCCCTGTTTGACACTATATTTTAGCAAGATATATAATAAAACTTTTGCAAAAGAGAACCAAGAAGTGACCCTATACTCATCACAAGCCATTGAGGGAAAGAATTGGCAACTGGTCATTAAATATGGATTGAGATTTGCCTACACTTTTGTTTTATTACTAGATTTTCAGACATACATTTTCTTATCTATTCCTTTACAGTCAGCATATATATGGTAGGGAGCAGAAGAAATTGAGACAAAATGAAAGAGAATTCTATTATCATCTATAAATGAGACAGTATCCAGAGTGAATAATACGTGCAAACTCTATCTAAGTCATAATAGAAGGCTATAAATTACTCCTCCTGCTAACAAACTCTACCTAGTATTGGATATTGTTTATCTCTTGATGAGGTCACTGCTTAGACCATCAACTTAATTTGATTTTTTTATTTTCAATAATGTTTTATTCATTGGGATTGTGAAAGTTATGTGTCATAAATGGAAAATGGATCCCCACTTACATATCTGTCTCTCTCTATCTGTCAACGTCCATTCAATCAGCTGTATACAATGAAACCAAATGGGAGAAGTTACTATCTAACTTGGAACACATATACTAGCTGGAGAATTCAGCTACCCCAAATTAAGAGAGCAACCTCATTTTTCTTAATTATTAGTTCAATTTTCCTTTTCTAACTGACAAATTTACTGAAACATTTTAATGCAGACACGAAAGGGCTTTAGGCCAAAGTTTTTTTTTTTAATTTATGGATACTTAAAGATTATCAATTGTAAAGTTTTTTTTTTTTGTTAACCATAAATATCATCTATTATAGGAGTTATTCTGTTCAGATTTAGTCACAATTAAAGCTCCCCACCCTTTTGTAAGAGTATGTTATCTAACAGAGAATTCTACCCACAATCTCGGTCCATGTTGTTAATTGAGCCACAAATCTTTGATTATGAATAATAAAGTTTTGAGAACTTTGACAAATATGGTTAAAATTAATCTAGTTGTTCATATATATATATATATATATATATTATGCATGCTTACACGTGTAGAAAATGTGAGCTGTGAAAAAAAGTATTGACGATATGGTTTGTGCAAAGAAATTCAGGGCAGAGAAAAGAAGATGAGTTTAATTTTATGACTAATAATTGAGCGAAATTAATTACTGGAATATGGAGATAGGATTTGGGATACATTATTTGTGGGGGGACTCGCAAGTCTGCATCAGAAGTTCAGAACTGTGTACTGATCAGTTGGGTCGTCGATCTTAGGTAATTAATGAGCTAGCTAGCGTCCTTTAACTACTTACAACTTGCGCAGCTGGTTTGGAAAAGATTGCAATACTTGAGTTGAGGGACCACGAATTCTTCTGCAACTGAACAAATTAAGAATTATGACGCCTCTCTCTTCTCCCACTCAAGATCAATTTTTCATCCACCAGGTGTGTTTTGTTGGAGAGTTTGCCTATTTGTGTATGTCAGCTCAGGATTGATTTGTGAAATGGTGCAATTTGAACGTACATGAAAAGGCCAAGATGAAACTGTGGCAACGATTTAGGGATATGTTAATTATATGTATGGTTAATTACTTTCTAAAATATTTTTATTGAAACCAAGGTCTCCGTACTTATAGATTTAGCTAGCTAGGTTTTATTTATATCATTTATACAAGTGATATATTATCCATTACTTAGATTAGGGTTCATTTTCAATTTTATTTTATTTAATTTGTTAAACTAAGGCTGTTTTTTATAAGAAACTGCAGATATATATGCAGAATCCACCAAAGTAAGCTATGCCATTGGAGTGCCAAATGTGCAAAATATCCATCAAAAGCAAAGACTAAAACCACCAAGATTTGAGAAAATATATATGAGCACCTTAATTTGAATATATAATATCCAAACCTGTGTAAGGGAATGAAAGATACTTTTCCTTCAGCCATATTGCAACCTTGAAGAAAATCAAATGTATAATATTATCCCAAATCATCCCAAACATGATTGAAAATTAAACATATAGATCAGATTGTTGCATAAAAAACAAACAGATTCTTTAGCTAGAATTCAAACCCAAAATGATCCATTGATGCAAAAGATGCGATATTTGAAGGTCGACACCATATATATGACACCTCACCACTAAAAAACATATAGGCATGCAATGCAGTAGAAGATGATTTAAAGATTCGATAGAGGTTTGGCAAAAAGGGCAAAAGATTATATATGTAAGAAGGAAGTCATTGGTGCAAAGCTAAGCCAGAAGAATTCAATATCTGAGACCGAAAAACTAAAGGAAGCAAGGAAAAGGGGATATATTTAGAATTCCAAAGTGCTACATATCCAGACTTAATTAACGTACACTATAGCTAGGTATAATCCTTATATTCAATATCGAACTCCAGCCATCATTAATGTATCTACAAAATCTTGTTAGATCCCAAAAAAGAATTCAACCACCTCATAGATTGTACATTGAGAAAACAAAATCATACAATAAAAAATATACAACAACTCATACAACACACTTTTTATCTCTATATCTCTCTGTCATATCACTCATCACATCCCACATTTCTCTCTCTTCTTTCTATTTTCTATTTTGTCTTTTTATGTTATATATTGTTGTAGGTGTATGAAAAACAATGCTATTATACATTTGTTTAAAGATATAAGAAACACCACGACTTATGACTTTTTTTTGGTCAAGAGAATCTGGATTAAAGGCCTAAAGAAGGCCCAAAAGAGACTACAGAAAGAGCCTAGCCCCAATCAGCGAGCACTGTGCAGAATCACTAAAGCTAAGTACACACAATCTAACCTCTAGATTCGCTGCTCGAAGACATAATGGAACTCTAAAGAGGGCTAGGGCACAAATACAAACCAAATAAAGAGAAGAAGAGCTACAAAAAGCCTTTTAGCTGCGTTGCTGTAACCGTACGTATATGGATTTTTTTTTTTGAAAGCCCAAATTAGCAACAGGATCACCATGGCAAAATTACCTGTACTTTCCTCATTTTTCCAACCCCTCCTTATTTTGTATGAGCTTGTTTGGATTAACGTTTATCAATCTCAAACTCACGTCCCTAAGAATAAACTCACGTTTCATATTTTTCATGTTGTTTGGCTCCGCTGATCCAAACGCACGTTTGAGTTCTGAAACTTGAGTTTGCAAAACGCAGGTTTTGTAGCTTCTGCGTGTGAAACTTGAGTTCTTCAATATTTATTTTCTTAAACTCACATTTACACCAAAATATCCAAACATGAAATCTTGTTTACTCATACTCAAGTTTATCATAAATCATGTTTACTAAATCGACGTTCATTCAAACTCAAGTTTGCAAACGCTAATCTAAACACACACTATTTCATCATTTCCCTTCCTCTCTATTTCCTGTTATATTTATATATTTATTTATATAATTATTCTCTATTTTATTATTATTATTATTATTATTATTATTATCATCATTATAGATTAATATTAATTAATAAATTATATTTAATTATGTGTTAATATCAATTATATTGCACATTATTAATTTATGGGTAATGCATATTGGGTTTTTGATGAATGGTCTGTAATGGGTTGGACTGTTCCCCGTTGAGAGGTCCTCGGTTGGTCTCTACGAGTAAGGATATAAAACTGTACCCCATCAGTCAGTTTATACGACAAACCTTTTTCTGTATTCTGTCTTTTTATCTCCTACCAGGAAGAGAGCAATATTCTCTCACACGATGTTCAAGAACGTCAGAGATGGATCCCTCATTGATTCCGGGTACGTAATTCTTTCTAAATTAAACCATACTCGAACGTACTATAATATTGTATCTTATATTATTCATTTCCGGGTTATTGTTATGAATATTTAACAATTGGTATCAGAGCCTTTAAGATACAGATTATGGTTGTTTTGACTATAAAATTTGTATCCAATGAATCCTATAATTATATTGATAATATTATTCACTGATTGTGCATAAAAATTAGGAATTTTCGTTGTAGAATATATGTCGTACAATCTACATATCGTGTAGAATATAGCAAATAATCGAACCCGATTTTTCCTCCTCTATTTGAACATGGAAACTCGAAATTATCCCATTTATTGAACAAATTGCTAAAGGGGTTTATATTTTGTATGTATTTCGAATATGTTGTCAAATTTTGGTGCGATTTCGTTGTGTATTTTGCGAGAATTGGACTGTTTTTCTTCACGGTCACAGGTTCAAACACATAAACCCAGGTTTTTAGATTTGTAAATTCTCACAAATGAGCCGATCATTCTCGAAATTAATTTGGGGCTTCCGACTGTCGTGGAGGGGCGATCCTCCAGCCGGAAAATCGCGGTGTTTTGTCGCCTGGAGCAGTCGCACGAGCCGGGTTTTCGTGGCTGGTCGAGCGACCTGTTTCTGGTTTAAACGGGTGAAGAAGAAGACCCAGCAGCGTATGTGCCTGCCCACTCGTGGGGCCAGGCGCGTGGGTCCCCTATTTTGGCCCCAAAAAAATATTTTTTATTTTAAAAATTAAATAATTACTTTTTTGTTTATTTGGTATATTTTTTGTAATTTTTGGATACCTGTAGGTATTTTAATTTAATTATTCCGAGAATAAAACTTATTTTTAAATATTATACTCTCAGGATTTGAGTCTGAAATTTTTTGTACATGTTTCTTGTTATTTAGGTGACATGTTAGTATGATGTACTCTCCCTGGTAGCATGTTTATACTTGAATTAAATTTTTTTGATCCTTATTTGTATTAATAGTTGTTTGTTTTGTACATATTTCATATGTTGTTCATGCATAATATAATTTTATTATATTTTGTTAAGCATGAGTAATATAATTTTATATGATTGTGAGATCACCTATCGTGGGTACAGTTATATGAAATTTGTGTGAATGAAATAATATAATTATTTCTCTAATTAATTTTATATTAAATTAATGATAATTATGCCCTATCGTTATTTTGTTGTTAATGTATTTTATTTTTAATACAGTGTGCTTTTAGTTTTGTCTTATGTCAATTATTTGTCAAGTACCCTATCGGTATTAGATTTCTTCTGACATGAGTTCTGCATTGTATTTTATATTTCTTATTTATTATGATTCGGGACGCTTAGGCGGGATCATAATGAATGAGAAATTTTATATTATAGGCATGTTTGGCTGTGTATTCAGAAACATTTAATTTTTTATTGCATAATAATTGTGCATATTAAATGTTTCTTTGTTGTTTTGATACCAGCTTCTTTGCCTATGCAATTGACTTCAGTCAAAACTTTGAATGGGACAAATTTTGAGGACTGGAAAGAATCTCTGGATTTAATCTGAAAATTACTAATATGAACTACCTTTCTTTGAGAGAGGAAAAGCCTCCAGCTCTTACTTCTGAGTCCACTGTTGTCCAGAGAGCTCCTCGTGAGAAATGGGAACACTCAAATAGGGTATGTCTAATGGTGATGAAATACACCATGGAGAAGTCTATTCGACAGAGCATTCCAGAAAATGATAAGGCTAAGAATTTTCTGAGGTCGGTTGGTGAGAAATTTAAGACTTTTGACAAAGCTCAAAAGGGCCAGTATCTGTCTCTTCTCTAGAAGACCAAATATGATAGTGTCAGTGGTGTTCGTGAGCATATATATAATGAAGCTTGTACACTACTATAACAAGTTCAAGTCTCTAAAGGTGGAGCTTGGTGATAGTTATTTGGTTTGGCAGGTTTTGGAATCTCTTCCTTCTCAGTTTGATGTTTTGAAGACTTCTTACAACACTCAAAAGGAGGAGTGGACAATTGATAAGATGATAGTTATTGTTTCCCAAGAGGAAGCATCAATTAAAAAGACCAAGTCTCATAGTGTGTAGTTCATTGCTTATACTTCTGGCACTAAACATGTGAAGAAGGGCTTCAAAGGAAAGTCCTGTTTTGAAAAGGGGAACACAAGGAAAGCACCAATGCATTTGGAGCCCAAGAAGAAGCACTTCAAGGGGAATTGTGCCTATTGTAAGAAATTTGGGCACAAGCTAGTTGACTTTCTTAAGAAAAAGAATACTGACAAGGAAGGTATAGTCCTATTTTCTCTAGCTTGTTTTGAATCTAATGTGGTTGATGTTCCTCCCAATTCTTGGTGGTTAGACTCGAGTGCCACTATTCATGTTGTGAATTCTTTACAGGGGTTCACAAGCCTGAGAAAACCAAGTGATGTCGAGTCCAAGGTTATCATGGGAGATAGAGCCAGAGCATCTGTTGAAGATATAGGAGTAGTGTCTTTATCTTTACCTTTCTGGACATGTTTTGTTATTAAAAGATGTTGGTTATGTACCTTCTGGACATGTTTTGTTATTAAAAGATGTTTTTTGCAATTCATTATTTATGAAATATAAGTATAAGGTATGTACCCTAATACTATCTTTGTGGTTCATGTTTATATTTCTTAATTGATATATGCACGTTATGGTTTATGTGGTTCATGTTAACCTGGGGTTCATGTTATGTACGTGCTTGTGTTGTAATTGATATATTTAATTTATTGATTAATGTTATCCAAGTGGGAGAATGTTATATTATATATTTATTTATATAATTATTCTCTATTTTATTATTATTATGGATTAACATTAATTAATAAATAATATTTATGTGTTAATATCAATTATATTGCACATTATTATTAATTTATGGGTAATGCATATTGGGTTTCTGGTGAATGATCCGTTATTGGTTGGGGCCGTTTAGTAGCCCGTTGAGAGGTGCCTGGTACTGGTAAGGATATAAAACTGGTACCCCATCACTACAAGAAAATTCGTATTTAGCGATGGCCATTTAGCGACGGCCCGTCGCAAAGCCGTCACTAAGTTGATTTTTTTTCACATTTTTTAATGCAGCGACGACCAGGCCGTCGCTAACTTTTTTATATAGCGACCGCTAATGGTAAAATATTTTTTTTTAAAAAAATTCTATTTAGCGTCGGCCTTCATAAAATTAGTGATGGCCTGGTCGTTGCTAATATCTTGTTATTTTTCACTATATATAATATTTTGTACAATATGTTTCAAGAAACATATATAGTGTAATAGTAATGCTCCTTCTCGTTATCATGCAGGTTGTGGGTTCGATCCTCACAATTGATAAATCTGGGAAGGAATGATATTTTTTCAAAAATATTATTAGCGGCTGTCGCTAATGGTCGTCGTTATGTTGTGACGGTCATGGACCTGGCGACGACCATTAGCGATGGTCTGATAGCGTCGATAGTTAAATGTCATCGCTACTGCATTTGCGATGAGGCTTTTAGCGAGCCGTCGCTAATTACGAAATAGCGACGACTTTTCCCCTGTAGCAACGATTTTTGGCTGTCGCTAAAACCCGTTTTTCTTGGAGTGCATTAGTCAGTTTATACGACTGACCTTTTCTATATTCTGTCATTTCACCTCCTACTAGGAAGAGAGCATTATTCTCTCACACGCTGTTCAAGAACGTCAGAGGTGGATCCCTCATTGATTCCAGGTACGTAATTCTTTCTAAACCTTACTCGAACATACTATAATAATATTGTATCTTATGTTGTTCATTGCCTGGTTATTACTATGAATCGAACTCGAGACCTTGTTAAAGGGAATCAAACATATACCACTTGAACTAACTCCTGTTGGTGTAAGATAATAATTTTTGAATGATAATAAAGTTAATTAGCTTTAAATCTATTTTATTATTTTCTAGATTTTTTGTCTTTATTATCATTTGAATTATTATATTAATTAATTATTAATAATAATATTATTTTTTTTTGACGTAGTATAATTGACATATATATATGTATATTATTAGATGTAGCGTAAATTGATATAGCGTAAATTGATATATATATATATATATATATTATTATTAGATGTAGCGTAAATTGATATATATATATATATATATATATATATATATATATATATTAGTGCAAATATTAGTATTAATGTATTATTATTATTATTATTATTATTATTATGTTAATTAACACAATTAATAAGTTATATTAATTGTTGTTGTTACTACTAATATAATTGGATTAATTAATTAAATTAGAGGTAAGCATAATTGTGTATAGGTCTATATAATTTTGATTAGTTAAATTAATTAATTATATATATGTGTAATTATGTATTTAAAATAAAGGTATTTAATTATATTAAACTGGTATTTTATTCTTATATAATATAATTAATATTTTTTTAAAAAAGATATATATCTTTAATAATAAATTTATTTAAATATGATGTATCTTTTAGATTTAGAATGAATAATTTAAGTTTAATTCATATATAAATATTATGATATAAATAGTTTATATTATGTATATAATTTGAATACATGAATATATAAATATTAAGAAATAATTATTTTGAATTATAGATTTAATTTAAATGTATATATTAAAGGACATTTGTTTTGAATTTGAAGTATTAACTCATAGGAATCAATTATTTCAATCACACTATTTAACTAATATTAATGTTTTATAGGGTCAAATATGTTTTTAGTCCTTACAGTTTTTTTGGAATTTAATTTTAGTCCCTCATTTTCAAAATCATTGGGTTAAGTCCCTCATTTTTCGAAATAGCCGTTAGAAAATAGTCCTCGTCGTTAACCCTTTGTTGTTAAGTGTGATTATCTAGCTAACATAGAGCCAACTGAACCTGTCACATGTTTAATACTCCAGTGTCATGTGTTATTTATTTTTAATTCGTATTAATTTAATTTAACTAAAATTGAAATAACCCTAACCCTAATAACCCAATTAGTAAAAAACACAAGTTGTAAAAAATCGAGAGGAATAGTACCAGAAGACGTTTGTCCCTATTGAATTCGATTGAAGAGTGAAGCGGTTGATTGTGAGGACATGCATGTGAACCAATTTTCTGTTTCGAGAAATGTAACGTTCCTTGGTCCGACTAAGAAATTCTTGTAGTGAACCATTGTTAAGGTTAGTAATCATTATCCAAATTTGATTATAGGGTTCTTCTTTGTTAATAGGGCTTAGTTGTGTAAATTAATATGAAGCTATGTGACTATTATGGTAATTGAAAAAGTTGAGCTTTAAAAAAAAAAAAGAAAACTCAGAGCTTTATTACAAGGGAGGCGAAATACATATAATATAAGGACTTGACTTGGTCCTATATATTACGAAGCAGTTGAACTTGTGAAGGACTTAGGTCACAATGGGAAGTTCAAAATATGGTGAAAGAAAGTTGGATGTATATCTTTAAAATTGGAATGAAGGAGTTATGTAACGATGAAGATGTTGTTGAGGTGGCTAAGATTGTAGAAACCAATTAATAAATGTGAAATGGAGTTATATGTTGAACACATTTATGTAGTTGTTGGTGCAATAGGAATAGTTAAGAATTTTGTTTCTGGTGCAAGCACAAATCCGATTTCTACATTGGAAGCTCCAAGGGTGGAGGTAAGAAGAGGCTACTAGAGATTTTTATGTAACAATTGTGGACCTTCAAGGGCATAGGCAAGGAAAGGCTGCTATAGTTATTGCTAATGTAATAGTTATGAAAGGCAAAAGACTTGATTGTATCGATGATGAGGATAAAGATTTCAAGTGATGAATTTGTGAAGGATGGGAATTTTGATGATAGTGAAGAAGAGAAAGACGTAGGTATTGACGATGGATTTGACTTACCAAAGGTTGGAGAAGCAAAAGTTGCACTTAATCAAGAATTGCAGAAAATGGAGGACTTGTCTGCACTTACTCAAGAGGATCATATTTCTCGACCACATATATATGAAAAGAAGAAGAAGTGGAGAATTTCTTGAAGGAGCAGAAAAAATCAGCTATTTCTTTTATGAATCAAGACCAAGTCAGAATGTTGATGAGGTTGTGGCTAGGCCACTGTCACGACCAAATCCAAGGCCGTGATCGGCGCACAGGCTAATATCCTTAGTCTGACAAGCCTAAAACAATAGTACAATACTTGACAAATGATTTTCCAAGAGAAACATATTTTCAGGATTTTACATAAATTTTGACGGAGTCTCCCCTATATTTTGGACATACCAAAATTTACAGAAAATCATGTTATCAACAATTACCACCAACCAGAGTTTCCAATACCACAGTATTTATCCAATCAACATCAAAATACACATCTCAATATAAAACAATGACTAAACTCCCTATAGCTACAAAATATACATATAGTCCCAAAATAACATCAAATGGCCACCAACACAAAGGAGGCCTACCAAAATGAAATGACACTAGAACTTGAACAAATGAGTCTGCCAGCAGCCTGCTACACAGCTGCCTGGGAATCTGGATGAAAAACAATAGAAAGGGGTAAGTCACAAAGACTTAGTGAGGGCCTAACAACCACCATGAACTAGCTAGAAGGGAAACATACCAACGCACGAGTTGTTCGATAGAAACAATTGACAGTATAAAATTTATTTATCAACATAAAACTTGTTAAACACATGGGTTTGATAAGTCCCACAATCTAAAATAACTTGTTTCCAATATCCAAGAGATAAGTTTTTCATTTCCAAAGCAATATAAATTTATCATGTATAAATTTAATAAGTAAATCCGAAATGAAATTAATTGAGTAAAACACAAATCATATGAAATGTAAATACACTCATGATAGAATCGAGAGGCGGCTCCATCTTGCTGATAGCCCTCTCCTCCGAAGGGTGGCCTTTCCCATGGGGCGGCTCCATCTAGCGGATAGCCCTCTCCTCTCCATAACCATGTCCATATCTCAATATCATCGGGGGAAGCTACATCTCGTTGATAACCCTCTCCTCCAAGAGTTGCCCCTCTCTTGGGGCGGCTCTATCTAACGGATGACCCTCTCTTCCCGGAATCATATCATGTCTCAATGCCATATGCATACCATATCTATCATATCATCGGGGGTAGCTCCATCTCGTTGATAGCCCTCTCCACAGAGTGGCGGCTCCATCTAACAGATAGTCCTCTCCTCCCGGAATCATACAACTAGGTGCACCTAGGCCGTTTTCTTCCGCTAATGACATACATAGTTCTAACATGGATCCCAATAATATAAATATCAAATTTATTCTATTTTCTCAAAGTCTCTTCAAAAATCAAATCTCCAATTTCATCAAACATAATCAATTTAAATTTATAAAGCTTTCAACCTTTGAAATAAATTTCATAGAGAATAAAATCAATAAAAGAGTATGTTTCCCAAATTTATTAAGTAAACAAAATTAAAATAAAACAAGATGAATTAAAATAGTAATTATAAAAATATTAAAATAGACCATGATGACCGTTAAACCACTCACAATTACGGAGAGTCAACCAAACTGCTTCCCAACAACTTCAGGAGTAATGTGCGAGGTAGAAATCGACAGATCTGAGCACCAATAAATAGTCCAACATTTAGAAATTTATTTGAAGCTTTACCTATTTATGGGTAACCATAAAATCCCTAAAACTAGTACCCAAAGCTCTAAAAATTAGGGGTGATATTGGGCCGAGTTGGGTCGGGTTCATGGGTCTGAGTAACCCGAACCGAGGAAAGGGCACGGGTCTGGTTGGTTCGGGTAACTTCAAAAACCCAAGTCAAACCCGAACCGAATCGACCCAAGGAGTAAGGAGTCGGGTCGGGTAGACTTGGTCGGGTTGGGCCCCCTTTTGGGTTAAAAAAACAAAGAAAACCAAATTTTGGAGGCAGTTTCTCGGGCCAGTTGGGCTGATTTTAACACTTTAAAATAACTTTTTAATTTTAACATGCTCATCTTTCTTGTTGGACCGAAAAAAAAACTTTATTGTTGGACTAGTTTCTCACTTTCACTTGCTCCCTGGTCCTTCGATAATGGAGATTAATCAGATTATAACATAATGAATAACAAAAGTACAAACAGCAGCCCACAAACACAAATATGAAATCTCCATAGTGTGGCATAGTCACACAAAGTATCATAAAAAATAAACATCATAACTCATAGTGTGGCATAATTATACATAAAGTATATCAAACAGATAAAGTTAAACACTAATGAAATTTTAAACAGCAGCCCACAAACACAAATCTCCATATTTCATCAGCTAATCATTACAGATCCTGCAAAATAAAAGTAATTACTTAGTGTCAATAGATATTTAAATAAATTAAATTAAATTAAATGGAGCTATTGAGTAATTAATATTACCATATTGCAAGAATTAATTACCCATATCACTAAGAATCTCCTTTTCCTCAACCAATGTAACACTTGGCATTTCTATGAATGGAATAGATTCATTAAAAAACGTTAAAAGTAAGTCATGGAACATATAATGAAAAGTTAATAACAAACATTAAGTAGTAAATGTGATGAAATGTGAGCATACCTGATTCGACTTGCACCACATCAACTGGTTTTTGTGGATCAATGATACTAGTCTTAGTGCTTGGATTCAACCAATTTTGTGTACAAATCAAAGCCTCAACAGTGGTGGCATGTAAAGAACTACGATATGGGTCAAGAACACGACCTCCAGTGCTGAATGCAGACTCAGATGATACAGTAGACACTGGAATTGCGAAGATATCTCTAGCCATGTGTGAAAGAATATAATATTCATTGCCCTTGACTCTCCACCACCTTAAAATGTCAAAACCATCATGGTCAAGCTCAACTTCATCCTCAATGTATCTATCCAACTCATTTTTCTTAAGTTCTCCTTTCTTCTTTCTCACCCTTATATTATACTCATCATCCACATCAACCTTGTCAACATCAGTACTAACATTGGAGGAGGTCACATAAGAGGAAGCACCACTAGAATCAAGACTATCAGGTACACATGGATACAAACCCTTGTATTGTCCAAACAACTTCTTCACAAGATCTTTCAATTTTTTCATTATCTCCTTACATTTCTCATTACCATAAATCTTTGGGAAACTAAAATTAAAATATTCTAATTTCAACCTTGGATCAAGAAAAATAACCACAAATAGAAGATAATTCATTTGCCCATTAACATCCCAATACTTGTCAAGTTTCAATTTCATATTTGATGTCATTCGTTGCAACCCAAAATCATCACTTTCAATATATGATTTTAATGCAGTTTGAATCTTAACAAACTTGTGAATGGACGTGTTAACACTTACATGCAAAGAACTAGAAAAAGAAAGGGTTGCCTCATAAAATATCTTCAAAAACTTCATATATAAGCGTGCACGGATCCAATCATCATTGTTGGGAGGGCCCCCATCATTATCAAGATTATTTACATAAGAAGGATCATCACTTTCAATTCTATAAAATGCTTTTTCATATTTTTCAGCCACTTCCAACATTAAATAAGTGGAATTCCACCTTGTTGGAACATCAAGTACAAGCATTTGTTCACTACTAATGTTTGCATCTTTGACACATTTCTTGAAACAAGCCAATCTAGCAGGAGATGCCCTAACATACTTATAAGCAGCCCTTATTCTAACAATGGATTCATCAATTTCTTTCAACCCATCATTTACAATTAAGTTCAAGATATGTGCACAACACCTCATATGCATATACTCACCTTTCATTAAGGTAGTACCATTCCAAGCACTCATGTTCCTAATCAAATAAGCTAGAGCCAAATTGTTAGCACTAGCATTATCAACTGTAATCGTGCATACTTTAGAGATTCCATAATCTTTCAAACAATATTCTAATGCTTTGCCTATAGTGTCCCCCTTGTGGTCAACAATCAATCCAAAACTCAAAATTTTTCTATTTAATTCCCACCCCTCATCAATATAGTGAGCAGTCACACACATGTAATTCATATTCTGAATTGAAGTCCAAGTATCAGTAGTCATTGAAACCATTTGATTGTTGAGACTCAAGAAAGATCTTAATTTAAATTTTTCCTCCCTAAATAACTGCATGCAATCTCTAGCAATGGTTAAACGACTAGGAATTTTAAAACGACGCTGAGAAACACTCATAAAGCGTTTAAAACCTGCATTCTCAACAAACTTAAAAGGAAGCTCATTCGTCACAATCATCCTAGCAAGCTCATATCTACACAAATCTTGTTTGAACTCAGCAAGCTTAAGAGAAACAGTTTTATCATCCTCATCTTTCTTATCAAGTACAATGGTTTTCTGTTTCTTATCATGCTCCCTATGGGGGTTCTTAGGACAAACCTTGAGATGCTTAAGCAAATTAGTAGTTCCATGATTAACACTATTGCATGCATACTCCTTCCCTCAATAATTACAGACAACCTTATCACTCTCTCTTTTAAAATGTTCCCAAGAAGTAGAAGTAAGTCTACTAGATTTTCTTTTCTTACCTGTCTTTGTCTCTTATGTAGATGGAACATCTTGTGTTGGAGCTTCAACGGATTGTGGGGGAGCTTGAGTTGTTTGTTGCACATCATCAGTAGTCATTGGATTTTGTGGAGTAGAAGTACTCCTAGTGATTGGAGTGGGAGTGCTCGCCACTTGAGTCTCATTTGTCCCAGTCCCAACAATTCCTATTTCTTGTTGCATGAATAAGAGAGAATAAACAACTGAATTAAAAACATAATCCAAAAATAAACAACTAATCTTAACAAGAAACAACAGCCAATTAAATTCAGCATATAAATTATCTTGTGAAATCACATACTGAAAACCAAGATCACAGAAGCTGCAAAGTCTAGGCCTCATGAAGTTATGTTTATGGAGTCAGCAAAGTATTTTCTAATTTCTACTGCAAATGGGCATATTGGAGAAATACTACAAAGTATTTTCTAATTTCTAACTTCTAATTTCTATTTTCTAGACCTCGTGTAAAATATGTTCATCAACCAACATTACACACTCATAATGCGTTTTGAACAAACACATTCAATAATTCAGAAAATCAAGCAAGCTCATCCAAGGGAGAGGGAGATTGTCGAAGACAACTCACCAAAACTCCAAAACCGGCGCGACTGAGGAAGACGGAGAACAGGCGCAGATGATGGAGAATCGGCGTGGCTGAAGGCGGAAGGGAACAAAGGTGGGATTTTGGGTCTTTGACGGCGTCACGACGATGCTAAATGGAATCGGCGCGGCTGAGGGAGACGAAGAACAGGCGCGGATGATGGAGAATCGACGCGGCTGAAGGCGGAAGGGAACGAAGGTGTGATTTCGGGTCTTTGACGGCGTCACGGCGACGACAACGCTGAATAAAACCGGCGCGACGGGGAGGAACGAGATCAATGAAGAAGAAGGGTGGGTGGGGGGCTGCTAAGGCTCGAGGAGAAGGAAATGTAAAATGAAAGCTGCCCTCACTCAAGTCTCACTATCTCAGAGAAGAGGCTGCCTCTCGCGTATTGGGCCTGGGCCAGAAAATAAAATTTTTTTTCTGTATGTCTTCTCGGGTCGGGTTATGCGAGTAAGCAAACCCCAAACCCGTTGCCCGAACTACTTGCCTTCGGTTTCTGTTTACTCGGGTCGGGTCTACCTGAGAACCCGATGGACTCGGATTGGACGTGTCGGGTTGGGTAGAACCCATCGGGTTGGCCGGGTTGCTCAAACCCATGAACACCCCTACTAAAAATAATTCTACCTAAAGTTAACACATACCAATAGCCTATTTACGAGTTGTGGGTTTACCTTAGAGAGCCGAAACGAACAACATTTACGGTGTAGGTACTCTCCTCCTTCCTCTGAGCACTATCCATAACCCCAAAAATTACTAAACTTTGTTCTGGAAAGAAAAAGGAAATGAGTAGGAATTTTGGGTTTCATTACCTTTCACTGGATGTAAGGGATTGAGACGAAATGGAACACAGAAAAATAAAGGGGATGAAAATGAAAGGATCGGAACGGGAGAAGGGACATAGACGAGAGAGGGAGAGAGAACAGGGTTGGGGGTTGAGTAGAAATGCTTCTCGCATATGCGAGAAGCTTCTTTTTAGCAACTAATTGCCTCCCTTTTTTTAAGAAATGGTGCGTTTTAGCCACCGACAAATGCAGTTCCTAAAGCAGCTGAAGTTCCATATTCTGATGAGAATGAATTTGTCCCATAAAATGTTTCTAATATGCATTAGATTGATGAGTAGTATTTAAGTGAAGAACCAAAAATGATATCTATGACAGTGCAATGGATGACAATGATAAACCCATTATCCCAAGTACAAAAGGAGATGTGTAAGCAATTCAATTTTAAATTGGGAATGGAATTTACTTCAATGAAAGAGTTCAAGGAGGTTATTCTTAAACATTATGTGCTGAATGGAAAGCAAGTGAAATTTATCAAGAATGATGCAGTGAGGGTCTGAGTTGTTTGCACCAAGAACTGTGGTTTTACAATGTTAGTGAGCAAGGTTGGGAATAGTAGCACGTTTAGAGTGAATACTTTAGTTGAGAGACACACTTGTGTTAGGGTGTTGCTAATAAAAATACAATACATAATGGGTATATAAAGTGGTGGTGCAACACTTTAGGGTGGTTTGCAATTCAACTATATCAGAAATAATTGATGATGTTAGGATAAAATTTAGTGTTGGGATAAGGGAATTGAGGGCATTTAGAGCAAGGCGAATTTCCCTGGAGATAGTAGAAGGGGATGCTATTGATATGGTTTTACAAGAGTCAATGCTAGAAATACATTAAAGATTCAGTTGGACGGGCTTGTTGAGGGTTTACAGCCTAGATTTAGTGGCTTTTATATGTGCTTAGAGGGTTGAAAAAGGCTTTCCTAGCTAGTTGCAGGCCATTTACTAGTGTAGATGGTTGTCACCTAAAGACTAGGTATGGAAGACAGTTACTAATTATTTTGGGGAGTGTAACATCCCCGATCTTTCTATAGGGCTTACACAATAGTTAAAATAATAAAATAATAGGTTATTGTACTATTTATAAAGCTTATAGAGTATACAACCTAAGAAGCAAAACTGTTGAAGAAAGCATGCACATTATATTCATTGAATTTGATCCTTCACTTGTGAGGAGAAAGGTTGCGGATCTAGATGATGAATTTCACCAACTCGCACTTGATGGTCAGAAGCAGTCAAAAGAAGAGAATGCAGCTAAGAACCAAAGAGACACCTCGGATGCATCTAATTCTAACTCACAGACTCAATTCAGACATGCTTCTATGTTACCAAGAAGCTGGAAGTATGTTCATTCACATCCAAATGATCAAATCATAGGAGAACCATCAAAAGGAGTTACAACCAGAAGCTCTTTCAACAGAAACCAGAACATGATGGCTCTTCTATCTGAGATTGATCCCAAATCCATACATGAAGCACTAGAAGATGACTCATGGATTGTTGTTATGGAAGAGGAATTGAAGCAGTTCGAAAAGAACCAAGTCTAGACCATTATTCCAGCTCCAAAGCATCAAGATGTAAGTGGAACCAGATGGATCTACATAAACAAGCTGAATAAGCAAGGGTATAGTGAATTCGACCCGACCCAATGTTGGTCTAAACCTGCGTGGCCATATCAATCCATCATTACATCTAAAATCACAAAGCCTGAAATCCGATCAATCTGATGTCATTTTACAGTTGAGATTAGGTCATATAAAGGGTGCAATCAATTTTAGTTGGGCTGAGTCTTTGTGCCCAAACCCGACCAAACTCGTGCCCATCCCTAATCATTGATATTGTGTGGTTGAATTTGTCATATCATAAATCAATTACTTTTTTTTATATAAATTCAATTAAAGTTATTTTATTAATGGTTCATGAACAAATTGAATCATGATTTTAAAAATTACACAATGTAATTTCCAATCGATTTTAAAATTTTAGTAAATATTTTAACGACTAATTAGTTTTTCCTCTCCAAAGTAAAAAAAAAAATAGACCACCACCACACCACAAAATGTAAGAAAAAGGGAAAACAAAAAACAAAATTAAAAAAAAAAGGCGCCGAGGGAGGTCCGGTTTTGGTTTTGACCAATCATTTTAATCTGAAATCTCCCACCACTCGGCGCCCGCAAGTTTCATTTTTGCCTCTACCCACTCCATTTACAAATTAACAAGAACCGCCTCCCTCATAAATCTCAGCTTTCCCCAAATCAAATTTCTCAAAATTTTCAACTTCTCCCTCTCCCTCTCCCTCTCTCTCTCCAATCTTAATTCCAATTTCAAAGACTCTTCAGACAACAATTACAAGTCCCATTAAACAATGAATATATACCATTACCTTACACCCCACAACCCATCACCTCCACTCCTTCCATATCTCTATATTCCAATAAGACAACCATTTTGTCTCACCGAAATTCGTTAGCAATGGAGGCCACTACAACCACCATTGCCACTGTCATATCCGACCAGAACAACAAGGAGAATGTCCCTCCAATTTGCAACACCAGTAAGGGGAAGAGCTTAATTCCTCACACAGCCCCATCTTTCAAGAACAAGAAGAAGTGCAGTAAGCGAAAGCCCAAGAGGGTTCCTCTTGCTGATATCACCGCTCTAATCAACAATTCTGCTACATCTACCTTCAATCTGACCCACCAACAACAAAGTGCAGTCTCTGCTCTTCCCTCTGATCCATCAATTTCTCGGAGGAAGACAGTAACACCCGCGGTTCCCGGATCGAAAGCACTAAGGATGAGCTTCAGATAATTATTGTATCACATGATATGTTAATTATAATGCTATCACATCATGATAAAATAGGATTCAATTTTGTTCTTTTTTCCCCTTATGCGGTTTATATAAATTGTAGCAACAGAATTTGAGTAAGGTACAAATGCGATGTTCTGATTCAGAATCTATAATTCAAAAACGCAGATTGTTGATCTGTACTAGTTTAGTTCACTAGTAATGGTGCCCTTGAATTTGCAATTTCCCTCCCGCTTGGTGGCTTTGTTTCCAAGGAAAATACATCAATTATTAATTAGGAATGGAGGCAAAGACAACATTATCCAGATCCTTATGTAAATATGCTAGATCTAAAATGTACATATTGACACAATACATTGTATCTTTGTAGTATTTATATCTACAAACCGACACAAGCAACAATTCTTGTCTTCTTTGGTCTAGGACACAAGAAACAATTTTTTTTTGTCAAAACAAACAACAAAATTTAAAACTGTGTTTAGTATTTAGATTTAGATATGTGGGCTTCTGCGAGGTAGCGTGATAACTTTATTGCTTAAAAAAGACGAAAATCTTAATTCTAGTTTGAAAATTCGTTAATTGATAACAATTAGGGGATCGACACACTTGGATAAGAATAAGACGGAGATCTTTTTTGCTTGACTTCTTCACCTTTGCTTTCTCAGACATTGAACTAGGGAGTCGTGCTCGGTGTAAGGATCAAACAGACTATAACCTATTAAGTTGTGATTAGGGGGTTGTGTTCCCTAGTACTTTCTAGGATCAAACAGACTATAACCTATTAGTAAGATCTTTCCATTAAAGCGTTTTGTGGTGCAGGTGCTTAATCTAACATCTCAAATTTTAGATTCAATTTTTATAAGTGAAATTATAATAAGAAGAGGTTGCTAAATGGTTAAAAATTGTTTAAAAATGGGTAACACTACCTCATTTCTACTCAAGCAAGAGCTCACTCTCTCTTGAACGAATGGAAATTAAATTCAGGGGAATTAACACCGCCTCATTTTCACTCAAGCGAAGAATCCCTCACTTGAGCGAAAATATCAGTTGAAACTCGGTGGAAAAATGTCTAATAAATACGCTTGAGCGAAGGATTTTCTCTTAAGCGAATTTCAGGCAGAGAGCGGGGGTTTGATTCTTCCTGGTTTTCGCTTGAGCGAAAGATTTTCGCTCAAGCGAATATGAGGACTCGAAAATGTCTTGCTCAAGCGAATTTTAGACAGAATACAACTTTCTAATTTTTGCTCAAGCGAAAATATTTCGCTTGAGCGGAAACACATGAATCAATTTTTTAAAAAGAACATCAGGGGTCATTTGGACCCCAAATCAAAACACAACTCACACCCCCTTTGTGCCCTAGAGAAGAGAGGAGAAGATAGAAGGCTTGAAGGTTGATTTCACAAGAGAAGGAAGATCAAAACCCCACAAGGACCCCTTTGGGTTTGCTCTTGGAGATGAGTGTAACCCACCCACTCTCCATCATCTTGTTTGGGAAACCCTAAACGACCCCCTTTCTCATATTCCCTTCTTTTTTTGTATGTGATTGCTTGATTGTTGATGAATGATGTTTGATTTTTAAATTATGTTCATGGTTTTTGGTATGTTGTCTTTGGGATGCCCAATTTATATGGTTTTAGGGCTATGGGTTGTGAATAAGAGGTGTATGGTTACTCCTTAATCCTCATGAAATGCTTTAAGTATAGTATGGTAGATTCTCATGCGTTTCACAATTAAACTCAAGTTTCATGATATTCAAGTACAAAAGAGAACCTATTATCTTAAGCTTCAGCTTCATGGGTCTATGAACAAAAGGAAAGATAAAAGACACTCCATGTCATGTTGTATGCTAATAATCTATCATGTTAAATGGAAAGGTCTAATTGACCTCAAGGGAGATGTTCCATGGTAGGATTCTTACCTCAAGTGTAGCCCCATATTAAGTGAAAAGACCCCTACTGCTAGGTAAGGCATATCATGACTAACTTATGCATTGTTTGGCTAACTATGTACATGTTTATGATTTCCATGATGATATGTGTTTACTATTGCATTTTCATTTGTATGATTACCCTACACTGCCTGCTCGTGTACACTCACTGGGATGTTAGTCTCAACACACGTTTTGTGACTTATCTTTAGATGTGTAGGACACTCTGCATGATCCTTGAGAGGAAAGATTTGGATGTCCAAGATTGGGTTCCTCTCTTTACTTTTCTTTCATTAGAAATTTTTTATTTTGATGTACTTGTAATGAAATGAATTAATTGTTAAGTTGTATTTGGCCATGTGTTGGCTTAGTATCATGACTATCATTGTAAAAGTGTTATTTTGAATTGAAGCTTATGTAAATTTTGGTTACTTAAGCGTATGTTTATGTGTTGTATGTTTGAGTCGATAACAGTTAAGTAGAAAATAAAATAGGAAATATAGTGACGTTGTCGATCAAATTGGTGGAGAATATAATGAATCTTGAGCTTAAACTCGATCGACGAAGACAAATAGCCGCCAATCAAATATGTGAGAATATAATGAAAAAAGTGAAGTCATCGATCGAAGCGGTGGGGAATATAATGAATCTAGACCTTAAGCTTAATCGAAGAAGGAAGTGAAGCCGCCAATCAAATCAGTAGAGGATATAATGAATCACAAGCTTAAGCTTGATTGACAAAGGAAGTGAAGCTGCCAATCAAATCAGTAGAGAATATAATGAATCACAAGCTTAAGCTCGATCGACAAAGAAAGTGAATTCATCAATCAAATTGGTGGAGAATATAATGAATCTTGAGTTAAAACTCAATCGATGAAGAAAGTTAAGCCACCGATCAAATCAATGAAGAATATAATGAATCCCGAGCTTAAGCTTGGTCGACGAAGAAAGTGAATTTACCAATTAAATCAGTAGAACATATAATGAACCCCAAGCTTAAGCTCGGTCGACGAAGAAAGTGAAGCCGCCGATCAAATCAGTGGAGAATATTATGCATCCCAAGCTTAAGCTTGGTCAACAAAGACAAAACCGCCGATAAATTTGGCGGAGAATATAATGAATCTTAAGCTGAAGCTTGATTAATGAAAAAAATGAAGCCGCTAATCAAGTCAATGGAGAATATAATGAATCCTAAGCTTAAACTCGATTGAAGAAGAAAGTGAAGTCGCTGATCAAATCAATAGAGAATAAAATGATTGCCAAGCTTAAGCTTGGTCGACTAAGACAATGAATCCTCTAGTCGAATCTGTGGAGAATATAATGTATCTCGAGCTTAAGCTCGAGAATGAACTATGTCTCTAGCTAAGTCAATGAGGATGTGAAGTTCTAAGAATGAACTCGGTCATCGACTAAGTCAGTGAGGATATGAAATTCCGAGAATGAACTCGGCCGCCAGCTAAGTCGGTGAGGATGTGAAATTCCGAGAATAAACTTAGCCCCCGGCTAAGACGGTGAGGATGTGAAATTCCAAGAATGAATTTGTCCGCCAACTAAGTTGGTGAAGACTCGATAAATAATCAAATCGTAAGTCGGCCATGAACTAAGTTGGTAAGGAAAAAAAATTATAAGTCACCCAACAATTAAAAGTTGCGAGGTAAGGTGGTGTGAAAATTGTTAAATCAACTAATAAGGCATTCATTAATTAGAGTACAAACTCATTCGCCGAAGGAGACTAGCACACAAAGAGAGAAACCCCTCCCCTCCCTAGCAGAGAGAACAACATATGTTAAAGGAAGAATATAACATTAACGACACTTTTTTAACCTCTTCGCTCATTCTTTGGGCCTCGAGCTTGAGGGGTTGTGTACTTTTAGGGGGACCGACCTGATCGGCTAAGAAAAAGAGGTCTCTTTTGCTTGACTTCTTCGCTTCTACTTCTCAAACATTGAACTCGGGAGTCGTGCTCGGTGTAAAGGTCAAACTTACTATCCTCTTAAGTCGTTGAAGAAATGTTTGGCTTTTAATCAACCTCTTTGCCTTTGATTCTTAGGCTTGGAGCTTGGGAGGTTATGTTCCGTAATACTTTTTGGGTATAATTCGGTCAACCTAAAAGAGGTGCTTTTTGGCAAGCATGCATAGGCTCGAGAAGCTAGGCCCAATAATGACCTATAATAAGGAGGTCATCCCTAGGCCATGATGATGAACACATTTTTATTCACACTTTGCATAATTAATCTTAGCTTTCTTGGACTATAATTGTGATTAAATCCACTGTTTTAATTGGAATTTACCAAATTGGGCTTAATTGGGCTTTAATTGTGAATGTTGTTTAAATTCAGATTTTTAAGCCTACTGACCTACCTCTCTTGTTTTCATGATATCTGGAGCTGTGTCCAATTTGAGTGATTCCAGTGGCATTGGAAAGCTAACTTCCGGGGCTTTAATTTGATATGCTATATGACCATATTCCCATGAAGCAATTAGGAGCAGTTGTTGTTTCAAAATCACCTACTGTTGCTGTCTGTCACAAGTCCGAATTTGATTAGTTTTGTAATTAGTTTGTGGGCCTGTTTTAATTAATTTCGGCCCAATTAAGGCCTAATCAGATTGTTAGTGATTTAGGCTCTATAAATAGGTGTGTTGCTGAGTAGTTTGAACACTTTTCCTTCATTTTTCAGATTTTAGAAAAAAGACTCTTCACTTTCCCTCTCTTTTTCTCTCTTCTTGCAATTTCATTTTTGCTCCTTCTTCCTCTTCTTCTTGTATTTTCGGATTCTCCACTTCCTGCATGGAAGGCTGAGCATTGAGGATTGATTTTCAAGTATCATGAGCATTGGATGTTGAGGTTCTTTAATTGAATTTCGAATTTTAATTTTCTGTGCAAATTCCTTCTTCTCCTAATCTCTAGAATTCTAGGTTATTGAATCTTGAATTGGATGAATGCTTATTGAATTCAGTTTTTGATTCATGATCTGAAATTCACATTTTAGTTTGCTTAATCCTAAAATGTATCTACTGTTTGCTTAATTCAATAGGTTAGGGATTAGGTTCTTGATACAAATTTGCTTAATCTTTGTATGAGATTGTTAAGAATTGATTGGTGCTTCATTGATTAATTCGGATTTGCTAAGGAAATTGAAATAAATCTCTGAATTCGTGAGACATCCAAATGCGAATGAGCTTGTGAATCAATCTGTTTTTGTTGAATTGAATTAGGAATTTCGAATTCTGTTTTTGAAAATTGGAAACTGTCATGAACAAACAAAATCCCCTGAATGTGTGTGTGAGTTGCTGTGAGATTGAATTTCTGAATTTGTAATTGGATTCCTTAAGAGAGATGACTTTGGGTTAATCAACCTATTGAACTTTAATTCATTTTATTTGGTTGAGTACGACCTCGATCAAATTTGGTGTCGTTGCCGGGGAATTCAATTCAAATTCGGTTTCAGTTTCAATTCTGTTTTGTGTGTAAAATTTTGTTTCTGTTTTGTTTTCAATTTTGTTTTGTAAATTCGTGTTTAGGAGGTAGATTCATAATTCATATTGTGTTTTGGTATACTAACCTTGGTTGTTCAGATTCAGTTTGATCAATTTTGGTTCACAACTTTGAGGTAAGTAGCCTAATCTGTCATAGTTACTATTCCATTGCTTTTAGTGAATTTCAATTTGTGATTTGAGTTGTGTGATGTGTTGAGTCATTGTAATTAGTGTGTTTAGTCATGTTTTGATGTTTAGAAATTGTTTAGATGAAATTAGAACAGATTTGGTGTCATTTGGATTGAATTGCATAAGTTGATCAAGTGCTGTTGACTTTTTCCGCTGTTGACTTTTGCAGTTGAATCTGACTTTTTTGTTTAACATAGTTAGAGGTTGAATTTTTGTGTCCACATTTCTTTAGGTTAATAATGAATTTTAGATATCCTAGCTGCTGTTAGATAAGTCCTGATTGTGAGATTACACTTTGCACTGGCTTATTTTGACCTGTTGTCTTCAATTGGACATAACTTGAGCTAGGAGTGTCAGAATTTCACAAATTTTATATGCTTTTAGACACTCCCTTCTTGCGCTAGGAGGACGACCATAAAATTTCCAAAAAAGGTCGTTTTCTATTTTTAAAGGATTTTTAAGTTTTTTTTTTGTATTTTCCCTTTCTTACCTTAGGTAGTTTTGGTACTTAGGCTTTGAATTTTGTTCTGAAATTTTTTGTGGTTGTTTCCTATGTTAATATAGTGTTTTCCATGTATCCATTTCATTGGTTTCTGCTCATTTGATATAGGCTGCCTTTATATGCTGACATGTTGTATGCTTCATTTTGTGCATTTCTGTGTGCATTTGGTGTATGACTAGAGCAAACCCAGGTACCCTACATTCATTTGATCCAGAGATTGATAAGACATATCATAGGTTAGTTAGAGATTCTAGGATTCCATTTTTGCATAATTCTGTTAGTGATAGTGAGTTGTCTGATAGTGTGTATTCTGCTGTTAGTGTAAGTGATAGTGATACTGAGTCTGTTTCTGTGTTCTCTTCTTCTTCTTTTCTTGAGTCTGATCTTAATTGTGATACCATGGCTGACAGAACCTTGAGAGAGCTTGCAACACCTGATGTTAATATTCAGACTTTATGCATTCAATATCCTGATATAGATGTGCCTTGTGAGCTAAAGTCTGGATTGATTCATTTGTTGCCCAAGTTCCATGGTCTTGCAGGTGAGGATCCACATAAACACCTCAAGGAATTCCATATTGTCTGCACCACTATGAGACCACCTGGTGTTCTTGAGGATCATATTAAGCTGAAGGCATTTCCATTCTCCTTGCAAGATACAACAAAAGACTGGTTGTACTACCTTCCACCTGGATCCATTACTAGCTGGGATAATTTGAAGAGGATGTTTCTGGAAAAAAATTTCCCAGCATCCAGAGTGACTTCAATTAGGAAGGAGATCTGTGGTATAAGGCAGATGGATGGCGAGAGTCTGTATGAGTACTGGGAGAGGTTTAAGAGGCTTTGTGCTAGTTGTCCACGTCATCAAATACATGAGCAACTTCTCATCCAGTATTTCTATGAGGGCCTATTGAACAATGAAAGACAGATGATAGATGCAGCCAGTGGAGGAGCTCTTGTAGATAAAACTCCAGTTGCAGCAAGACAGTTAATTGAGAATATGGCTTCTAATAATCAACAGTTCAGTACCAGAAGCAATTCAGTAGCCTTGACCAGAGGAGTTCATGAGATGGAGACCACTTATGCTGCTGATCATAGGAAGTTGGAGAGTAAACTAGATGATTTGGCTTCCTTGGTTAAGCAGATGGCAGTGTCTCAAATGGTTGCTAAGCTATGTGGGATTTGTACTTTTGCAAATCATCCCACTGATGCATGTCCCACATTACATGAGCCTGAAGGAGATGGTGCTTTTCCTCCTCAGGCTTATGCAACAAATATTTATGGTTCTGGCAGACCCCCTCAGCAGCAACAGTATAATCAAGATCTTTCTTCCAACAGGTATAATCCGGGTTGGAGGAATCATCCAAATTTGAGATGGGGGAATTCTCAGCAGCAGCAGTCATAACAGCCTTATGTGCCTTATGAGTCTCATGTTGCTGGGCCTAGTAGACCTTACCAGCCTCCACATGTACAGCAGCAGTAACACCAACCTACACCACCTGCTGCTGCACCTTCCAAGAGTGAGCCTTCCTTGGAAGAATTAATGAGTCAGATGGCGGTCAATAATATGAATTTCCAGCAGAGGACAGAGGCTGTTATTCAGAGCCTAGAGAATCAGATAGGCCAGATGGCTACCACTCTTAATCAACTACAGTCTCAGGGTTCAGATAAGCTTTCTGCTCAAACAGTTGTCAACCCGAAGAATGTTAGTGCAATCACTTTGAGGTCGGGTAAAAGTGTGCAAGCACCTGATAGGCAACAGTCTGAGCAAGAAAATGAGATTCATACCGCTGTAGACCCTGTGCAGGAGAGAGCTATTCCTAGTCCTTTGAGTAGCCCCCGTTCTCCATGCAGTGAGAATCCTTCTATTCCTCTTCCATTCCCTCAGAGAGCTGTGCAGAAGAGTAAAAAGATGGAAGAGGCTGACAAGGAGATCTTGGAGACTTTCAGGAAAGTAGAGGTGAATATACCTCTACTTGAGGCCATAAAGCAAATTCCGAGATATGCCAAGTTCTTGAAGGATTTGTGCACCCATAGGAGGCGGCTGAAGGGCAATGAGAGGATTAGCATGGGAAGGAATGTCTCTGCACTCATTGAGAGACCTATGACTCCCATTCCAGAAAAATGCAAAGACCCAGGGACATTTACTATTCCTTGTGTTATAGGCAGTAACAAGTTTGATAATGCTATGCTTGATTTAGGAGCATCTATTAATGTTATGCCTTTATCTGTTTTCACCTCTTTGTCTCTTGGTCCTTTGCAGGCTACAGGTGTTGTCATTCAGTTGGCAAACAGGAGCACTGCCCACCCTGCAGGCCTTATTGAAGATGTGATGGTTCGAGTGAATGACCTCATCTTCCCTGCCGACTTTTACATATTGGATATGGAGGGAGGAGATTCACTCACTGGTGCAGCCCCCATCATCTTGGGTAGGCCCTTCCTAAAGACAGCTTAGACTAAGATTGATGTTCATGCAGGCACACTTAACATGGAGTTTGGAGACAATGTGGTTCAATTTAATATTTTAGATGCCATGAGGCATCCTGTTGAAGATCATTTTGTATTCCATATTGATATGCTTGCTGAACTTGTAGATGATAGTTTGTCTGAGTTTGTAGGACATTTGGACTTTCCGGACTTTTCTTATTTCAGTGATGTCTACACTTGTGATTTATGTTCTGATTCATCTGTGTGTAGTATGTGTGCTTAGATAAATGAGTTCATATCTGTTGATACTGTTATTTGTGTTGATTGTTCTGATTGTCCTACAGGTTCTGGTATTTATGCACCCATTGAGTCAATTGAGTCAGAATGCAGTGGCTTGATTACAACAATTATAGATACATCTGACTTGATTGATTTGTAGGTTGCAGAGGTTTCTACCAATACCAGATTGTTACCTTCTATTGTCCAACCTCCATCACTGGAGCTGAAGCCACTTCCCTCTCACCTCAAGTATGCATATTTGGAGGATGACCAGAAGCTTCCAGTGATCATTTCTACTGCTCTCTCAGCTGATCAGGAGCAGAGGCTATTGCATGTGATTAGAGAGCACATGAGAGCTCTAGGTTGGACTTTGGCAGATATTCCGGGTATTAGCCCCTCCTTGTGTATGCATCGGATTCTGTTGGAGGATGGGGTTAAACCTGTGAGGCAGCCTCAGAGAAGGATGAATCCCCAGATTCTTGACGTGGTCAAGAAGGAGGTCACCAGGCTGCTACATGTGGGTATCATATATCCCATATCAGATAGCACTTGGGTGGGCCCGATACAGGTGGTACCGAAGAAATCTGGGATTATAGTTGTGAAGAATGAGAAGGATGAGCTGATTCCTACTAGGGTGCAGAACAGCTGGAGAGTCTGCATCGACTACAGGAGGCTCAACCAGGCGACCAAGAAGGATCACTTCCCACTTCCTTTCATTAATCAGATGCTGGAGCGCTTGGCAGGTAAATCACATTACTGTTTCTTAGATGGTTTCTCTGGTTATTTTCAGATTTGTATTGCACCAGAGGACCAACAAAAGACTACATGTACCTGTCCTTTTGGTACCTTTGCTTATAGGAGGATGCCTTTTGGTCTATGCAATGCTCCTGGTACTTTCTAGAGATGCATGACGAGTATATTTGCTGATTTACTTGAGCATTGCATAGAGGTTTTCATGGATGATTTTAGCGTATATGGCTCCTCATTGGATGTATGTTTGGATAGCTTGACTAGAGTGCTTGATAGGTGCATAGAGACTAACCTTGTTCTGAATTATGAAAAGTGTCATTTTATGGTAGAGCATGGTACAGTCTTAGGCCATATTATCTCTAGGAAGGGCATAGAGGTAAATCCTGCAAAATTAGATGTTATTTCACACTTGCCTTACCCCTCTTACATACGAGAGGTTCGTTCTTTTCTTGGACATGCAGGTTTCTATCGCAGGTTTATTCAGGACTTCAGCCGGATAGCCCTTCCGCTGTCCAACTTGATACAGAAGGATGTCAGCTTTGAGTTTGGAGAGCGGTGCAGAGAGGCATTTGATCGCCTCAAGAGAGCTCTCACCACCACCCCCATTATTCAGCCACCGGATTGGACACTTCCATTCGAGTTGATGTGTGATGCATCAAACTACGCATTAGGAGTTGTTTTGGCACAGAGGGTTGGTAAGCTGTCTCATGTGATATATTATGCATCTAGGACTTTGGATGCAGCACAGGTAAATTACACTACCACTGAGAAAGAGCTGTTAGCAATTGTTTTTGCATTGGATAAGTTTAGATCATATTTGCTAGGCTCTAGGGTAGTGGTTTTTACTGATCATGTTGCTCTTAAGTTCCTTTTGAAAAAGACAGATTCCAAACCCAGGCTGATCAGGTGGATGTTATTGCTTCAGGAGTTTGATTTGGACATCCAGGATAGGAGTGGTGCGCATAATCTTGTAGCAGACCATTTGAGCCGCATTGAGAGAGCGGAGGATGCGTTTCCTATTCGGGATGACTTCCCGGATGAGCAGCTTATGGCTTTGCATGATTCCCATCCCCCTCCCCTTACCCCTTGGTTTGCTGATATTGTAAATTATCTTGTTGCATCTGTTTTTCCACCCTTGGCATCTGGGGCTCAAAGAGATAGACTTAAGAGTGATGCCAAGTATTATGTATGGGATGACCCTTATTTATTGCGTTTTTGCAGTGACTAGGTTATCCGTAGGTGCATTCCAGATCAGGAGATCCAGTCTGTACTTCAGTTCTGTCATTCCTCACATGTTGGAGGACATCTTGGACTCCAGAGGACAGGAAGGAAGGTGCTGGATTGTGGATTCTATTGGCCTACGATTTTTAGAGACGCCTGGAGAGTCTCCTCTACATGCGAGCAGTGTCAGAGAGCAGAAGCGTCCATTTCTAGCAGGCAGCAGATGCCCCCAGCAGCCTATGTTGTTTTGTGAGATTTTTGATGTGTGGGGTATTGATTTTATGGGCCAATTTCCTGTTTCTTTTGGTTTTATATATATTTTGCTTGTTGTGGTCTATGTCTCCAAGTGGGTGGAGGCTATAGCCATAAGGACTAATGATGCTCGAGTTGTTGTGGATTTTGTCAGGTCTCACATCTTTTGCAGGTTTGGAGTGCCTCGAGCCATTGTTAGTGATCAGGGGACCCACTTCTGTAACCGGTCCATGGAGGCTTTGCTGAAGAAGTATGGGGTGGTGCATAGAGTTTCTACACCATACCACCCCCAGACTGATGGACAGGCTGAGATCTCCAACAGAGAGATCAAGAGGATTCTGGAGAAGATGGTGCAGCCTAACAGGAAGGATTGGAGCCGTCGCCTTGATGATGCTCTCTGAGCTCATAGGACCGCCTACAAAGCACCTCTTGGGATGTCTCCCTTTAGAGTTGTTTTTGGTAAGGCGTGCCACTTACCTGTGGAGATTGAGCATCGGGCGTACTGGGCAGTTGGGGCTTGCAATTTGGATAGTGACCAGGCAGGAGAGCAGAGGAAGCTTCAACTGCAGGAGCTTGATGAGATCCGCCTGGAGGCCTATGAGAACTCTAAGTTCTACAAGGAGAAGACTAAGAAATTTCATGATCAATGTTTTGCTAGAAAAGAATTTGTAGTAGGCCAAAAGGTGTTGTTTTTAATTCTAGACTTAAGCTCATGCCTGGTAAGCTTCGTTCCCGTTGGATTGGACCTTTTATTGTTACTCATTTTTATCCTTATGGTGTTATAGAGTTGAAGAGTGAGTCCACCAACAAGACCTTCAAGGTCAATAGCCACCGTCTCAAGCTATTTCATGAGAGTCCCGCTTTAGTTGAGGAGATGAGCTTGGAGCTTCCCATATTCCCTCAAGTGCAAATTTTTCCACCTTGATGAGGGGGTCTCTTTCCCCATTATTTTATTGCATTATGTTTTTTGTTCTATAATTTGATTATTTTTACATTGAGGACAATGTGTGATTTAAGTGTGGGGAAGGAGATTTGTAGTTTTAGGGCTTTAGGATTGATTTTAGGAATTAGTATGTGGTTAGGATTATATTGTTTATGTGTTAGTAATTTTTATGATTGTATATAAAAAAAATTGTTTGCTGTTTTATTGTTAAAAAAACTGTTGTTTTACTGTATTTTTAGTGTTTTATGTAGGAAATTTGCTGTTTTTGAGTTGCTGTTAGGGGTGTTCATTGGTTCGGATCGATCCGATGAACCCGACGAACCAAACCGAACCATTCAAATTGGTTCAGATTTTTTTCCTCATTCGGGTTCGAACCAAACCGAACCAATTAGAACCGAGGACTATTGGTTCGAGTAACGAGTTGGGGAATCCAAACCCGTTACTCGAACCAAACCAAACCAAACCCATATATATAAAAAAACGCGCTTTTGTGTTTTGGGTTAGTGTTTATGATTTTCATGATATCAAGATATTTGAGGACTAATTTTCCTATGATCTTTAATTAGTAATTTGGTCAATGTGTTAATGTGTTACGCACTTATGCTGGTTTGTAATTTTCATGTTATTAGTAATTTGGTTATGTTACCACTGATACTTGGTTGAAACTTGAATAATGGTTGGTGCAAATTTGAAGCAACAAAACAATCTTGTGCCTTTTTTATATTAGGTTATATGTATTATTTTAGGCAAAATCATGCATTTTTTCTTTTTTCCCGAACTGGTAAAAAATGGCATTTTCTGAGTTTCTGATCCGATTGAACCGAACCGAACCAACCCGTATTTAATTGGTTCGGTTTGGTCCGGGTCAATGCAGAAAAAATAACGAAATCCGAACCAAACCAATCCATGAACACCCCTAGTTGCTGTCAGCATTTTCATAGCTATTCTGTAGCTACTGCTGTTACAGTTTTGCTGTCTGGAATTACTGTAAACTATCTGTTTTGCTGTTGCTGTTGTCATTTTTTTTGCATTATTGTACCTGCTGTACATTTTTATTGATGTTGTTTATAGCATAATTTTATACAGCAGAATTTCATTTTACAGCAGAATTTTGACAGTTATCTGAATTTTACAGCAAAAACAGAATTTTTGACAGTAGGAAAAATAATACATTTGACATGTTTTTCATTGGATTTTTAGGATTTGTGTTGGTAGTTACGATTTTCATCATATTTGGATAATTGGTTTCTTGATTTATGTTGTTTGGATTCCTTATAATTTAGTGAATAAGTTGGTTTTGATAATTATTGGGTTGAATCTTTTGTGATAGAGTTGTCCTTTGTGAGATTTTGAGCCCTATTGATGGATGGACCATTCTACGCCATTCTCTCTTTTTCTTGTGTGATTTCACTCTTGTTTTCTTGTGCTCTAGAACTTGGCTTGACTCTTTGATTTGCAACTTTGTTCACATGCATGTATTGAGATGATTGAGGCATTTTTGTTGATAATTGAGCTATTAGCCATATTAGCCTACCTTGATAATTTTCCACTTGCTAGCCCCTTTGAGCCTATGGATCCCATTTCTTGTTTTTGAAAGCTCATTACAAGCCTTGAAAGTGAAAAGCCATGATTGTCCTTGCCTTAGAGGATAAAGGAGCTTTGGAATTGTTTGGGAATAGGTTCTTGAATGAGTATGGGGGTGTACTTGAATTTCTTATCTTATCTCCCCATGTGGATATCATATTGTTGACCTTTGGCTAGTTACAAAAAAAAATTGAAAAAGTAAAAAAAAAAAAGAATGAAGAATAAAGAAAAGCTCAAAAGAAAAGTGTTAAAAAAAAGAGCAAAGAAATAAAGTGTTCTTGAAATATCAAAAATGGGTCTAAAGGTAGAAAAGAGGAGTTTAATTGTAATCTTGAGATGTAAGCTACTTGTATTTATTCTTGGATTTATTCCCCATTGCTCCTCTATTCTCTTTGGTTTTTAACTTCTTATCCTTCATTTTCCCTACCTTTACCTTGGCCCCATTACATCCTATTTGAAGTCCTCTTGATCTTTGCTTGCATGTGTTTCAATTGTTGTGGATATTAGAGTCTTGCCAAGCCTATGGTAGTGCTTGCTTTCATGAGTGCTTTGAGTGTATATACACAAGCCTAAACACAGAGTTGGAGAGTTTGTCTTGTGAGGATTCTATCATTCTTGATTCACCCCTTTGATTTGATTCACCCTCTTGTTTGCTAAATTGCAGGGAATTCCATTCATATTTTTCTTGATTCCATAATTCCTTGGATGTTGTATTTTGCCTACTTCTATGCATTCCTTGGATCTCTTGTTAATTATGCCACTTGAATTTGCATTGTGTTCCCTAGTTGATTTTTTGGTTTCATGTGGTGTTTTGCCCGGAGTTCAAAAGGGCAAGTGTGGGGGAATTTGATGAACACATTTTTATTCACACTTTGCATAATTAATCTTAGCTTTCTTGGACTATAACTGTGATTAAATCCACTGTTTTAATTGGAATTTACCAAATTGGGCTTAATTGGGCTTTAATGGTGAATGTTGTTTAAATTTGGATTTTTAAGCCTACTGACCTACCTGTCTTGTTTTGATGATATCTGGAGCTATAGGTGTCCGATTTGAGTAATTCCAGTGGAATTGGAAAGCTAACTTCCGGGGCTTTAATTTGATATGCTATATGACCATATTCCCATGAAGCAATTAGGAGCAGTTGCTGTTTCAAAATCGCCTACTGTTGTTGTCTGTCACAAGTCCGAATTTGATTAGTTTTGTAATTAGTTTGTGGGTCTGTTTTAATTAATTTCGGCCCAATTAAGACCTAATCAGATTGTTAGTGATTTAGGCTCTATAAATAGGTGTGTGTCTGAGTAGTTTGAACACTTTTCCCTCATTTTTCAGATTTTAGAAAAAAGACTCTTCATTTTTCCTCTCTTTTTCTCTCTTCTTACAATTTTGTTTTTGCTCCTTCTTCCTCTTCTTCTTGTATTTTCGGATTCTCCACTTCCTCCATGGAAGGCTGAGCATTGAGGATTGATTCTCAAGTATCATGAGCATTGGATGTTGAGGTTCTTTAATTGAATTTCGAATTTTAATTTTCTGTGCAAATTCCTTCTTCTCCTAATCTCTAGAATTCTAGGTTATTGAATCTTGAATTGGATGAATGCTTATTGAATTCGGTTTTTGATTCATGATCTGAAATTCATATTTTAGTTTGCTTAATCCTAAAATGTATCTACTATTTGCTTAATTCAATAGGTTAGGGATTAGGTTCTTGATACAAATTTGCTTAATCTTTGTATGAGATTGTTAAGAATTGATTGATGCTTCATTGATTAATTCGGATTTGCTAAGGAAATTGAAATAAATCTCTGAATTCGTGAGACATCCAAATGCGAATGAGCTTGTGAATCAATCTACTTTTGTTGAATTGAATTAGGAATTTCGAATTCTGTTTTTGAAAATTGGAAACTGTCATGAACAAACAAAATCCCCTGAATGTGTGTGTGAGTTGCTGTGAAATTGAATTTCTGAATTTGTAATTGGATTCCTTGAGAGAGACGACTTTGAGTTAATCAACCTACTGCACTTTAATTCATTTTATTTGGTTGAGTACGACCTCGATCACATGACCATTTGAACTAATCCTGACAACTAAGGTTGAACTAATTAGGTTACAAATTTGATAGTATGGGAAAATTTGAAAACATATGGGGAAAGCATAAATGTGACAGTTGAATTCAGAAAGCAAAGTACATAAAAAAATAAGCTCAAAACACATTATTAATAAAGAAATTGAGTGATAACATGCTTAATAACAACTGCAATTGTGTGTCAAAATAACTCCAATTCCGGTAGTTGTCACCAAATAAGAAAGCATGGGTCTGCGCCTGAAACTCAACTTGATGCTACATAATATTTCAACGTACTTTATTTTAAAAGAACATTTTAGTGATAATTATAATACTTCTTACCTTGAAGTAATATATATATATATATATATATATATATATATAACTTACACCGGTGTAATTTAAACCCTCCTATATATATATATTGCATAATATGGTAAATTATTTATAGGAGATGACAATGGATTATGTTATGAATTCGATAGGTACCCGTAAAATTTACCTATAGGGTAATTACCAACTAAATGGATATGGGTATGGGTAATTAGTATTACCCACAAAACTTCATGGCCTGGCCTGGGATAGGTACAAGAGTATGCAATCTGCCCCATATATACATGGATACATATATTATAAATTAATTAATTAAAATATCATAGTTACATAACATACACATAAGTATATGTGTATTATTGTAACATTTATTTAACGTTTAATAATTAATTTATGCATTTTTAACCTCATTATATTGTTTTTAAATTTAATTAAATGATTTTGTTTGTAATGTTTTATAAAAAAGTTTCAATGATCTTTAAATAATTTTAAGTAAGTTATAATTGTTTTTCAACCAATGTTATTTTGCATTGGTTTATTGATTTTACATAATTAATTAAACAGGGATAAACCTATGTACAAGCCTTTGGGGCAACTTGCCCTCATAATAATTTTATTCCTGCTAGTTTTTTTTTTTCTTTCTTGATTGAGTGATCAAAATACATGACTAATTTGCTGATTTTCTAATCAAATTGGTTACTATGGTTTGAATTTTTCATCACATCATGATATAAGGATGATTTGTTCTTTAAACTTACCTAACTTATCATAAGAAAATAGAAATTCATGCTCATGTCGAAACTAGCTAAATAGCACCGAAAAGAAATTAGCTTGAAGTAAACAAACAAATAAATAAAAGAAAATAAAACGTGATAAAAATATGATATAGTTAAAAAAAATCCTAAACCCTAAACAATATAACCTAGTTTGGATAACTTCTATACAAGAACTCATAAGAGAAGAAATAAAAATGAATCCAAAAGGTAAAATGATTCCAACTTATTTCATAAGTTGAAATTAATCTTTTCAGTTACACTTTTTCATAAGTTAAATATGATAACTTTTGAAAAAGTTGAGTTACAAATGTTAATTTTTTCAAAAGTTGAGTTAAAACTGTTAATTTTAACTTATAAAAGAAGTTAAAGAGTGTATTTGATAAAACTAGCTGAAAAACTGGTGCGCTCTACGATGAGTCATCCAAAGAGTGACTCACCGGTGAGTCACCATATGTTCATTGTACGATATATTGTTATTTTAATCAACATTTACAATTAATCACCGGTTACCTACTAAAACAAACTCACATTACCATTCATTTAAATTTTGTAAAATTTATTTTAGTCCTCACCGTTTATAACGATTGGATTGCTTGATATTTTCAAAGATTGAGGTTAACTGGTTGATGATGCAAGCATCCAGAATGGGGCTGAGGGCTTTTTTTCACTTTCCTACCAACCTCGTCACCGTCGCAAACCTTCGAGTTTGTGATAGCGCGAATGATGAAGGTGCTTCTGGGCCTTCCACAACCTTAATCCCTCTCAAATATCAACGACAAACATTATTCCTTGTTTTCTTCGCACTTTTTCCTTTGATTTGCATCGCCAACTGATGGGTTTCCTGGCAAGTTTACCAGTAGTCCCGTAGTTTTAGAGTAAGTAAGATATCGTATCCACAGGGAGCGGTTGTAATTTATATATTGATAGTGATTGTACTTCAATACACACGGTTTTTTAAAAGAGTTTGATTGTAAGCAATAAAATAATAGAATAAAATAAAACAGGGATAACGTGAGGAGAATAGTGGTTTGGACTAGGATTTGACTTCGTTTCATCTCCCCCCTTGTGTACGTGAATCCTTTCCCTTATTTTTGATCGTACTTGTAATAACCTTAGCATTGTTTATTTACAATAATTATAAGGCATGTCTGGTAATTATCGTACCCGCAAATTCCCCTATAACATCATAAATAGACGCCAAAAGCTATTCTCTACATGCATTCAAAGTGGCATTTGGCGACCCCGAACATTCCCCGTATTTTGCAATCGGCGCTATCGATTTAGCCATACTTTCATATAAGGCACCTATGGAGGGGTGTGTCACTCACTGAACCTCCAATCGTTAGAATACAATCCTTATACTACGATATGACTAAACCAAGTATCTTTAGCAATCCGAGAATAAGCTTTATGAACAGCTCCATGCTCACCTACCTCTGATACTAGCCGGAGTTCCACTTTTTGTATCCAGAGCACTAGCCTACCACCCCGGCGCACGCGCGGAGGTGATGCATTACAAACAGCATAAAGATACCGATAAATTACAAGCATAGAATCATAATAAAAAGGAAAAGATTTCTTATACACAAGGGGATTGAATCTACTACATCAAATCCTACTGGAGAGTTTAGCTACAAATAGTAGCCATTACAAACCACTGAGAAATCTGTCATCTTTCTCAATCCTATACTACTCTCTCTCTATCCGTATCTTGGGTCCCGAGGACTTGCCTGTGACCTATGCAAAGGGCTCTATTTATAGAGCTGGAAAACCTTGAAGAGATCAGGCTGTGATGTCACTTGTGTGAAGCTTATCCAATCAGGGGCTGCCTTTTCATAAATTGACGTCACTTGTGCGAAGCCTATCCAATCAGGTGTTGCCTTTTCATTAATTGACGTCACTTTCGCGAAGCCTATCTTTCAGGGGCTACGCTTCATGCGCGCTTAGCGTGTGTGAAGCCTAGTTAATTGGTTGTCGCGCTCCACGTGCGCTTAGCGCATGTGGAGCCTGATCAGTCTGGATGTGCGCTCCACATGCGTTTAGCGCGTGTGAAGCGTGTTACACGCTGCAGCTTCCCTTTAAATGTGGATTTATCCTCTGGATCTCTGTCTGATTTTATCTGATTTTCCTTTATCCCTTTATCCGAATTATTATTGTATTTATTTGCTTTGGATTTGAATTGAAGAGGTTATCCACAAGATTCTCTGATTATCTCCTCTTTATTTGAATTTCAATCTGCAACAACCTCCTTTCTGATGCTATTTTCTTTCTCTTTCCAAATCTCCTGTAAATCTGCATAAAATAACAGATTTCTATTCAAAATAGCATCATATTCAAATTTGAACCAAATAAATACAATTATTGTAAATATTAATAAAAATGGATATTTTGGGGCATAAATTACTATTTTAACCTTGATAAGTGTAATAAAAACTATATGAAAATAACGCTAATTTTACACTTATCAAATACCCCCCAACTTAATTTCTTGCTTATCCTCAAACAAGACACCTTTTGCAATCAAATTTAAAACACCCTTGAATACAATTCTCAAAATAACTATAAGGAAAAGTTTTCACTATCTCTCTATTAGGCAGAAGTCACCTTCCAAGTTAAAAAAAAATTAAAATCATGAGATATTTCCATTGCTCAATCAAAACTAGAATATAATCAACAAGTTGAATTTTCTCAGAGTAGCAATTAAAGCAATAAATAAAATACCAAGGAATTTCACTCATGCTCACGAGTACTGTTTCCCTCAATATTTTCACCACAGCTGAACAACTAAGATTGATAGTCGTTTCTAGTTCCTAAGCATGTTTATGGTTGATATGGATCAAAAGGTCTTTTTAGGGTTGTAATGAGGCTGGGTTATCAAGAAATTATGGTTTTTCTGGATAAACAATAAACATTTAGAATAGAGAGCATCTTTGGATGTTTCTTTTGATTTTCTCTCCTTCCACCATTTCTTTCTTGATCTATTTTACTTCTTTGCAGGCCTCTTTCCTTGTTTGAAGATGCACTCCCCCCAACTTATTCAATTTATTCATTTTTTTTATGTTAGGGGGAGTGAACTTCTTTTTCTTTTTGTTTTTCTGTACCTGCTCCTTAGAGTTTCAACCTTTTCTTCCCATTATTGTTCGCTTGCAACCTTGCTCTCTATCCCAAATGTGTGAGGGACAGGATATATTTATTTAATTTGGCTTGGGTGAACAAGAATAATTAATTAAGGCTCAAAATGGGTTATCAAAAATTGGAAAAATTGTACCAAGGTTGGCTTTTTGGCTCTGAGCAAATATATTGAAAAACAAATTTTTGCCTTTGTCATTTCCATATTTTCCATAAACAGCAAAAGATTCAAAAACTCAACCAATAAAAATTGACAGATAGCGGTGAAAAACTCTCAATTTGGTGTTTGGGCTCTCAACTCACCGGTTACTTGGCTAAATTCCTTGATAAAATATTTATTGGTTTTAATTAACTACCCTGATAGATTCTCATGTGAAGTATCCTAATCTTAATTGATTATGGGATTAATCACAAGACCTCTTTTCTTTCCTAATCTGGTTAGTTAAACTGCCCAATTTCAGAAATTTTAAAAAAATTCCTTATTTTCCTAATTCCTAGGTCCTAAGAAAAATCCTAAAAATAAAAATGAAAAATAAACAAAAATCCTAATTAAAAAAAATAATTAATCCTATAAAATAAAAGAACGAAAAGAAAGAAAAACACCAATGTCAATCTTCATCCTCTGTATCATGTGGGTCCTTATCATATTCTCCAGCTACTGCTGCTTCACCTTCCTCCTGGAAGAATAGGCCTGTCCCCAGGCCACTGCTAGAATATCCAGAACTCTTCAAACAGCGTGCTTGGTTATGGGTCTTGCAGTAGCCTGCGTACTCTTGAATCTCATGGGATCATATTCTATGATCCTTTCCTTCATGTCTTCTCCTCGTGAGCTAAAGCCACGAGAAAGACTAGCAATTTAGTCTTGGTATCTGAAAAGGTAAATAACAACAATTAGTTGCTAAAAACAAATTATAATTTCAATGATACCTTATTGCAAACATCAATTCATGAAGAACATGGAAGCCTATCATTAACCAATTGCATGTCATAAAGAATTACCCTCAACAAAAAATTTACTGCACTTGGTAATGCCTTCCTAAAAACAGAAAATACTCATTTGTTTTGCAAGTATTCAATCAATCCATAGAAAGTGAGAGTTTAAAATTTTTGAAAAAGATAGAGCATAACACTTTCAAATTTAATAACTCACACAACAAAGAGTATTCTAATCAAGCAAATTGTTCTTCATGTTCCACACAGCCAAAAACACATTAAAGATAGCAGATAATCAATAATATTCATAATCTTAAAGTTGCTATCCTAAAGTGCAAATCATGAAAACAGAATTGATGAAGAATTTAATTGGTAAAAATAAAAGAAAAATATGCATGAACTTTGAAAGTTTCAAAATTGATTGAAGTTTGTTAGTGGAAAAAGTGAAAAGAAAGCTTAGGAAGTAGAGAAGCAGTACATGAGAAAATAAAAGATTTTTTAAAAAAAAAAAAATTGTACTGCTACGCTTCACCTGTGCTTGGCGCAGGTGAAGCGCAGAAAACAGTGACTAAAATTGAAATTTTGCGCTTTACCAGCGCAGGTGAAGCGTAGAAAACAGAATGAGATTTTTGCAATTTTTAGTCACGTTTTCTGCTACTTCCTATTAAAAAAAATATTTTATTTTCCACAAACCTATTCCAATCAATTTTGAAATTTTCCTAAATCCTAAAAAAAATGAAAAGTCCTAATTAAAAAAAACAAAAACAAAAGAAAACTAACTAAAAACATAAAAATCTCTGGGTTGCCTCCCAGGAAGCGCTTGTTTAACGTCTGATAGCTCGACGGCTGCTCTGTTAGGGTGGCTGATACTGAAATCTTTTGGTGAGCTTGTGAGTTGCACCCTTCCTTTCTTCGGCACATAAGCCTCCCCATAACATTGCCTTGGAGCAAGCTGTAGTGTGAAATGACTTTAAGCATTTGGGCTTCTTTCTGAAATTAGACCATGCCTCTGACTTCCTTGGCTTGACTCTTCTTTTCTTTATTTTCTTACTCTCAGGTGCATAAGTCTTCTTATCTTGAAGCTTTGATGATTCACAATTGATTGCTCTCAAATTCTTTGCCTTGCAAAGGTCTTTGATATGAAACACTCCTAACCACTTGATATTCAATCTGGCTCTAAGCTCTGAGTTTGATTTTAGCATGACTTTTCTTCTCTTTGCCTTGTTCTGGTCAGTGTGCTTGCAGATCTTTCTTTTGTGAGGTTTGGAAGGATTATCACTTGTACCATGCCTTTCTTGATCTTCCTTTGCAGGACTGGTTGGATAAGGCATGGTCTTTGGTCTTGATACCACTTTCCTTCCTTCTTTGGGCTTGGATTCATCATCTCCCGGTTCAATATTTTTCTCTTTTTCTTGATCTTTTTCATCTTGTACACCCTCATCTGTGTTGTTCTCTTTCTCCCCTTCACATTCAATCTCTTCTTTAAGCACAATCTTTTTTGTTTCATCCTCTCCTTTTTCTTCATCTACTTCTTCATCAGTCAGATTGTTATTGATTTCCTCCCCTTTTAGCTGAACAATGTCATCACACTGCTCTTCAGGTTTGGGAAGTGCATTTGCTGAAATTTGTTCTGACTGATGGTTGGTTCTTGCTTTTGCTATCTGTTCAACTGTTGCATCGGGAAAGTCTCCCTTCTTGTTGAGCATTTCCAACATGAACTCGGCAGGCCTTTGCTCCATGGCCTCCAACATTGGACTGGTAATTTGCAGACAGTTGATACTATTCATGAAGCTTGCAAATAGCATGTGTAGATCTTTCATGGAGGGATTCTTTGGATATGGCAAATCTCTGACTTGCAGTGCATGTGTGAACTCTTCCTTTTCTTCTTCTCCCTCTTCTTCATCCACTTCTTATGATTTTATTTTTTCAGCTTCTCTTTCTTGTGCTTCTTCAATTTCCTTCTGAATCCTTAACTCCCTTTGCTCTGCTAGCTGTGCTATCAAAGCATCATTTTTTCTTCTTGCTTCTGTCATTCATATCTTGTATGAGTCTATCGAGCTTCTCCTCAATTCTTGAACATGTGTTATGTATTGTAGTGTCTACCCTGAGTTCAGCTTCATCAGTTTGCTTATAGGATGAAACACCATCTTGTTGCCACCCAAAATTTTGATACTGGTAACTTCTCCAATCCTGTGAAAATTTGTTAGAATAATTATTGTAATTGGAAAAGTTACCTTGATCTAATGTGTGGGAGAAATATTTTGGCTCTTGTTGTCTAACATAATCAACAAGGGTTCTTCTTGGTGGATTTTGCCATCCAGAAGCCATTCTACTTTTACTTCACATGGGGATGGTTGAACAAAGAGTGTTGAGATTGTCTTTTGCCCTTTTCCTCTTCTCTCCTTTTGTTCCTTATAGATGTCCCTTCTATCAATTGATTTTGAGATACATGTCTTCAACTATTCAAGAATCTCAAACAAATGTTAGCTCAGGGAGGTGGAACAATTTTTTTTTAAAAAACAAAAATAAATAAAAAACGAAAATAAAAATAAAAAATTAAAATTAAAATCCTAAAATCCTAAGATAGAGTTTGAATTAGAAATATGATATTTACTTATCCTAAATTCCTAAAAGAATTCGAACAAGATAAGCACTGAAGATAAGATAAGATCAATTCAATTTTCAATTTTCAATTTTTTTAAATAAAAAAATACGAAAATAAAAAAGAAATATGAAATTTAAAATACACTTTTTTTTTAAATTTTTGAAACAATTGAAAATTCACTCTACTAAAATTATACAAATTGAGACACCGCTCCCCCGGCAACGGTGCCAAAAACTTGATGGGTTTCCTGGCAAGTTTACCAGTAGTCCAGTAGTTTTAGAGTAAGTAAGATATCGTATCCACAGGGAGCGGTTGTAATTTATATATTGATAGTGATTGTACTTCCAATACACACGGTTTTCAAAAGAGTTTGATTGTAAGCAATAAAATAATAGAATAAATAAAACAGGGATAACGTGAGGAGAATAGTGGTTTGGACTAGGATTTGACTTCGTTTCATCTCCCCCCTTGTGTACGTGAATCCTTTCCCTTATTTACGATCGTACTTGTAATAACCTTAGCAATGTTTATTTATAATAATTATAAGGCATGCCTGGTAATTATGGTACCTGCAAATTCCCCTATAACATCATAAATAGACGCCAAAAACTATTCTCTACAGGCATTCAAAGTGGCATTTGGCGACCCCGAACATTCCCCGTATTTTGCAATCAGCGCTATCGATTTAGCCATACTTTCATATAAAGCACCTATGGAGGGGTGTGTCACTCACTGAACCTCCAATCGTTAGAATACAATCCTTATACTACGATATGACTAAACCAAGTATCTTTAGCAATCCGAGAATAAGCTTCATGAACAGCTCCATTCTCACCTACCTCTAATACTAGCCGGAGTTCCACTTTTGTATCCAGAGCACTAGCCTACCACCCCGGCCCACGCGCGGAGGTGATGCATTACAAACAACATGAAGATACCGATAAATTACAAGCATATAATCATAAATAAAAAGGAAAAGAATTCTTATACACAAAGGGATTGAATCTACTACATCAAATCCTACTGGAGAGTTTAGCTACAAATAGTAGCCATTACAAACCACTGAGAAATCTGTCACCTTTCTCAATCCTATACTACTCTCTCTCTATCCGTATCTTGGGTCCCGAGGACCTGCCTGTGACCTATGCAAAGGGCTCTATTTATAGAGTTGGAAAACCTTGAAGAGATCAGGCTGTGATGTCACTTGTGTGAAGCTTATCCAATCAGGGGCTGCCATTTCATAAATTGACGTCACTTGTGCGAAGCCTATCCAATCAGGTGCTGCCTTTTCATTAATTGACGTCACTTTCGCGAAGCCTATCTTTTAGGGGCTACGCTTCATGCGCGCTTAGCGTGTGTGAAGCCTAGTTAATTGGTTGTCGCGCTCCACGTGCGCTTAGCGCATGTGGAGCCTGATCAGTCTAGATGTGCGCTCCACATGCGCTTAATGTAGGAACACAGGGAAACACTAGAAGGGGGGTTGAATAGTGTTTCTAAATATTTTAAGAAGCTTTTCGAAAACAGATTTACAAAACATACTTTCAGACAGGTTGCTAGAGGGCTGTCTGAAGTTTTTCAGATAGCTGTCTGAAGTTGGTTTCAGACGGCCTTAAAATGGTTCTAAAAGAAGTTTCTTCCTTTTTTTAAAATATTAGATTAAATATTCAGTCCCCTTGATTAGCGTAAAACTGAAATGACAAAGATAAGGGAAAGAGAAACTTAGCCACAGAGTTTATCCTGGTTCACTCACTACCACTTGTGAGCTACGTCCAGTCCCAATGCCAAATAGCACTTGGATTTTCTCTTAATCTTGCAAGATTACAAGTATTCTTTTCTATCAAGCCTCTTCAGACTCTACAACCAAGTATTCTTTTACAAACAAGCCTCTCCAGGCTCAACAACACAAGTATTCTTTTTCAGACAAGCCTCTCCAGGCTCAACAACAATTACAGTTGAATGGAAAGTGCTTACGCTCACAAACTATGACAGTTTTGAGACTTAAACAAATACAAATGTACAAAGAAAAACTGAGGTATGCTCAGGATAAATAACTTTGTTTGTACAAAAATGTATGAAATAAATCAGAGTGTTGCAGCAAAAATCTTGCAGAGTTTTGTTCTTTCTCAATTCTTCTCTCTTTGCAGGTCTTCAAATGAGGGGGTATTTATACCCAAATGATTGGTCCGTTGAAGACTCTCATGCTTGTGAAATCCATGCTAGCCGTTGTGAGACAGCTGCTGCAGTACAGAATATTCTCTGACATATTCTGATATTCCCTGACAAATTCTGACACTTTTACAAGGTTTGCTCCTGCCAAAAAGGTGCTCTTTGTTGCTGCTGCAATTGCTGCGTAGCAGAGGACACGTTGTGACAGAGAACGTGCTTGAATTGCATTGCACAGGTGCCAGCTGTTTGTAGCAGAGAACGTGCGTGAAAAACGAGCAGAGGTACAAGGATTGTCACAGCTTCAGACAAGAGATGCCACATCATCAAATGCTTTCAGATGGCTTTGATGCTTCAGACGGGTTGATCATCTTCAGACAGCATCAGCTTCTTCAGACGGATCCAACACTTAGTCTTATATAATAGGCTTCTTGCTGAAAATCATAGATAAACAATTAGACAATTGTATCTATGAGAAACAACTTAAGTTGAATTTGTTGATCATTAAAACTTAGAGAAATTTCAGTCTTTAAAACATCATAAACCTCTTTATGATATTTTTGAGACTCAACACTTAACGCGTGTGAAGCGTGTTACACGCTGCAGCTTCCCTTTAAATGTGGATTTATCCTCTGGATCTCTGTCTGATTTGATCTGGTTTTCCTTTATCCCTTTATCCGAATTATTTTTGTATTTATTTGCTTTGGATTTGAATTGAAGAGGTTATCCACAAGATTCTCTGATTATCTCCTCTTTATTTGAATTTGAATATGCAACAACCTCCTTTCTGATGTTATTTTCTTTCGCTTTCCAAATCTCCTGTAAATCTGCATAAAATAACATATTTCTATTCAAAATAGCATCATATTCAAATTTGAACCAAATAAATACAATTATTGTAAATATTAATAAAAAGGGATATTTGGGGCATAAATTACTATTTTAACCTTGATAAGTGTAATAAAAACTATATGAAAATAACGCTAATTTTACACTTATCACCAACGCTGCCACTAAATCCATTTTTCTTTCTTTTGCGGTTCAAATAGTTTGTACAGAGAAGCCTAGAAACGAGGAGCCTATTGAAACGCACCGTTCACTAAGTTTTTTTTAAAAAAAAGAAAAAGAAAAAGGCGCCAGCTTCTCAAATACAAGAAGCTAAACCCCAACCCCCCATTTTTCCCTTTCTTCTTCTCTGCGTCTTCTTCTTCTTCTTCTCTGTGTCTTCTTCTTCTTCTTCTACCCATTTCCTTTTACTTCGTGCTTCATTTTCCTCTCATTCCCTTACACCCATTGAAAGGTAATGAAACTCATAATTTCTACTCATTTCCCTTTTCTTTTCGGAACTCAGTTTGGTAATTTTTGGTGTTAGGGATAGTGCTCTGAGGAAGAAGGAGAGTACCCACACCGTAAAAGTTGTTCGTTTCGGCTCTCTAAGGTAAACCCACAACTCATAAATAGGCTATTGGTATAGGTTAACTTTAGGTAGAATTATTTTTAGAGCTTTAGGTACTAGTTTTAAGTATTTTATGGTTACCCATAAATAGGTAGAGCTTCAAATAAATTTCTAAATGTTGGAACTATTTGTTGGTGCTCAGATCTGTTGATTTCTACCTCGCACAATACTCCTGAAGTTGTTAGGAAGCAGTTTGGTTGACTCTTCGTAATTGTGAGTGGTTTAACGGTCATCGTGGCCTATTTTAATATTTTTTAAAATTACTATTTTAATTTATCTTGTTCTATTTTAATGTTGTTTACTTAATAAATTTGGGAAACATACTCTTTTATTGATTTTATTCTCTATGAAATTTATTTCAAAGGTTGAAAGCTTTATAAATTTAAATTGATTATGTTTGATGAAATTGGAGATTTAATTTTGGAAGAGAGTTTGAGAAAATAGAATAAAATTGATATTTATATTATTGAGATCCATGTTAGAACCCCGTATGTCGTTAGCGGATGATAACGGCCTAGGTGCACCTACTTGTATGATTCCGGGAGGAGAGGGCTATCTGTTAGATGGAGCTGCCACTCTGTGGAGAGGGCTATCAACGAGATGGAGCTGCCCCCGATGATATGATATGATAGATATGGTATGCTATGATATGGCATTGAGACATGATATGACTCCGGGAGGAGAGGGCTATCCGTTAGATGGAGCCACCACTCTGTGGAGAGGGCTATCAATGAGATGGAGATGCCCCCGATGACATGATATGATTCCGGGAGGAGGGGGCTATCTGTTAGATGGAGCCGCCCCAAGAGAGAGGCCACTCTTGGAGGAGAGGGATATCAGCGAGATGTAGCTTCCCCCGATGATATTGAGATATGGACATGGTTCTGGAAAGGAGAGGGCTATCCGCTAGATGGAGCCGCCCCATGGGAAAGGCCACCCTACGGAGGGGAGGGCTATCAGCGAGATGGAGCCGCCTCTCGGTTCTATAATGAGTTATCCCTACTGTATTTACATTTCATATGATTTATGTTTTACTCGGTTTATTTCATTTCAGATTTACTTATTAAACTTGATAAATCTGTATCATTTTGTATATGATATACTAATCTTTTGGATATTGGAAATAAGTTATCTCAAATTGTGGGATTTGTCAAACTCACTTGTTTAGTAAGTTTTATGTTGAGAAATAAATTCTATACTGTGAATTGTTTCTATTGAACAACTCATGCGTTGGTATGTTTCCCTTCTAGTTCATGGTGGTTGTTAGGCCCTCACTAAGTCTTTGTGACTTACCCCTTTCTATTGTTTTTTCATCCAGATTCCCAGGCAGCTGAGTAGCAGGCTGCTGGCAGATTCATTTGTTCTAGTTCTATTGTTATTTCATTTGGTAGGCCTCCTTTGTGTTGGTGGCCATTTGATGTTATTTTGGGTATATACATATATTCTGCAGCTATAGGGTGTTTAGTCGTTGGTTTATGTTGAGATATATATTTTGATATTGATTGGATAAATATTATGTTGTTGGAAACTCTGGTTATTGATTTTTGTTGATAACATGATTTCTTTAAATTTTGGGATGTCCAAAATACAGGGGAGACTCTGTCAAAATTTCTGTAAACTTTTGGAAGTATGTTTATTTTGGAAATCAAGTAATGTACTATTGTTTTAGGCTTGCCAGGCTAAGGGTATTAGTCTATGCGCCGGTCATGACCTTGGATTTGGGTCGTGACAAAGTTGGTATCAGAGCTTTGGTTGTAGGTCCTAATAGCTGCGGACATAATGTGATAATAGATTCATACAAGTAATTGTGGACCCGAGCACAATGTACTTGTAGGAAGCTATTATATACCTTATGATGGTTGAGAGTCTTGTTGTGTAAAGTTTTGCTCGATCAATTTCCTTATTGTTTTCCCTAAGTTCCATACACTCTTGTCCATTATTTGATACATAATCTTTTCTTAAGTGAGGATGCCACCAAGGACTAGGATTCTTGCTAGAAGGGAATCTTCTTGTGAGTTTGCTTCCCAACCCCATGACCCTCTTCAAAGGGGTTGTGGTCGAGGTTGTAGTTGAGGTAGACGAGGCTTAAATGTTGGGGGTGTTAGAGGGTGTGGAATATGACTGGTTTGATACAATGACACGTGGAAGATTAGTTGGATCATCTCCATTGGCTTGGGGTGAGTTCTCTCAGTTATTCATGGCTCACTTTCTTCCGGAGAGTGTCAGAGATGGGTTGGCTCATGAGTTTGAGCGACTAGTGCAGACTAAGGGTATGCCAGTTTCAGAGTACATTGCCCGTTTTACTCAACTTTCTAGGCATGCTCCTTATCCTATCACAGAGGAGATGCGTGTCAAGAGGTTTATCATAGGGTTTGAGGGAGTACATCTTTAGATCCGTGGTTGGGTCTAATTGTTCTACTTTTGCTGAGGTTATGAGTCTAGCATTACAAGTTGAGCAGCAACAAAAGGAGAAAGGAGGCAGTGGCCAAGATTCTCGCAAAAAAAAAACAACGGGTTGAGGGATCGCAGAGTAGTCATCCCAGTGTTGGTGTGGGATCTGTGCTCGGTTATCAGGTGTAGCATAGAGCGGTATCACAATGGGGGTGGTTCTAGTGGGCAGTCTTTTGGCACAACATAGAGTCATATATTAGATCAGGGGAGATCTTCACGGACCACTTTTCCATAACGACATTTTGGAGTGACTTCTACTCCTTGTCCTACTTGTGGGAGACTTCATATCGGGGCTTGTTTTAAAGATAGTAGGGTGTGTTATCAGTGTGGCCAGGAAAGTCATATTAGGATGGATTGTCAAGTGGCTGTGACGCAACCATCATCTAGTCATGCATCAGCACCGGCGGCTTTAGCATCTTCTCAGGCTCCTTCTGCTCCTGTCAGGCAGTTTGGGGGCTCTTCTGGTCGAGGTTCTGGAATGGCTAAATAGAGTGGTAGAGGATCTGGTGGTAGAGGTCAAGCACAGTCAGGGAGAGGTCAGGCTCGGGTTTTTGTCATGACTCGTCAGGATGCTCAGGCATCCAATGCAATGGTTACATGTATACTTTCTATTTATTCTCGAGATGCACATGTGTTGTTCGACCCTAGAGCTACACATTCTTTTGTATCCTTGTCATTTGCTACTCAACTTGGCAAAGTCCTTCTTCTTTGGATGAGACTTTAGCTTTGACTACTCCGGTTGGGGAAATTTTGTTAGCTGATTGTGCGTATCGTTCATGTGTGGTATCTATTGGAGGCAAGAAGTTGTTTGCAAACCTAATAGCTCTTGATATGGTAGATTTTGATGTGATCCTAGGCATAGATTGGTTGGCTTCTCACTGTGCTACCTTGGATTGTCATAACAAGGTGGTGAAAATTGAAATGCCTGGGGAATCTGTAGAAACACAGGGAAACACTAGAAGGGGGGTTGAATAGTGTTTCATAATATTTTTGAAAGCTTTTTCAAAACAACAAGTATAAAAACTATTTCAGACAGGTTTTTGAGGACTGTCTGAAGTTTTTAAGACAGCTTCTGGAAATATATTTTAAAAGGTTTCTTAGCTTTTAAAATATTTAGAATTGCTTTTCAACTCCCTTAAATTAGTATAAACGAATTGACAAGAGTTAAGGGATAGAAAACATAGCCAAGGAATTTATCCTGGTTCACCTCACTACCACTGTGAGCTACGTCCAGTCCTAATGCCAACTAGAACTTGGATTTTCTCTTAATCTTTCACAAAGATTACAAGTATTCTTTAACAGTCAAGCCTCTTCAGGCTCTACAACCAAGTATTCTTTACAGCCAAGCCTCTCCAGGCTCTAAAAACAAGTATTCTTTAGACAACAAGCCTCTCCAGGCTCTTCAAACAAGTATTCTTTGGACAACAAGCCTCTCCAAGCTCAAGAACAGTTTTACAAAGAAAGATAAGTTTAAGCTTTTAAACTAAACCAGTTTTTAAGCTCAAACAAATACAATTGTACAAAGATAACTGAGGTATACTCAGGATATACAGAAGTGTGTACAAAGAATATTATCAGAGAGTTTTTACAGAGTAAAAACTAGCAGCGATTTGTTTCTCTTTGAATATAAAATCCTTCTATCTTCTACTTGTGGTGGTCTTCATGAGTGGTATTTATACCCAGACTTCAGTCCGTTGAAAAACCACCGTTTAGAGATAGCATTAAATGCTATTTAATCCGTTGTGAGACATGCTTCTGAGAGTCCTGACATTTCTGACACAGTACAGGGTTGCACCTGCCAAAAAGCTGCTTCAAATGTTATTGCAGAGGTTGCGTTGCAGAAATTTCCTCAGTGGTGTATGAAATTCAAAACACCAGGAAAGACCTATGTGTTCCTTGCCATAAATATGCTTGAAAAGGTACGTGCAACAGAGGACTCAGAAAACGTCTTCACAAAGCTTCAGCAAAGGTGCCACGTCATTATTGAGATTTCAGACAGCTTCAACACTTCAGATGGGTTGGGCACTTCAGACGGCTTCAACACTTCAGACGGGTTGAACCTTCAGAAGGCTTTGATCCTTCAGACAGGTTGAAATACTTCAAAGTCTTTTTGTAGGATAATGGTGGCTTGCTGAAATCATAGATAAATCATTAAAAGCATATGTGTATCTATGATAAATTATTTTAACCCAAATTTGTTAGTCATTAAAACTTGGGAATTATATTGTCTTAAAACATCATAATTTACTTATGATATTTTTGAGACTCAACATTCTCCCCCTTTTTAATGATGACAAATTTGCTTAAAAAATATACAAATCTGAAAGGAGTTTTTAATATATAAAAAAAATGATAACTCCCTCTCACATGATGAACACTTAAACTGATTTACTCTTTTCAGTTTTATCAGTTTCTCATATGCTCCCCCTGAGTCCTGTAATCACTTCAGATTCAGATTTTGTTAGTTTTTATACTCCCCCTTTTGTCATCAATCAAAAGGGTTTCCAGAGCACAACAACAACAGTATTGAAAAGTTGAAGCATAAATTTAAACAGTGTTAAAGGAAATTCTGATATATATATATATATATAAAAAAAATGTTCAGACACACATGAAATTAAAGCACATATCAGAAATAGAACTTTCAGAACATGGCTACATCATTGACTACCCATCCTTCTTCAACAAAGCATCCTTCACGAAGGAGATGAGCTCATCCTTTGCTTTGTCAATCTGAGAGAGAAGAGCGGTCTTCAGATCTTCTTGGCCATTTCTTATCAGATGTTGCTCATGCAGAATCTGGTCTTGCTTGGCAATGAGATCTGCATTGTGCTTTTCCAGTCTCTGTATCTTTTTCTTCAACCTTCTATTCTCTTCTTCAGGATCAGGGTCTGTTTCATAGAATATATTTTGAATGTATCTACATACAAATCTCAGCATTTCAAAACCTGGAAACAACCTATACTCATGAGGATGATAGACAGGATGAAAGAAGGTGCCAATGGGGTTTAATAACTCCCATTCTTCATGAAATGGTGCAGTTAGAGGGGGAAAAGGTTGTCTGATAAACATATACTGCACATTCAGGTACTTCCCATGACCAACGAGTGAATCTGCATCAGGTCCAGATGACCCAGAAGAGGATCCAGCATCCTCTCTTATCTTCCAATACGAAGCCCAAATTCTGTCTCTAAGACTGTGATCCATGCCTCCTCCTTGCTTCTTTATATTGGCAGGTAGCTCTCTCCATTCCCTTGGAGTCAAAGGCTTGAAGGGGCTGAGTAAACTTTAGGTTCTTTAAACTTATCTTCAGAACCCTCCTTCAAAGGATACCTAGGCACAATCTTATCAGGTTGCACCAGAATTTTGGTGGTTGGCCTGATTGAGAAAGTCCTAGGAGGCTTGTAGCCTCTCATACCTATGCCCTTGAGACAGTCTCTTTCAAACAGCTCTCCCTCTGTGTAAAGCTGCCTTGCAAAACTCCATTCATAATTGGATAGCTTCATGCAGTCTTCATCTGAGAAGGGATCTAGTGGTGCCCACCTATGAGCAGGGGATACCACTCCCTTTCTGAGCTTTTTCCAGCTGCCCAGAGTATAGTTGATCTGGACTTACCTTGACTTCTTCTCCCTTTCAGCTTCAGCAGTGAGCTTGATCAAACCTTGATGCAGAGAGATGGGAGGTGCATCTCTGAAGTACAACAACTCTTCATAGAGGTTTGGGAACTTAGGAACCCTTTCCCTTTCAAAGAAAGGTCCCTCATACCTCTTATGGGGCACTTCAGATTCTTCCTCATACTGATGAACAGTGGAGGGGAATGCATAAGGATCAAAAGTGGGTTCTGTGAAGAAATCCCTACTTTTGGGTCCAAGCCTAATGTGTTCAGGTAGCATACTCCCTTTCCATACCTTGGAACTTGATCCTTGCTGAATCTCTACAACAGGTTCTTCAGATTGAGTTGACTCTGAAGATGATGAAGATGATGGTGAGGATGGGGGTGATGGAGGAGATGATGGTGATGATGGTGCAGGTTCTTCTTCTTCAGTAACCATAGGTTGATCACCAACCTCTATTTATTTTTCTTGTTCTTCAGCAGGCCTCTTTTTCAGGTGAAGAGGGTGGTGAAGGGGTCACATTGTCAAACCTGACTCTAAGCCTCTTTACAGGAGTCTTAGCTTTTTCAGGTTCAGACACCTGCTGGTTTTCTCTTTCAGCTTGCTTGGCTTCTCTAAGCTTTTTGAAATAGAGATTGACTTTGACAAACTTCCGGTACTTGTCAGCCATATCCACAGCTTCTTGTTGACTAGCCACACTCCTTGTAACCCTAGTAGTAGGTTCAGGAGCCAACTCAAGAAGGTCTACTTCTCTTCTTCTTCCTCTGAACAGCACTGGATCTTTTTCTTTTCTTAGAACCTTGAGCCAAGGTTTCTTGCCTTTCATCCTCAGCTAAGGCAAGTTGTGCAGCCACAGCAAGTGCATGATCAGTCTTTTCTTGTTCTTCTTTTTGTTCCAGCTCCTCTTGCTCCAAAGCAGTAAGCTATGGCAGCCACTGGGATCAGTTCTGGATTAGAGGGGCAAGTAGCCAATGGTGATGCTGCTACAGCATCAGAAACAACAATCCTATCCTCATGAGCCTTTCCTTCTTTATCTGAAGTAGGCTTAAGAGGCCTTGCAATTTCAGACCCCTGACCCACAATTTTCAGACGGCTGTTGCAAAGCCTTCTGAACAGGTTCGGTTGTCTTAGAGTGCAAGTTAGGGTTTGCTGTAGACACTTTTGCTGCACTTCTTACTGGTTAACTTCCGCAGCTTTGGTTGAGGGGGAGGCTTGGAGCCTTTGAACTCCTCCTTTCTGATGTCTCCCTGCAGCTCTCTTTCCGGTAGCTCAATTGTGCTATTCTTTCTGGATGCTTTCTCCATCAGTACACTCTCCTTTCAAAGTAGGAGATGGGGGCCTTGGAACTAGAGCATTCTTCAGATTCATGCTCTTAATGTTTGATTCTCCAAAGAAGACAGGACCCTTGTGATCAAATCTTCTTTCCAGAGGTACTTTGAAATAAAGAAGTACCTTGGTGTGATAAGCAGATTGTGGGGAAGGTTTGCACCTGAGTCTCTAATCTTCTTCTGCATATGGAAACATCAGAATCCTTGGTAGATTAGCCTTCTTTTTCAGCACAAGGTGGATTAAACAAACCTTTCCAACTCAGAAACATGGTTCCTGCTTCCACTCTTAGGGATTATGGAACACCCCTAAAATGGGGGTGTAGAACCCTCTTTTTGTCCAGCAAATATTTGGAATCAAAACTCTGAGGTCTTTAGACCCATACAACAATCTTGTATACATTCTCTGACCACCATTCTTCAGCTCCCATCCAGGGTAGAAGATTTCTTCTCCTTCAGCCTTCACTTTTGTGATGATAGAGAGGATCTCCACATCAACAAAAATAGAGACACCAAGCACAGATGACCTGATGCTCTCGTATTCACCTTTGGAGTTGGGAAATACCTCTTGCTGAAGCCCATAAATCCACTATGCTTTGTTCATGCCATGAGCAGTAGATGCTATCAAAGAAAGCAGTCCAGCCAGCAGCCTCAAACTCTTCAGTTAAATCCATACCCAGATTCCTGAGATCCTCAAGGTCAATGCCCTTTGATCTAACCACATTGCCTTCTGAGCTAGACTTCTTAGGTGCCATTGGAAGTTGAGAGAAACTTGAGATGAAACGGTTGCAAGAGAGATGAAGAAGTTCAAACAACAGCTGAGAGAAAGTGTAAGGCTTCTTCAACACACTAACTCCTGCATTTATAGATACCCACGATGCAATGATGGCATGTACTGGTTGCGCAGACGTTGGGTAACGTGCAAAGTGGAAGAGACAAAATAAATGTAATTTAACCGTCTCAGATAGCCACGTCATTTATTTATTTCAGACAAGAGAGAAATTTCAGACATACATATAAAATTTCAGATACCCTAAGATTTCAGACATGTCACAATTTCAGACACTCTGAGATTTCAGATGCTCTTTTTAGACAGCATACATAATCAATTAGAAAATGCATGTATGTTCAAGTTATTGCATATGTACTTAAATCTATCTTCAGCCAGGGTTTTGTGAATATATCTGCCCATTGATGCTCTGTTTCAATGAACTTTATATCAAAAACACCTTTCTGAACATAGTCTCTAATGAAATGATGCTTGATTTCTATATGTTAGCCCTAGAATGTTGAATAGGATTCTTAGACAAATTAATGGCACTTGTATTATCACACAACACAGGTATAACAGATATAGGAATGTTAAAATCCTCAAGCTGATACTTCACCCATAGCAGTTGTGAACAACAACTGGCTGCTGAGATGTATTCTGCTTCTGCTGTGATAATGCAATGGTGCTTTGCCTTTTGCTTGACCAGCTGATCATGTTGCTTCCAAAGAAGTGACATCCTCCACTGGTACTCTTTCTTTCTATTTTATCTCCAGCAAAGTCAGCATCACAGTATCCTATTAACCTGCAATCCTTGTCTTTCTTATAGCATAGACCAAGATTAGTAGTACCTTTAAGATATCTAAAAATTCTCTTAACAGCTTTGTAATGAGTAGTTCTTGGATCTGATTGAAATCTAGCACAAATACATACATTGAACATAATGTCAGGTCTGCTTGCTGTTAGATACAATAAAGAGCCAATCATTCCTCTATACAGAGTTTGATTAACTGGTTCTTCATTTTCATCCTTACTTAAAGATGAAGAGGGATGCATAGGAGTTGACATGGGTTTGCAATCACTTAAATTGAACTTCTTAAGCATTTCTTTTGTATATTTCTCTTGATGGATCCATATACAATCAGAATCTTGCTTAATCTGAAGTCCTAAGAAAAATTTTAGTTCACCCATTAAACTCATTTCAAACTCTGATTGCATTAACTCAGAAAACTCTTTGCATAGTGAAGAATCAGTTGAACCAAATATAATGTCATCAACATATATCTGGACAAGCATAAGATTTTTGTTATTCTGTTTTCTAAAAAGGGTTGTGTCTACTTTTCTTCTTTCAAACCATTTTTGATAAGAAAAACTGCTCAATCTGTCATACCAAGCTCTTGGGCTTGTTTCAGACCATAAAGAGCCTTTTTCAGTTTGAAAACATGATCAGGGAAAAGCAACATCCTCAAAACCAGGGGGTTGTCTAACAAAAACTTCTTCTTCAATGAATCCATTGAGAAAAGCACTTTTGACATCCATTTGATATAGTTTGATGTCATTATTTATAGCATAAGAAAGAAGAATTCTAATTGCTTCTAACCTGGCAACAGGGGCAAAGGTTTCAGTAAAATCAATGCCTTCTTGTTGATTGTACCCTTGAGCAACCAATCTTGCCTTGTTTCTGACCACTTTTCCTTCTTCAGACAACTTGTTTCTGAATACCCATTTGGTTCCAATATTATTTTCCCATGGGGTATAGGAACAAGGGTCCAGACATCACTCCTAGCAAATTGATCCAGCTCCTCTTGCATGGCTAGGATCCACCCTTCATCATGCAGAGCTTCATCAATGTTCTTTGGCTCAATTTCAGACAAGAGAGCAAGAGAATTCAGATTCTTGAATTTTGATCTTGTCTTAACTCCTTCTAAAGTACTGCCAATGATTTGCTCTTTAGGATGATGTGACTTGTATCTCCAGTCAGGTTTGAGAGGTGATAATAAGTCAGTCTGAGACTCAACATTTGTCTGAAGAGGTTCTGATAGATCTTCAGACACTGTTCGTCCTTGGTGCTGTTGTGTGTGTTTAGCTCCATTCCTGCAAATCATCTTCTAGATCTGATAGTTCCCTATCAGTCTCTTTCATGTCATTGAACTTAACATGGATTGATTCTTCTACAATTAAAGTTCTAGAGTTATAAACTCTATAGGCTTTTGATGTTTCGGAATAACCTATGAAAAATCCTTTGTCAGACCTTGCATCAAATTTTCCAAGATCATCCTTGTGTTAAGTATAAAATACTCACAGCCAAAGGGATGGAAATATGATATGTTGGGTTTTCTTCCTTTCCACAACTCATAAGGAGTCCTTTTCAGAATTGGTCTTACCAATATTCTGTTTTGAAGGTAGCAGGCTATGTTAATAGCCTCTGCCCAGAAGGTCCTTGGTAGACTGCATGAGTTGAGCATGGTTCTTCCCATCTCTTGCAAACTTCTATTCTTTCTCTCAACAACCCCCATTTTGTTGAGGTGTTCTAGCCACAGAGAAATTGTGTGAGATCCCATTCGCATCATAGAACAGCTGAAAGTTTGCATTCTCAAACTCTCCACCATGATCACTTCTAATGACAGATATACAGAATCCTTTTTCATTTTGTACCTTCTTGCAGAATATTGTGAAATTCTTAAAGGTCTCATCCTTGCTTCTAAGGAATATTACCCATGTATATCTAGAATAGTCATCAACAATGACCAAACCATATCTCTACCACTGATGCTTTCTGTTCTAATAGGACCAAACAAGTGAATGTGTAAACGTTCTAATGGTCTGCTAGTAGAAACAACATCCTTACTCTTGAATGAGTGTCTTGTTTGTTTCCCTTTCAGACAGCTTTCACATAAAATATCAGATTTGTAAGAAAGCTTGGGCAAACCTTTAACAAGGTTGTGTTTTGCTAACCTTGAGATTAATCTCAAGCTGGCATGCCCTAGTCTTTGATGCCAAATCTGTTTTTCATCTTCAACAGAGATAAAACATTTACATTTTGACTTGCTAACTCCTCTAGATCAATTTTGTACACATTAGTGTGCCTCTTAGCAGTAAAAAGGATTTGATCATGAGAGTCTTTGACTATACATCCTTCCTTAGTGAAAGAAACCACATATCCACTGTCACACAATTGACTTATGCTCAATAGATTGTGTTGAAGTCCTTCTACTAGAAGAACATTCTTAATGAGGGATAGAGGAGTCATACCTACAGTCCCTATACCAGTGATCTTCCCTCGCTGATTTCCACCAAAGGTGACCACTCCCCCTGCTCTGGGTCTAAGGTTTTGGAACAAAGGCCTTTCTCCTGTCATGTGTCGCGAGCAGCCACTGTCCAGGTACCATTTGTGGGGTTTCCTTTGTCCTGTTAAACACATCTGCAACAGGAATAATCAAGTTCTTAGGTACCCATATTCTTTTGGGTCCTTTCTTGTTAGACTTGGGTTTAGGTCTCCTTTTGTGTTTGCACTAAGCCACATTGTGTCCAGCTTTGCCACAGTGAGAACACCCAATAACTTTCTTTTTGCCTTTATCAACATTGAAAATATGAGGTTCAGAGACATCATGATCACAAAAGCCTAAACCACTTTTGTCAAGGGAATGCCTTTGATTGCCAAGTAATCTGTTAAGATTATCAGTTCCTTTGACAAATTTAGCCAAGTCTTTGTCAGTTCCTCAACTTGTTTCTGAAGTTTTTTATTTTCTTCAGACACAGATTGTGAACTGCTGACTTCAGACACAAGAATCTTTTCCTTGAGCATAATATTTTCTATCTCAATAGCTTCATATTTACTACACATTTCTGTGTGAGCTTTGGATATATTCTTATACTCTTGGAAGAGCTCCTTGGAACTTTCCATCAGGTCATCATACATCTCTTGAAGAGTTAAGGGAAATACCTCTTCCTCAGAGCTGTCTGATGAGGGCAGGCTGGCCATGAGACATAGGTTGGCCTCTTCTGAAGCGTCCTCTTCTTCTTTTGAAGTGGACTCATCAAGATCCTCCCATGTAGCCATCAGACCATTCTTTTTCTTGAAGAACTTCTTCTTTTTGAAGGTATTCTTCTTCAGCTTTGGGCATTCTGCTTTCATGTGACCTGGTTGTTTACACTCAAAACAAATAACCTTGTCATTTTGAGAGTCTTTACCTGACTTGCCTCCTTTAGAGGTTGAAGGTTGGTTCCTTCTGAACTTCCCTCTATTTTGCAACATTCTTTTGATCTTTCTACTTAACAGAGCAAGATCATCATCTTCTGAGCTGTCTCCAGAATCTTCATCTGTTTCTGAAGTTTCTTTAGCCTGCATAGCCTTCATCTTGCCATGCCTAGGCTGACTGGCCTTGGAGTTTAGTGCTAGAGACTTCTTCTTGTTGTCATCTTCACCAAGCTCAAGCTCATGAACCTTAAGAGATCCCAACAGTTCTTCCATTCTAAGAGAGTTCAAATCTCTTGCTTCTTGAATGACAGTAACTTTGGGTCTCCAGGACTTAGGCAAACTTCTTAGAATCTTTCTGTTATTATCTCCAGATTCATAAGTTCTACCCAAAGACCTGAGTCCATTGGTTATGGTCTGAAACCTTCCAAACATTTGATCAATGGTTTCAGTTTCTTCCATCTTAAACATCTCATATTGATGTATAAGCATACTGATCTTGGATTGCTTGACAGTCTCAGTCCCTTCATGGGCTGCTGCAAGTGTATCCCAGATTTCCTTGGCAGATGTACAACCATGAACCTTCTCATATTCTGATTTATTCAAAGAACATATCAGATAGAGCTTGGCTTTGGCATTCATCTGGACTCTAGCCTTCTGCTCCAGGGTCCATTCAGCCTTAGGTGTAGGCAAGCCATTGTGCATAGGCACATAGTCTCCATCAGTGACTACATCCCAAACATCAATGTTGTTGCTCTCAATGAACAACTTCATACGATCCATCCAATAGTGGTAATCCACACCATTGAATGTTGGGGGCTTGTGATAGAGGCTCTTTCAGTGATATATTGCCTGTTGTTGTTGGAAGCTTCCATCTGGATCTTTAATCCTCAACACTTGTTAGGTGCTCAACCCTGAGTTGAGCTCTGATACCAACTGTAGAAACACAGGGAAACACTAGAAGGGGGGTTGAATAGTGTTTCTTAATATTTTTGAAAGCTTTTTCAAAACAACAAGTATAAAACTGTTTCAGACAGGTTTTTGAGGACTGTCTGAAGTTTTTAAGACAGCTTCGGGAAATATATTTTAAAAGGTTTCTTAGCTTTTAAAATATTTAGAATTGCTTTTCAACTCCCTTAAATTAGTATAAACAAATTGACAAGAGTTAAGGGATAGAAAACTTAGCCAAGGAATTTATCCTGGTTCACTCACTACCACTGTGAGCTACGTCCAGTCCTAATGCCAACTAGTACTTGGATTTTCTCTTAATCTTTCACAAAGATTACAAGTATTCTTTTACAGTCAAGTCTCTTCAGGCTCTACAACCAAGTATTCTTTACAGCCAAGCCTCTCCAGGCTCTACAAACAAGTATTCTTTAGACAACAAGCCTCTCCAGGCTCAAGAACAAGTATTCTTTGGACAACAAGCCTCTCCAGGCTCATGAACAGTTTTACAAAGAAAGATAAGTTTAAGCTTTTAAACTAAACCAGTTTTTAAGCTCAAACAAATACAATTGTACCAAGATAACTGAGGTATACTCAGGATATACAGAAGTGTGTACAAAGAATATTATCAGAGAGTTTTTACAAAGTAAAAACTAGCAGCGATTTGTTTCTCTTTGAATATAAAATCCTTCTATCTTCTACTTGCGATGGTCTTCATGAGGGGTATTTATACCCAGACTTCATTCTGTTGAAAAACCACCGTTTAGAGATAGCATTAAATGCTATTTAATCCGTTGTGAGACATGCTTCTGAGCGTCCTGACATTTCTGACACAGTACAAGGTTGCACCTGCCAAAAAGCTGCTTCAAATGCTGTTCCAGAGGCTGCGTTGCAGAAATTTCCTCAGTGGTGTACGAAATTCAAAAACACCAGGAAAGACCTCTGTGTTCCTTGCCATAAATATGCTTGAAAAGGTACGTGCAGCAGAGACTCAGAAAACGTCTTCACAAAGCTTCAGCAAAGGTGTCACGTCATTATTGAGACTTCAGACAGCTTCAACACTTCAGATGGGTTGGGCACTTCAGACAGCTTCAACACTTCAGACAGGTTGAACCTTCAGAAGGCTTTGATCCTTCAGACAGGTTGAAATACTTCAAAGTCTTTTTGTAGGATCATGGTGGCTTGCTGAAATCATAGATAAATCATTAAAAGCATATGTGTATCTATGATAAATTATTTTAACCCAAATTTGTTAGTCATTAAAACTTGGGAATTATATTGTCTTAAAACATCATAATTTACTTATGATATTTTTGAGACTCAACAGAATCTGCTTTCTCATTCCAGGGAGAGCAAGGTTGGGCACCACATAATTTAATTTCAGCTTTAGGAGCTAGCAAGCTGTTGAGGAAGGGTTGTCAGAGGTAATTGGCTTTGGTGAGGGATACACAGGCAGTTAAGGTGAAATTGGAAGAAGTTCTGATAGTGTGTGAGTTCCCTGATGTTTTCCCTGAAGAACTTCCTGGCTTGCCACCTGATAGGGAAATAAAGTTCTCGGTAGACTTGATCCTGGCACTCAACCAATCTCTATACCTCCTTATCGGATGGCTTCAGCAAAACTTAAGACGTTAAGGGAGCAGTTACAAGATCTTCTTGATAAGGGCTTTATTCGCCCAAGTTCTTCTCCTTGGGGAGCACCGGTGTTGTTTGCAAAAACGAAAGATGGACCTATGTGATTATATGTGGATTACAGACAATTGAATAAGGTCACAATAAAGAATAAATACCCTTTACCTTACATTGATGAGTTGTTTGACCAACTTCAGGGAGCTCAATGTTTTTCTAAGATCGATTTGAGATCTGAGTATAATCAGTTGAAGATCAGGATGGGAGATATTTCAAAGACAGCTTATCACACGTGTTATGGACACTATGAATTCTTAGTCATGTCTTTTGGACTCACTAATGCCCCAACAACTTTTATGGATCTGATGAATAGAGTCTTTAAATCATTCTTGGATCATTTTGTATTTGTGTTCGTTGATGATACTTGTTTATTCCAAGAGTATAGGGGAGCATGAACAACATCTAAGGTTGGTTTTGCAAACCTTAAGGGAGAGGCAGTTGTATGATAAATTCACTAAATGTGAATTTTGATTGGATAGTGTGGCTTTCCTAGGACATGATGTGTCCAAGGATGAGATAAGTGTTGATCCAAGAAAGGTAGAAGCAGCGCAGAATCGGCCTAGACCTACTACAGTGAAAGAGATTAGAAGTTTCCTTGGCTTAGCCGGCTATTACCACCGTTTTGTTAAGGATTTTTCTAAACTCGCATCACCTTTGACTAGGCTAACTTAAAAGAAAGTAGAGTTTCAATGGACTGATGATTGTGAGGAGAGCTTTTAGAAATTAAAGGATTGTTTGACTTCAGCACCAGTTCTGGCCCTACCCACAAGTGGTGGAGATTATACAGTTTATTGTGATGCTTCTAGAGTAGGCCTTGGTTGTGTGCTTATGCAACACGGTAAGGTCATTGCCTATGCATCTAGGAAACTTAAGAGGCATGAGCAGAATTGTACCACACATGATCTGGAGATGGCAGAAATGGTCTTTGCTCTGAAAATTTGGAAGCATTATCTTTATGGTGAAACTTGTGAAATCTATACTGAACAAGAGTCTTAAGTATATCTTTCAGCAAAGAGATTTGAATGAGGCAGAGAAGGTGGATGGAGCTTTTGAAGGATTATGACTGTACAATCTTGTATCATCCAGGTAAAGCAAATGTTGTTGCTGATGCTTTGAGCAGGAAATCCATGGGTAGCCTTGCCCACATAGAAGAGGTGAAAAGACCTATAGTCAAAGAATTTCAAGAACTTGTTGATAGTGGAGTTCAGCTTGAGGTTTCTCAATTGAGTTCGTTGTTAACTCATGTGCATATTCATTCTACCTTGGTGGATGATATAAAAAGGGCTCAGGGGCAAGAGCCACACTTAGTGAAGTTGATAGAGGAGGTGAAAAGGGGCAAAGTTTCAGACTTTTCAGTTGATTCTAGTGGTGTTTTGAGATATGGGTCTCGGTTATGTGTTCCTGACGTGAGTGACTTGAGGAGAAAGATCTTGGAGGAGGATCTTCATTCTTCTTATACCATACACCTAGGTTCTATTAAGATGTATCATGATTTGCAAGAATTATATTGGTGGGAAGAAATGAAGAAGGATGTAGTGGAATATGTTTCTAAGTGCTTGGTGTGTCAGCAGGTAAAAGCTGAGCATCAGAAGCCAACAGGACTATTGCAATCCATTGAGATACCCTAGTGGAAGTGGGAAGGTATTGTTATGGACTTTGTGATAGGGTTGCCTCGAACCTTGAAGGGTTATGACTCCGTGTGGGTGATTATAGATAGATTGACTAAATCTACACATTTCTTACCTGTGAAGACAACTTATACTACAACCCAATATGCTAAGCTTTACTTAGATGAGATTGTCTCTTTGCATGGTGTACCGATGTCTATTATTTCAGATCGAGGGGCTCAGTTTACTGCTCAGTTTTGGAAGTCTTTTCAAGATGCTTTGGGAACTCGTTTGAATCTTAGTACAACTTTCCATTCTCAGACTGATGGTCAATCTGAGAGGACTATACAGAGCTTGGAGGATTTGCTTCGTGCTTGTGTTCTAGACCTTGGAGGAAGTTGGGATCAGTATTTACCCTTGATGGAGTTTGCCTATAATAATAATTACCAATCTAGCATTCAGATGGCACCATTTGAGGCTTTGTATGGCAGGTGATATAGATCACCAATAGGTTGGTTTGAAGTTGGGAAGGTTAAACTTGTCGGCCCAGATTTAGTGCAGGATGCAATTGAGAAAGTAAAGATTATTCGTGATCGGTTGGCTACTGCAGAAAGTAGACAAAAGTCTTATTGTGATCGAAGGCGACGCCCTTTAGAGTTCGCAATGGGGGTGTTCCTACGTGTTTCTCCGATGAAATATGTGTTAAGGTTTGGCAGGAAGGGCCAATTTAAGCCCAAGGTTTATTGGACCTTTTGAGATTCTGGAGAGAATTGGACCCGTTGCGTATTGTTTAGCTCTTCCCCCAGATCTTTCAGCAGTTCATCCAGTGTTTCATGATTCCATGCTCCGTAAATACCTTTATGACCTTTCTCATGTAATTTGTCATGGGGATGTACAATTACATGAGAATTTATCTTACTCGGAGCAACCAGTGGCTATAGTTGATAAACAGATGAGGCGTTTGCGTTCAAAGGATATTGTTTCTGTCAAGGTTTTAAGGCGAGGCTCATCGGGTGAAGAGACGACTTGGGAACCTGAATCAATCATGCGTGAAAAGTATCCCCAATTGTTCGGATCTCAAGGTTAGTATTAGTTTCAAATTCGAGGATGAATTTTCTTTAAGGGGGGAGATTGAAACGCACCGTTTAGGGTTTAACGCACCGTTTCACTAAGTTTTTTTAAAAAAAAAGAAAAAGAAAAAGAAAAAGGGGTCAGCTTCTCAAATACGAGAAGCTGAACCCCAACCCCCCATTTTTCCCTTTCTTCTTTCGAGGATGAATTTTCTTTAAGGGGGGAGATTGAAACGCACCGTTTAGGGTTTAACGCACCGTTTCACTAAGTTTTTTTAAAAAAAAAAAGAAAAAGAAAAAGGGGTCAGCTTCTCAAATACGAGAAGCTGAACCCCAACCCCCCATTTTCCCCTTTCTTCTTCTCCGTGTCTTCTTCTTCTTCTACTCATTTCCTTTTACTTCGTGCTTCATTTTCCTCTCATTCCCTTACACCGATTGAAAGGTAATGAAACCCATAATTTCTACCCATTTCCCTTTTCTTTTCGGAACTCGGTTTGGTAATTTTTGGTGTTAGGGATAGTTCTCTAAGAAAGAAGGAGAGTACCCACATCGTAAAGGTTGTTCGTTTCGGCTCTCTAAGGTAAACCCACAACTCATAAATAGGCTATTGGTATGGGTTAACTTTAGGTAGAATTATTTTTAGAGCTTTGGGTACTAGTTTTAGGGATTTTATGGTTACCCATAAATAGGTAGAGCTTCAAATAAATTTTTAAATGTTGGAACTATTTGTTGGTGCTCAGATCTGTTGATTTCTACCTCGCACAATACTCCTGAAGTTGTTGGGAAGCAATTTGGTTGACTCTTCGTAATTATGAGTGGTTTAACGGTCATCGTGGCCTATTTTAATATTTTTTACAATTACTATTTTAATTTATCTTGTTCTATTTTAATGTTGTTTACTTAATAAATTTGGGAAACATACTCTTTTATTGATTTTATTCTCTATGAAATTTATTTCAAAGGTTGAAAGCTTTATAAATTTAAATTGATTATGTTTGATGAAATTGGAGATTTAATTTTGGAAGAGACTTTGAGAAAATAGAATAAAATTGATATTTATATTATTGGGATCCATGTTAGAACCCCGTATGTTGTTAGCGGATGATAACGGCCTAGGTGCACCTAGTTGTATGATTCCGGGAGGAGAGGACTATCCGTTAGATGAAGCTGCCACTCTGTGGAGAGGGCTATCAACGAGATGGAGCTGCCCTCGATGATATGATATGATAGATATGGTATGCTATGATATGGCATTGAGACATGATATGATTCCGGGAGGAGAGGGCTATCCGTTAGATGGAGCCGCCCCAAGAGAGAGGCCACAGCGAGATGTAGCTTCCCCCGATGATATTGAGATATGGACATGGTTCTGGAGAGGAAGGGGTTATCTGCTAGACAGAGCCGCCCCATGGGAAAGGCCACCCTTCGGAGGAGAGGGCTATCAACGAGATGGAGCCGCCTCTCGGTTCTATCATGAGTTATCCCTACTGTATTTACATTTCATATGATTTATGTTTTACTCGGTTTATTTCATTTCAGATTTACTTATTAAACTTGATAAATCTGTATCATTTTGGATATGATAAACTTATCTTTTGGATATTGAAAATAAGTTATCTCAAATTGTGGGATTTATCGAACTCACTTGTTTAGTAAGTTTTATGTTGAGAAATAAATTCTATACTGTGAATTGTTTCTATTGAACAACTCGTGCGTTGGTATGTTTTCCTTCTAGTTCATGGTGGTTGTTAGGCCCTCACTAAGTCTTTGTGACTTACCACTTTCTATTGTTTTTTCATCCAGATTCTCAGGTAGCTGAGTAGCAGGCTGCTGGCAGATTTATTTGTTCCAGTTCTATTGTTATTTCATTTTGGTAGGCCTCCTTTGTGTTGGTGGCCATTTGATGTTGTTTTGGGACTATACATATATTCTGCAGCTATAGGGTGTTTAGTCATTAGTTTATGTTGAGATGTATATTTTGATATTGATTGGATAAATATTATGTTGTTGGAAACTCTGGTTGGTGATTTTTGTTGATAATATGATTTCTTTAATTTTAGGATGTCCAAAATACAGGGGAGACTCTGTCAAAATTTCTGTACACTTTTGGAAGTATGTTTATTTTGGAAATCAAGTAATGTATTATTGTTTTAGGCTTGCCAGGCTAAGGGTATTAGTCTGTGCGCCGATCACGGCCTCAGATTTGGGTCATAACACCTATAGTGGCAGCAAACAGCAAACATTATCTCCTCTTTTTTCCCCATAAAATTTACTAAATTTTTTCTGGGTATTATTAATCTTGTATTTGAATTTAAGTACGTTTTATTTTATTTTTTCTCTTTTTGGTAATTTTGTGATTGGTTAACGAAGATATGAGTTGCAATTGTTCATAATTGTTTTCAGGGTAAGGTGGGAGCTGTAGGAGTTTGTGAGGTGAGTGGGTGATTCAAATAAGCTTGACTTATGGCAGCGATACAGGGATGAATTTAAAATATGGAATGTTTTTGTAATTTTTAAAACTTTCATCAATTATTATTAAAATATTATTACATCTTTTTAACAAGTAAAGTTACCTGGTATAGTAGGTAACCAACAGTGACTCACCGGTGATACATTTATTTTATAACCCACCGTAGCCTCCACCTGAAAAGCTAGCAGAAAGCTTAAAGCTAGCTGAAAGCTGAAAAGCTCGTTGAAAGCTGAAAAACTATTGAATGTGTTTGTTAAAACTAGCTGAAAAGGGTAAAACGACATTTAAGGACTTTAATAAATAATAAGTGGGGGTGGTTGAGGGCTAAACTTGTAATTAATTTTTAGGTACTAGCTGAAATTGGAGCTTTTTTAAAAAAGCTACCCCAGGTAGCTTTTTAAGAAAAGCTTGTAGCTACCCTAAAAAGTTACCTTTCCAAACACTGCTGAAACGATTTCAACTACCATTTTCAACTTTTAGCTAGCTGAAATGGCAAGCCAAACAAACTCAAAATCATTTTACTTTTGATTAATTCTATAATCTTTTCTATTAGTTTTTGCTACTAAATTAACTCTAAACAAAATTTATTTGAGCTGATGGGTTGCAAACTAACTGGGCTAAAAAAATGTCTTATATTCATTTGTTGAGATATTGTCTTTTCTTGTTGGTCAAGGCTTTTTTTTTGGTCAATTGTTGGTCAAGGCTTATTGAGATATTTTAAGCTTTGGTGGAGGCCCATTGAAGAAGATTATGGTCCAATAAGTGGCCCACTGATGACCACGCACAAATAAATGGAGCGCCAAGAAATAGGTACTTTAAAGAATAAATCAATCACAGTAACGTAAACTAAACAGTAAATCTGTGCTTTATTTAGCTGCATGAGTTGCCATGGACAAGTTTTCCGACATGGCCAACTCCTCCTTAATTTACTCGAATCCTGCTCAACAGTTCGGTCCCTTGACACAACTAAATGCCTCCACGCACTCTCCATCACAGTGGGTCCCATTCCAAAGCAATCCATCTTCATTCACAACAACATCATCTCCTCTTACATTTCACTCGGTGAGGTCCTCCATGCACGCAAGGTGTTCGACGCATTGCAACAAAGAACGGTCGTCTCTTACAACACGCTCATCAGTGCTTATGGTCGAAGCGGAAATGTAGCTGATGCTTGGAACCTGCTCTGCCAAATGAGGGAGAGTGGCTTTTTGCCTACCCAGTACACCCTCACAGGGTTGCTATCCTGTGAAGAGTTGAATCTGTCTCAGGGGTTTCAGTTGCTTGCTTTGAGTATGAAGAATGGACTCTTTGATGCTGATGCTTTCGTGGGTACTGCCATGTTAGGCTTATTTGGGAGGCATGGGTGTTTTGATGAAGCACTTTTGGCATTTGAAGATATGCCCCAGAAGAGCTTGGTGACGTGGAACTCAATGTTGTCCTTACTTTCACGTAATGGGTTTGGTGAAGACTCTAAGGTTTTGTTTGGTGATCTTTTCGGGATGGGGATTTCTTTGTCTGAAGGTTCTTTCGTGGCCCTGTTGTCTGGACTTGGTGATTCTCAAGAGGATTTATGTTATGGAGAACAGATACATGGTTTGATGACTAAGTGTGGGTTTGATTGTGAAATTACTGCGGTTAATTCTCTTATTGGTGTGTATCTCAGGTGCAGAGCCATGTTCTCAGTGGAAAGATTGTTTGAGCAGGTTCCTATTCAAAATGTTGTGTCCTGGAATACGATAATTGATGCATTAGTAAAAAGTAAGAGACCTCAAATGGCGTTGGAGATGTTTTTGAATATGTCCAGCAGAGGATTGATGCCAAGTCAGGCCACATTTGTAGCTGTTATTGATTCATGTAATAGTTTGAGGAACATTGTATATGGAGAATATATCCATGCTAAGGTAATCAGGAGTGGTTTTGAATCTGATGTTATTGTGGGTACTGCATTGGTAGACTTTTATGCCAAATGTGATAAATTGGTTTCTGCACATAACTGTTTTAATCAGATAGAAGAGAAGAATGTTGTTTCTTGGAATGCTTTGATATTAGGTTACTCAAATATTTTCTCTTCCATGTCAATTCTATTATTACAAGAAATGCTTCAATTGGGTTATTTCCCTAATGAGTTTTCCTTTTCTGCTGTTCTTAAGTCATCATCAGTAGCAGACCTACATCAGCTGCATGGTTTGATTATAAGAATGGGGTATGAGAATTATGAATACGTATTAAGCTCTCTTGTTATGGCATACACTAGAAATGGTCTCATTAATGAAGCACTTTCATTTGTTCAAGAATTTAATAATCCACTTCCTGTTATCCCGTCTAACATCATTGCTGGAATCTATAACAGAACTTGCCAGTACTATGAAACAATAAAGTTGCTTTCCTTGCTAGAGAAACCTGATGTTGTATCTTGGAACATTGTCATTTCAGCTTGCGCTCGGAGCAATAATTATAACGAGGTTTTTGTGCTTTTCAAGCATATGCTTTCAGCACGCATCCTGCCAGATAAATACACATTTATGAGTGCATTATGTGTGTGCACCAAACTTTGCAGTCTGGATTTGGGTAGTTCTCTTCATGGACTCATTTTAAAGACTAATCTTTATAATTGTGACACATTCTTGTGCAATGCACTAATTGACATGTATGGGAAGTGTGGAAGCATTGATAGTTCAGTGAAAGTTTTTGAGGAAATTACAGACAGAAATATTATTACATGGACAGCTTTAATTTCAGCCCTTGGGCTGAATGGTTATGCTCATGAGGCAGTAAAGAGATTCCAAAACATGGAATTGATGGGGTTGAAGCCTGATACATTAGCTCTCAGAGCAGTACTTTCTTCTTGCAGATATGGTGGATTAGTAAGTGAAGGGATGGAAATTTTCAGGCAGATGGGAACCATTTATGGGATTCAACCAGAACTTGATCATTACCATTGCATAGTAGATCTCCTGGCTAAAAATGGACAGATTAAGGAAGCTGAGAAAATCATTGCAAGCATGCCTTTCCCTCCAAATGCCAGTATATGGCGTAGTTTCCTTGAAGGTTGCAAGAGGCAAGAAATTACAAATTGACTTGTACAGCAAAACATAACAATCTTTCCACAACAATGCACTCAACATATTTTGTATATGGTTTTTCAGCCTCCTTCAACTCAGGGCTCTAGCCTGATGTCTGTATTTGTCAGCTACACAACCTGAAATATTTCCTGGTAGGCTTATAACTAATTGTTAACAAATGGATAAGGGTTAACCCAAGTACAAGGTAGGGACCGTGTTTAGGTGAACAAACAAGGTTCTTGGTGTTATCTTTCTTGTCCTTCGTAGCCAGGTCAATCCCTACTGTACAACCCCTTTTTGTGCATGGTGTTATCTTTCTGAGCCTTCCTCCCTCTCAACTTTATATTCTAACGCATCCATCATACCAGGATCTTAGTAATGAGAACCCTAAGCTTCTCAGCTGTCCACATTATATCCACTGGGTATTCCACATGGTTGTCAAATCACCTCAGCCATTACATGTAAATTTCTTAGTTAGTATGATTTTCTTAAAGCTTTGCTGGGCATAGAATGCTGAATCACACATGAGAAATTTATTTATGCATTTAGTGATTGATTTTACAGAAGTTATTATGAAGAAAGACATTGCTTTTTGTTACTTTCTATCAAATATCTATGTCTCCATGCTTGTTATGTGAATCTATACCTTACATGTGGTAAGTCCATATGAGAATCCAACAAGGCATTCAACCATCATGACATGCTTCTTGTATTTTTGGGTTAGTGATAAATCCAGGGATGACATGGAAATTTCCTTCCTCATTTGGATCTCTCTAGGATTGCCCCATTTGGAGCCGTAAACTTGGGGATGTTTTCCTTGTGGAGATGAGGATAGTGATGAAAAATCACCCAAAACAAAATTCCCAAATAATTAAAATATTAAAATTATCCTTAATTGCACATACACACACACATATATATATATATATATAAATGACTTTTAGTCTTTTCCTTAATAATTACTAATTAAATATATTAAACCTAAAATAATTTTTCCTTGTCATTAATTGATATTAGTATTATCTCCATTCTTAATTTAACAACCTAATTTCTAATAATATTGCTGACTTGTGATGATCCCCCAATGGGAACCTGTGGGGATAAGGTGAACAGGGATGGGAAAAAATTAGGTTAAGAGCATGTTTGGTTTAGTGTTGTAATGTGGTAAACTAACGTTTCCAACGTTAGAAATAATTACGTTAAGGACTTCAAACTTAAGTTTGATCGGTTTCAACGTCAAACCAAAAACACACTAAGGCAAGGATATGGATGGGGATGGAGAGATAATGGAGAGGCATGGATGGGGAGGTACTCCTCACCCCTGCTCCACGTGGGTGCTATCTTTATTTAAGTCAGTTTGATGATATTAAAAAATAAAAATCTTATGTGTTTGATAAAGACCATGACTTGTAAAAATGTGTTCACTTTTTTCTTTAGAGAGAATTTTATTACATTGCATGAACGTCTAGTGTTTGTGGAAACAGAGTCCCAAAGGTCAAACTATACTAAACCTTATTTTTCTTTAATTCAATTTTATTACTTGTAATCTTTGATTTTTCTACTGTTCTGACGCTGACTGATCGATATATTGCACTCATCGGACAAGCATATTCCTTGCATCAAAGTAAATTATATTGCCCGGTAGAAAATTTCCATGTTTCATCAGATGTCACTTTTTCCATCTCTTGACACAGCTATGGTAAGAAGTCAATAATCTGGTAGTCTGGTACCTATAATGCATTTGTTACTGTTATAGCTAATGTTTCCCCCCTGCCTTTTTTTCCTTTTGGCAGAAAGGAGTTGTTTGCAGCACATATCTTTAATCATGTACAATTTATTTGCTTCGAGAATAAACAAATGTTGTACTTGATAGGATTGTAAAGAGTTATGTTATTCATACAACCAAATTATACAACAACACATACAACATATTTTTCATCTCTATCTCTCAGTCTCACCATCACATCACTTATCACATCTCACATTTCTCCTTCTTCTATTACTATCTCTCAGTTGTATGCTATGTTGTATAATTATTGTTGTACAAATAGCATTTCTCGATTGTAAATGGATGTACTTCAGGAGGAAAAAGGAAGGAAACCTAGTAACTTATCAAGACACATCAATTTTCGATCCTTTCCCCCCTTGCCCTTAATTTTCATTACATCCCAATCAAGCAAAACATAAATTCTAATCACCCTTATTGTTATAGTTGAAATTGGTGTGTTTGGATAACAAATTTTAGAATTCGCAAAATTGTGATAGAGAATGTCAAGTGAATTATATGTATGTGAGGAAATAATAATCTAAAAAGTTAACTATAGCAGATAAATTTCTCTTAATATGTCATTTGAAATTCCTCCTTTTTGTTATTTGAATTTCTTTTACTATTCTAACACATAAAATGAAATCTATTAACTTCAAATTACTCTATCAAAACACAAAGTTAGGGAATATATGAAAAGGAGAAAAGAGAATAGATTTAACTACTAGGATTTGATTTTGATTGTAAATATGAACCAAGTACTCAACTACTCATATTTAATTGTATAATTAGTGGTGTAACCCAATAATACTGCTAATAATAATAAAACCTGAAAGAATGATAGTGTGTTTGATAAGTCATTTCAGCTAGCTTAAAGCTGAAATTAGTAGCTGAAACCATTTTAACCGTGTTTGATAAGGTAGCTTTTTTGGGTAGCGGCTAGTTTTCCTTGAAAAGCTACTTGAGGTTATTTTGTTTAAAAGAGCTCCAATTTTTAGCTACTAGCTGAAAATTTATTATAAATTTATCTCTCAACCACCCCTACTCATCATTATTTAATAATTAATGATGTTTTTTATGTCATTTTACTTTTTTCATTTAGTTTTAGCAAACACTTTCAATCAAAATTAACTAGCTTTTCAGCTTTCAGCTAGTTTAACGGCTTTCATATTGCTTTTCAACTTTTAACTAACATTTCAGCTAGTCTACACACTCATGATATTCTAACAGTTATAAATTGTTTAATTACTCACTATGGAATGCAGCAACATATAGTGAGTTTGTCCCCTTCTCTAGAGACTAGGTTTAAAATGAAAGTTGATGATTCTTACCACCAAGGAAAATGCAAAAGGCGGTGGTTAAAATAATATGAGATAACTCTTGTATTTTTTTATTACAATGATGATTTTGCTTCTTTATCAACTTTTACTAAAGATTGGGAAGTCAAGTGGGAAAAAAAGGTTAAAACATGATAAGGTCGGTCCTTCTGCCAGTAGTGGAAGTTTGTGGGTTATAGGTATTATTTTCTTTTCCTATTTGTGATGCAAATTGATTTTCAAAGTGTTATAATATCTTGATAAAGAAAGGAAAGGATTAAAAAATGAACTGCTTTAGATGAAAACTTTTGCTTGCACATGAAAGAAGCGCTCACCCTCACCCTATTCTTATTTGCACTCAACAAATAACAACGGCAGAACATTCACATAATTAATCTGCTTTAGCCTTTATTAGGGTTAATCTTTTGACGTCGATAAGATCAATCTCTTCAACTGTATTCACTATTCAGTTTTAAAATTAATTAAAAATAATATTGTTTAGTTAACCCTTGACCAGGTTATTACCTCTTTTCTGAAAATTTCAAATTTGTTGTGGAAGACAATTGATCATGTTTAGTACCCTGATCCATTTTTGGTTCCCACTAGCCGGTCCTGGTACCATCTTTCTGCGTGCACTCAAGTGCAATTATTTTTGTAAAATTACCGCAATGCTATAACTTTGAAATAAATTACTCCCTCCAGTCCTATTTATAAGAACCTTTTAACCACTTCACATAGAATAAGGAAGTTGGTTAATTTAGTTGATTACCATAAATTTGTCATGAATGTGTATCACATTTACTAAACTACCCACGAATTTATTGAGACCAATTATCTTTCTCTTTCTATTTAACTACTCAATTGTGTCATACTCTCTCTACTAACTAATTACTCACCTACCTCCACTAATGAGGTATTTTTGTCAAATTATAATTAATACATGAGACAATCTGAAAAAGTTCTTATAAAAAGGACCAAGACCCTCCTTCAAAAAGGTTCTTATAAATAGGACCGGAGGGAGTAATATTTAAAACAAAGTAAGTTACCATAAGGTAAATTGTAATAATATGTAAGTTTAATTTATACTATTACAACGTAGACTAATATGATCACTCAAAACTTCTAGGCCTAACAAACACAAATTAGCCAAAAAAAAAACAAATTAGAGCACCAATAAAGCTAAAACCAAAGAGAGTGCATTAATGATTAGTAAAAGGTAAGGGTCTGTTTGGTTTGAGAAAATATTTCCATTTCTCGTTTTCATTTCCTCAAAATAGTTTCCATCTAAAAAATTTCAAATTTTGAATGTTTGTTTTATGTTAACTCTTTATTTTCTATTTTCAGAAATGAACTTATTAGAAATAAGTTTGGTTTTATCATTTTTAATAAATAACATTTTCTAATCTTCACCAATTATTAGGTTGTTTAGCCGTAAGTAAGTAGAAGAAGCAGAATTACTGCCCTTTTCAGCATCGCTGCTACCCCACAGTCGCCGCCTCTATTACCTCCTAATCGCTTCCCCAAAGATTTCAACCATCTAAGACAGAGTAATGGAGTAAATCATGTCCTGCCAAAGAGTTCTATGCAAATAGAAAATCAAAGCCAAGATACCAACCGAGTGAGAATCTGATATTGGTTCGCCACTTCAATGTTCCACTCCTCCCAGTCTTCCCTATAGTCGTCGTCGCGGGATGCCGCATTGTTCGATGTAACATCCCAAAGATCAGAACCTAGAGAATACAACGAAAGTCTTAGGTTGTGAATCCCACTGCAAGAAGGAAGTTGGAAGTTAAGTGAGGACTTAGGGGTTTGAGGGGAAAATAAGACAAGGGTTAGGAGATTGGTTAATAGTTGTGAGTTTTAAGAGAATTAAGAAAGGAAAAACCAAGTATCAAGTCCCACGTGACCATAGAGTTAACTTAGGAGGAGTCATACTCGATGGTGGAAAAGATAGCATGGTGAGGAGGTTTGGAAGGAAGTAGACGCATTGAAACTAGGGAATTAGATTGAGACGAAAGGAACTAAGCTTAAAAGAATTGGCGGGAAGGAAGAGGAGAGACGTAGATTCAAGGAACCAGGGTAGGAAGGTGATTTTATAGGAAAGAGCAAGGAATTAGAGGAGCATGCATATTCTAATGGACACTTAGAACCCTTTAAACTTAGCCTTATTGAAGTGAATTGATGATTTACATCATGGTTCACGTGAAGTGTGCCCCGTTGGGCTTCAACCAAGGTTGTTGCTTAATTTTGAGTTTTAAGCCTAATGACCTTGATGCACTAATTTGAAAATATCTAGAGTTTTAGGTGCCCTATTGAGGTTATTCTACTTGCATTAGAAAGCTAAGATATGTGACTTCTGCTTGATATATAATATGATAGTATTTCGATCTCATTTGAGCACCCAAGCATCCTGATAATCTCGTTGAGCCTCGCTTGAGCGAGCCTAAGCGAGAAAATCAACAGAAAAAGGAAAATTGTTCTGGTTTTCTCGCTCAGGATCGCTCGAGCGAGGCCTGAGCGAGTAAAACAAAGGCGAAGGCTAGAAATTTCGTTCAGGGCTCGCTCGAGCGAGCAGAACACCATAAAAACACATTTTTAGGGTTTCTTCCTCATTCTTTTTCCTTCACCAACCTTCTAGAGAGAGGGGGATATTTCTAGAGAGAGAAAGTTGTTCTTGGAGCTTCAAACTTCTTCAAGGGCTTGGAATCCTTATCCCCAACTTCTTCTTCATCCCCATTCTTGGTTGCTAGGTGAATGTGGTCACCCACTAAGGGGAGAAAGAGAGGAGAACATTCTTGGTTGCTTTAAGGTGAGTGTGGTCACCCACTCACTCTTATCCTTGAATGTGCTCCCATGAATGTTCCCCTCTCTTTCTCCCCTTGCTTTATGATTGTTTGTGGTTGATTAGAAGTAGATTTATGATGGTTAGGTTGATGTATGCCATGAAATGGATAATACTGCTCAAACCCTAGGGTAGAGAAATTGGGATTTTCGGTATTTGACTAATTGTTTGATGAGTCTATGGTTATCTCTCATGCTATTAATTCACTCATACTCATGTTACTACGGTTGGTATGTTTTTGCCCTAGATGGTTGGTTAGGGTTAAGGAAAAATCCCCACGATATATGTTGATATTCTCTTGAGGAATTGTATGCTCATATACACACACTCATATTCATGTCCTTAACCCTAATCATGTAAAGAGGAATATCGGGTCTTAGGACCTCATGTAAATGACAAGATTTAAGGGTCCTTGATGCCTCATGTATAAAATGATTTGGGTCTTTAGACCTCATGTTAAATAATCAGACTTTGGTCCCTGGACTTCATGTTTCAAGACAATGTCTTTGGTACTTGGACTTCATGTTTAAAAGAGGAAATTAATGTTTGAATCTATCACAATTAAGGGTAAGATCTTTATGGCCTTCAGGAACGACGGTTCCTATTAGTCTGAGCTCAGTCTAGCCTCATGTAATGTGGAAAGACCCATTGGGTGTTGGGTAAAACACTTCATGACTAACCTTGCATTATTGCCCTCATGGATGTATTATGATTTGGTTGAGTTTTGATGTAACTGTTGCATATCATTTGCTTGATTTCCCTACACTGCATGTTTTATCACGCTCACTGGGACGTTAGTCTCACCCACTCAGTGGGAAAAATCTTTAGATGTGCAGGATCCTCGTGCAGAGGATTGATGGAGGTAATTAGGAGCTGTTGTTGGGCCTTGGGGATGGCTAAACTCTTTTGGGATAACTTAATATTACTTTGTATAGGCATAGCTTGGTTTATTTTGATAATATAGAGTTGTACACGTGGGGCTTTGAAGGTTTATTTTGTATTCCAGGACATATGTATATTTATACCCCAGTATGCCTATTGTTTGAATATTATATATTGAGCCATGGATGGCAACTATGACAATGTTATTAATGTATTAGAGACTCTTGCTTAAGTAATGGTTGGATTAACTAAGCCTTCAATTGTATTGTATGTTGATATTCATAATGCGCCAAATAATTTCACAAATTTGGAAATAGTGTCCCCAATAAGCATTATTTTCGAATTAAGAAATTAGGACGTTACACTTGCCGCCACAAAACAGTGTGTGTCGCTTTATCGTTTGGGCTAGTGTTCATCGTGTGTAGTCATTGTCGTACCATATGGCTAGCTTCAGAGCATGCAGAATTTGTGCACACCCCTTATCGACGCTGGAGAAGAAGAAGGAAGGGCAATGGTAGTAGTCGTAGGCGACATGGATAGTGGTTGAATTGGAGAAAGAGGAGGAACCGAATCAACCGTTCAAGAGAAATGAGTAGCTGCTTGAACACAAAAAAGAAAGGGAAGGAACAAATCAGATTTTGTTAACTTCATTATATTTACCATGATGCCACCGCATTTTCAACATCTGAGTGAAAACAGTGAAAACGTCTTTTTTTTTGTTTTAAGATTTGTACTGTATTTTCAAAATGTTTTTAGAGAAAACATTTTAAAAAAAGTAACCAAACATATTTTGTTGATAATTTCTTATTTCCAATGAAAATGAAAATAGGGAATGGATAAACCAAACAGGCCCTAAGAGTGCATCTTATTGTATTGTAGAAGTATAGATAGATTCTCAAAGTGGTGTGTATATATATTTTTTTATCTTTGACCAGGAATCCCCATAGGCATAGCTGCGGGTTTAACCCTCGGGCCCGGGGTGGTGGTTAAGTAAAGTTCTCCCAAGAGTAGCGAGTCCATGATTCGAACCCATGAGCTTGTAGATAAAGTTCGCCTGGGGTCGCAGTCCACTTTCATTGCGACCAACCACTATTTGGTTGGTGTGTGTGTTAGGAAACATATTACCAAAATCACGTTCATTTTGCCACAATCATGATTATGGGAAATTTTTTATGTTTGGTCATTTTGAATCAAAATTATTTTTACCTCTGAACTCATATTTATTTATTTTTTTGAACAACAACTCATTTAAATTAATGTGGTAAATTGTAATTTGTGTTAAATTAAAAAAATTATATTAAATTTTATCGTAAAAGTTTGTTAAGAAAATAATTCAAACATAAATCATATCATCACTTCAAAATCACTTTTAGGCTAAATCATTCTATAAAATCAAATTCATCCCAACTTAAGTTTACAAGTACTCACTTAAACTCAAACTAAGTCATGTTTAAGAAGTACCACATTTATCCATATAATGTAAAAAATGGTTAATTAGTGTATACCCATTAGGTGGATACACTTACATAGATAAAAAGAGATAAGAGAGAAAATCATGGATGATGTGATGAGAAAGAAAGACAGGCAGAGATAGAAAAAAGTAGAGCTGAACATGGGTTGGATAGACCCAATCAATCGACCAACCCAACCAAACCCAAGGTAAAAATGACGGGTCGGGTCCATCATTGGGTTGAATCAGTTTCAATGAAGTGGAACCCGATTAGTTCGGGTTGGGAACTAGGTTTTCGCTTTTCTAACCCGAACAACCCAACCCGACCATAAATATGAAAGAGAAAAAGAAAAAAGAAAAAATGATAAAAAAACACTAAAAGTTTTAATTTTTTCCCCACATGACCCGACCTAACTCGATCCAACTACACATAATTTTTGTGTTCTTTTCATTTCTTTTGATTTTTATGTGAACCCAACTACCCAACTCAACCCAACCCAAACTTCTTTAATAGGGTCGGGTCCAAAATACCATAAAATTCGACCCATGTGCACCCTTAGAAAAAATGGATATTTTTCTCCCTATAAATTTTGTAAAATTTGGTTTTGATCCTTATTTTAATTTTATTTATTTTTATTCCCAACAATTAACAAAATTAGTTTGATTTTAGTCACTTACAAGTGACTAAAAGCACAAAATTTTTGTATATCTTAAGGACTAAAATGAGTGAAATACATGCATCAAAATTGAAATTCATCAATCTCATAGGGATACAGACATACTTAATCTTAGAAAGAAAAAGGACGTGGAGAAGGTGTAAGAAAATACAATATTCCTGCAATGCTATGCCTCATTTTTTTCTCTTCCATTTTATGCCATCTATAAAAAATTTCTCTATGAATTCATCATTTCCATCGATCAAAATCCATCAAAGGTCAGGGAGAATTACAACTCCCTATGTGGCTCTATATTAGATTCCCAAATAGGTTGTGCACCAAACACGAGTAATGTGAAGTGTTGGATATATGTATAAAAAGAAGTGAATGATTAAGATGTTTCACCGATGAATTGTAATAGGAGAGTGTAAAAAATTTGCAAAAAATTCCTTCATGGTTAAGAACATCTAAAATGAGAAAAAAAACTCTTGCAAAGGTGTTAATGGTCGCAAATTGTGCTACTCAAAAGTGTGCCACCATCTTCGATTGCTCTCCATTACAACTATAAATTCGGGCCACCTGTCCGACCTGAAGCGAGTAGCAGAGTTTTGCGGGTTGGGCTAAAAAGCTCATAAGTTATTTGAGCTTTCTAAAATAAAGGCTTGGCCCTACACTTTTGGAGCATTTGTGAGTTGGCCCGGTCGAACTAGCTCATTTTGTCGGCTCTACTCTGCATTCAAAGGCCACCAACAAGTTCTTAATGCTTCTTTTTTGTGTCACCATCTTCCACCACTCCATCCATATGATTCACAGTCATTTGCCATTACTCTACTACGCTAAGTAGTGTAGCTGATGAGTGAGATCATTTCTCACCTACACTTTCCTTCTCCTCCCTTCTCTCTTGGAAATGATGACAAATTTTAAAAATAAAAGTAATTCCCATTTCTACCTCTTAACTCGCTTCCTTAACTCACAGAGTCGAAGGCAAATGAAAACCATAACATATGAAGAACTTTGTGTTCATTATGATTAAGTTTACACTTCTAGCCATCATCATCCTTGGCCTTTTGGGATATGCCAAAAGTTGGTGATCTTTCTCTTGCAACATGTTGGCCACTAACTCCTCTACCTCTTTCGATATCCCCTACTTTTTATTTTTTCCCTTTCATAAATTGGATAATAGGCCCAAAGATTTGTTTGATTTGGTAAAGGATAAAGGTTGGTCTTAGGTTAAGGTTATTATATATACATAATTTCAGGGTGAAAAGGTAGCCTGAACTAGGATAAAAATGTCCTCACCATTGTTAAGATCAACATATAAATGTCCAGTGTTAGGTTGGTTCTTTCATCTACGACAATTACCAACTCTATATATGTGCCCTACATTAATAGTGGCTAGTGGGATATTTCTTATAAAGTTAAAAAAAATTAGGTTATAATAATAACATCGTTTTCTATCATTTGCTAAACATGCTACTACAAGTTACTTCTACATGTTGCAACACTTATTAAGGTATTGCATTCATGTAAAATAGAAACAGTAGATGCGGTCCACTCATGTAAGCAAGGCTTATATAGATTTTAAGGACAGAACAAAATACCAAACACAAAAAAGTAAACAAGTAAAGAAGTAACAAAGATACAATGTAACCAACCATCAAAGATTTAAGTTGGACAAGGCTCCACAGGTTTGAAGGTAGTGTAGTATTTATAGCAACAAAGATACCTCATCTATATTATTTTTCTAGATAAATTCCCTTGCCACAAATCCACCCTCTGCTACCATGGATTCCTTTTAAGCCTTTCCCTAACTACACCTACATTAGCACTTCCCCTAGCACTCTCGTCGGGGCATGGTGCTGCCGTCGTTAGCAGCCCTTATTGTGAAACATGTTCTTCATCTTGGCTCCACAGTGCCGGGATGGCGCCTTTTTGCCGTGGCTATGCGCCACCCAACCATCGTGTGACGCGACCAATCCCTTTCCATCCTCATCGTTCCCAACCGCAACGTTGCGCGCAAGTTATCGTCACGCGTCGCAGCCGCGATGTCGCAACCATCATACAAGCCTAGCCACCTTTAATTTCACCATGTTAGCCGCCATCGAAATCGCCCTTGTCCACCATCTCTCTATCGCCTCTTGTTCCTATTTTCTGAACTAACATGAGGAGGAAAAAGCTTCCTTTTATTCTTGCAAAAGAGAAACATCATGGTTCCTTTTCGGAACCACATTAATTACTTAACATATTTTAAAAAAAGAACGTCAAAAATTTTAAAAGCTAAATACTGCAGTTCTGAAAATGATCATTGTGTTAATTGTTACTGACAAGCTTTTTGCCGCGGTTCAAATTTGAAACTGTATTAATTGTTTGTGAAACTTAAAATACATACATATATATATATATAATATTTAACCAATTACTAAGGTTGAAGTTTAGAATCGCGACAATTAACTTTATTGCTCTCTTCCACCATGGTTTCTTATTGTAACCGATCGAGATAATTTTGATGTGGTAAAATCTCTTTTTTGGCATAGTATTAATAACTCAACCCACAAAAAACTTAAAGTGGGTTGATTTGGACAAGCCCAATCTATTTTAACAATTCCATGCATGGAGTTTAGGGGAGAGGAGCATCTCCAATAGGGGTTCTTATTTAGGAGCATCTTCAATGGATGTTTTTATTAGAGTTTTAAAAATAAGAACTTAGAGAAGTAGGGATGGCAATTGAGCTCAAGCCCTATGGATACCCGCAAAAATTACCCGCAATGGGCAGTGTAAAAACCCGCAAAACAGGTATGGGCACGAGTACGAGAAATAACTCGCGTTTTTTAATGGGGGCGGGCGCGGGTATGGGTACTATGATGCCCAGCCCACCCCATACCCGCACTCATATATATAATTATTTAATAAATAATACAATATATAATTATATATATTAATTTTATTAAAATATCTAATATATTTATTTATATTTTAAACTGCCTATTTGTATTTTTTACTTTATAATATATGACTTTAATAATGATTTTTTTGCATATCAGAATGCTAGTACATGATATCCAAGTTTATAAAATAATGTAATTTGAAAGTATATTGTAGTATTTTAATAAAAATTTTGAACTTAAATTTTGTATTGTGTTTTAGAATATTAACTTATTATTTTTTTATTTAATTAAATTGTTATGTCATTGATATTTAATAACTATGTTTAGATGATTTTGGAGTAATTCTTCAATTGAGTTATAATTTTCTTTAATTAATATCTTTTAATGAGTTATTAATTTTTCACTTACCTAAATTGCGGGTAACAGACGCGGGTATGAGAATGTAGGTGCTCAGCAGGGTATGGGGACGGGTATTAAAGTTACTGCCCACACGGGCAAAGGCGTGAGTACGAACTTTTTTTGAAAGCGCGGGTCTGGAGACGACACTATGATACCCTGCCCAGAGGGTACTCATTGTCATCCCTACATAGAACCAATCTATTATTGGAGTATAATGACATGACATCATAGTTTTTATTTTTAAGCACCCAGATGTTTAAATAAGCAACTTACTTTTATGGGTTCTTATTATAAAAAAAGAGGAAAAATTATAATGAATTTGGGATTGATCGTGGGATTCATTTAAAAGTTCCGGTCTAGTTGCTAAAATTGAATGATAAAATTACTTAAATTATAAAATGTAAAATACAGTGATGTGTATGTGTAGAATCCATAAATAAATTATTAAAATACAACTGAAGCAACTACTGCGAGTTATTGCTCTGTTGGAGATTGGCTATAAACCACCTTCACACTCGGTATTTGTGGCTCAATATATGTGCAGATTCACTGAGTAAGTTTGTCGACAGAACTATCAGGTTACAAATGGTTGTGAAGGCAATAAATTTCAAAGATTTCACATGGAGGAAAAAGGACATGCTGGACATGAATCTACCTCCTCATAGGTCTTCCAATTAATCACCAATCTTTCTGTAATGAATGGACACAAATATAGATTTTGACATCCATATATTGCAGTAATATGCTAGTTGAGCATCTTTCTTTTTTAGTTAATTAATAGTTTTAGCGCTACACATGTAGCTCTGTCTTTTATAATGTTTGAAAATGTAGCATAAGAAATGTTACTCTTATTTGTTTTATAAATTTGTGACTCCAAGATATCTGGAAAGAGAACAAAAATTTGATTTTTTTTTTTGGTTTCAAACATCGATTAAATATTCAGTCTATGCACCACTCATATATACTACGAGCTTTCTTGCGACTATAACTTAATTAAAATGAAAAGATGGAACCTGCTGAATGGGCAGAATTTACATGCATGCATATGCTAATAGATTTCCATTACTTTTCTTTCTCCCTGGCTTCACTCTTTTCATTTTACTCTTTACAATGCTAAAACCAAGGAAATTCATTTTTTAAACGGCACAAGAAAATAATAGATTTCCATTACTTTTCTTTCTCCCTGGCTTCACTCTTTTCATTTTCACTCTTTACAACGCTAAAACCAAGGAAATTCATTTTTTAAACGGCACAAGAAAATAATAAAATAACGTATGAAGTGGTGGAATTTTGTTTAGTGGTGATCATGAGCTGAATTGGGTTGGCCGGGTTCAAGGCACTGATAGATAGGGCTGTAAATGAGCCGAGCCGAGCCGAGTACCTGAAGCTCATGTTTGACTTGTGAAAAAAATGGATGGCTCAAGTTTGGCTCATTTATTTAAACTAGCCAAATTTCAAGCTTGAGCTTGACTTGTTAAAAAAAAATAAAGTTTGGACTTGGCTTGTTTAGCTCATTTATAACTTCATTGTTTTGCTCTTATGAAAATTTTCTTTAAATTATTTTTAAAGTATATGAATTTAGTATTTAATAAATATTTTATTATTAAATGATAATATATAAAAATCAAAATATATTCTTAATATACGATATATATATATAGTTAGACAATTCTAAAATATTATATTTTTTAAAATTTAATACATAACTTCTTAACTAATATAAGAAATATTTTAATTTCATATAAATAGAGTGATTATTTTACTTTATTATTTTAATATTTATTTTAAAAATAAATTATAACTGTATGTTTTTTTCTAATTTTTATTAATATTACTTTACTTTAATTATTTAGATTAATTAATTATTATATATATAATAAATGAGCTATTCACGAGCTCTTAATGTCAAGCTTATAAGGCTTGGACTTGGCTCATTTAAATAATCGAGCCCAACTTTAAGCTTGAGCTTGTTTGTTTAATTAAACAAACGAGCTTCGTCGAGCATTTAACAAGCCGAGCTCAAATAGTTCATGAATAGCTCAACTCATTTACAGTTCTACTGACAGACCTAATCCTATAAAAAGAAATTGCGTTGGGTTTTGTCATTTTTACTTTTCAGGTACGTATGGTTGGGTTGGGTCAATTGGGTCTAACATTCTAAAATGATTGGGTTTGTAAAAAAATTAGAAAATAGAAAACAATAAAAAATACTTTAAATAAAAAATTAAGTTATCATTATAGGTGTGATAAAAATAAAAACCTATAATTTATCAATTTATACAATATTAAATATTAAATTATATAACTTATTAGTATAATTAAAAATTATAACATTTATTATTTTATTAATGGTTGAGTTTTTTTTTTTATCAAAAATAATTGGGTTAGATTGAAATGATCGAATTGAAAGTATGAAAATCTGATATCCATATGGAACTCAACCTGATTTTATCCGACTACCCAACTCAACCAATCTTTTTTAAATGCATTGGAGTGGGGTTGATTGAATTCATTGTGTCTACCAAACTCTTAATCCCTAATTTTGCTTGTGCAACTAGCCAACTCAAATGTGTTTTAATTTCTACTATTCATCAACGGTTTTGCGAAAAACTATTTGAGACTAATTAATTAAATAGCAGAATTCAAAATCTCTCTCTTTTCATTCTTATTTCATTTTCACCCGTGCTGAGCATGCCTAACGCTAACAGCCAACTTGTACATTCATTCTTAGAGGCCATATGCACATCTTTTCATGCATGTTGCTCGCATTACGGCATTTGTTATTTTTTTTTCATACTAGGATCTTGTTGCATATTAATATTTAACCGACTTGACACTTAATTCACTATTACAATATAATATTCGATTAGTCAGTCGCAGTTTATAATGGTCTAAACATTAAAATATGAAATATAAAACTAAATACTTCGGATATATATAGGATGCGGGCGCACGCGCACATCGTAATTTCTTCAAAAAGTTTCAAGTTGTCTGTTAAAGTTTTCAAGCAATTTAGGGATGCACTTTAGCACAAGGACGATTTTAGGGTGGACTAAATTTTAGGGTGGACCAAACAAAATTTGGTCCACCTAATACAGCTTATATATTTTTGCTTATAAAAAATGAATAGATAATTTTATTTTTTATTAAATAGTCTTTATTTGACTATTTGAGTTTAATTTAAGGGAAAATATGAATTTATAATACAACATATGCTAATTTCGTTGAAAATATATCAATTTAAAGTTTAAAGGCAAAATTTTACATTAGATGGTAATATTGATTTGAATTTTTATTATTTTCAAGTAATATTTCATAAAAGCAACTGGAAACTATTTTAATATCAATAATTAATAAAATAAGTGTTAAATTTGGTGATTGAGAATTTAAATTACTATATTTCCACATTTTGGACCACGTGAACCATGGTCCACTGTAGACAAACCCTTAGCACATAGATTAATTATTCCAAACATAGCAAATTAGTTATAGGGTTAAATATATTTTTAGTTCCTCAAATATAGTTAAAATTCGATTTTAATACATGTAATTTAGAATTGGTGATTTTGGTCCTTCAAAAATTAAAAATACCCAATTTAATTCTTATTAATAAAATTTTATAGCAACATCTGTCACAAAATTATATAAAAAAATTGAAAAAAAAAATTAGAGATGTGATAAGAAATAAGGAAAGATAAAAAAAATAGTGCAGATAAAAGTGTAAAAAAATAGTGTAGAAAAACCAAAGTTGTTAATTATATTCCACTTTGCTAAGCTCACTGAGCAAGCTCGCAAAAAGCTAGCAGGGAAAGAGGAGGAACAAGGAGTTTACATAACCACACCATATATTTAATAACAATATTATTAGGTTAGAAATACCGACAAGTACATATGTCCATGTATGATTTCATCCAAATCTAAAAAACGGGGGCCGCCACCTGCATTATAAATTTTTTTTCCTAGTCATTTATATATTATTCATTTCATGTCCTGAGATTATGACCCTTAAGTCTTGGAGGGGATAGTCAAGCTTCTGAAGGAGGTCCAAGAGTTAATATTATAATTTACTAAAAGCATTGGTGGTTAATTATTATATGCAAATCATTCTCCATCTTATAATAATATTCACAAAAATCTATCAAGAACAAGAGAAGGCACATCGCTTTCTATTGTAAAGTTTATTAGCTGCTCAATGGCAACTTCAGTCAGAGAATTTATTATGTGACCTACTACTTAAGGAACCTTTCAACATCAATTAGGGTTTGGTATGAGATTTGAATTGGGTCCTATATATATATATGTATAGAGATTTTTATAGGACACAGGATGGTCCTCACCTCCACATTTTTAATCTAAATTAATGGTCCAAAGGATCGAGCTCATGCCTAAGCTGACTCCTATCGTGTTTCTCCTTTCATTCTGGCGGACAAAAATTGAACCCTATGTTGAATGAAACTCAGAGGGAGGAAGGTAGAGTGGAGTAACAGAAAGTCTTCACATGATTTAGGGCTTTTCGGCGTACAATATATTTTTTTTCATTAGTTTTAGGGTTCTTCTAGGGATGTTAAGAAGACAAGATGAGGTGAGTATTACACTATTTATATTCATACCATTGAAATAAATAAGTGTCAATAGGAATAAATAATAATAGATATTCATTAATATTTAATAATTTAAAATTATAAAAAGAGAAAAGAGAGAACACCATACAATATATTATTTTTTACTTTTTAAACGGAGAATCTCCTCAAACATAACTATAAGCTAAACCCTCAGGACATACTATGATATCTTATGATATTAATATTCATTAGGATTAATATATATATTAAAATATCATTATAAAATAATATAAAAGAATTTTATCTCATCATAAAATAATAAACAAATTAATCCTAATATATTTAATGCAAAATGTATTTTAATGAGTATGCATATATCCACGAAACGAGTAATATAATCCATTCATTTTATAAATATGTAAGTATTCATTGCGAATATATTGGGTATGTATGAATATTTTTGTCATCCCTAAATTCTTCTAATGAGTATCCTAATAAAATTGATTAAAAAATAAATAAATAGAAACGTTCTTCTTGGAAATCAAGTTATTTATTGTATTTATAAAATTAAATATATGTTCCACATATAGGACATAGGATACAAATATGGGTTTGTCTACGGTGGACCATGGTTCACATGGTCCAAAATGTAAAAATATAGTAATTTAAATTCCTAATCACCAAATTCAATGCCCATTTTTATTAATGATTGATATTAAAATAGTTTTAAGTTTTTTATGAAATATCACTTGAAAATAATAAAAACTCAATTCGATATTACCGTGTAATGTAAAATTTTGCCCTTCAACTTTAAATTGATATATCCTCAACGAAATTAGTATAGATCGTATTGTGAATTCATATTTTCCCTTAAATTAAACTCAAATAATCATATAAAAATTATTTAATAAAAAATAAAATTATTCATTCACCTTTTATAAAGAAAAAATAGAAGTTGGACTAGGTGGACATAGAATTGTCCTACAAATATGATACAATGCTAACACATGGATATGCCAAGTTTTAAAAATTATAGAACATGATACGGTTATAAAATAACATATAAAATTAATAAAAAATTTATCACAAAAACATAAATCTTAAAAAAAGGAAAAATAATATTTTTACTTTTAGTGTGAGATTTAACATAATAAAATGTTATCGGTTATCTAATAATTATTGTTTCCCATCTTCATTGGCATAAATTAAAACTTAAAAAATTAATTAATAATTAAAAAAATTATAAAAGTATAAGTAGAAATGTCGATAAGTATTCAACATAAATATTTTGGTAGCTAGTGGGGAATAATCAAAAAGAAAGTTTTCAACATATATGTGCATAACTAATGTTTTCAAGAATATGTACTTCCTAATACATATTCTAATAAAACTTTTCTATTGTTAAGCACTTTGTAACATTTCTCTTATTTTTATGCTTAAAAAGGTTTTGGAATCTCTTTTAACAATAATTGACTTATAAAATCTATATATCAATTGCCTAAATGCTTTCACGATTGTGATAAAGACCAGAGCGCAGGAAAATCATTAAATGCCTTAAAAGTGATGAGTCGTCCACCAACCAATTTTGATGAGATCACTTTTTTTTTTATTTCAAGATATATATATTCGATCGATCATGCTTTTATATTCATCACAACCATTTGATGCATGCCAAATCATCCACCTGAAACACGATAGCAGCTAGAGAAAGGTTGGTTTTTTTTTTTTTTTTCAAGTAGAGAAAGGTTGCTTGAGATAGTGAAATTGCTAACTGGTTCAGCTTAAGGTAGTAATTGCAATGAGTGTACATTCACTAGAAAGGGAATAGTTCCCTTCCCCCGTTATATGAACCACGAACTAATATTGAACCCTTGAAAAAAGCGATGCTTTCTAATTAAATTGCACACACATAGTATATATTATAAAATGAGTTTGATATATATACACCATCCGTGTAAAGAAATTTGATTAAATCCTTATAAAATGAGAATGAATTCAAACTACCCACAGTATTTTTAATGCATATTCATATATATAATTCGATTAATTTAGTTTAAAATGAAATTTTCATTCATTACAATAGATTTTTAATTTTTGTTGAATTTTTTAATATTAAATTCATTAAAATAAAAACATAGCTTCTTCATAAAAAAAATACATCAAATACAGGATAAACAATTAAGTTTGATTAGCAGAAAAAGTTTTAAACAGGTATAGATAATGTCAAAATTTCTTATGTAAATTATTATTATATGGTTTTATAGTACGATTTAAATTAAATTAATTTTAAATTTATATTAAAAAACCAATCAATCTCTAAAATTTTATTTTCAATTTTTTATTTAATTTTAAATTTTAATCAAATTGATTTGATTTTGAACACATACACAAAAATAAGTATAATTTTGCCACTAGTAAGCCAGGTCAGGTCCGTCTACAGAATATACCGGCAAGAAACCTAGAAAGATGCAGGCGACAGCTGTAGAGTAATTCTTTGCTGAGTAACCCTAAAAAGTGCATTAAGAAGCACTGTGTATCAATTAGGAGAGACTTTCTGAAATGGGAAAGAACTAAAGAAGGACGCTTTTTTGTGCTAAATGAGGTACCAGCATTTAGCGGAGATAGCCACTAAAACGTAAAATAACTATTAATTCTCTTTGTGATTGCCACATATATATTAGTTGCATAATTTAGAATTATGCAGTTAATTTGATAGTTAATTCTCGGCTATTTCATAATTAAATAATCAAGCATTATAGTATTTAGCTACATAAATTAGTTGTCAATTTGCATATATAAATGATTCATAAATGAATTGGTATATTTATTTCATAATTAAGATATGTGTAGGCTTTTTTTTTTCTAAGCGAAGTGAAATGAAATTAAAAGGAGTACAAGGGTTGGTTCAGCGGAGGGGGCTGATACAAGCTTAACCAAGGTCGGGGGTTCGAATCCCGCCTTGGGCATGCAGCTCCTTTAAAATACAGGGCCAACTGTCTCACCCATCGAGGTGCCTACAAACCAGCGAGGGGATTCGTCACTGCTGTCGGCGGTGGATACCCTGGTCAAGTACCAAAAAAGGAGTACAAGGGGTACTCCAACCCATAATACAACCAGTAGTATGAACAATGCAATACACCTAGCCAGATAAACCAAGCACCCAAAACAAATTAAAAAACCCAGCTTGAGAACCTTAACACCGAACCTAAACATAATTTTAGCACAAACCCCTGAAAACAAATATATGAGAAACAAGTTTACAAACTAAAAAAAGCACTTCCAACAGTATACAAGATTGAGAAGGCGAAAAGCTAATATAGCCAATTCCACAAAATAAAACCGTAGAGATATCCCTCAAGGTCCACCCAATCCATCATAATAGAACCACCCGAAACAACATAGATACCTGAAGTCTGAACATAAATTAATGTACCCCGTATTGGGGGTTAAGACAATTAGCAGGTTGCTCAGACCAACAAGAGAATGGATAACAAAACTCAATATCTTTAGCTTTCAACCATTTCCAAGAATGCAATTTAATCAACTCTAACAATTCAAGAGGAGATATGTTTAGGCTGGATCATGGTCCAAGTGATCATAATATAAAAATATAATAATTTAAATTCATGATCATCAAATTTATTTTTCATTTTATTAATGACGGATATTAAATAGATTTTTAATTATTTTTATGAAATATTGGTTAAAGAAAATAAAAACTCAAATCAATAATACCGACGTGTAAGGTAGAAGTTCCCCCTTTCAACTTTAAATTGATAGATTCTGAACAAAATTAACATATGTTGTATTTTAAATTGATATTTATCCTTAAATTAAACTCAAATAGTCATATAATAACCATTTAATAAAAAAATAAAATTATTCATTCATTTTTAATATTTGGTAAAATATAAGTTGAACTAGGTGGACCAAATTTTGTTTGATCCACCCTAGCTAGAATCCTATTTCATAATTGCTAAATTTTGATGCATTGTACATCGCTTTCCATGTTAGTGCATCATAGGCAACTAAGAAAGAAATACAAACCAAAATCTAAAAAGAAAATGAAAAGACTATCATGATCAATTCAATTATAGCAAAAAACACTTAAGCTATATTTAGTAAAAATGTACAAACAATTTATATTATATCACTAGTATGCTCAATCATGTAAGCAGTTGGGCTTTAAGCATGATAAATCTATGAAATTCAACATTTTAGTAGTGAAAGAATAAATGACAGCAATGGTCGAACTTAATCAAGGATCAATATCATTAATTATAAACCTAATTATTCCAAAATTATACGCTTCTAAGTAAAAATGTAGGAATGAGTTTATAATTTTATCCCTAACAAACATAACTTCCTGACTTTATGATCAATCAAAAACCTGCATTCAAGGATTTTGCCCATTTGCATGTTGATTCCACTTACATTCTTCAAAACAAAAGCTGTTGAGCAAATGATCGATGAATATAATGTTTGTAAATATGTCCCATATTGACAAAGAATACATAAAATAGAGATAATATGAGTTGTAAAATTCATAAAGCTAATTACTTAATTAAGGTTTGGGATATGCATTAGCCAAATTAAATTGGACAAGGTTTCATGGAAAAAATAATTGAATGAATTAAAAGTTTAGATTGAGTTGGGTTGTGTGGAATTTGTCAAATTTTGTTAACTATATCCTAAACCAAACCAATTCATTAAAGTTCAGTTAGTTGGGATCACATTATCAAACTTGTTTTTATCTATAGTTTTTATTTTTTTAAAAAAAATATTTATAAAAAATTAAAGCAGAGGAATTTTGAAAACGTGAGGAAATTTTGTAAACGTGCATATATATATATAGAGAGAGAGGAGGGTTCAACTTACACCAGTGTAAGTTACACCAAGTATTACACCACTAAATAATTTTTTAATGAATTATTGTATTAAGTAATCCACCGTTGGATTGAAAGTTACTATCATATAGATCATACATATAAAATTTTACATTAATCCGATATTATTTGATATGTCATTGTGATGTCTCAAGATTAACGTTATATATACATTTGAAATATATGAAAAACCCAACCATCATGATTATCAAGTTATTGGTGTCAAAATTTTATGAAATTTGACACATATAATCTTGATGACAAATTAACATAATTCAACGGTTGGATTACTAAAAAACACATTCGATTTGTAGTTATCAGCGGTGTAATACTTGGTGTAACTTATACATGTGTAAGTTGAACCCTCCTCATATATATATGTATGTATATTTATATAATTTTGAAAATAATATTCATAAAAATAAAAAAAATATAAAAAACAAAAAATATTTAGTTGGTTTGAATTAGCTAGGGCTATATTACCCAAGACTAGACAATAATCGAATTGCACTCCTTTTGACCAAATTAAATTTAAATCGAATATCCAAATCAATCCAAAATTATATTAGATTTGTTCTAGGTGAGGTTAGAGTTTATCTAGACCCATGACCACCCTAGTTAAGATCACTTGTGATGGCCTCTTTCTAACCTAACAAAAAATCTTACTTGTGATTCACATATATATAAATAGCGCTTACAGTCAGCTTCCAAACTACCTCAGCTTCTCGATCAATCTACTAGCCAAGCTCAATAGTTCAGCATATATAGTTCCCGCTTCATAGCATCTTGTCCATCCAGTTCCAAGATTTAAATCACACATGGGGAAAGCGCAGGTGTTTATACTCGTAGTAATCATGTTCTCTACGTTCTTTGTGACTTTGCATGCTCGTGGCCATCCATTCATTCATCACAAACATGTTGTTGACAGCCAAGGCCTTTTTCATAAATTAGGTATACATGTTCGAGTTGATAGTGTTCCAGTCCCAGGTGATAGACTCTCTCCAGGAGGACCAGATCCTCAGCATAATGGAAGATCACCACCAAGGAATTAGTAGTAGTTAATTTTAATTTGTTTGAAGATTTTTGCTACGAGTAGAACTTATAGATGCAGTGCCGTGAGTTATCAGACGCATATATATTGAGTAGTGGTATTTTCTTCTCCCTAATTATTAAACTTCATAGTATTTAATTTTTGGGTTTATCTACGGTGGACCATGGTTCACATGGTCCAAAATGTAAAAATATAATAATTTAAATCCCATTTTTATTAATAATTGATATTAAAATAGTTTCAAGTTGTTTTTATGAAATATTACTTAAAAATAATAAAAAATCAATTCAATATTATCGTGTAATGTAAAATTTTGCCCTTTTACTTTAAATTGATATATTCTCAACGAAATTAGCATAGATTGTATTATAAATTCATATTTTCACTTAAATTAAACTCAAATAGTCATATAAAAATTATTTAATAAAAAATAAAATTATTCATTCACCTTTTGTAAGGAAAAAAAATGAAAATTGGACTAGGTGGACCAATTTTTATTTGATACACCATAGAATCGTCCTTTAATTTTGAAGTAAAAGGAGCATATGTAGGTGATGACTACTGATGATCGTTACTGTATGTTATTTTGTCTGCAGTCATATTTATAATTTTCTTTTAAGTAGGTGTTTGAGTGAAGAGGGTAAGTTAATTAATTTGAGGGTTTTGTTTTTCTTGTAATTCTTTTTTTTTTACGAGTTCTTGTAATTCCATTTTACATATATATATAGCCTTCTTTAGTTATATATATCGCAGAAAATTCTAGTAAAATTAGACACGCCATCTTTGGAATTATGGGCTAGTTTCCTACTCCAATAATTTATCTCATGTATCATTCTTGCATAATATTAATTAATTAGTTTGGTTGGGATTTTTAGCCATTATTATTATAAAAAATTTTAAAGGTAAAATTTCAAATTCTGCAAAAAATAATTGTTGGAAGTATCTCTTAACCACGACAGTGTGCATAAATTATTCTTACAGAGGAGTACTGCCTGAAAAAATAAAGCAAATTGAATTGAAGTTTTTACCTACTTTCATTCCAAATAAACACTTCAATGATCATTTCATCCAATATCATTTTATTCATGTGTTTCACTGTGTGGGACTCTTGAAAATGAAAGCATAAGCAAATTAGTACTCTCATCACACAAAAAAATTGTAGTTAAATTCCAGAATAATAAAAATCTCATAATAAGTTATATTAAAAGTCACGCAAATGTATGTTGCATGTACTCACACAATTTTATAACCTCATCAATCCCTAAGGATTTGCACAGTTCTTTCTTCTTATCTCAGATTCATCTTGATCAAGCAATTTTTGGTATGTTAATTCCTTAAATGAATTTAATTTTTTTTTATCATACACAATTATATTTTAATCGTTAGATTTGAGTTTAATACAATGAATGATGTACTAACGATTTAAAACAATGGACGTATGCTTCATCATTGGATGATGGACTCAACGATAAGTATTTTCATTCTCAACTATTAGAACATTTGTCACAATTATGATGAGATTACTAATTTTGGTCACCAAAAATAAAGATTAGCATCAATGACAATACAAAAATATACTTAGTGCTAGTAAGGTTCCTACTTCAACACAATGCAAAATAAACTCCACAAAATTGATTTTAAATCACTTCCATCTAATATGTTTCGTAAATTGTGCATCATTTTATTTTCAACCATTAATTCTATAATCAATTCTACTATTGTAAACCAAACGGATTGAGAATGTAAAATGACTCCAATTTAATATTTAACCCCCAGAAATTTAAATAACTCTCGTCGTGTGTAACAGTCTTGAAATATTACTAGAAATCTATTAGACAAGAGATTTTCTTTTCTTCTTAATGGAAGTTTTTTTTTCTTCATATGATATTTCTTCCACCATCTGTTCATAGCACTGATCTAGAGAAAGTTTCAATTGATTCATAGTAAGTAGACCACTAACCATATATATAGAAGGGAATGGTGCAGTAATGAAAGGGCTGAAATGCATGCAAAAGGATGAGATATGGCCTCTTATTGTCAAAGATTTTGTGATGATTTCATAGACATTGTCTAGTTTTCAAGCTATAAAACCCATTATTACATCTTTAGGAAGGCAAGCATAAGTTAGAACATTATTATAGAAAAAGTCCTAGTGAGTTACTAAAGTGGGTTGATAAGATTGAAACTTCTAAATATTTTGTTGTAAATAAAAGAATACTTGGTTGAAAAGTAATGTTTGAACCCATTATTACATCTTCGAATCCATTTTGGATACTCAACTTGATAATTGAATGGTGCCAAATTTGGGGACTATCTTTTTTAGGGGTGTAATCGGGTTGGGTTGGTTCAGATTTGGGGTGACATCAAGTCCGAATTGATAGAATGATGACGGGTTGTTTTGGTTCGGGTTTTTTTTTATTTTTTGCATGAGTAACCCGACTCGAACCAACCCGAATATGTTCGGGTTGGGTCGGGTCATCGGGTCATGAGCATGTTTTCTATTTTAAAAAATTTTCCACAAACTTATTCCAATCAATTTTGAAAATTTTCTAAATCCAAAAAAATTGGAAAAACCTAACAAAAACAAAATAAAATTGAAAACAATTAAAAACTTAATCTCTGGGTTGCCTCCCAGGAAGCGCTTGTTTAACGTCTTCTAGCTCGACGCCTGTTCTCTCAAGGTGGCTGAAACTAAAATATTTTGATGAGCCTGTGAGCTGCACCCTTCCTTTCTCTGGCCCATAAACCTCCCCATAATCTTGCCTTGGAGAAATTTGTCCTTTTCTTTATTTTCTTGCTTTGATGTGCATGAGTCTTCTTCTCCTGATGCTTGAATGATTCACAAATGATTGCTCTCAATTTCTTTGCTTCGGGGGGTTCTTTGATATGAAACACACCTGACCACTTGATCTTCAATCTGGCTCTAGGCTCTGAATTTAATTCTAGTTTGACTTTTCTTCTCTTTGCCTCATTCTGGTCAGTGTGATTGCAGGCCTTTCTTTTGTGAGGTCTGGAAGGATTATCACTTGTACCATGCCTTTCTTGATCTCCCTTTAGAGGACTGGTTGGATAAGGCAAGGTCTTTGATCTTGATACCACTTCCCTTCCTTCCTCGGGCTTTGATTCACCATCTCCCTGTTCAATCTTTTTCTCATTTTCTTGATCATGTACACCCTCATATGTGTTGTTCTCTTTCTCACAGTCAATCTCTTCTTTAAGCTCCATCTTTTCTGTTTCATCCTCTCCTTTCTCTTCTTCTTCTTCTTCTTCCTTTTCTTCATCAACTTCTTCTGATTCTCGTTCTTTATCAGCCAGATTGTCATTAGTTTCCTCCCCTATCAGCTGAACAATGTCGCCACACTGTTCTTCAGGGTTGGGTTGTGCATGTGCTGAAAATTGCTTGTTCCAACAGTTGATCATATTGTTTATTTCATCTAGTACAAGGCCAACGGTTAGTCCTTCTCTTTCACAATACTGCTGAAATTGTATAAATTCGTCCCACTTGTCTTCAATAAAATCATCCCTATCTGAATGTCTTGCTGAAATTTGTTCTGACTGTTGGTTGGCTCCTACTTCTTTGAATTGCTGCAACAAGGCGTCGGTGTTTCTTCTTGCTTCTTCTCTTTCCTCTTGAAATTGTATATTGCCTTGATGAATTTCTTCAATACGCTTGTGAAGTCTTAACACCCTTTGTTCCGCCATCTGCTTTAACAAAGCGTCAATGTTTCGTCTTCGCTCTTCGCTCTCTTTCTGAAATTGTATATTTCTTTGATTGAATTCTTCCAAAAACTCATAAAATTGTGGGTCTCTTTGTTGATAGGAAGAGTAACTTTGCTGTTGTTGAAAAGAAGGTTGCATATGGAGTGAAACATCATCTTGGTGCCTCCCAAAATTCTGGTTCTGGTAACTTCCCCAATCCTGTGAAAAATTGTTAGAATAATTGTTGTAATTAGAGAAGTTACCTTGAATCGGTGCATGAGAGGGGTATCTTGGTTCTTGCTGCCTAACATAATCTCCAAAGGTTCTTCTTGGTTGATTTTTCCATTCATAAGCCATTCAGCATTTACTTCACTTGGGGTGGTTGAACAGAGAGTGTTGAGATTGTCTCATTAAGCTTGGCCTTGCCCTTTTTTCTGTTACTTGTCTTCTCAAGAGAAATAATTAAGAAGCTCAAACAAATGTTAGCTCAGATGAGAAGAACAAAATAACAAAAAATAATAATTTTATAATAATAATAATAATAAATATAAATATAAAAATATTTTTTTTATAAAAAGAAAATAATTAAAATAAAATAAAATAAATAAAAATAAAATATTTTTGTTTTCTTCTCGACTTCTCCCCTGTCTCCTTTTCTTGTTTCTGCTTCTGTTCTTCCCTAATGTCCTCTCTATTCCGGGTCGAATTGTAATTGATTGGGGGACATTTGGCCTCTCAAAAAACATAAACAAGAAACCTTGAAAAAGGTAAGTGTGAAAGAAAATTAATAAAAATAGAAAAACTACAAATTTCCTAAATAATAAAAGTCCTAAAATAATAAGAAGAATAAATAAAAGAAATCCTAAGATAGATATGACTTGATAACTAGGCCGCCAAGGTCTACACGAATTGGAAACCGTTCCCCGGCAACGGCGCCAAAAATACTTTATGGGTTTCTGGAAAGCGAACCAAAAATCCAGTAGTATAATAGTAAGAATAGTATCGTATCCACAGGGAACGGTCAATTCGCGTATAGTCATGATCTATTTATCAAGAGAAAACAACGGGTTTGTGAGAATATTTTGTGCGGAAAATATAAATTGCAGATTCATAATAAAATAGAAATAGAAAGGAAGAGTTAGAGACACTTTACTTGGATTAGGATTGAACTTCGTATCATCATACCCTTCGTGCATGTAAAAACTATTTATTATTTTAGGTTTACTCTATAATACTGTAGACAAACTTAATTGCTAAGACCCCGAGTTACCAGCGGCCTCACCACTCAAAGGTAATCTGTGCGGGCTCTCCCAGGCGATAAACTTACCCTCGGCTTGTTTTTGTGTTTATTATTCCGTTTGTAAAGGGACTCATTGACAAACCATGCTTATCCTTTAGACGCCCTTCAATTATAATACTGTCACTACCCCTCAATCACTAGTAACGCCCGTGTTTCAGTCACTGGGATTACAATCAACTAACCATTGCTATCGGTAATTTAATAACCATGCCTATCCTGTAGACGCCCTTCATTAGAGTACTGTCACTACCCATCAATCACTAGCAACGCCCATGTTTCGGTTCACTGGCTACCGAGTACTCTTATTCACTCAGAGAATGAGTTTCTTCAGAACCCGCTCCCCCATCCTCAATCCTAGTCGAAACTAGCCTATAACTCCGACGCAAGCGCGAAAGTTAGGAATTAAGCACAATAAGATTACCAATATTATAGATAGGGAGCTCATAAATAATAAGATAGAGTTCACATACACTTGGGGATATAATCAACTACATTCAATTCTAATGGAGAGTTAACTACACATGGTAGCCATACAAACCACCGAAGACGTTGTCACCATCTTCAATCCTCGTGCAGCGCTCCGCCTCTCCTATTCTAAAATTAGAACTGGTGCATTATCACTGAAATATAACTGAATTACAATAATCGTGCACACTTGATCTGGTGCAAGAGGGTTCTATTTATAGGCTAAGGAAAGACAAAGAAAATTGGGGAGAAATCTATCTAAAAACGGCAACAGGGCAAGAATCACGTGTTATTGAGCATTTATTGAGCATCTTGGATTTAATTGGGAATGTTGTCTGCAGAATCCTTGTTTAATTGGCAGTGATAACTTCATTAATTGCTTTCAAATAATCTTCAAATCTTCATTAAATGCCTTCAATTAAACTTCAAATCTTGTAGATATCTCCCTTATTTAATGCTATTTTTCCTTCAAATCAAATCCTTGGAATATTCTGCAAAAAATCAGCAATATTTATATCAAAATAACATCAAATTCAAATCTAAGATTAATAAATACAATTTATCTAATATTTAATAAAAAGGGATTAAATTGGGGAAAAAAATACTATTTTATCCTTGATAAGTGAACTAAAAAGTGCTCTAATTTATCATATAATTTTCACTTATCAGGAAGTTGTGTTGATACTCAAAGGTAATTGGAGGAGTCACACAGTCCCAAGAATGCATAAGTCTTGTGACACGATCCCGTCCGACCTCAACTAGGATGCCTCAGATCCATTACTAGGGATTGAAGGTCCAATGACCGGGGCCAGATCTGAGCGGATGAAGAGAGCTTTGCAACTCTTGATCACTGAAGTCCAAAGGAAAGAAGACCATCGAGCAGAAGAAGATCCAAAGAAGTGGTTTAATTTAATTCAGGAAAGTGTATCTAATCAAACCGTAACTTATTTATTTAGAATCAGATTTGTTAGAAATCAATAGCAAATCTGTTAGGATTATATTTAAATCTTTTAGTATTATATTTTATCTTATTTAGGATTAAATCTTTTAAGATTATATTTTATCTTATCTAGGATTAAATCTATTTAATTTAGGACTGTATCTTTTAGATAGTTTATTTTAGGAAATTATTTTGCTATATATTAGCATTGAGAATCAGTTTGTAGACAGTTTAATCAATAAAAACTATGAGTTTTCTCTTTGTGAGAGCTTATCCTTTATTTTAGGATTAAAGAACTACTTGATAACTTAGGTTCTACCAGCAGGTCTTGATAACTTAGGAAGTTTAGTGCTTTCGGCAGGTCACTGATTGTGTGAAGTTCTTATATTTGATAACTTTGGTGCTTCCGGCAGGTTACAGATTGTGTCAAGTTTCTATATTTGATAACTTTGGTGCTTCCGGCAGGTCACGGATTGTGTTAAGTTCCTATCTTTGATTGCTTTGGTGCTTCCAACAGGTCTTGGATTGTGTCAAGCTCCTTACTGTTATTTGTAACATCCCGTTAATTAGGGGCTGGAAGTATAGTGGATGCCTTAAGCTGTGAATCCGGCCAAGGGAGGAAGGTTAGGAGTAGAAGGGATAATTTGGGGGTTAGAATGCAAATATAGACAAGAATTAGACAAACATATTAAGAGTTAGTTTTAGGAGATTTTGGAAGAGGGACTGAGTATTAAGTCAAACAACTGTAGACCGAATTTAGAGGAAAGTGTAACATCCTAATCATTAAAACCGATTTAACATAGAAGGCTAGCAGAGTAATAACCATTAAGGGAAGGATTAAGAAAAAGAGTAAGAAAATGATGAGAGAAAGGCTTAAGAGTGAGAAATCAGGACTTTGGATTCTGATGTTCTCGCTCAAGCGAGAAGGGCTCTCTTGAGCGAGCATATCAGTAAAATTTGATAGTTTGAGTTCTGGTTTTCTCGCTTGAGCGAGAAGGCCCTCGCTCAAGCGGGAACAGGGGGCTAGGGAGTGCTCTCTGGAAGAATTTCGCCTAAGCGAGGAAGGTCTTTCTCAAGCGAAATTCATCCAGAGAGGGGGGATGCCTTCTGAAGCATTTGAGTGAGAGGCTTCTCGCTTGAGCGAGAATGCGAACCCATAATTTTCTTACGCACCCGCTCAAGCGAGGAGGGCTAGCTTGAGCAAGACCACGCGTCTCCGTCTTTAAAACATAATTAGGGCTTAGTCTTCTCATTTTCTTTCTTCTTCCTTCTTCGTCTAGAGAGAGAGGGAGTTCTTAGTGAGAGAAAGTGACCTTGGAGATAGGAGAAAGGAGGAAGAGCCATGGGCTTAGTTAAGACCTCTTGATTAGTTTCGATTAAGCTAGGAAGTAAAGCCAAGAATGTAAAGGGAGTGAGTAACATTGGAAACTTGGATGGTTAAAGGTACTTAGTAAGTTGCAATCATGGTCAGTTCCTTTTGGTTCTAGGCTTACTTGGCTTTTAGGACTTGAAGAATAAGGTCCTTTATTGTTTTAGTCAAAGTGTCTTTGGGAAGAAGTCTTATAATTATAGGTTTTGTGCTTAGTACATCGTTGTCTGTTTTCCCATGGGTAGGCATCCCTGTTACCTATGTTTAGGATTATGTTGTCAGTGCACGGGTAGTCACCTATTTTCTAATTTATCAAGTGATGGAGCTAAGTCTATAGGTTGGGCTTCTCGGTCTCTTCTCTGTGTGTTTCTTGAGAGGAAGAACTTTGACCTTTATAGTTCGTGGAAGAAGAAAAATCTTGCGGAATTTAGAATTGTTATTCAGTGCATAACTCCTACGAGGGTCAATGACAAATATCTAGTTAATGTCTTGTCAAAGATTAGTGTTAAGCTCGGTATGCTGATTCATTGTTAAGTGTTGAACATTCTCCTTCCATTCCTCTTGTTTCTTAAGTTTCCACCATCATTCTAGGCTTGGGTGTGTCCCTTGGCTCACCAGGGCAATTGTATATTCCTTCAATTGCTTAGGTGATCAGCTCTAGGCGATAGCTTGTGATGTCTTAGTACAGGGCATGTGTTCGTACCCAGTCATCTAGGTTGAAATGATAAATAATTTTTCTTTCTACTTTTGTGCACATGATGGAATGATAGGTATAAGCGAGCCTACACACTATCATGTTCTGTTAGATGAGATTGGTTTCTCTCCGGATGAACTATAGGAGTTTATCCCTCCTCTATCACATGTGTATCAGAGGAGCACCACTTGGCTTCAACCCTATATTCTTTTACTTGAGACCTGTGTGTTGCTGTTTATGAGATTATGTTTCAACCAGCTAGCTTTTTGGGAACGCAATGTAGTTTTATGTAGTGAGCTTAAGACTTCGAGAGCTGTTAAGAAGGGTCGAGCCCTTAAGGGGGTAGTCTTGTAGGAGTAGACATGGGAACCCATAGTATAACTTAGGAGACTAACTAGAAATACTCGGAGCACAACTAGGTTGTTAGCAACCCAAAGTTTGAATCAATCTGTAGTGATTGAAAATTATGAACCCCAACAACTTAGACGACTTTTAGGAACTCCCCAAGGTTTGGTGCGAGGATTAGACTTTGAGTTAGGAATAAAAACCAAGAGCCTTGTGAACCCCTTCTTTCTTTTTTCAATCCTGTTATGTAGATGTTCGACCCAAGTCGTAAGTTACCTTAGAGTGAGGAGACCAAGGTGAGGTCCCCTTAGGAACCCATGTTAGGGTTGTGGTAGAGGAAGCTTAGGGTTGGGGCCCATATCCCAAGGAAGAATGATAGAATTATTTGGACTAGTGTGAGTTAGGCATGGAATGGTTAGAGGATGGGGATGTTTAAGACGTAGCCTTGAGGGTAGGATTAAGGAGACAAGTTTAGGAATGCAATTGAACCCTAATTTCCTTTAGCCACCTAGAGTAATAGAGACATTAATAATCAGAAGACAATTTGGTAGAATTTCAAGTAACGAACATAGTTAGAAACAGGATTGTGACCTGATGTTGGGGAAGTGACCGGAGCAAATTTTAGGGACAAAATTTAATTAAAAGGGGTAGAAATGTAACACCCTAAAAATTAGGGGCTAGAAGTATAGTGGAAGCCTTAGGCTGTGAATCCGGCCAAGAGAGGAAGGTTAGGAGTACAAGGGATAATTTGGGGTTAGAATGTAAATATAGACAAGAATTAGACAAACATATTAAGAGTCGTGAGTTTTAGGAGATTTTGGAAGAGGGACCGAGTATAAGTCAAACAATTGTAGACTGAATTTAGAGGAAAGTGTAACATCCTAATCATTAAAACCAATTTCACATAGAAGGCTAGTAGAGTAATAACCATTAAGGGAAGGATTAAGAAAAAGAGTAAGAAAATGATGAGAGAAAGGCTTAAGAGTGAGAAATCAAAACTTTGGATTCTGATGTTCTCACTCAAGCGAGAAGGGCTCGCTTGAGCGAGCATATCAGTAAAATTTGATAGTTTGAGTTATGGTTTTCTCGCTTGAGCGAGAAGGCCCTCGCTCAAGCGAGAAACAGGGGAGCTAGGGAGTGCTCTCTGGAAGAATTTCGCCTGAGCGAGGAGGGTCTCGCTCAAGCGAAATTCATCCAGAGAGGGGGGATGCCCTATGGAGCATTCTCGCTCAAGTGAGAGGCTTCTCGCTTGAGCAAGAATGCGAATCCAAAATTTTCTCTACGCACCCTCTCAAGCGAGGAGGGCTCACTTGAGCGAGACCATGGGTCCCCGTCTTTAAAACACAATCAGAGCTCAGTCTTCTCAATTTCTTTCTTCTTCCTTCTTCGTCTAGAGAGAGAGGAAGTTCCTAGTGAGAGAAAGTGACCTTGGAGCTAGAAGAAAGGAGGAAGAGCCATGGATATCCACCCCCAACCTTCACCAACTTGATTCCCCTTCTCCTTGAGCTTCCTTGAGGTGAGTAAAGCTCACACACTTCAACTTTATCATGTGTATGCTTCTCTTATGACCCTTATTCTTTTTTCCTCTTCCTTCTAGTATGTGGTTGTTGATCATTGATGGATTAGATAATATGTATGGTATAAGTTGTTTATGAGTTTGAATGTGAAACCCTAGGTTAGAGGATTTTGGGGGATTTGGGAGTGTGTGGGAACAACTGTTATTAGGTGTTTTTGTGTTGTTGATTCTTGAAGTTTATGATGATTTTGTAGGTTATTGAGTATACATGATGTGTGGTTGATTGAAAATATTCCCTGTTGGTCGTATCCTGGCATTGTTCCAATTTCAGTTGAGATTATGCAAACGTATTTTTCAACTAGAAAATGAATTTGGCCAATGGCCACCAAACACTAATTAATCTAGCTTGACTTCGGTCCAGAATAAGACTAAAATAAATTTGGTTTCAGCCCAACCAGATTAAGAGTTTTGGCTTCGGCCCAAAATATTGGCTTCGGCTCAGAGTTTTAACTTCGACCCAAATATTCATGCATTAAAACATGACTTCAGTCCAGAAAAATGACTTCGGTCCCAGAATAAGTGGTGGGATACGTCCCTGATAAGTGTAAAATAAGCGTTATTTCCTATAGTTTTTATTACACTTATCAAGTCAAAATGTTAATTTATGCCCAAAATTATCCCTTTTTGTTAATATTTATAATATTGTATTATTTGGTTTAAAATTTGAATATGATGCTATTTTAAATAAAAATCTGTTATTTTATGCAGATTTGCAGAAGATTTGAAATGAGAGATAAAATAGCATAAAAAGGGAGGTTGTTTGCAGATTCAAAGTTTAAATAAAGACCAGATAAAGAGGAGATAAGAGCCATTTAAACAGAGGATCATGTAGATAACTTCCCCAATTCAAATAAAGACCATTTAAATACAAAATCAAGTCAGAAAAAGGGAGATAAGGAAAACCAATCGAGCAAGGGATATAACAGAAAGAGATAAAGCAGTTAGATGAAGAATTTAAAAAGCCTGCAACGTGTGCCACGCTGCATGTGCGCTTAGCGCACATGAAGCGCAGCTCCAGATTGGATAGGCTTCAATTGCGCTTAGCTCAGCTAAAGCGCAAGTGACGTCACAGCCTTTTAAATTCAAATATTTTTTGATCTCTTCCAATTTGGATAAGGTTTTCCAGTCTATAAATATGGCCCTTTTGCACAGATCACAGTAGGTCCTCGGGACCCGACACAGATACAGAGAGTAGGATTGAGAAAGGTGACAAATTTCTCAGTGGTTTGTAATGGCTACCATGAGTAGCTAAGCTCTCCAGTAGGATTTGATATAGTGGATTTAATCCCCAAGTGTATAAGAATTCTCTTCTTTTTAATTATGATTCTCTATTTGTAATTCATCGGTATCTTTATGCTGTTTGTAATGCATCGCCTCCGCGCGTGCGCCGGGAAGGTAGGCTAGTGCTCTAGATACAAAAAGTGGAACTCCGGCTAGTATTAGAGTTAGGTGAGCATAGAGCTGTCTATGAAGCTTAATCTCCGATTGCTGAAGATACTCGTTTGGTTCATATCGTATTATCGTTCTTCGCTGCGATTGAAGCGTTTGGTGAGTGACACACCCCTTCATAGTTGTTCGATGGGAAGGTATGGATTAAATTGATAACGCTGATTGCAAAATACGGGGAATGTTCGGGGTCGCCAAGCCACTTTGAATGCCTGTAAAGAATAGCTTTTGGCGTTTAATTATGATGTTATAGGGGAATTTGCGGGTACGATATTTACCAGGCATTCCTTATGATTATTATAGTTAAACAATGCTAAGGTAATTACAATTATAATCATAATTAAAGGAAGGGATTTGCATACACGAGGGGGGAGATGAAACAAAGTCAAATCCTAATCCAAAGTATCCTTCTCTCATCTCGTTTATCTGTTGTTATTTATTATTCTGCACACAACCAATTTCATTGATAAACTGTTTTCTTGAAAATTCGATCACTATTACTTTACAAATTAAAACCGCTCCCTATGGATACGATATCTTACTTACTCTATTACCGCTGGACTTTTGGCACACTTGCCAGGATTCCATCAAGTTTTTGGCGCCGTTGCCGGGGAGCGGTGTCTTAATTTGTATAGTCTTAGGAGGTCAAATTTTCAAGATTATACTTTTATTTTTTTATTTTCGTATTTTATTTATTTTTTATTTTTGAAAAAAAAGATTAAAAAAAATGAAATTTGAAATTGATCTTATCTTATCTGCTTATCCTGATTGAGTTCTTTTAGGATTTCAGGATAAGTAAATATCATATTTCAAATTCAAACTTGGTCTAATCAAGTTCTATCTTAGAATTTTAGGATTTTATTTCCGTTTTTTAAAAAAAATAATTATTTTGTTCCACCTTCCTGAGCTAACAATTGTTTGAGATTCTTGAATAGTGCTTTTGTGAAGACAATTGTCTCAAAATCAATAGAGAGAAGGCACAACTAGAAGGAACAAAAGGAGAGAGAAAAAGGGCAAAGAGACAATCTTAGCACTCTCTGTTCAACCACCCCAAGTGAAGTAAAAGTTGAATGGCTTCTGGATGGCAAAGTCCACCAAGAAGAACCCTTGGAGATTGTGTTAGACAGCAAGAGCCAAAATATTTCTCCCACACATTAAATCACAGTGACTTTTCCAATTACAATAATTATTCTAACCATTTTTCACAGGATTGGAGAAGTTACTAGAATCAAAGTTTTGGGTGGCAACAAGATGTTATTTCATCCTATAAGCAAAATGTTGAAGCTTAACTCAGGGCAGATACTGCAATACATAACACATGTTCAAGAATTGAGGAGAAGCTCGATAGACTCATGCAAGATATGAATGACAGTCAGAAGGAAAGAGAAGAAGCAAGAAGAAAAAATGATGCTTTGATAGCGCAGCTTGCAGAGCAAAGGGAGTTAAGACTTCAGTAGGAAATTGAAGAAGCACAAGAAAGAGAAGCTGAAGAAAGAGAATCAGAAGAAGTGGATGAAAGAGGAAGAAGAAGAAAAGGAAGAGTTCACACATGCACTTCAAGTTAGAGATTTGCCATATCCAAAGAATTCCTCCATGAAAGATCTACACATGCTATTTGCAAGCTTCATGAATAGTATCAACTGTGTGCAAATTACCAGCCCAATGGTGGAGGCCATGGAGCAAAGGCCTGTCGAGTTCATGTTGGAAATGCTCAACAAGAAGAGAGAGTTTCCTGATGCAACAGTTGAACAGATAGCAGAAGCAAGAACCAACCATCAGTCAGAACAAATTTCAGCAAATGCACTTCCCAAACCTGAAGAGCAGTGCGATGACATTGTTCAGCTAAAAGGGGAGGAAATCAATAACAATCTGACTGATGAAGAAGTAGAAAAAGGAGAGGATGAAACAGAAAAGATGGTGCTTGAAGAAGAATCTGACTGTGAAAGGGAGAAAGAGAACAACACATATGGGAGTGTACCTGATGAAAAAGATCAAGAAAAAGAGAAAAAAAGTGAACAGAGAGATAGTGAATTAAAGCCCAAAGAAGGAAGGGAAGTGGTATCAAGACCAAAGACCATGCCTTATCCAACCAGTCCTGCAAAGGAAGATCAAGAAAGGCATGGTACAAGTGATAATCCTTCCAGACTTCACAAAAGAAAGGCCTGCAATCACACTGACCAGAACAGGGCAAAGAGAAGAAGGTCAAGATAGAATCAAATTCAGAGCCCAGAGCCAGATTGAAGATCAAGTGGTCAGGTGTGTTTCATGTCAAAGACCCCTGCGAAGCAAAGAAATTGGGAGCAATCAACTGTGAATCATCTAAGCTTCAAAAAAGAAGACTCATGCACATGAGAGCAAATTAATAAAGAAGAAAAGAGTCAAGCCAAGGGAGTTAGAGGCATGGTCTAATTCTAGAAAGAAGCCCAAATGGTCAAAGTCATTTCACACTACAGGTTGCTCCAAGGCAAGATTATGGGGAGGATTATGGGCCAGAGAAAGAAAAGGTGCAGCTCAAAGGCTCACCAAAAGATTTCAGTATCAGCCACCTTAACAGAGCAGGTGTCGAGCTATCAGACGTTAAACAAGCGCTTTCCGGGAGGCAACCCAGAGAATTTTAAAAAGTTTTTTTTAATTATTTTTGGTTTTGTTTAAATTTCTTGTTTGTTAAGTAGGATTTTTCATTTTTTTAGGATTTAGGAAATTTTCAAAATTGATTAGAATAAGTTTGTGGAAAATAAAATTTTTTAAAAAATAGGATAGTAGAAAAACGTAACTAAAAATTGAAAAATCTCATTTTCTACGCTTCACCTGCGCTAAGCGCAGGTAAAGCGCAAAATTCCAATTTTAGTTATTATTTTTCTGCGTTTCACTTGCGCTGAGCGCAGGTGAAACGCAGTAGTACGGGATTTTAAAAATCTTCTGTTTTTTTTTCATGTACTGTTTTCTACTTCCTAAGCTTTTCTTTTCACTTTTTCCACTCACAAACTTCAATCAATTTTGAAACTTTCAAATTTCATACATATTTTTCTTTTATTTTTACCAATTGAAATCTTCATCTATTCTATTTTCATGATTTGCACTTTATGATAGCGACTTTAGGATTATGAATATTATTGATTATCTACTATCTTTAATGTGTTTTTGGCTGTGTGGAACATGAAGAACAATTTGCTTGATTGGAATACTCTTTGTTTTGTGAGTTATTAAATTTGAAAGTGTTATGCTCTATCTCTTTCAAAAATTTTAAACTCTCACTTTCCATTGATTGATTGAATACTTGCAAAACAAATGAGTATATTTTGTTTTTAGGAAGGCATTACCAAGTGCAGTAAAATTTTGTTGAGAGTAATTCTTTGTGCATGCAATTGGTTAATGATAGGCTTCATGTTCTTCATGAATTGGTATTTGCAACAAGGCATCATTAAAATAAATGTGTTTTAGCAACTAATTGTTGTTATTTGACTTTTCAGATGCCTAGGAATAAATTGCTAGTCTTTCCCGTGGCTTTAGCTCACGAGGAGAAGACATGAGAAAATATGATCCCATGTGATTCAAGAGTGCACAGGCTGCTGCATAGTATAAAGGTCTTAAATCATGCAAAAGACCAGTTAACCCCAAATCAATCAAGAGTCACCAGACCCATACCCATGCATGTTGTTTGAAGAGTTCTGGATATTCTTGTAGTGGCCCGGGGACAGGCCTATTCTTCCAGGGGGAGGTGAAGCAGGCAGCAGCAGCGAAGAACAGGACAAGGACTTACAGGATACAGAGGATGAAGATTGACATTGGTGTTTTTCTTTCTTTTCATTCTCTATTTTCTTTTATTTTATAGGATTATATTTTTAAATTTTTTTAATTAGAACTTTTGTTCATTTTTCATTTTTTAAAAACTTTAGGAATATTTTTCAATTTTAGGATAATTAGGAAATAAAGGGAAATTTTTCAAAAATTCTGAAATTGGGTAGTTTAACTAACCAGATTAGGAAAGAAGAAAAGGTCTTGTGATTAATTCCATAATCAATTAAGATTAGGATGCTTCACATGAGAATCTATCAGGGTAGTTAATTAAAATCAATAAATGTTTTATCAAGGAATTTAGCCAAGTAACCGGTGAGTTGAGAGCCCAAACACTAAATTGAGAGTTTTTCACTGCTGTTTGTCAACTTTTATTGCTTGAGTTTTTAGACCTTATGATGTTTATGGAAAATATGGAAGTGACAAAGACAATTTTTGTTTTTCAATATATTTGCTCAGTTTTCAAAAGGCCAACCTTTGATATAATTTTTCCAATTTTTTGATAACCCATTTGAGCCTTATTCGTTTATTCTTGTTCACCCAACCCAAAATAAATATCTATATCCTGTCCCTTACACATTTGGGATAGAGAGCAAGGTGGCAAGCGAAAATAATGGAAAAAAAGGTTGAAAATCCAAAGAGCAGGTACAGAGAAACAAAAAGAAAAAGAAAATCATCCCCCCTAAAATAAAAAGAAAAAGTGAATAAATTGAATAAGTTGGGGGGAATGCATCTTCAAACAAGGAAAGAGACCTGCAAAGAAGTGAAATAAAGGCCTGCAAAGAAGTGAAATAAATCAAGAAAGAGATGGTGGAAGGAGAGAAATCCAAGAAAAGCAACATCCAAAGATGCTCTCTATTCTAGGTGTTCATTGTTTATCCAGAAAAACCATGAATTCTTGATAGCCCAGCCTCATTACAACCTTGAAAACCTTTTGATCCGTATTAACCATGAACATGCTTAGGAACTAGAAACGACTATCAATCTTAGTTGTTCAACTATGGTGAAAACATTGAGGGAAACAGTACCCGTGAGCATGAGTGAAATTCCTTGGTTTATTGTTTATTGCTTTACTTGCTACATTTGAGAAAGTTCAACTTGTTGATTGTGTTCTGGTTTTGGTTGAGTAATGGTAATATCTCTTGACTCTAATTTTTTCTGATATTTGGAAAGTGACTTCTGCCTAATAAAGAGATAATGAAAATTTTTCCCTGTAGATGTTTTGAGAATTATACACAAGGGTGATTGGAAATTTGATTGCATAAGGTGTCTTGCTTGAGGACAAGCAAGAAGTTAAGTTGGGGGGTATTTGATAAATGTAAAATATACGTTATTTTCCTATAGTTTTTATTACACTTATCAAGGTCAAAATGTTAATTTATGCCCAAAATTATCCCTTTTTGTTAATATTTATAATAATTGTAATTATTTGATTTAAATTTGAATATGATGCTATTTTAAATAAAAATCTGTTATTTTATGCATATTTGCAGAAGATTTGAAATGAGAGATAAAATAGCATCAGAAAGGAGGTTGTTTGCAGATTCAAAGTTTAAATAAAGACCAGATAAAGAGGAGATAAGATCCATTTAAACAGAGGATCATGTAGATAACTTCCCCAATTCAAATAAAGACCATTTAAATACAAAATCAAGTCAGAAAAAGGGAGATAAGGAAAATCAATCGAGCAAGGGATAGAACAGAAAGAGATAAAGCAGTTAGATGAAGAATTTAAAAAGCCTGCAACGTGTGCCACGCTGCATGTGCGCTTAGCGCACATGAAGCGCAGCTCCAGATTGGATAGGCTTCAATTGCGCTTAGCGCAGCTAAAGCGCAAGTGACGTCACAGCCTTTTAAATTCAAATATTTTTGATCTCTTCCAATTTGGATAAGGTTTTCCAGTCTATAAATATGACCCTTTGCACAGATCACAGTAGGTCCTCGGGAACCGACACAGATACAGAGAGAGAGTAGGTCTAGGATTGAGAAAGATGACAGATTTCTCAGTGGTTTGTAATGGCTACCATGAGTAGCTAAGCTCTCCAGTAAGATTTGATGTAGTGGATTCAATCCCCAAGTGTATAAGAATTCTCTTCTTTTTAATTATGATTCTCTATTTGTAATTTATCGGTATCTTTATGATGTTTGTAATGCATCGCCTCCGCGCGTGCGTCGGGGTGGTCGGCTAGTGCTCTGGATACAAAAAGTGGAACTCCGGCTAGTATTAGAGTTAGGTGAGCATAGAGCTGTCTATGATGTTTAATCTTCGATTGTTGAAGATACTCGTTTGGTTCATATCGCACTATCATTCTTCGCTGCGATTGAAGCGTTTGGTGAGTGACACACCCCTTCATAGTTGTTCGATGGGAAGGTATGTATTAAATTGATAGCGCTGATTGCAAAATACGGGGAATGTTCGGGGTCGCCAAGCCACTTTGAATGCCTGTAGAGAATAGCTTTTGGCGTTTAATTATGATGTTATAGGGGAATTTGCGGATACGATAATTACCAGACATGCCTTATAATTATTATAGTTAAACAATGCTAAGGTAATTACAAGTATAATCATAATTAAAGGAAGGGATTTGCATACACGAGGGGGGAGATGAAATAAAGTCAAATCTTAATCCAAAGTATCATTTCCTCATCTCGTTTATCTGTTGTTATTTATTATTCTGCACACAACCAATTTCATTGATAAACTGTTTTCTTGAAAATTCGATCACTATTACTTTACAAATTAAAACCGCTCCCTATGGATACGATATCTTACTTACTCTATTACTGCTGGACTTTTGGTACACTTGCCAGGATTCCATCAGTCCCCAAGGAAGACGTTCCTTGTAATCTGAGCTCAGGTCTAACTCTAGAATCAGTGAAAAGACCCCGTTCTGCCGGAGAATGCAGGTCATGCATGGCATATCCTTATTGAGTTGCATTTATATGTTATTTCAATCAAGTTATGATATGATATTATGATGTAAGGTGATTAGAACAATTTTTGTATGATAAACATGATTTGTTGTACGGTGTGTTGCATCTCATGTGCTTCTCCCTCCTACACTGCTTGCTGCATGCTTTGCTCACTGAGAGCGTAGTCTCACCCCACGTTGCGGGGATACATTTTAGTTGTTCAGGACTTTCCAGCTACCTGTTCGGAGAGGAAGTGGAGTTCTTGGGATGAACCCATCCACTCCCAGTGTCGAAGAGCTTCTTAAGAAATCATTAGATGTAATTTAAGGCTGATGGTTGTATTATAGTATAGACCTTAGGTTAGCCATGGAGGCTTAGTTGTAGTTAGAACATATTGTGTTATTCTGAATTGTATCGATGGTAATAATGTATTAATTTTGTGAAAGCTTAAGCAAACGTTGGATTGCCTAAGAAATTTTGTGAATTGTATGACGATATCTAAAATGGCGCGTAATAATTTCAGAAATTTGGGAATAGTGTTTCCAACGGACATTATTCTTGAGTTAAGAAATTAGGACGTTACATTATTTACCGTTATTTGATCTTCAAGACGTTCCTATCTTTACGCTTTTGGTTTGTATAATTTGGTATCGGTAGCTTTGACTCTTGAGATCAATTAGTAACATCCATCCTTATCTTTTAGACTTTATCTTTTTAAAAAAGATCTGCATTAGTTTAAAAAAAGGTGCATACAGTATAAAAAAGAGATCTGCAATAGTAAAAAAAAGGAGAGAGGTACAAATAGTACCAAAAAAAAGAAGGTTGTAGTATTAAATTTCCTGAGCAGCCTTGGACAAATATTTCCATGGACTTTGTGACTAGTTTACCAAAAACTCAGTGGTGATGAATCTGATTCGAGGACGAATCCTTTCAAAGAAGGGAGAAATGACACGATCCTCGTCCGACCTCAACCAGGATGCCTCGGGTCCATTGCAAGGGATTGAAGGTCCAATGACTGGGGCCAGATCTGAGCAGATGAAGAGACCTTGCAACTCTTGATCACTGAAGTCCAAAGGAAAGAAGATCACCGAGCAGAAGAAGATCCAAAGAAGTGGTTTAACTTAATTCGGGAAAGTGTATCTAATCAAACCCTAACTGATTTATTAGGATCAGATCTATTAGAAATCAATAGCAAATCTGTTAGGATTATATTTAAATCTTTTAGTATATATTTTATCTTATTTAGGATTATTTTTATCTTATCTAGGATTAAATCTATTTAATTTAGGACTGTATCTTTTAGATAGTTTATTTTAGGAAATTCTTTTGCTATATATTAGCATTGAGAATCAGTTTTTAGATAGTTTAATCAATAAAAATTATGAGTTTTCTCTTGTGAGACTTATCCTTTGTTCTGGATTAAAGAACTACTTGATAACTTAGATTCTACCCGTAGGTCTTGGATAGGGTCTAGTTGCTTATTCCTGATAACTTTGGTGCTTTCGGTAGGTCACAGATTGTGTCAATTTCCTTATTTGATAACTTTGGTGCTTCCGACAAGTCACGAATTGTGTCAAGTTCCTATATTTAATAACTTCGGTGCTTCCGGCAGGTCACGGATTGTGTCAAGTTCCTATCTATCAACAAGTGTCTGTGCGTGTGTCCGAACGATGTAACAAAAGGTTATATATTTTATTATTCATGTTCTATGCAAAGCCTATTACGTCAATTCTATAGTGATCATGGGTAATTGAGATCTAAGTATGTAATTTTCATTTCTAAATGACTAATTTTTTTATGTTTTCCTCAAATTTGTCACTAAATCTCTCTCTATTAGAGAAAGATTCACTTAAATGTTCTCTATTTTCGTAGATGTTCTTCATTAGTTTCTCATATTTTAAATTCATGTAATCATATTAAGTCTTCGTATAATCTTCTATTCTCTTTTGTTTCTTTTTATCTGAAGTACTTTCTTCATTAATCTCCATTTATTAATTAATTTTATTATCTTGAACATTTACCCAACATAGCAGTTAAACCTATAAAGTAACACACTAAAGTTAAGAATCCTTATGAGGACTCTATCTTGTCCAAGACTATACTTAAGATAATTTTAGTTAAAAAAAACTAGATAGATGTTTGTAAACTGAATGTTTTGGGTGTGTTAGTGTAAAAAACCTTAAGTAGTTGTAGTTTAACTAAGCTTTTCTCAGGAAGTGGATATGATATATTTGGTGAAACAAAATTCTCTTTGCTTACAATTTTGAGATCAAAGTATGGCACCTTGTATTTTGAAACAATTGATGATAGTGTTTCTAATAATAAAAAAGTTTATTCGCCTTGGTGGAAGGACTCATAATTTGGAATTTATGAGTCTTTTTTTTTGTTTTTATCTTGGTTGGTTTATTAGGAAAATTAATAAGGACTATGATTTGGGTAGTAGTTCTACACTTTTTGGATCGAGGATTGTTAAGACAAACCCTCTAATACTTAAGGTTTCAAAGATGACAATTCTTCAAGCAAGTAAAAACTTAAGAATCACTCTGAGTCTTATTGTTATCTGATAAATTTACTTAAGTGTGTATAATCCAAAACTAAGTTAGTTGCAGAAACATATAAAGCAAAGAAGCATCCTCAAAGATGCAATTTTTTCAAGAAGATTCAGAAGCAATTTGTAAAAAGCATAAGCAAGCAATTAAAGAACAAAGCATAAAACTCAGAAGCAGATGCAAGAAGCTTTGACTTAGAAGCACAAGGAAAAGTAAAAAACAAGTTGCTTGGTCAAAAGAGCTCAGAAGGAGACGCACTGACAAGACAAAGAAGTAGAAGCAAAAGTCAGAACCAAAATACTCTGCCAAAAACTCAGATTGAAATGTCAAGACTAAGAAGCAGAAGCAAGAAGTACAAGCTAGAACCTAGTCACTTATGCTGATGTGGATAAAGTACCTGGAAGAAAGCTAAAAAGAGCTGTTGGATGTCTACAACGGCTATAAACAGTCCTGTCCTCATCCCAACCTATAAAAAGGTGCTGAAGAACTTAGAAACTTAATACACATCAAGCTAAAAAGAGCTAAAACGGAGCACAAGTGATTTTCCTGCATTCTTATCATTCACATTGCTTTTGACCCCCTATTCACTACTGTTCATCAACTCTTTGAGTTATATCTGTGGGATTTCTTTTTGTAACCTTGTTAAGTACCCTACTATTAATCCACACTCTGTGTGTAAGTTAACTCAAGTAGAAAACTCTTTATCTTTTTGTAAACTGTTTGTAACTCCTTGTTGGGTTGAAATTCAAAATTTTACTAAGTTATGAAAGACCAATGTTTCGAGAGTAAGAAAACATACAGAGAGAAATTCGAAAGGGATTGTTATTTATTAATTAAGATCCAAAATTAACTTAGTAAAAGTTGAAGAATTTCATGATATTTCGAGTTCGAAGTTAAAGATATTGATCTCTGGGTATGGATCGAAATATACATGAAGGATTTGAGTTAAACATGTAATCGAATTCGAAGTATATTCTCGATAATGAGAAAAAGAGGAAAAGGAGTATAAGTGAAAAAATTCATTCATTACTTGAACATAGAAATGGAAAACATGAGATACACAATAGTCTTTATTCATATGAGAGCCTTTCAAATTACACAAGAAATTCGAATGAAGGAAATACAGAAATAAATGAAATAAAAGACTATTCTAAATTTTCAGAAGAAACTTGACTCCTGCCTTCCTGGCCCTCTTCTTCCTCCTTCTCTTCCACAAGCTTTTATTGAACCCCAGGGCAATAGCATTATGCTGACATGAATGAGCAGCCCTGTGATTCAATGGAAAAGTGAGAAAGATGGAGTGAAGACCAAAAGCAATGAAAACTGGCTAGTATGTTCGACCCAAGGAAATCCTTAATAAGGATTGAAAAAGCTTATAGCTTTGGCTTCGTCGACCTTATCAAAAATGAAATCATTGAAGATTAATTAGGTCGACGTAGTAGCCAAAGAAAGAAATTCTTCAAGATAAAAAGAAAGAGTAATGAGAAAGAACGTAGAAGCCAAGGTGTATTTTTTTTTGTCAAAGCCAAGGTGTATTTATAGTGAAAGATTTGGATGGTGGAATTAATGTGCATACAGAATTGTCCAATCAATTTAGAGGTGAAGCCCACTTTTAAAAAACCACCAACACCCAAAATCCCTTATGATCTTGAAATTTGATGAAGCTAGGAATGTGTTGCTTTAACTATATGAAATGTCTTTCCTTATTAAGCTTCCATGACCGATTATCTACAATATGTTGTCTCACATTGATTGAATTCAGTTCCTACACAAAATTTTGTAACATTTTGTACTTAAACAAATTTCATCGCTAACATATGAATTCCAAATTCAATTGTCATTTCCTCCAAACACTTATATTTGTCACCATCTTCTTTTGTTTAGACAATAAAAATGATCTATTAAATTTTGGGTAAAATAACTCTTTAGTCCCTATAAAATATCCGAGTTTTATTTCTCGTCTCTGAAATTTTTTTCTTTTTATTTCATCATTATAAAATATTTAAGTTATTTTTTTTAGTCCCCGTTGTTGATATATATATAAAAGGAGGGATCAACTTACACCAGTGTAAGTTACACTAAGATTACACCGCTTATAACTACAAATTGAATGATTTTTAGTAATCCAACCTGTGAATTATGTTTATTTATTATCATGATTATTTGTGTCCAATTTCATAAAATTTTGACACTAATAACTTGATAATCAAATGGTTTAATTTTTTCATATATTTCAAATGTATATATGACATTAATTTTGAGACATCTCAATGACATATCAAAAATTTCAGATTAATGTAAAATTTTATTTGTATCATCTATATGATAATATCTTTTAATCCAATAATGAATTACTTAATACAATGATCTATTAAAAAATTATTCAGCGGTGTAATACTTGATGTAACTTATGTAAGTTGATCCTCCTATGGTTAAAGTACGTAGCTCTTACATGTCACAATGATTTTTTTGCTTATTAAAACAGAAGAAAAAAAGTCCACCCTACTAGTGTGGTTTCTCACTAAATTAAAATAATGTTTTAATTATCCTAGATTTCGGTCTTAAGCAATAGGTTAAAAAATTCCTTATGATCTAGTACCTGTATATAATGGCATCTAGTCAGCTTAATTAGTTCAAAATAAACCACTCTCTCAACTCTCTTGAAACACCACTTGGTATAGCCTTGTTCATTGCATGGAGAACAAATAAAGTACGACTTTCCGAAGTTGGCCTAATTATCGGTGATCTCCACCTTCTTCATGAGTTTACATGCTCGAAGATTGGAAGGGCATGTAGACAGCCAACACCTTTGAATGAGTTAATTCTTGATAGAATGAAGCATACACGTGCTCGAACTGCTCTTGAAGATAAGCTCTCACCCGGAGGACCAAACCATATACATAATAATCAGGTCCATCGTTGATTTGCAGAGTACCTCCTACCCCTTTAATTTTCAGATTTAAACTTTATGTTTTCTAATAAAACCCTGTACGTACTCTCTCAGCTGATCACAGCCCTTTTGTTGGGGAGGTTAAGTAGCTTATTAGGGGTGGTGTGTGTGTGCACTGTGCATTATTATCATAATTTTGCTACATGTTTTTTCTGCAGTGAGATATTGTTTTTCTGCTACTACCGTGATCAAAAAAGAAAATTAACGAAGTAAAGGGGTTTTTGTGTCATGTGGCTATGATACATGTTCTTTTTCTTTATTGAAATATTTTACGTTCTCCCTTATATATTCACTAGCCTAATTTTTTTGCTGATATTTTGTCTAACATTTTGTCTTTCTGAAGCGAGAACACGATTTCATCAGAAGTTGACAACAGTCTTTAATGAAAATGGGAATTAAATTAAATCCTAACTTTTTTTTGCATTATATATCTTTCTTACAATTCTGGCACAAAATATTGATTCTGTGTATATTTGGAGTGATGTAAAATTTTATAAATAACAGTGTAAAAAAATTTCTTTAAAATATCTCTGTAATATTCTTGTGTACGTGTTAATTAAAATCAGAAACACCAGTGCAGTAAAAGTGTATTTATCTTTAAATTTTGGTGATTCAGAACATATTTTGATAAATTAAATCAAGAGTATATATACATATAGTTTTCACTATAGACAGATTCATTTTAATAGGACCCTATATATTATAGATATATGTTAACAACAACTTTTTTTCACACTTAATTATTAATTGAACAATCAGATTATATTAATTTGTGCAGTCTTCTAGTAAGTAGCTATATTTTATAAGTAAATTACTATTTATTACTTGTAAGATTGGGTTATAAAGAAATTGACCTTAATTTAGTTTCTCAATAATAATAATAATAGTAATAATTTAATCTCTCAATTATTAACATCAATTTTAAATCTCTAAATAATGGGAAACAATATATCAATTTACATATGTCTCAATTCTCTCTCATATACATGCCCCACAAGTATAAGAAACTACAAAATTTCCATGATTGAACGTGAAGAGATTAATTATAAACTATTTCAGTTCACCATATAAACTCTTTATATTATAATTTTGAGACTTTATTTTAGAAAATTAAACACTCATTAACCATAGTCACTCTCTCAATGATTTTTAGTATTCTCTCTTTTCTCATTGAATAATAAATTTCATACACTAATTACCAGAGTAATATTCTCTCTCTTAAATCTTGTCTTAATACTTTTTCTATATATTCTATTGGAATTTTAGAAAGCTTTTAGAAATTTATTAATATTCAAAATCGGGGGCGAGACGTTGTTAGCAAGCAGGAGGGTGACGAGAAAGAGGGGGGGAGGGGGAGGAGGGAAGGAAAGGTTAGGAGGGGAGGATGCAAATAGAATGAAAATCAAAGGAAAAATATGAGAGATATATAATTTAAAATGGAATAATTATCCAAATTTTTTTAAAATATTATTTTGTTATGAATTTAATTTAAATTTATAAAATATATATTTATCACGTATTATGCGTATTAACATACTAATTTATTAAAAAGGGAAAGAGTGATTAGCTTTGTGAGCATAATTTTTCCATAATTTAATTAAGGAAATCAGTCTTTGGACACAAAGGTGAATAGTTTTTTATTAAAAAAACGCATTTACTTTTTGAGAAAAAGGATTGTGCACTGATAATGTAAAAGTTTTACATTGACGATTAATCATAACCCTGATTTAGGGTAAGTTTGTTGACTTTATTAAAAAGTCATATAAATGAAGAATCATGATTAAACGTCAGTGTAAAACTCTTTTACACTGTTATTGCATACTAATTTAACTCTTATTTTTTTTACGATATTATTTTTACTTTTGTATCTTTAACCGCTTATGATCAGCCTTAACAAAACCATTTAACTAAAATTAATAAGCACATATTAATTAACTATGATTGAGTGTTGGTCGATTCCGTTCATCTTATATTTTAGTGGTTAATAAAGGTGAATAAATAATTTTATTTTTTATTAAATAATTGTTATATGACTATTTGAGTTTAATTATCTTAAGAGAAAATATGGATCTCACAATATAATCCTATATACTAGTGTAATTGAGATTCTATCAATTTGAATAGGAAAATTTTCACATTATACGGTACTATCAATTTAGGTTATAATGTTTTCAATCAATATTTTATAAAAGTAATTGAAAATTGGTTTAATATCCGTCATTAACAAAATGAGTATTGAATTTAGTTATGAGGGGTTTAAATTACTATATTTTTACATTTTGGACCACGTGAACATGGTCCAGCTCAAAATACCCCATTATAAATTATTCATTATTCAATGACCTAATAAACATGTAACTATCTTTCAAATTGTACTTCACAGTTACCACGGGGTATGTGAATCAGCTGGTAAAGGCTGTTCCAACTTAATCAATGGTGTCGAGTTCGAGCCCAGCGTATACGCTGTGTAAATACTTGGATGAAGAATTTTGCCGCTCGTGGCGATCCTATCCATCTCGAATAGGATTGCCGCAATGAGGATACATGTGATCTTGCATAAAAATAATTTTACTTCACAATTGGTTTTATCTCATTTAAATTTATAATTTAAGAGATAGATATTATGCATACTAATGAGAACTAGACTAAAACAGCCTAATTACAAATTTTCTTTTAATATAATATTACTTGTGGTGGAGCATGATTAGTATATATATAAAGGTAAAATAAATTAGTTTGATGAAGTATCAATTAGTTTTCGATTTTTTTGAAATTTTATAAGCTTGATCTACTTTATAAGAACTTTTAATTCAACGGTTGGATTGGTCAATTTCACATTCTAAAAAAATTTATTAATTAATGTAAATCTTAAAATTTAACACCTGATGTCAACGAATCCTGACATATATATATATATATAGTAGCCAGCGGTATCAAATTGGCAGATCTAAATTAACCATCATTTTGTAGATGCTACCATGACCAGGTACCCATTCGGACCACTAAAGCAGCATGGGGACAGGAAACTCTCTGTACAGTTAGCTAGTTTTTTAGAACCTTTATGAGTGATTAATTTCAACACCTTTAATGCGAGCCAAAGGACAAAAGTCACAAAAGTAAAATGGAAGGGGTATCTCTTGATCGTTGGACCAGATGTACCTTTAATATAATGCAAGAGTGATGGTTAGGAATGGAATGCGCAGGGTCATCATGCTTTCCTACTTAAATGACAAATCCCCATAAAGAAAGCATTGTATAATTACAAAAATATTTTGCCACACCCATAAATACACACACTAATGATAGAGAAATGACGAGAAAGAGAGATAATTAAGTGATAAATAATTTTTTTTTCATCATAGTTATCCTATTAACATGGTTAATCCTATTCGGGAATTAGTCATGGTTAAGACCCATCACCCCTAAGTGATAAATGATATGATGTAATAAAAGATAAAAATATAAAAAAAAAGACTTAAATATTTTTTGTCCTACGAAATTAGTGAATTTTGTGTTTAGTCTCTACTAAATTTTTTACCTAAGTTTGGTCCCTTATTAATTTTCCGTTACCAAATTCAGTTTCTCCCGTTAAATACTCGTTGTTAAGTGATAATGCAACACTTTACTCATCCTAATCAATTGTGTTGATCCGTCTCAATGAACCTACTTGTCATCCAATCATATTTCATTTTATTTTATCTTTATTTTTGTTTGATGAAAATAAATTATCAAAAAACATTAATAAAAGTAAGAGGGGAGACCAAGGAGGGATTTACTTTTATTAATGTTTTTTAATAATTTTTTTGATCAAACAAAAAATAAAGATAAAATAAAATGAAATATGATGTGGATGACATATAGGTTCGTTGAGACAAGTCAACACAGCGGATTAGGATTAGTAAAAAGCTATGTAAGTCATCGCTTAATAGCAGATACTTAACGGGACTAAAATTGGTAACAGAAAATTAATGAGGGACCAAACTTAATTAGGTGAAAAATTTAGTAGGGACTAAACACAAAATTCGCTAATTTTATAGGGACCAAAAACATATTTAAGTAAAAAATAATGTAAAAATGAATTTTATTTTTCTTCTTCATATCACTCATCATATCTCATACTTTTCTCTCTTCTATTTTTATTTTTCTTTTATTGTACAAAATATTGTATAAAATTATTGTATGAGTTTGATTTCTCAATATATAAAGTCTCAATTAGATACAGAAAACTCTTCCTGCCTAAGCCTACGTGGGATACTTATAATATCGATCTCAAATTAACATATAATAAATGGGCTTGGCATAATCCACAATTAGTATATTACACGTAGTTAAATGTATATTTTTGTATGATTAAATTAACTTTGTAATAAATTAATATTTAAAATTAAAAAATTAAAATTAAAATAATTATTCAATTTTAAATTATAATAGTAAATTATGTTTTATTATTCAAATCTATTTTTACAATATTAATGATAATAAGTTATATTAAATATTAAACTAAAATCATAATAATAAAAATAAATATTTTATTAAAAATAAGGATTGAAATAGAAAATAATAGAATAACGAGTCTTAATAAATTTCAAAATTAAGGATTAGATTTATTAGCATTTAAAAATAATAAGTTAAAAATTCAAATACGAAGAGAGAGAATATTACCATTAAGGATTAAGAGCGAGAATCTCATTCTCACAAGTTTTGTGTAGAGTTCACTGCAAAATGAGGGAATGGAGAGAAGGTTAAAAATCATTGAGAGAGATAATAGACTGAGTGAGTGTCTTACTTTCCAAGGTCAAGTCTCAAATTTATAGTATAGAAAGTTGATTAACAAATTCCCATCAATAAATGAAAATAATAAGCCTAAATAAATGGAAGTGACATAACATCATGGAAATAATAAAATCATACAGAACCAATTAAATAATAGATAAATCCACAATATTAGTGGATTTATAGGTTAGTTTTAGATAATTTTAGTCATTTAGGTTATTAAAGTAGGGGAAAATTAATAAAATAAATGTTTAGGAAGACATATTGTGTTTTTAGGTGGTAGTAGTTTAATTTCAGTAAATATGCTTTAATTGGTTACTAATTTTATGTTTTTGTAGGCATTTTATTAACTAAAGCAAAAGGATGGAGGAAAAATGCCTTTTGATGAGCTTGTGGAGACAAGAAAAATATATTTGTGAGCACATTAGAGAGTCAAAGTTTATCATTGCATTTTGTCATATGTGTGTGAGGACGTACAAATTTGTCTGTTGGGACTTGAGCACACCCTAGAAAGCGAGAATCTGTTGTTTTGGTGTGCATGGTCACACAAGAAACTGTAAGTGAGGATGTGATTACACCAGAACATGAGAAGTTACTGTATGGTTTGTCTGGTCACACGTCCAGGAAGCTCCACGTGGGGATGTGAACACACCATAAAGAAGTTTTAAGAATTATGTTGTGTGCGTGTGGGGACGTCCAAAGTTGATGTGTCCCCGTATGCACTGACAGTATATAAATAGGCTATTTTACCATATTAAAAATAGTTTTTGGATTTCTTCTTGATAGATTATGATTGAAAAAAAAACATGAAGTTTCCCTCTTTTTTAGAGATTAGGGTTTCAAATATAATGAATTCTTTTTTAGAGTTTGCACCTCTTTTCTCTCTTTACTTTTCAATTGTAATGGATTTCTAAATCCCTTAGGTTAGGGATTTGTGAATCTTATTTCAAACTCTATGTGAATTCTATTTCTATTTTAATTCAGAGTATTGTAGTCCAATTACATTGTTTTCCTCTATTCTTAATGCTTCAATTGATTTGGCCACTCAATTGCATGAACTTAGAGTGATTCTCACAATTGAAAAATTGAGGAAAAACTTAGACCTGAAGCAAACAATATAAGAAGTTAATTACATAGGGATAAAAATTGAATCTTGTGTGATCTTTCTCAATTCTTGATATAATGCATGTCTCCATTGAGTTCACTAAGGAATTAGGGTTCTTAGTTGATGATATAGAGTTAATTCACCAAGGGAATAAAAAAACTTGAAAAGAAAACCTTATACTTAAAACGAAAAACCTAACTCTCAAACAGAGAAAAGTTAACTCAGAGAATCAACCTTCTAATGAAGTAATTAAACTTCAAAATAAAGTTGAAGCACTCACAATTTGTGACTTACCCAACTTTGTTAAAGGAACCAAGAATCTAAATAAACTAATGGGTATTCAGAGAATATCCAAAAAGAAAGTTGGTTTGGAGTATATTCCAAGAGGAGAATCAAAGCCTCCATCTGAAAATTATATAAAGCAAATAAATTTTGTTAAGGAAGGTAGTGGTGTATCATTGTGGAAAGCTAGGACATCATGTGTCCTAATGCTTACACAATAGAAGAAACAGACCCAACACTAACAGAAAAGGACCTAAGAAGGTATATATGAGTACCTAAAATTTTGAATATTCCTATTGTAGATATCCTTAATAGAATGGAGGAAACCCCGAGAAGGTACCTGGATAGTGGATGCTTACGAAACATGATAGAAGAAAAGTTTATGTTCCTAGACTTGAAACACCAGGAAGGTGGACTAGTCACCTTTGGAGCAAATCAGAAAGGAAATAGAATTGGAGTAGGTACAATTGGTATGTTCTTCTCCCTTCTATCAGTAATGTTCTTTTAGTTGAAGGATTGAGACATAATTCTTAGCACAAGTCAATTATGTGATATAGATTCATTGTCTCCTTCAACAAAGACTCATGCTCAGTAAAAAAAAAAAACAAGTCAGATCAAGTCCTCTTCTCTGCCAAGAAACACAATAATGTGTATAAGATTGACTTCAAGGAACTATCAGATCAAAATGTCAAGTTCTTCATTTTTGTTAATGATGAAAAATATTTTTTGCATAAGAAACTTGGAGATTCCAGCTGGGATTAATATGAAAGGTTACAGAACACAACCTTGTAAAAGGCTTACCTAAGCTTCTTATAAATTTGATATTTAGTGGAAGCTTGTTTGAAGGCCCTTGGGCTCTTACATACTAATTTGTTTGGTCCAACAAGAATGTCTAGTGGTGGAAAGAGATAAAGCTTGGTCATTGTACATGACTATTCTAAATTTACTTGGATATTATTCCTTAGCAACTCTTATAACAGGACACCATCTATGACTGAAAAGAAGAATCTAGATTATCCGAATCATCTATCATCTTCCTACTCTCTAATCTTCTCAAGGTTCTTCAAGAGTGGTAGTTATTTATAATAGGATTTAGGAAACTCTTGGAATAAAGCAATTTTGTCAAAGGGGTTTTTTCTCTTATAGTTTTTACTAGTAATTATGGAATCTTAGGACTTTTAGTTTTTTTATTGATTTATGTTTTATTATGAGTAACTAATTACCTAGCCAAAGGGCTATGGTGGATCTTAAGTTGTGAACTTGATTTGAACATTTTTCTCTTTATAAATTATTGTTTTATCTTTATAATTGTTTGCCTTATTGTTTTACTGTATCAAGAATTGATCACCCTTATTAAATTTTAGTTGGTTGGGGGTAATAGGCGATCGTACCATTCTCAATTAACGAATCTATAAGGTAAATTGGATCTGGGGTTTTGTAGGATCAATCTTAATCCTAAGTTTCCAATTAGTTATTAAATTAACAAACTTATCGGTTCTTTATGCTTTTCTTAATCCATTATCCTACATGATCACTGGAGATAGTGTTTTAAGAAGAAGATTATCAATATTGCATGATCATTGGTATTAATAGTATTAGAATAAGTGATTGACAATTAATTTGACATAATTTATAAGGGAAATTGAGGGAAAATCTAGTAAACACTCAAGTGAAACCAGATGCCTGGGCACTTCCATAACTAAATCCTAATTGTATTTGCTTGCTTCCTTGTTTAACTTTTCCTTTCTTTTCCTATTTAATTATTATTATTATTAATCTCAACCAACAAATCAAATCATAATCTTTCTCTATTATCTCATTATTAAAGATTTAATTTAATATTGTTAATTAATCTAAGTGGAATGATACTTGGGATTTTAAATACTCCATTTTACTTTAATCAACGGGTACACTTGCCCGAAGGTAAAACTCACAACATCTTAACATAAATTTCCAAAAAAAAGAACATCTATTCTTTTACGCAAATATATTGTTGTGAAATTTTTTGTTTTATCGTAGGAAATTTTATAGGAATTTTTTTTTTTGTAAATGTTAAAACCTACAAGAAATTTTCTCTAACTTTTAAATCCGCAGAAAAATTAAAAGAAAAACCCATGAAAAAATTTTAAAAAAATATTATAATGTTATCATTTAGCGGAATATAACTAATAATGTAGATTAAAAGCATGTGGTTTCAAAAGCTAGCCATAAAGAAATAAAAAATTAAAATCAAAATTTACTATATGTTGATTAAAAAATTATTTAATTCATTATTTAAATAGAGAATCTCAAAGATAAAGAGAAAATTTTATGGGAAAAAAGAAAGGATTCTCAAGCATATAACTCCAGCAAATATCACATATTTTTTTTTCGTGGATTGATTCCTATAATATAATCTCGTACCTTTTTTTTTGGTCCCTTTGCCCTTTGGCCCTTTATAACAAAGTAGAAAGATAGTCAAACAGCCCACAGTACCTGTCTCTCCAACTTTATCCTGCTTCTGAGAAATGTGCAACTCAGACGGTGAATGCAGGCCCTTGGGTTTCCTGTTGGGTCTTCCCTTTGCCTTTCTCTGCCTCCTCCTCTCAGTCGTCGGCCTAGTTGTCTGGATTGTTGGGTAATACTCTTCTCTCTCTTTCTTCCCATGATGGGTTCAATTGTTTGTGGCATCATACAATATATTATTTCCATTAGATTTTATGTTCTTGATCACTCACTTTGATTTGTTCACCTGCGATCTGGGTTTGGATCTGATTGGAGAAAAAACAAAACTTTGATGATAATATATATTGCAGATTGTTGCTGACATGCATATGTCCCTGCTGCTTGTGCCTGACAGTAATAGTGGAGCTTGCGATTGGATTGGTCAAGGCTCCACTGCACGTCATGGAATGGTTCACCGATCAGATCCCCTGCTGAGCTGAGCTGGTTTTAGTCTAAAGTCTATACCCTCCTTCTAGGAAGAAAATTTAGATTGTGTTTGTTGCCTTGTTGGTATTGATTGATTATTATTCCCTTTGTCTTGCCAATTTTTGTGGTTTGGGGAGTGGGGATTTCAAATTCGTTGTTGATATGTGTGGTCTTTTGGGTTCTCTGGAGAATTCACAGCACTGTGTTTAACGAGTTTTTTCTATACAAAATTAAAATTGGATACAGTTTGGGTTTTTATGCAGATGATGACACTGCTGTGAGAGAAAGAACCAATTTATTAATTAGAAATACCAAAATGCAAAATATAACGTTTCGTTTCGATAACAACAGAGCATATTAGATGTACAATGTTAACACTTAACAGGACATACTTATACGCATTACTTTGCATTTCCATAAGATATGTGAAATTAGTTTCTGCATTATTCTTCTTGGTACGAAATTCTGTATTGAAAATATGTGAAATTAGTTTTTCCCATAAGATATCAATTGGCAGTTTTTCTTCCAAGTCAATTATTAACTATGACAACGGTGTTGAACTGTCCAACTTTTTATTTGTTTCAAATGTTTACATGACATCATTTAATTAAAGTAAAATTTTGTTTTTACTGCAACCAAATCTATATTGGAGGAATGCAATATGCATAGGCAAGACCTCCTATGAGATGGCATTTACCGTCCTCTTAATTGCAACTTGTCCTCTTGTTCTCTAATCTCTACCGGACCCGGATTCCCTGCATTCACTCGATTCCCTGCATTCACTGCACTGCATTCGGCTAAATCCGACATCTCGGCCTCTGAGTCATTCTCGGCTTCTGAGTCGTTCGATCTCTATCATTCGGCTTAGATTTGCCAGTCAACTGCAGTAAATCTGAAATAGCTAACAACCCCTGCAACTATAACAGGTTGGAAGATGGCTCTCATTTTTCTCCGGTGGGTAATTCTTCTCTGAAGTTATGAACCTGCTTCAGAGTACTAATGAAATGGTCACAAGAAGCAAGAGTACTAGCTAGCTCACTTTCGCTGTCACAATGCTCAACATCACTCCTTGGCTGACTCTTGAAAAGGGTGCGGTTGGTCATCACATCAGGTCATGCCTCAATTATTAAGCTTAAGGTGGTGACCATCCCATCCCTTTTACAGAATTAGCATACTTTTGGAATCACTTTTTGGAGGAAAGACAAAAGCATGTGATGCTTGCTAATGCAGTTGGATCCTTGATTAGATGATCTGTAGCCCACCAGAGCATCTTCTGGAATGGACTTTGCGGTTTGCCAATTGCCATAAATAGTGAATTTCTATCAATGGATTATGTATTTATGTTATTAGCCACGGGTTCGGTCGGCATGTGTGTGGAAAATTGTTTATAATTGAACCAATTTAATTAAAATTGAAAAAAAAAGCTAAAAAGGTAAATATTAAAAAAAATGATTTAGTTTTTTTATCTACATTAAAACTGATCTTAGGATGAATAATAAGATCATGCATCCCTGATTTTTATGATCTTAACTTTAGATCATTGTTACCGTATATTCGAATGCAAGATAGAGATGGAAGAGACATGTATGAAAGAAGGCACAAAATTTGTTTGTTTACAATCTTATGCCTTCTTTATCTTATTATCTTATTTTTTTATTATTGACAAATCTTAAATGAGTCTCACCATTATACATCATCAAGTTATTATTAAGCATCATTCATCTTCATCCCAGCATCTCATTTTTATACTATTCATATATTTCATAAATTTCTAAGGCTTTGTGCCTTTGTCTATAATGCTTTTATTTTAGAAAGACACTGTTAACATTTAAATTTTTATATTAAAAACTCAATAAGGCCTACTACAATTGCATGAAATCTTGCCACCCGGACTTGAGTTGGTAATGATTTTTATGTGTTCATCAATGAAGCCTACGCGGAGGGTTCCAATTTGGTTAATTTCTTAACATTTAAGCTTGAGGAAAATGTTATTGAAGTTTTGTCCCATGCATCTAGTGCAACCCAGCTGATGATTTACAATGAAATTAATTGGTGTTTTTTACTTCAATCAATCCTTTACTGGTTGATTCTAGCCCAAAGGATCATGTTTTTATTGATGAATTCAGTTGCTCAGACACTTTACTCAGTTATAGAATGTTACTTTACATATTCTTGTTATGAAATAATTTGTTTGAGATGATTTAAGGAGGATTTCCTCCCTCCTAAGAAATATTTAAAATTTTTAAATTGAGTCATTCAATAGTTTGCTCTTTTGTTTTATCCTCTAATACATTCCTTTCCTATCCTATATACATATACATGTCACAATTTTTTTCTGATACTGTTATCTTCCATCAATCTTTTAATCAATAAGCCTTTTGTAGCACTACATCCTACTGCCTAGAGTTCAACTTCACACCACAGTATCCATTTATAGATTGCATGGCCACTCCAGTTTCTAAGCTCATTCGGTTCATAACAAGAAACTCGTCATGCGCTGTTATAAGTCATAACTAGGATTAATTTTTCACTGTATAGCAATTGATAACCACTAATATTCAGAGGGTACAGTGATATACATAAAAGAAAACGGGAATCAAGACTTAAAATATATGGTATATAACCGTGTATAGATTACAAATAATTGTCCAAATCTTGTAATTATGCAGTTGGATAAGAAGCTTCCATTGCAATACCACAGAGTCCTTCATTAGCCTCCACATCCCTTTGCATCCTAATGTAGCCTTCTTCACCCCACTCTGTTCCCCATGAGTTCTTAACCAACCAATACTTAGTTCCATCATCACTAACTCCATAACCAACAGCGGTGACACCATGATCCAATCAGTGCCACATGAACCATGAAGACACCACTTTTGTAAAATTGAAAATCAGAGCCACTGGCAATCAATGGCTACAGAAACTGGTTGATTAGCCACAGCTTTTTGCAGTGCCTGTTCATTGTGGCAGGAACATCTTCATACCCAGTAATGGTAGCTGCATTGGTTGAAGCTTCCTTTGCATTGCATTTTCCATCAACTCCCTGATAAGGGTAGTTGGCTTCAGTGTTAAGCCCATGATTTTGCAGAATGAATTTGAAACATCATCCATGAGACCACCCTCACAACCTTGGTCCACACCCTTTGTGTCAAATCAACAAGTTCTTGTTCTGATAAAGAGATCAATTTTCCTGTGCTCAGCATATGAATTCCTTCAGTTGCTGCTACAGCAGAAAAGCCCAACAACATCCTACAACAAGGTAAATTAAAACTAGAGTTAGATGAAAATTCAATCTTGATATGTGGGATTCATAGATATGAGATACTTACCACAAGTGCCTTGGTCCTTCACAGGTGTCACTGCTCCTTTCTGCCTCCAGTCCACTGTGGATGGTATTGCACTCACATTTTCGTACTTAAAAGTGGCTGTCTTTGTGAGTGGGAGCACATATGACCCTTGAATCTATTTCTGGGTGCAATGAACTCTTCATTGGTGAGGTCTGCAAATTGGTTAATGCCAAGCTTGTAAGGTTTGTTGGCATTATTGGAAGCTTCAATATAATTCACATTTTCCTTAAATATCTTAAAAACGGTGTTTCCCTTTCCGGGAGTCTTTATAGACTTTGCCATAGTGAGCCATCCATGCCTCTCTCATACATTAAGGCATCTTGATCTGGAGAGTGCGAGATGTAACTTGAAAAGCCCAGAATCCCAAGCAGAAAAGCAATGCCAATGAAATATGATTTTTGGAAACCATGGTAGCAAATGGAAGTGTGATTATAATGGGAACTACTACTACTTCAGCAGGTTTTTAAATTGAATGTGAGAAAATGTGTTGTGCTGAAACTCAAGATTATTGTGGTATTTATAGGAAAGTTAAAGTTGAATCGTATATTAATCTTAGTAGTTCAATATTCAACTCAAAGCTTAAAACAACTTTCCCTTGTGCGTACCTGTGAGAATTTTCTGAATGAGACCCTTATGTCCGGGTCTAGGAGGTACTACGGACAAATTATTTGTCAAGCATAACGACATCTTACTTTTCAAAGCGATTGCTTGTCCTTGACTCCACCAATATATTTTTCCTTAGAATTGTTATCCATCGTCACTAATTGATACCCGTAGCAGCTAATTGGCAAAAATAAAAGTTGTGGCAATATGCCAAGCTTAACTTCAAAAGAAGCAAGTAATAGATATAATAATAGAGATAGATTGGGCCACGCAACTAGTTACTAATAACTTTTACATAAACTCTAAAACACGTTTGATTCAACACGTTACGAACGCAAACAAATGATATAGAATTGAATCACGGAAAGGATAGGAGGGAATTGGGGAGCAAATATCCAATCATATATGGCAGTTTTCGTTGCCCAACTTGAAATTGTTGGATTTTTATTCTATTTATTTATTTCAAAAGTTTTTTTTAAGAGAGTGAAATAAATTAATGTTGTTTTTTATTTTAGACAACATTTTGATTGGTCAAAACTGGTCAAAACCTATATGACTCAAAACCTATTTTTATTTTTCTAAACCCTAATTATTTAATAATAAACTCCTTACTCTTAACCAAAAAGTACGTAGAGCCTCCACTCTCTTTCTTCCTCACAAATTCTCTTAGTTTATCCTTGGGTTTAATGGAATCATTCCAACTAGTTCTGATACCTCGAATTTTCCGGGAAGGGCTTGTTGAATCCTGGGGGATCATCGCATCGGGCGAATAAATCCTTAAGGACAGCGTATATCTACGTGCCTCAGGTCTTTACTTTTGTTTGCAGAGGTTAATTTCGCCAACAATCTTAAGGATTTATCTTCACATAGAATCGGAGTTTCCTGCTGCGGATTAATCCCAAATTGTGAGATTAGGGTTCACATTTATCCCAAATTGAGAAAAAAGGAGAAGATGGAACAAAGCTCGAAGCTTTGCGGAAGAAACAGCGAAGCGTTTCCAAGACCTGTCGTTGGGAGCGTACAAACTCAGCGACGCTCAGAGACCTGGGTGGAGGTGCTAGCTTCTTTGGGAAGCTTTGAGGCAATGTAAGCGGAAGCAATTGTACCAGCGTGGATCTTTCGAGTCGGTTAGCAATCCTTCCACAACTCTCAATGGGTGGTCATTATGGGGGATATGGTGGGCCTCGGTCGACGGGATTTGGTGGATTGGGCGGTGCTTGGTGGTTTGGGAGCAGGTTGTTGCGGGTGTTGGTGACTTGGTGATTCCGGTGGTGGTTTGGGTGACGCATGTTCCTTGTATAGCTTGCCGAGTTCAGGTGGAATGCAAGCTGGTGGGTATCCAGGAGGTGGGCACTATAGTTTATTAGCTTCATCTGGGTACCAGAATCAACATCATCTTCCTGCTGGGGCGTCGTCACCTGTACCTAGGGTTCCACCGGGTTCAATGTAACCAAATGTGCCCCTTTCTACTGAGCTTGCAGCTGCCCTCTTCTGCTCCCAGCCGCCATGCCTTGCCTTGCCGCCTCCGCTGTCAAAAGTAAATGTATCTGCACCATTGGTACGTATCTGTTATCCTTTAATTGTTTTCCTATCATTCTCATCAAATTGTACCATGCTATCGTGTTGCTATATTCATATCCTTGATTTGCTGCTATGCTGGATAGAAATTGCCATTCATATAATTAAGAAAGAAAATATTATATAATAAAAAAATCGAAAGTTTGATTATTCTTATGAAAACTTGGTGCTTTCATTCCATTAACGTGCTTTGTTTTCTGAATAAGATACAGTGTTGTTCAGATTTTTTTTTGAATACTTTAAAGGGTATATCATTTTATAATAAACTCTGTATGCTAAATTCCTAATATTTATTTTATGAGTGGTACTTGATCTCTTGAGCATAATTTCTCGATGAAATTATTGATGAAACACTAGAAGCAATAATAATCCTTTTTCAAAGCTATACGTTACTTGGTCTTTCCTTTTATTTAGTTGATTGGTTTATTTGGGACTTTGTTTAAAGTATTATTCTGTGAATTATTTTTTTGAAAATGAATGTGGATTTAATAATTTTTGTGGGAGTAGAACCTTGAATTTGGAAGTAATAACTTTCATGAAATGATAGTAGTGTAGTTTTTACTGCACTAACGTGGTAGGATTTTAATGGGAGTAAGAGATAGAGAAGAGATGAGTGTGAATTTCTTTATTGGTGATGATTTTGATTTGTATCATGGTAACACGAGTCTTGGAAGATTAAGCTCTCTGACATGTTCTCCTTATCAACAAAGCAACTGACCACTATGTAGCCTTGTCTAATTCTAATCTAAGAGGAAGAGCTAATTATGCATGTGACATAGGGGTTAGAAAAAGAATGATTTGGTGCTGTGAAAGACATTGTGGCCTATTATAGCTTTTGACTATATGGTATTGTGTTTGATTTCTATGAGACATGGTATTCTTTGATCAATCTCAATTTTAACCTTTATAAAGGTTATTGGTGAAATTATGAGACTTTGAGCTTCAAATGTGGGGGTTGTTTTGCTTGAGAAATTTTGGTGTGTTTTGGAAATATTAAAAGAAAATAATGTTTGTTTTTATACATTCATATATGAAATTTTTATTCTCATCATTGCTTTATGTGCATTATGGAAATATGAGCGCAATGGTTTGGGATGTCTCATTGATTATACATCATAGTTTTATACACTTTTGATGTGAACATTATTGAGAGTTATATATATTAAAGGGATGAGTTAGACAAACTGTAATTTGGGAGTTAATTTCATAAGGAAGTGTGATAATATTTTATCACTTAAGGAACTTCTTAGGAAGTTTTGATTACTTTGAAGTAATCTATTGAGTATCCCTTATGATATTAACAAGTAAAACTAGAGATAATATTATCCAATTTGGATAAGCCCAAATTTTGGGAGTGTATTACATTTGATTAATTTATTGGAAAATAGAATTGTTTGCTATGTCTATACTCGAGTGATTTGATGGGTACCATGAACTATGATATTGCATATAATGGGTTGCCACTATATTATAATGATATAGTGATGATACTTGTATTTGATTAGATGAGATTAAGTTTAACTTCACAAATGAATTTATTTTTACCCTCAATGGAGGAGTTGTCGCTTGGCAGTCCAAGTAGACCTGCATAATCTCATCTATGATGGCGGCTAAGTTTATTCTTAACATGGTAAGATATGAAAATGGTTGGCTAAGAAACATCTTACCATGTATTTCTTTGTGGAAGGAACATGAGCCTTCCATATATATTGTGATTGCTATATAGAAATAGCAAGAATAAATTCAATTTATAATTGAAATTGAGACGTATACGTATACATTTTTATTTATTAAAGTAGCTACTAATGATGGGGTTCTATCTCTAGTCAATGGTGGTCAAAATAAATTTGACCAACTTATCACAAAGCAACAAGCTAGTGATAAAACATCGAGGGGAATGGGACTAAAAGCCAATTTGATACTAACGGTGATGGTAACCCAACCTTTGTGATTGGAGATCCCATGAAGAAGGTTCATATGGGTAAAAACAAGTCACTTGTTAGTTCTGCTAGCACTAATTATTTTGTCCCTTCCTATGGTATAGAGGTGCTAGACTGCATTATTGAGAGGGTAAGCTTAAAGCTTTTAATGAATTTCATATCCCTTATGGGTGGTGTATGAAGTGCAGCATATGCTTGATGAAATCACCTATATGAGTGTCAAGTGGGCCGCTTGTATGAGATTGAGGCGAAATCTCTAGAGCACTCATGAATACCAGGCGCGCGCATGGCCTATTAGCGCAAAACGGCGTTAACATTAAATTGAAATTGTGGGGGTGAAATGTGATTGGTAGACCGCTAACACAACAAATTGTTTTGGTTCATAGAGCTTGCTCCACCAACTCACTTGTGTGTTAAGTCTTATCAGTCTAGGTCTGGTTCATAGTCCAAAAGACACCAGATTCGATGCATTTATCCCATAACATTAACCCAAAAGATTTTCTTTTCAATTTTTAAAACTTTTGAAATATGTGGGGGATTGTTGGATTTTTATTCTATTTATTTATTTCAAAAGTTTTTTTAAGAGAGTGAAATAAATTAATGTTATTTTTATTTTTCAGAAAATATTTTTGACTTGGTCAAAACTGGTCAAAACCTTATATGACTTAGTCAAAACCTATCTTTTTATTTTTCTAAACCCTAATTATTTAATATATAAACTCCTTTACTCTTAACCAAAAGTATGTAGAGCCTCCACTCTCTTTTTCCTCACAAATTCTCTTAGTTTATCCTTGGGTTTAATGGATCATTCCAACTAGTTCTGATACCTCGAATTTTCCGGGGAGGGCTTGTTGAATCCTGGGGGATCATCGCATCGGGCGAATAAATCCTTAAGGACAGCGTATGGGACTGGGACTGGTTACATTTATTTTCATATGAACATGAATACCAGACCTACGTACGTATTATCATTTATAAATCACAAAAAAAGATATTCTTATTATTTTACAACTCCATAAAACGTGAAACTTTCAGCTAAGCACTGCATCATAGATTTACACACGATACAACAGCTTCTATTAAAACATATATCAAACTCTCCCAAAATACAATACAAGGCGTACATACTATTATTTTATAGAATCACAAAAAAAAAAAAAAAGACTCTTTTCTTAATTTACAACTCCATAAAACGTGGAACTTTCGGCTAAGTACTGCATCGTACGCAGCTTATTTATAAACATCTATCAAACTCACTGTCACTTTAGCTCAACACACACCCGCCAACTCACTAGGCATGTTTATACTGAACCTGTGTTCTTGTGACTCTGTCTCAGTCCCGTCCTCTCCAACAACAAGCACCTTAGTTGTCTCTGCGATTTCTGCTATGGCTTCACCTACAGCACCCAACACCCACCACCCACTTTTCCTTCTGCACCCTTCGTTGCCTTTCTCCGCTGGTTTTATCATGTTTCTCTCCGATCTCCGCCACAGTTTCACCTACTGCTCCCAAAACCTGGCCTCCTCTCTTCCCTTGAGGTTGTTCTTGCCCTCCCTCAACGGTCATTTTCTGTGCATGCTGGCTTTTAGTTTCAAGGTACTCACTTTGGATTCTCTCTTGGCCTTCCTGAAAGCTTTCCGCATAGTTGCTTTCAGCATTCAGCTTTGTACCCTCTGTGGAACTTGACCTACAGTTTTGCCAGCAGCACCTCCTTGAATGCTTTCAGTGGTGGTTTTTGCTGATGGCCTCCCTTAGATTCCCAAATGCAATTGCCAATTTTCAGTTAAGTTATACAACAAAATGAGTACAACATTATACATATTAAGTTCTAGCAAGTACTGTCTCCAAATCTTTGGGAGAAAAAAAACCATAAAACTTGAAACTTAAATCTAACAGGGAGAATACAACCTTCTGTACAGGTTTCTGTTTGAAAAGAAAAACTAACTAACAGTTGGAAAAACAGAAATCAGTTAAGTAACTGAATAACAAACAAATTGAAAACAATTAATATCTAACTAAAAACTTGCTAGGAAAAACTTCATTAATCCCAAACATATTGTTTGATCAGTTTTAAGTCACAACACACAAACAATATATAGATTAGAATCTTATAGTTATAATTGAAGTAAAGATACACATACTTGCTAGGAAAAGTGAAGGGAACTTACCTTCATTTTATTCTCCTCGTATCTCTGTTCAGCACTTGCAATTGCATCCATGGCATTCTGTTGAGTTTGAGCTCTGCACTTTGAGATCTCTCCCAACTTGATCGTTCAGCTTCTTCTTCACTTGCTGCTTGTTTTGCTCTCTCGCATCTCTCTTGAGCACTTGCAATGGCATCCACTGCATTGTGGTGAGCTTGAACTCTGAACTTGGAAATCTCTTCCAACCTAGACCTTTCATTTTCTCTCCTATAGTTGCTTGGTTTGCTCTCTCGCATCTCTCTTCAGCATTTGCAATAGCATCTCCACCGCTTTCTGTTGAGCTTGAGCTCTGTATTAGAAATCTCTCCCAACCTAGCTTGCTCAACTTCTTCTTCTGTTTTTGCTTGATTCGCTCTCTCACATCGCTCTTGAGCACTTGCACATGCATCCACTGCTTTCTGATGAGCCTGAGCTTTTTGCTTTGAGATCTCTTAACCTAGACCTTTCAACTTCCTCTTCTCTCTTTGCTTGGTTTGCTCTGTCGTATCTCTCTTGAGCAGTTGCAACTGCATCTATGCATTCTGTTGAGCCTGAGCTCTGAAGTGGAAATCTCTTCCAACCTCAATCGCTCAAGTTCTTCTTCTCTAGTTGCTGTTTGCTGTCTCTCGCATCTCTCTTGAGCACTTGCCATTGTCTTCATTGCGTTCTGGTGAGCCTCGGCTCTGTAACTTGGAGATCTGTTCTAACCGACGTTCAGCTTCTTCTGCTGTTACTTGCTTTGCTCTGTCGTATCTCTCATGGGCACGAGAGATTGCGTCCGTTGCGTTCTGTTCAGCCTGATTTCGGAGCTGGAAATCTCCTCCAATCTAAGATCGTTCTTTTCTTCTTCTCTTTTTTTTTCGCTCTCTCGCCTCGTTCTCTTGAGCACTTGGTGATAGCATCGATTGCGTTTTTGTTGGCTTGAGCCTCTGCTTGAGAGCTCTTCCACCTAGATTCTTCATCTCCTTGTTCTATTGTGGCTTGTTTTGCTCGTCGTATCTTTCATGCGCGCACGTGCAATTGCGTCCATCGCGGTGAGCTTGTACCTCTGTACCTTGAAATCTCCTCCAACCTGAGCGTTCGTCTTCTCTGGCGTTCAGCCTCTCTTCTGCTTTCAATTGCTCTGCTTTCTCTCTTGAGCACAAGAGATAGCATTAGTTGCTTTCTGTTGAGCTTGAGCTCTGTAATTGGAAATCTCTTCCAATCTGGATCGTTCATTTCCTTTTTCTCTCTTCAATTGCTCTTGCTTTCTCTTGAGAACAAGCTAGCATTCGTCGCTTTCTGTTGAGCTTGAGCTCTGTAATTGGAAACATCTTCCAATCTGGACCGTTCATTTTCTTTCCTCTCTCTTCAGCCTCTCTTTTTGCTTTCTCTTGAGCTATATTTGCAGATCTGGCTTTATCAGCGTGCAACACACTCTGTTTTTCCTTCTTATCACTCACTCTTTCACCTCTCACCTTATCAGCAAAAGTCGCTGTCTCTCTTGCTCTCCCAGCCTCCTCTTTTTGTGTGTCTCGACGTAAACCTCTCTCTCCATAACATGTTATTGTTTTCTCTGCGAGGCATTTGCTCAGACGCCATCGTTTTGCTCTCTGTTTTTTTTCTCTCTCTCTCGAAAACTAAGACACTGATTTGTTCTTTTTTTTCTCTCCAAAACTATGACACTGATTTGTTTCTTTGTTGGATGTTGCTTTATGCTTTGTGTTTGAAGAAGAGTGTGCGCTTTAAAAGAGCAATTAGGGAGGGAATGTCGGTTTGAAGAGGTGGTGGTGGATCAAGTTTGCATGGAGAATGACATGTGGTGCAACAGCGAGTGAGGGTCCTGGAACCAAATTGAGTGACTCAGCTTCATATGCACGAGAAACTGGCATGTGCTGTGGATCAGAGTTTAAACAACGGTGGGGATTGGGGGGTGCTTGAGGTTTAAGACACGTGAAGCTTGGGGGAATGCCTCATAGACATAATAGTGCAGAAAGATTGAAGACCCTGGCTCTTTTTCAACTCATCACATTAGCTTTTCTTTTTGTCATTGAAAGGTATGACGAAAGCTAAAAGGTTCGAGTGAATTGTCGTTGTTCAGGATTATAACAAAAAGGGATAATGATTAATGAATAGATACTTTTGTAGGCTCACATCATTGGATACTTAGAAAGGAATAATTCTTTAGATTCTAGAAGAAGCAAGAAAAAGTTCAAGTTCTGTGTAAACATGCATCATTTCAGTGACGTGTCATTTTGTCTTTCACTGTCTTTCATTGTAACAATAGTTTCATGTGATGGCTAAAATACCTTGCATTAAATGGTATAGAACAAAAAGTCACCAAAAAAGGTATAGAACAAAAGCTTCTTCTTACTTTCCCTCCAGCCCTATTTATAAGAACTTTTTTTAGTGGGTCTTGGTTCTTTTTATAAGAACCTTTTCATATTGTCTCATGCATTAATTATTTTTGACAAAAATACCCCATTAGTGGAGGTAGGTGCGTAATTAATTAGTAGAGAGAGTATGACACAATTGAGTAGTTAAGTGGAAAGAGAAAGATAATGGGTATCAATAAATTCAAGGATAGTTTAGGAAATATCATACATATTCTTAACAAATTTATTGCAATCAACTAAATTAACCAACTTCCTTAATCCGTGTGATATAGTTAAAAGGTTCTTATAAATAGGACCGGAGGGAGTATATCTCATTTAAAGGAAGCAAAACGATAGTCCTCCTGCCTCTTAGCGCTTTATTGCTCATAAAAATGCTATTTGACTCTAGTAGAGTTATCTCATTTGAAGTATAGTATACCTCGTCTCAGACAAAAATAAAAACAATACAATTTACTTTGTTATAAAATTATATAAATAAAAACATTAAGAAAGAGAATTTAGATAGGTTAGAAAAATATAAGATATATTATCTAAGAATGGGATTGGCTCAGTTTGGTAAACTGATTTTTTCATGCAACAGTTAACTGAACATCTTAATAGAAAACAAACCGGTTTGGTTTGAAAACTGGATACAGATTATAGGTAATTTATAAGGAGTGATTTGGTTTAACCCATTATTTGGTTTGGTTTGAAATGGTGAAGTTCCTTATAAAGTCGTAAGAAAAACTTTTGCCAAATGTATACTATATATTGCTGGTGCTGCCACAGCACCTTAGCATTGTGTTTTAATGAAGAATTTCAAATTTTTTAAAATTATAAAATCAATAATAAGTTATGATTAAAAATAGTTAAGCATTTGAAAAGTTGAAAACGATAATTTAAAAAGTAAAACATAATAAAAAATATTAAAAAAATTCTCAATATATGACATGTTAAATTTCTTCTATTAGTTGTAAAATTGTTTTTTATTTGTTATTTGAAATTTTTTCTTTTTCTATTTTAATCCATGTAATCTAGCAATTTAAAATTACTTTATCAAGATATAAAGTAAAAGATTTTGCCAGACCATAACATTGGTAGCAACTTAGAATTTTAACAAGCAGAAGTTGCATTTTGTTTTATCCTAACAATTGCATATAGCTTTGACCAAAAAAAACAATTGCATATAGCTTCTTTTTTTTTGTTCAAACAATTGCATATAGCTGTTTCTTTAGACATTTCCTCGATTACTTGGGCCCTATTGTTAAGTGGCCTAAAACATAGAAAGCCCAAATGAAGAACAGAGCCCAATTATTTCCACCAATAAACAAAAGAGCCCAATTATCCATTGGTTCTGTTACCCCAATGAAATTTTAATATTTTATGCCACTTAAAACAGGTGAAGTTTATGGTACACAAGTTTTTGTAGCCGTTAATTTAGTGTCATAGTCAACGAATAGGAAAAAATAACACTAAATCAACCGTCATAAAAACTTGTGTACTGGTACACAAGTTTAAAACTTATGTACCGTAAACTTCACCCTTAAAACATGTTCACAACTTTTGAACAAAAAAGAAAAACATCTTCACAACCTATCCCTGAGAATTGTCCAAAACAAAAACCTATCCTCAGAGTTCGAAATTGAAGGCCAGTAGCATGTTAGCATTAAAATAAGTCATTTTCAAGGGTCCATCTAGCATGGGACCGTCTCAAGATGTACCTACGGTGGGGCGATGAATAGTAAGCATTGATATAATGATAAAAAAATTTAACGGTGGAAATGAAGCACCAGCTATAGGCATGACAGGTGGATTATTAACTCTTAGAAATTACACTAAAAGTCCTTAAAATTAATTTATTATAACTAGATTTGAACCTGTACAATACAAGAATGAATAAATAATTTAATAAATTTTTAAATTAAAAATTATAATATCAAGTATAGCAAATATAATACTAATATAGTTCATATTTTGATATTAAATTGAACAAAAAAAATTATCTAATAGAATAAATTCATGTGATAATAAAATGTCCTTTTATATCTTGAAAATATATGAAATTAATTATTTTAAGTTACATATAAAATTAGGGTTGCACATGGGTTGGGTTGGATTGGATTTATACTACTTTTGGACCCAACCTGATTAACCATGTTCGGGTTGGGTCGGGTCGATTTTGTCATTTTTCTTTTATGGGTCAAACCCAAACCAATTAAGGTCGAAATGGGTTGGATTAGGTGATCAGATCATGATAATTAAAATTCAGAAAAAAGAAAAAATCAAATTTATAAAAACTGGTTATTATTTATTACCGTTTGGACTTCATAAATTATATAAACTTGTATTTCCATGATTTTGTCACTTTGGCCACATAACTATTTCAAAAATTTTATAAATTAAAACTAGAAAAAATATGACATACACTTTTCATATACAATTTAATTCAAATATTTAGCACAATGCAGCAAAGAGATGTCCCGAATAAGATATTCCACAGCCATAAAAGTTTTTATCTTACAAATTAACAAACTAGTATTCTGTTATGACACCATTTTTAATTAAATTTTATTTTATTGTTACTAAATTTAGTTTAGATAAGATAATTATTAACAATATAATAGTTTTTTTTTATATGAGCTAGAAATAGTACTCCAACTTCCCCTTATTATAAGGCTTATTTGCATATTGTTCCCTCTAATTTGACCATATAAAATTTTCGTCCTCAATTTTCTTCGACCAAATTATATCTCTTTATTTTCAATATTAAGCAAATTTGGTCTCTATATTAATTCCTTCTACCTAAAACTCTTCAAATTCTTACTTTCTCCTCAATATTTTCATAGATTCAGTTGATTAAATCAATTTAAATATGAGTTTAATAAGTCACCACCCATTTTCAAATAGGACAGATGAAGTTTAGAAATTAGAATTGCTCCAGCTTGCAACATCACATCAGATTCTCTTGCACTTTTATCCTAATGTTTTAGAAAACAGAACTTCATGAACCACTTGATTTACAACGAACCACCAAGTCTTTCCAAAATGCTTTTCAACATTCAAAACAATATTGGTTACAATTGGCAAAACAATGCACATTTACAATTTTGGAGCATAAAACCCTGTTTATTGCCCAATTACAAGAAGCAAAATGCCAAATTAAATATTTCCTTACAGTTGAAAACAATGGGTTTTCCTCTAACAAGTTGGACCTAATAATCTTTCTGTGTTGCTTTCAACCAGAAAGAGCTGCATACAGAAGCTCATTCCAAGTATCAGGAAGTCCTGGAAGACACCAGTGACTACAATCTGTTGCCATAACCCCACTGTACCCTTCAGGATGTGCATCTTTTCTATACTGTGAAAGAGTAGTCACATCTAAGAAATAAACTGGCTTACTCATCCTTCTCAGCACCTTGTTCACCACCACCCAAGCCATTGGTGTCCCTGCAGGGTACTTCAAACCAAAGAATGGTTGTGTCTCCTTCATGCATGACTTTGCTGGTTGATTCCAATCTCTCCCCCTAATAAATTACCACACCATACACACACACCACCACATGTTACCAATTAAAATTAGTACACTTACATTAACTTAGAATTTAATTTGCACAAAAATTATCATTTAAATTAATCAATTAGATTGAAGAAGAAATTAAAAACTTACTGGTAATGCACAGGGAAATTCCTAGAAAGAAGACCTTGGTTTGTGCTGGATTTACATTCTTTTCAACCCATCTAGCCCAAGTTTGTAACCCTTTGTAGAATGCAACGAAACGGTTCATGTCTTTGTACAACTTATTATTCTCCTGAATATAATCCCACCTGTCATGAATTTTCAAGTGACAAAAATATTATTAGCAATTGAGCATTATTAACAGTTGGAATTGAGAATGATATATATGAAGGATGAATGTGAAAAAGTGATCGTACGGTTGTGCGCTTCCGGTGTGGGTCCACCAGTGCCACGTGTTGAAGATCAGTGCGTCCATCCCTCTCCAAGCCTCACCATTTGTGATTGAGTCAAGCTTCAAAACTCTTCCAACTTGGTCATGGTCAAGGTCCACCAAATATGCTGTACGGTACAGATATAACTCAAGGCCATAGTCCTGAAAAAGCATACACAACATTTGGTTAAGCCTCCTAATTAAGTGACTTCAGTTCTTAAGCAATCTCTCCATCAAATTCTTTCCCACTCATGTCTTGTCTCTTTCCTCTAATAAAATTGATCAAAAGATAGCCCAATATACAAGACTTCAATTATTGTGAGAAGGTGAAAAGGATAATAGATTTCTTTTGTGTTAGATCTTTACGCAACTTTAGGTAAAAAACTTTATGTTTATTTTTTTTTATTTATAAACATTAAATAGGTGAAGTTTTATCAAAGTTTGTCAAAATCTTACATGAAAAATATTCATAATTTATTATCCATGTCACGTTACCTTTGTGTGAAAACTTATTCTCTATTTCAAAACCAAGAAAACAAAATCGGCTAGTGATGGGGTTTGGATAATTAACATGAGATTTTAAGTTTAAACCTCATTTCTTTCTTTGTACACCGAAAAACTAAGAAAAAAAAAGAGAAGTGGTAACATAAATAGTGTGTTTGGTAAAACTAGCTGAAAAGCTCCTGTGAAAGATTGAAAAATGAAAAACTAGATGAAAGTTGAAAAGTTATCTGAAAGTTGAAAAGTTGGCTGAAATGTAAAAACTAGCTAATTTGATTAAATGTGTTTGGTAAAACTAGCTGAAAATGATAAAATGACATACAAGGATGTCATTAATTATTAAATAATGATTAGTGAGGGTAGTTGAGAGATAAACTTGTAACGAATTTTCAACTAATAGCTAAAAATGGGAGCTTTTTTAAAAAAAGTTACCTCAAGTAGTTTTTCAAGAAAAGCTAGTAGCTACCTAGAAATGCTATTTTACCAAACAACTAAAATTGTTTCATCTACTAATTTCAGCTTATATCAAATACACTCATAAGCAAAATAATTAAACAATTGGTCCTTGGATATCACAAAGAAGTGGTCCAATTTTTAACACTCTTTCTATAAAAGTAGAAGCAGCATTGAACTGTGTATGTATAAAACCACAAGCGGTCCATTTTGAAAGTGTCAAAGGACAAATTACTAATTATATCATTATTTCACAAGATAGATATAACACTAGCTTAATGTTTGATGTTACTGTTGTAGATTCAATTTGATGCAGTTGACCTCGTTGATTTAAATTCTGGCTCAACCTTTACTTTCTATATTATCATTATGAATAATTAACCACATGCTATTATGAATAATTACCAGTAATATTATATAAATATTAAATAGCATCATGGAAACTTATATCATAAACAAACATAATGAAGCTTATAATCAGGTTACAGAGGAAAAAAAAGGAAATACCAAATTACCATTTATTACATTTTGCAGAAACGGGACCATGGAAAGAAAACTGGTTTGGTTGAGTGATGTCAATAGCCATTGTCTTGCTAATAATTTAGTTATGGATAATGATGGTAGCTGTGCTACTGTTCAATACTTCAATTCAGGATTGATGTCAATTGATGACACAGTAAGTATTGGAAGGAAAAATAGATCCCCAACACTAATCATTGCTAATCAGACATTTCTTTGATAAAGTTTCTATAAAAAGCAACTAAGTTTAAAAGAGAAGTTCGAGGTTTTCTATGGAAAAGAACAAGAAAAGGAACTGTTGGAAAATACTCTAGTTTAAGCAAATTTTGAATATGAAGTAAGAAAAAAGGTTTCCCTTTCCACCATAATGAATCTGTGGAAGCTGAAATTCCACGTCTGTTCTAATAATTAATAATAAATTTAAGAAATAAATACTACTATCGTTTTTCTTATTGTTGATCTAGCTGAGAAAATTATGTGCATATTTGAATTTGGTTGGAAGAGTAATTGAACTGTTTAAGTAAAGTATATGAGGAGGACAAACATTTATTATCTCTCAGAAATGTCCCCAGCAAAAAACAAAGCTTCCCACCAATCACACTCCACCTTTATTGCTAACCCTTCAGTGCTTCACAGTTGCACAAAAAAAATATGCATAACATAAAGTTCTGAGCTCAAGGCTTATACTATCCAAATAGATCAGATTTGGGGTAGAAGAATTTTGAGTGAAATGAGTCAAAAGTTTTCAACTTGGACTTGAAAACAAAAAGAGAAAATGACAAGACTAACACACCTTAAAAAAAGAATTTCCTACACTACATTTCATGGCAAAAATTTCAAAACATTGAGAGGGAAAAAGAGAAAGCACAAGAATGAAAGAACCCACCTCAAAAGTCACTGAGGAAAGAGCATCCTTCTGTCTAAATGTGGTCCTGGATTTTGGTACCCAAGCATGAAGCATACATGCCAATGAATTGAACTGGTTTAAACTCAAGGAGTCACCAAAAACATAATCTTCTTCCCTTTATATCCCTTCAGAAAGTTCAAACCATTGAACCTGCAGAACAATCTCATAACCCCAGTTAGCTACAACATAACATGGCAAAAAAAAATGCAAAGAAAGAGAAAAAAAGGTACCTTGGCAGGGGACAAGAAAATGGCATCCACCTATATTTCTGGTACAGTTTATCTGGGCGACCGTACTTTTGGCAGTTGAACTGTGGATCTATGAAGGGACAGGTTGAAGGGTCATAGAGAGGATATGAAGCGTCGTAGACCCATTTGCCACGGAACCAGTTACATGTTCCAGCTAAGTTCCTGGATTTGAAACTAGTCTCATTACTATAGGAGTCAAAATCCTCTGCTTTTGTTTGGTGGGAAAACAGAAACAGAGTTAGAAACAGAGCATGTACAAGCATTGAACCCATTTCTTGGGTTTTGAACCCTCGAGATTTTTTTGAAGGAAAGAAGGACGAGGAGTGAAGGAAAACTTGTCCTCTGATCATGGTCTTATATAATGTGCATCTGACAGTATCTGTAAGGGAGGCAGAGAGAGAAAGGTGAAGAGGGTTCCACAATCCCACATGGAATGTGAAACAGAACAACTTGATTTCTTGTGCTCATTGTTTTTTTAAAAAAATTATGAATATTTAATTCTGATGGAAGATGCAGTAAACTTTGAATGGATCCTTTTAACTGTGGCATCTTGTGGGGTTGAATGCAATCCTTGCTTTAAAATTTTTTTGGAATCATTATGATTCAAAAATAATGGTAACACTTAACCCACCAAGAAAGACAGAATATAAAATGTCCTGTAATAGCTTTTCTTTTCTTTCTTTTTTGTTTTTTCTTTGGTGCTACTATCAAATAAATATCATACGGAAAATGTGCACAGAAAGAAACAGTTGCATAGAAAAAATGAGTATCTGAATTTTTTCTTACTTGGGGATAAAATAATGAAAGGAATTTTTTTTAAACCACAGACATGGGTCTGTGTGATTTCAGTTAGAAAAGAGGGTAGGTATATATATATATGATTGCTGAATATCCATATTTATTTACCCTTCTGTTTTGTGTAGGATTATGGTACTTTTATTCTTTTATTCTTATTCTTTCAGGTATCAGTGTTACTTTTTTGTTCAGCTCCAGAACCTGCCTCAGTTGTTATTCTTCAATTAACTATCATCTGCTGCTATTATTGCCATGCTGTGATGATCTCACAAATATTATTTGGGATTTGGATAATATAGACCGAGCATGCCAGGGTTGACCCAAGGGGACTGGTTCCCTTCCTATCATGTGCCTGCTTTGCTTTTTGTGTACAAAAAATAATGGTAAGGTACATACTACTTAGTTTATAGTGTATGTTTGGATTGTAACTTTGCAATCTCAAATATATCTTTATAAATGTAAAATGTTTTTAATATGTTTGATTTTTTATTTAAAATTGCGTTTGAAAAAAAAAATTTAAATTTATGTTTAAACCAACGTAATTTCTTGTTATTTTTATAAATTTAAGTTAAATAATGTTTAAATTTAAGTTATAATTAAATTTTAATCCAAACACACTATTAGACTCATGGAGTTTCATTTGGAAAATATTGTTTCCATTAGTTGATAATTTTTAAAAAAAACAGATCATTTCTTCTTTTTTTGCTGGGAAATGTCTCATTTGTTTGAGTTTTGACTCTTAAAATTGCAGGGAAATTTAGGGCTAGTTAACCTAGTTCTCTTGATTCAAAACTGGCCAAAAACATCCTTATCAATATTAAATTGAGAGCATGAATCTCCCGCAAAGGTTGGATCCCCTAACCAAAGGGTGTTAGAATTTAGATATTGACAGGGACGCTTGGCACAGTCACATAATTAAAAGCATATCTTGAATCACACATTTGAGCTTACACGGCTAAAATACAAACTTGACAATTTTGTGAGGTTAATAATATATGTATAGCTTTGATTGTGTGACTTCACTTCTGTTTCTTTGGCTTTAATTTTGTGTGTAAACTGTTGTTGGAAAAAGTGGGTGGGTAAAGCAAAACCAGATGAAATGAAAAGCTGTAACCACCATATACATGTGAGAAAGCCTTCAAGTCCTGACATATTTGTATATTATGCATCATTGTTCAATTGTATGTAAAATAATCTAAAATGATGTTATGTAATTATATACTCAAACATAAATCAAGTATATTACATAAAATCGTCTAAGAGATGTAAGAAAAAAAGAGTTGTCTAGATAGGAAAAAAAACATTTTCACATATATAATATTTAAGTTTAATTACTATACATTTTTTTTGTTTAACCACCGGTATCTTCCACGGAGAGGATATGTTCGAGCCAGGAGGAACATCCACATCATGGCGAGGCTAGCTCTCCTAGCGGAGATTTTTTACATCCACAAGACTCGAACCCGAGACCTTGGCTTAAAGGAAATCAAGCATGTATCACTTGAACCAACTCTGTTGGTATTAATTACTATATACTGAAATCTAATGATGTATTGCCATGTTATTTAATAAATTTAATAATGTATGAAATGTCATATTCATCAAATGATGTTGCAACATATAATGGATGTTATTGTAATATAATTATTAAATTCATGATATTTTTTTACATCACTCTTATATTATTTATACATTAGTTTTTTTAATAGCAAATAAAGTGGACTCAACATAATGTACCAAAAACAAAAAAAAAAGGTTGACTAATCTTTATCTTTATATTAAATCAATGCTCAAAATCAACATTTATAGGGATATCTATTTTGGCGCTTGAAAATACCTATAGATTAAGAGGGTAGAAATAAAAAAGAAATAAGTTCCGAAGTATGTGATGGATCTGGATCCTCCTCTCCAGCTGTGTATTTTTCTCCAACATGTGTAGCTACTAAATAGCTGCGGACTAGCTACAGTAATATTCCATAGTTAATTCAGTCACTGTTTCCTAAACGTATGCATGTGATTGTACTTTATAAATTATAAGTACATGATTATTGCAAAATAAATAAATAAAGGTGATTTTACTACCAAATTATTAATTAATTTTTTAGTAGAATGATTTATGTTATAAATTTTATGTTCAAAATATATTTAATTTATAATAAAATTTATTACAAAATCTCAATTCAACATTTTTTAACTTTTAGTTGAACTTTATTTTAAGAAAAAAAAGTATTTTCAATTGAAAACCAAATATTGTCTTTTACTAAAATCACATTTTTGTCATGAGAATTTGAATTTGTGTATCCAAAATATCTTAGGGAACTGTGGACTGTGACCCAAACGAACTATACTTGTGAGGTCGGGATTCGAATTCTGAAATAGTCACTCTTGAGATGATTTTATCTAACTATCACCACAGTCCAAGTGTTAAACCCATAGTAAGTTGGGGATTCTCGTCGAGAAAAAAATATTGTGATGGAATTTGAAGAAACTAAAACTTCATTTTCTTTTTCACATTTCTACTATAGTGTTTTCATAAAGCATGTTTAGTTTAGTGTTAAAGCATGATAAACTCGATCACATTTCTAGAAATAGTTTGGTTAAAAAAATTAAACTTGAGTTTCGTGAATTTTAATATTAAATCAAACACACAGTAGTTAATAGCATGTAAATTAAAAAGATTTGGTTTTCAATTGTTATCATCGATTGTCATGGTTCAATGTGCATATGAGTTCAAGATGAAATAAAAATCAACCGTTCATGATATGATGGAGACTATGTCTTTAACGGTTTTGTCCTTTAAATTTATTATATATTATTAATATTAGTAATTATTATAATTAAAATTATTCTTTTTTGTGACCTTGACGTATATAATTAAAACCACGAGCTTGAAAATTTGATCACAATTTAAAAATGAGAAAGGAATATATAATAGCAACAAAAATAATTTAGCCAAAGACAATGGCATGAGCATTGAGGGGCCCTATGTAGATGTTAATAGCAAGTGGCAAGTGGCAACTGATGCTCTTGTCTTGTTCTACTAAGAAGCTCAAAGCAGTTCAAGGCCAAGTTGGACTCAATAAGTATAAGTACCCATCAACTTTAGAAAATATATTTTCAGGTCAAACTCTGAGTTGTCATTCACCATGTGCTATTTGCAAATTCATATTTATAAATAAATAAACTAATCAGGACATGAAATCAAGCTTTTAAAATTACATATACCAGTGAAAGGGTTGCATGCAGGGTAGGTACGCTCTAGATCGGGTGAACCAAAATTCAAACTTTGGAATTGGAAGACCTCTTTTACAGGGAGATTATATTAAAGGTTAATTTACAATAATACTTATATATAATATCTTATTAAAATAAATAAATAAATAAATTTAAGTTATCATATTTTATTATTTAATTTAAATTAAAGTAATCAAACTAAAATTTAGTTGATTTGATTTGAATTATCATGTTAAAATAAATAATTGTTATATGGGTTAAATATGTTTTTAGTCCCCGAAATATAGTCGAGATTTGGTTTTAAAACCGATGGTTTTTGTCCTTCAAAAATTGAAAATACACCAATTTAGTCCTCATTCATAGTTTTGCTACAAATTTTGCTACCAATTAGCTCTGAATTTTTATCAATAAGGACTAAATTGATATATTTTCAATTTTTGAAGGACCCAAATCACCGGTTTTAAATTACAGGGACTAAAACCAAATATCGACTATATTTCAGGGACTAAAAGCATATTTTACCTTGTTATATTTTAAAAGTTTTTATTCTCATATACTCCCTCCGGTCCTATTTATAAGAACCTTTTAACTACTTCACACGGATTAAGGAAGTTGGTTAATTTAGTTGATTGCAATAAATTTGTCATGAATGTGTATCATATTTACTAAACTATCCTTGAATTATTGAGACCTATTATCTTTCTCTTTCTATTTAACTACTCAATTGTGTCATACTCTCTCTACTAATTAATTACTCACCTACCTCCACTAGTGGGGTATTTTTGTCAAATAATAATTAATGCATGGGACAATCTGAAAAAGTTCTTATAAAAAGGACCAAGGTCAACCTTCAAAAAGTTCTTATAAATAGGACCGGAGGGAGTATAATCTTCTTTTTTTGAATTTTTTGAAGTTTATATACAGAAGAAAGTTAGAATTTTTCTTTTTATTTTTTTTAAACAATAATAATTAAATTAAATATTAAATTAACTAACGGAGTTGATTCAAGTAGTATATTTTTTATTTTCCTTAACAAAATCTCATATTCGAGTCTCCTATGGTGAATAACCAAAAAATTAAATATGAAATTTAATTAATTATCATTTTTATAAGTATATTGTTACATCTTTCGTTAATCTTATTTTTCACTGAAATATAATAATAAAAGTGTATGGATAATAAATATGATAAAAAAATTAGGCATATAAAATAAATGTGAGACATCGATTGAAAAGCCATATAATATTAAACGATGTACCAGTCTATTAATTCATAAATGGTTCGTGCATGCTAGAACAATTTCTCTGATAGCAATACGGATCTGTTCCTTAACAGGCCCAAGAGAAGTATTCAGAAACCAGCTTGGATGAAGGACTTTTATTTAATTTAGTGGGTTATATTTTGGGCTGCAAACTTTCTATCTCCTTTAAGTATTTGTATTTCCCTTCAAGTTGGCTTATGGGCTAACACAGTATTTAGAGTCCAAGACAAAATGTTATTTAGTGGAGGATTCTTATGAGAAATGAAAGAAGAATTTCAGTCATCTTATTTCTTTCTAGATAGTACGTAGCCTTTCCCTCTCCTAAAAACCTAATCCCCTTTTATCTAAAAATTTCTGATAGCAGCCTCCTATCATTGGTGCTTTCATTGCCTTACTCCATGCCTCCTAAACCTCAAAATAGAGAGATGGATGACCTACTTCATTCTATTGCTGAGAAACTGGGTGCTCTCCAAACCGAAATGGAGAACCAACAAGAGTTGCAGACTGCACGCCATTTACGCCTCCAAGAGGCCATGGACACTCGTCATGACAACCTGCAAACTATCATGGATGGTTTACTACAACAGGTAGCTCATCTCACCCTTCCACCTCACTCTTCTACTTCCCAGGTTACTACTCTTGCTATTCCAAACCCCCTTATCAACCCTAACCCTAACCCAAATTCCTTCCCCACTGTTCCACCTGTTTTTCATCTATCCCACCACCCAACTCTACCCCTGTATCCATCCCACAAACACAACCTGGTTTTATGACTATGCCACTTACTACCCCTCATCGCATCACCCCCACCCAATCCTCAACCACCACTACACATCCCCCACTTGGCCACACATTATCTCCTTTTATTCCCCCATTCATGTTTCCCACCCCACCACATAACCCAAATCCAGCTATACGCCTTCCTAAGCTGGAGCTTGCCCCTTTTGATGGTACGGAACCCTTGGACTGGTTGTTTCAAGCTGACCAGTTTTTTCATTTCTACCAAATCCCATTGGAAAACAGACTTCCCATGGTGGCTTTTATATGAAGGGAGATGCCCTAGCCTGGTTTAAGTGGATGTTTCAAAATAACCAGCTGGCTGATTGGTTCTCTTTTACAAGAGCTCTGGAATTACGGTTTGGTCCTTCTTCCTATCAGAACCACCAAGCAGAACTCTTCAAGCTCCGTCAATATGGCTCTGTTTTTTATTATCAGGCTTCCTTTGAAAAATTGAGCAATAGGGTACTTGGCCTTTCCCCTGATGCAATTCTTAATTGCTTTATTTCTGGTCTTATACCTGAAATACGACGTGAGCTAGCTATTCTGCAACCCTATTCTATTTCCCAAGCCATTGGCCTAGCCAAACTCATTGAAGCCAAAATCAAGGATTCCAAACCACGCCTTCCTAAACCCTCTTTCCTTTCCTCAACCCTAACCCCAGCCCCTCATCTTCCTCCCTTCCCAAAACCCCTCATACACCGAACCCCACCCTGCCAGTCAAACGGCTCACACCGGCTCAAATGCAAGAAAGACGAGCTCAAGGCCTTTGCTACAATTGTGATGAAAAATTTCTCCCTGGTCACAAGTGCTCTAAAAATCGTTTTCTGTTGCTTATGATTGATGAGGAACCTGATGCGCCTGCTGAAGAACAGCCTGACCCTATGGAGGTTGAAGCACTCTATTTTCACTTATCCCCACATGCTACATCAGGTGAACCTTCCCCCCAGATCCTAAAGTTTAACGGGTTTATTTCTGGGCTGCAAGTTACTGTTTTGGTGGACATGGGTAGCAGCAGTCATAATATCCTACAGCCAAGAATCGCTGCTCATTTGCATTTACATACAACCTCAGCTCCTAAGTTTTCTGTAATGGTGGGCAATGGGCAGCGTATCCATTGCTTGGGAATGTGCCCTGACGTCTCTCTCAGCATTCAAGACCACCAATTCACCATCCCATTTTACCTCTTGCCTATTGAAGGAGCAAATGTTGTCCTCGGCATGGAATGGCTAGGTCAACTTGGACCATTTTTTGCAGATCTATCCATACCCAGCATTTCTTTTGTCCATAACAATACTCTCACCACCCTTACAGGAGAAACCAAATCACTACCCACCCCATCCACCTACCACCAATTTTGCCAGCTACTCCACACAGAGTCCATTGCCTCATTACACCTATTGACCTTTCAACACTCAGAACCCGACTTGCCCTCACCTACTCCATCCACTATCCTCACTCATACATCCCCAAGCTCCCCTCTCCCTTTGGAAATTCAAACACTCCTCTTATCCTACCAATCGGTTTTCCAAACCCCCCATGGCCTACCCCCTTCTAGACTTCATGACCACCATATTCCCCTCCTTCCTAATACCAAACCAGTCAATGTCAAACCCTACCGCTACCCCCACTCCCAAAAAGAAGCTATGGCAACCATCATACAAGAGATGCTACAAGAGGGAATCATTATTCCCAGCAACAGCCCCTTCTCCTCCCCAGTCTTATTGGTGCGCAAAAAAGATGGCACATGGCGTTTTTGTGTCGACTACCGTGCTCTAAACGCTGTAACAGTAAAGGACAGATTTCCCATTCCTACCATTGATGAACTACTTGATGAATTGGGATCAGCCTCTGTGTTCACAAAGATTGACTTGCGCTCAGGATACCACCAAATCAGGGTGGTGCCAGAAGACACTCATAAAACTGCCTTTAGGACCTCAGATGGGCACTATGAATCCTAGTAATGCCCTTTGGTTTGACCAACGCCCATCCACTTTTCAGTCAGCTATGAACGACTTATTGAGGCCCTACCTTAGACGGTTTGTTTTAGTGTTTTTTTATGACATACTTATTTACAGTAATAGTTTCGCAGATCATTTAGTTCATTTACGCATCATTTTGGAATTACTTTCTCATAACCAATTTGTTGCTAAGTTATCTAAATGTGTATTTGCGGCTAATACTGTTAATTACCTTGGCCATGTTATCTCTGTTGATGGAGTTGCCCCGGATCATAAAAAGTGCAGGCTATTCTAGATTGGCCTCAGCCACGATCTCTCACGTCACTCAGAGGATTTTTAGGCCTCACCGGATTCTATAGGCGCTTTGTCGCCACTACGCCACTCTCGCATCTCCTTTCACAGATATATTGCGTTCCACTAAGTTTGTTTGGGGTACAGAGGCCATGTTAGCCTTTACAGAATTAAAGAACAAGATGACTTCTATGCCAGTACTTTGCCCTCCCTGATTTTTCCAAGACCTTCGTGATTGAAACAGATGCCTCTGCTGTCGCCATTGGTGCTGTTCTCTCCCAGAATGGGCATCCCATAGCCTACTTCAGCAAGAAGCTTGGTCCGAAAATGCAGGCAGCCTCAGTTTACATCAAAGAAATGTTTGCTGTTACAGAAGCAGTAAAGAAGTGGCGTCAATATCTGATTGGTCATCATTTCCATATTTTACTGATCAGAAGAGTCTAAAGAATCTGTTGTCCCAAACTTTCCAAACACCAGAACAACAGAAATGGGCAACAAAATTACAAGGATTTCATTTGACATTTTTCTACAAACCTGGCAAAAATAATCTGGTCGCTGATGCACTCTCCCGGAAGTTTATTGATGAGGGCTTTCTCCTTTCACTGGTGTCTTCCCCGATCCCTTCCATTGTGTCCAGCCTTCAAGCTTACTACAACACAGATGCAGAGGGGAAGAAATTAGTAGAGAAGAGCATAACTGACAACAAACTAAAAGATTTCTTTCATTTTTCAAGAGGATTGTTATACTTTAAAGAGAGATTATACGTACCGGACTTCTCTGAACTGCGCCGTGCTCTGCTCCGTGAATTTCATACAACCCCGGTCGCAGGGCATTCTGGCCTCAAGCCGACTTTGGCCCGACTCGCAGCTTCCTTCTACTGGCCTGGACAATACAGAGACACCAAACTTTCTATCAAACACTGCCCAGAATGCCAGAAAAATAAATATGTTCCTCAAAAGAAAGGGGGCCTGCTTCAACCCCTACCAATTCCAACTCAGGTTTGGGAAGAAACTCACCATGGATTTCATCACACACCTCCCTAACTCCTTTGGGCACACAACAATCTGGGTAATCTGTGATCGTCTGACCAAGTTTGTGCATTTCTTGGCCCTTCCCACCAAGTATAGCGCCCAAGACTTAGCTGTTCGTTTCTCTGTCGAGATTTGCCGCCTCCATAGTATTCCAAAGTCTATTGTCTCTGACCGAGATCCCCTCTTTCTGAGTACGTTTTGGCGTGAACTTTTTCGCCTCCAGGGAACAACACTGAAATACAGTTCATCTTATCATCCCGAAACAGATGGGCAATCAGAAGTTACGAATCGTAGTTTGGAAGCTTACCTGCGCTGTTTTACGAGTGATCATCCTCGTCTTTGGTACAAGTTCCTGCACCTTGCTGAGTTCTGGCATAACTCGGCCTTTCACTCTTCCATTTGTATGTCACCATTCCAAGCTCTCTATGGTCGACCACCACCAGCAATCCCGGATTATGTTCCGGGCTCCTCTGTCCTCGGTTCTTTGGACAGCAACCTCCAACAGCGGCAGGAAATTTTAAACACTCTTCGGGAGAACCTCAAACGTCAGCGCCAAAGCATGGCAGATCAGGCCAATAAGAACAGACGGGATGTTACTTTTGTTGTGGGAGACTGGGTTCTCCTTCGTCTCCAACCATACAGACAGCACTCTGTGCACAGACGTTCTTCACAGAAGCTTTCAAAGAGATACTTTGGCCCCTTCACTATAAATCGTCGGATTGGTACGATTGCTTATGAGTTGAACCTTCCCCCTGGTTCCCGGATTCACCCCGTGGCACATGTGTCTCTCTTACGCCCATATTATGGAGGCGATCCCCAAAATCATTTCACTCCGTTGCCCTCTCAGTTCAGAGACTGTGTGTTAGAAGAGAACTCGGACTCAGTTCCACTTTCTCAAACTGAAGCAAATGAAGTGCGTAATGCCTCTGATTACCAAAAGTTAAACTTCTCTCCAAACGGCTCCTTTCCTCCCACCGTTCGATCAGAGCAGCGCAAAATTTCCATCTGAGAAGCAATCTGGTCCGTTGATTCAAATCTCTGACGACGCGCTAAATGAGAGCCAAAAACGCGTGCAACAGCTGGCTGCATCGTCTACGCGCACGGTTGCATCTCCCACGCGCACGTTTCCTGCACCGTTGGATCTTCAACGGTCTCCTAATAGTTTGTCACAGCCGTTGGATCAGGAGAGTTATGAGGCTAACACGCGTGAGTGCGTGAGCTCTAGAAATCCGCTTTTGCCATCGCGCAGCGTGCCCCAACCATTGTCATCCAATCTCTGTCCTCATTCTGCAACGGCATCTGGAGCGTCCAACCAAGCTGACTTGGTCTCCCATGTGACTCCGCCTTCTGTTCCCAAGGCAATCAGCGAGCAACGCTCACAGCCATTGGATGCAACACGGACGCAATCCCCACCGTTAGGAGAAAGCACAATCCGTGTGCTCCCCTCCTCCCATTCCAAGACTTGCTCTCACGCGTTTGGATCTCTTCCCTCATCCTCAGGCACAAGCTCAGCCATTAGATATGGGTCTTCAATCGCGTGACCACTTCTCCTATTTCAAACCTTGAGGGCAAGGTTTTAACTGAGGCAGGAGGTACTGATAGCAATACGGATCTGTTCCTTAACAGGCCCAAGAGAAGTATTCAGAAACCAGCTTGGATGAAGGACTTTTATTTAATTTAGTGGGTTATATTTTGGGCTGCAAACTTTCTATCTCCTTTAAGTATTTGTATTTCCCTTCAAGTTGGCTTATGGGCTAACACAGTATTTAGAGTCCAAGACAAAATGTTATTTAGTGGAGGATTCTTATGAGAAATGAAAGAAGAATTTCAATCATCTTATTTCTTTCTAGATAGTACGTAGCCTCTTCCCCTCTCCTAAAAACCTAATCCCCTTTTATCTAAAAATTTCTGATAGCAGCCTCCTATCATTCTCTCATTAGAACCAATACATATCCAAAAAAGCAACAAGGTTTTGAGCTAGTGGAGCATCCTCCATCCACATAAAGGACTAAACAGTAAATACAAAATCAGGTAGCTAGAGAGTCCACTTTGTTATATCCCATGCATCTCTCCTAGTCCTGGCATAAAATTAATTAAAAGAAAACTGTAGACTAAAGCTCTTTCTTAGAAGAAACTCGACAATCTTTCGAAAAACATAATCACGTATATATATCTGCGGGCATGGTGATAAGTCACACTCAAGGCTATCTGATTCAACAACAATTACTCATAGATCACATGCCAAACAGCAAGGGTAGTGAGCATGCATCTGCTACGTCCACCTCCACCTTTTCACATAATTTCATTGTTGCCGATCGATCGAGGCTAGCTAATATTTTAATTAAAAACAGTCATTATAACCCTTTCATTAAGGTTTTTGCTCTAATTAGTTAGCATTGGAGGTTTAAATATCATCAATTAATTCTTCGCATAATTCGTCCAAATATATATTTTTCGTCATTCTTAGGTTTGTATTTGACCATTCATGGGAGGGTGACATGTGGGGATATATAGGATGCTATCAACGTACGTAGTTATCGTTCTCCATGTGATCCCTTCCCCCATTCTCGGTCCCACAAACCATAAACGAACCACAAAAGAAAATTCAAGTAGAAAATCACCATTCCATACTTGTGTGGAGCATATTTCAGGCTAGAGAGAAAGTGACAAAGACTTGACGTAATTAAATCAAAACCATTCTTAAAATTATTTTTTTATCTATTTATAAATATATTATTAAAACAATTTTTCAAATTCAGTTTGGCTATTAAATTAATTCTTAAAGTCATATTAAATTGATTCTTAATTAAAAATACAAAAGCAATAACATAAATTATCCTTAAGTAAACAATTTAATATTACAAATAAATGAACCACTAAATTGACTTAATAAAGGGCAATTTAACATAAATATTTATTTATTTTTATTAGGCTTAATTACACTTTTGGTCTCTCTAGTTTTGATTTTGTGCAGTTTTGGTCCCTTAGATTTTTTTGAGCAAATTAATTCCGTACTTTTAAAATTAATTAAGTAAATTTGGTCCCACTGTCAATTTTCTTCTACTTAAAACCCTCAAATTCTCATTTTCAATCCAAATATTTGGGAGTATATGATGAATTTGAGATATGAAATAATTTAAAATATTTAAAAGTAAAAAATTAATAGAAAATTGATAAATTTTGAAAGATTTTGTATGATATGAAATTAGGGTTTAAAAAGGACAAAAATTTGGATTTTTTTCGATATTAGGTTAAATTTGATATTTTGATTGGTGAGTTTTCATATTAAGAAGATTTAAAATGAATTAATTAATTAAATTTATGAAGATATTGAATAGAAAGTGAGAATTTGAGAGTTCTAGGTATGAGACAATTGAGGGAAGGACCAAAATTGCTTAACTTTAAAAGTATGAGGATTTAATTTACACAAAAAATACTTAATGGACTAAAATTACACAAAGTCCAAACGAAAGGGACCAAAAGTGCAATTAATCATTTTTATTATTATGTTTGTCGATCAAACTTGAGAATTTGTTTATTTCATTTGACTATTTGCAAATGAGTCATGTGGAATTATCCTTTAGTAACTTTGTTAGTTAGTGGGCTAATAGATATAACAATTATATTATAAACTTCCTTATAATATATTAATTAATTAATTTATGTGATTAAAAAATTAATTAATTTTAATTTATGTGGGAGCTAGATTATTAATTAAGTTACATTTATTTATCTCCCTTTTCCTTTTCCATACACACTTATTAAAATATGTTTTTCTTGTAGTGACATGAGATTAACTTAATTAATAATATCTCACATAAATTCATGGAGGGACTAATAATAAGAAATTTTATACTTTTAGAGACTAATTTGTACATGGATAAACTTTTAGGACTAAAAGTAAATAGCGTATCACTTTAATGAACTAAATTATATATTAACTCGTTTAATGAAACAGAAGTGTTGAGCTGACAAGTTAACTGCACAATTGTACTGTTATGTGACACGTAAGATGTCGACCTGGAATATAATTAAGGAAGTAAATTCCCAAAATTAAAACCCTGATTTTTAATTTCATTCTTTAACTTAATCTCTTACAAATTTACTCCCAATCAACCTCTCATATAAGTCTTCTATGCACGAACCCTAATAAATTCCCTTCCTCTCAATAAACTTTCATTTAAAGTATCAACAATATAATCAAGATCATCCCTCTGCACAAAATACACAAAAAGAGTAAGAAACCACTTTTAAAACACAACTTAAACAGAAAATTAGTTTTCCCTAAAGAAAGGACGCCTCAAGACCATTTTCTTTTATTTTTTCCAATTTTCCATTCTTGCACATAGGTTCATCACGCCACTTTCATCACCATATATAGACACTTCCCGATTCATTGCAGTTCTCATTGTCTCTTTGGGTTTGTTTGATTTAAGATTTTTGAAATAAGATTACATACAACATTATGGTTATAAATTTGGGGATAAAAGAATGGAGAGAAGTATAGAGATTTGGGTAGTAAAATAGTTTTGTTATGGTCCCAAAGAGTGGAGATTAGGGTTGCTAGATAGTTTCTCGTAGGGGGAGAATAATGGAGAGAAGAATGGAGATCAATGAAGGTTATAAATTTGGGAAAATAAGTTAAAAACATGTCCAACATTAAAGACTAAATAGTTGAGCTTCCATGTAGACACCACTTAATAGTCCAATAGTGTATTTAGTGGTCAAGATCAGCAATTTCGTTTCACTTATGTAATAGAGGTTAACGGAGGGACTAATAAGTGAACAATTTTAGACTTTCGGGAACTAATTTGTACACGGACAAACTTTCAGGGACTAAAAGTAAACAACGTGACACTTTCAAAGACTAAATTATATATTAACTCTTCATTAAACTAACGGAGTTTAATGGAGAGACTAATAAGTAATTTTAGACTTTCGGGGACTAATTTGTACACGGATGAACTTTCAGAGACTAAAAGTAAACAACATGACACTTTCAGGGACTAAATTGTATATTAACTCCATAGAAAATAGATGAGTGATAAACAATAAATTAAGGGTGTAAAAGAAACTTCATAATTAATACAGCTCAAAATAGTACTATGTTTCTTATATTTAGGACTAAGCAAAAATACCTTTTTATTTCTTATAAATTGGATAAGAAGTACTCCCTACCTCTATTTATAAGACCCCTTCTAAAAGAATTGGGTGTCCCTTAATATAAGACCCTTTGTAGATTTTTAGATGAATTAATAATTTTTTTTCATATTTGCCCTTCATTAATGTTTAGCTCTTTTAGTTCCCCACATATTGTGAATAGTTAATGGAATTTTACCCACGTGTTCAACTACATGATTATAAATTGACTTTTGGAGACTTCTACCATGTGACAATTAATGTCCCTAAAATATGATAACCTTTAAATGGGGGTATATTTGGAATGCTATAATTTTTTTTAAAAGACCCAAATGCATTTACCAACTTTTCTTAAACTGTGTGAAATGATTGAAAAAGTCTTATAATAAGGGAAGGAGGGAGTAATACTCCCTCCGGTCCTATTTATAAGAACCTTTTGAAGGTTGGCCTTGGTCCTTTTTATAAGAATTTTTTCAGATTGTCCCATGCATTAATTATTTTTTGACAAAAATACCCCACTAGTGGAGGTAGGTGAGTAATTAATTAGTAGAGAGAGTATGACACAATTGAGTAGTTAAATAGAAAGAGAAAGATAATAGGTCTCAATAAATTCAAGGATAGTTTAGTAAATATGATATGCATTCATGACAAATTTATTGCAATCAACTAAATTAACCAACTTCCTTAATCCGTGTGAAGTAGTTAAAAGGTTCTTATAAATAGGACAAGAGGGATTATATAGCAATGGGAGACAATATGATTAGGTTCGAAAATCAAAACAATAAATTATGATAGAAATCTTAAAATTTTGGGTTTATCCGGAAACATCACCACCAATAGCATTTGAAGAACTTGATTCTTCTATATCCACTTGTCATTGTTTAAACTTTAAGAAAATATCTTAAATAAATCTCTCTAAGTCTTAAATTGTGAGCATCGTTGTCAGTTTGCTGGATTTAGGTAGTCATTAGGAGTTAGGACCCCCCGCCCCCCATTCCTTCCAGACTCTTTTCTTTATATTGGGTTGTCATCTTCTTTTGAGCAAACATCCAAGCCAACATTTTGGAGTTGTTAAGATGGCGATATAATAATCAAAACCAAAAAGTACTTGAAAATTTTGAAAAATGCATGGTTGGTTCTATACAAAAAACAATGGCTTTAGGAGTTTAGGTTAATAAAATAATGTAATGTGTTGAAGATAATGTTGTTTGAAGTTGGGCTATGTAGGCCATGTACAGCAAAAACAATCCCTGGCCCATCCCATTTTGATAGACTCCCAATGGCCAATAGCAGTTGCTTTCCAAATGAGTAGTAATTTATAGGTACTACTACTTGCTCATCTTCAATGTGCTTTTATTTCTCATTATATATCCTTTCCCTTTCAATTTCATAATTCATTGGTCATTAAAGGAGTTATCCACCGAGCCACCAAATGGCTGCATTGATGAGCCTAACTTGGTACTTAAGAAAAGTCATGTGCTTTATGATCACCAACCAATTAAATATGAATGATGGATTAATTAGGTGATCAAGTAATTCGCGCGATACTATTCCAACTGTACGTGCCCACAGCAGAATCATGTTGCCAGATTATAAAAGTCATTCTTGCTTCAGATAACAGCTCACACCCAAAGATATTCTCGTCACTCAAAGCAAAACTTAGATTTTTATAACACAGAACATTAATGTAAACATTATTAGTGGCAACGGCACCAGTTGATACACAAAAGTAGTGCCCCGAAAGGTTAATCTATAATCTTTTCTTCAATTTAACGGAATTCGGGATATTCTAAAGTTAGTAAACTATGATTTCAAGTTTTCAACAACCCCAGAAAAAGCCAAGCATTTCTTAAGTATCGGTTCCAACATTTCAAAAAGGTCCTTCGTAGTAAATGTAAGCATTTGGTTGCTCCATATTGTATTGAGCTTCATATAAAGTCAAGAGGACACATAAAATCTCAAACAACAAATGCTATTAAGCTAATAGCATTGTAATACAAAAATTTTATTACATATGATACATATGGCTCCATCTATTATTGTCATACTCGAGATCACAAAGAAGGGGAAAGACCATAAATCGTGGGATCGTAACATGAATAGTAACATCATACTAGAATACACAAAATTATACATGAGTAGGTACATATGATAAAAATGACATAAATAAATAAAATAACTTATAAATCACAACATTAAACTAAACTTAAAATGAAAATCCAGTCATTCATAACTCAGTATTCATAATCATAATTCAGTCCTAAAAACATATCATAGTAAGTTATAGTTAGTCACATTTGACATAATTAAATCACAACAAAATAGTTTAAGATATAATGTAAGGAAAATGCTAAGGGCACTTGTTAAGGAACCAAATATAGAAAGATTTTATTGGAGTGTATAACATTTAAGATTGCAGATGCAATTATTACTGTGATTTCCAATAAAACATTTCTATACATGGATCCTTAAACAATGCCCTAAGGGCACTCGTTGGACCCATAATGTAAAATTAGCTATCCTAGAACAAATCCTGCAAGACCCTGAATCACGATAGTCATGCTCCAATGGAGCTTCATCCTCATTTTCATTGATGGCATCTCCACTGTCATCATTAATAGCAGGAGGAACATCTAAATTATCGTGCATGTATACCACCCTCACTAGCTTTTCCAACTTGGATCAAGTTGTCTGAAACCAAATTCAAAGCTTTCTCCTCCACAATTCAATCATCATTGGAGGAAACATCCTCAATGCTAATAGAAAAATTAATTTCGTGGATAACTCTAATCTTTTACCTGTACGAAATGTTTAATTTAATAACCCTTTTGCTTAAATCATGCGAACTTTTTTTTTAAGAAAAGGACCGTATAATTTGTTTCAAGGTAAGTCTTAGTAGATTAATAGCGTAATAAGAAACCAGCATTTGAAGAGTCTGAATTTTATATGTAACTGTTTGAATGTATATTCATTTGAGAGCCCGTTTAAGGTGTATCTTGAACTTAACCAATAAAAGTATTCTAAGATTTCTCATTTAATAAACTTTATGGAAAAAAGATTTATGCACTCCAATTTTCCCCTAACCTAGTTATTGAGCAATGAGCATTGTTATACCGTCTAAAACTTGGGCTTGATTTGCCTCCATATGATCAATTCTCAAATCACTAACTTTACTGAGCCAAGGTCCAGGCTCATTGGCTCAAAGTTCTGAAGTATTTGAACATCACAATTCACAAGAGTTAGCTAGCTCAACATGGATCTGAGAAACATAGGCATCATGCAGAGGCCATAAAAAATCACATGCTGATTGGAACTACTGGTTCTTACCACTTCAAGAGACATTTTAGGTTTATGAAATCAATCATGAACATGCAATTGACAATGGCCATCAGTAGAGAATATGTAAATAGGATGCATTAGGTATTTATAAAATAGATAATATTTACATAAGACTATTTTGGAGTTAGTTCTCTTTTGAACGGACTAATATTATGGCTTCCCTTTTCTCTTCTGTGAAGAGGTAAAAGAAAAGGATTGTGGTAGAACAGTTGGAGGGACTAGGAAAGAACTATAAAGAGCAGAGACTTATTAGGAATTTAAATCTTCTCAGCATCTTAATTTCCAGCAGGGCATATCAAACTCCTTCATAAGGACTTAGGAGTGAATGTCAAGTATTAGGATTGACTGTGTATCTACACAAGTTAACCATCCTGGTGTTTAGAGAAGCTCCCACTCAGATTCAGACATACTAGGAAGCACTAATTTCTTTTGATCCTCCAGTACAGTTGGATTTAAATTCTCCAGGCAATCTCCCTTGACATTTTCACTGTTCCCATACCATAGTGCAAGCTCCTCATACTCTTGCTTTCTTGCAGACTTCTTAGATAAAGAAAAGGGTTGCCGCCTTATTTTCTTAAAATGGAAAAATACTTTAGTTAGAGATGAATGTGAACGTATGCCAAATAAAGAGGAAGGGGGATGGGGTAGGGAGAGTATACCTTGTTAGCCTTTAGATTACCACCTCCCTTGGGAACTAATTGAAGTTCATCTCCGGTCACCATTACACAAGTTTCCTCAAGCTTCAGATGGTCTTGTTCCATGGTTTTATGGCCTTGTTCTATAACAGTATCAAGCTTTGTTACATCAAAACTTGATGCATTTGGAATTTCTTAAATAATAAAAAGTATCAGTTACCATGACACCAGAACAATATGCAATGGGATGACTTAATACTATCTGCTTATATGTTGCCTGAGCATATCTCAGCATATCTGCTTATATGTGCCTGAGCATATCTTCATACTTGAAAAGTGGCCTTAAACAGGTTTTAGAGTAACTGCATCTAGAGATGCTCATGGAAACTTAACAAAATATTTAACATTCCAATGGATTCAAAATGCATTTTTTACTTTACCAAAAACATTTTATTGTGTTAGAAAGAATATTCAGGTCATGAATGAGCTAGAAGTTCCCCACATGTTCAGTGAAAGAACAAAGTCCACTTAATATAAGATATGCAGCAGAGAAAACATTTTCTTACCTATTAATGAGTTACGAGTAGGTTATAGAACACCAATGTCATGGACCTTCACCAAACCCCCACCCTCAAAGATAAAAGATGGAAAAAAATGGGTGAAGATTATTCTAGAGTGGCAGGGGGTTCAGCTATAAAATTCTATATAATGGATGAGTATACAACCAACTGGTAGAAACAAAACATAAATCTAAGTCCCGAAGGGAATTAGGAAAATCATTAAAAAACAAATGAATTGATTCAGTGGCCTGGCTGAATTCAAGTAGTGGAGAGGGATTAATATTTTAGCAGCAACATAATTTAGGGATTAGCATCCATATAGTATATATTTATTCATTAGTTGTTGGTTTACCTATCAGCCCACAAAAAAGGGGGACCTAATATAAATGTAGGCATTGCTCCTGTAAAGTGTTTTAAGTTGGTTCTGGTTTGAAGATAAAAGACAGGTGATGAATTCATTAAAGTAAAATAACCAAATTCTGCCCCTTTGAAGGGTATCAGGCCCTTTCTGCATATTTATTACTTCAATAAAGAGTAGCTTTGACATATACAGGAGATTGAAGCATGAACCAAAATCCTGTGTCTCACACACCTGACCCCCACAACCTAATGTAAATGTTCCAAAAAGATTATATAATCTGCAATTCTGCATCAACACTTCCTAATTTCAGATAGAAAAGTTGAATGAACTGTTATCACTTTCATCCCTAAAGCCACTGCGGACATTCAGTTATTTATGGTTTCTAAGTAGAACAACAATCAAGCTTCACATGTGAATGCAAACATAAAGATAATGGCTAAAAGTAACATTAAGCAATGAATGGAAAAGGATATGTAAAGCATGGCAGTGCTCCAGTTATACCTTTTTCATCAGTTACTGCAGAGAGTAGAGCTTAAAACTTAAAAGATGATTTAAGTAACTTCCTTTTCCATTCAGAATAAATTTCTTTTTAAATGGAAAGAAGCTCACTTTATACAGAATATTGTTTTGACCTATAAATACAGCCAATGGGGATGTATCTTAACTAATTTTCATGCACCACTTGCAAAAAGCAACCAAGCAACCAGCGCCATGATACACATCCTCAAAATTCAAATTCAACCAAAATAGGTTCATAGGCTGAAATCAGCAAGTATTTCTGAATAATATATATTAATATCTATAGTGAGAAAATGCTTCAGAGTGATTTGAATTCTAAACTCAGCAACTACTTCAGAATGATCTGAATTATTACCTGGATGAGATAGAACCACCATGCTATTAGAACAATCATCAGACTGTATTGATCTATCCATGGAGAAACCTACCAGAAAGCAATACACTTCTTAAAAGGGCCATCAAAAGTCAAAGGTGATCAAAGAAAACAATGAGAAAAAATCTGAAACTATAACCAAAGGATACTGAAATACTCACCAACTGGCTCTCCAAATGGGACACATGAAGAAGAACTTGTGTTAATCTGTTTCTCTTCAGCGGATTTAACTAGCACAAGAACATTGGAGGATTGTTCAGTACTATCATTTTCAATTTCATTACAAAGGTCAGCTTCAGAGGCAAGCCTTGTCACTTCAGCTGAAGCTGGCTTTGAAACACCAATTCCATGGTTTTGATTTTGATTTTCATTTGAGATCTCACAAGATTGTGATGTCCTGCATGAATCTGTTTCTGTCAAAGTGGTTTCATTGATTACCCTGTTTGCAGCCATTTTTGTATTTATTTGATTTTTATCAAAAGCAAGATTTGATTTAATATTCATGCTCCCAACATGCTGTCTTGAATGTGAAATAAAATTTCTTCTTCTGACAGAATTTCTTGAAGATGACATGAATGAAGCATCAGTCTCACAAGTTCCATCATTCGATGCAGCATATATGACATCATTATCAACATCATGATCAATCCTTGAATCCTCTGTTGTTTGCTCTGCCTTGGCCTTTACAGGTCTTTCCTTGAAAACTCGGAATGGCTTCTTACAGAACCCAACATCAGTATCTTGATTGGTAGGCAATTCCGAGTCTACCTTTCCATCAAAATCACATGAAAGTGGAGAAAGTAAATATCCCATAATATCTGAATATACCTTTTTAACACTTGCACCAACAGCCTGCATCTGATTCTCTAGGTATTTAATTGTATCCTGTACCCAAAGAACAAACAGATATAAGAAATATAGTGGTTGGTAAGATTGTCAATTGGGAACTATCAGTCCAAAGACAATTTAACCCACTAAAATTAAAAAAAAATAGAGATCATATACAAAAAGGCTTTCAGGTTATCATGGATAACAGATATAAGAGCACAGTAAAATTCAACACTCAAAGTGGTAACCATGGAAGTCCAAGGAGAACCCATAAAATGATAGGAGGTTTCAATGCACTGAGGCACGAGGAGTCAAAGAGTGCATATCGTACCAAAGAAAGGTGTTGTTAGCCTTGGAAAAGAAGAAAACAGTAAAATATTTGACTATTATGTATTAATTTTCCAAATTAATTAGGCATGACATGACATTCATAATAAATAAAACAAAAGTTCAATTTACAAAATCCTTATCTGTAGTCTTTCTTTTAGTATTCTGGCCATTTAACCTCTTTTAACGCTGACTATTTTACTAACCTGACTAGGATATGCACGTCTCATGCCTCATTAAACCAGCAAGAGGAGCTGACCCCTTCTGGTGCCTTTGACTACACTGCTTATAACAATAACTAAAGGCAGAATACTAGGGACACATAAGCTGGAGATAAAGGAAAGACGTAGGTAGTAGTGGAGATTGCAAAACTCAAAATTTTAGGTATTCAATCAATGACATGTATTGTATAACAAGCAATGACAGGTTCACTAAGGTAATGTGAGTTGTCTTCCCAATTTGAAACCTATATATATCGATGTGTATATGATAGGTTAAGGTTAAATAATAACAAAGGCATACCTCATACATCACGTCTTCTGCCTCCAGGCACATATTCTCAAATTTCTGGTACATATTTCCAACCCAAGTAATGCCTTTTACATCCATGGTGATCATAATATCCTTTCTGAAATAGTAGTTTGTCCTGATATCTTATAATCTTAAAAGTTCCTTCTGTCTCAACTTCAAGGTAGTACTGCTCAATTATCTGCAATAAATCAGAAAGAAAATATTCAACAGAGAGTCTATATACTATATTGATGATGGACACCAGAAATTCTGCATCAATAAAAAAGTACACTCATCACAAACACATAAAAAATTTATTGCAGATAAATTCCAGCTCATAACACAGTTAGATTTAACAACTAACAAGCATCCATCCAAAAGCCTGGGCATTAATGCAAAATCATTTAAACAGGTCTTTCCCTGATAATGCCAAACTTAAGACCCCAACTTCCCATTGTCCCACTTGGTACCTACCAACAACAGGACCAGCCTATAACTTCATTTTCTAAACCATACCAGAACCTTCAAGTAATTTACCCTACATAACCCTGAAACTTCTTTGTTCTAAATAGTCAACAGCTTCTACCCAAGAGGCCTCTTATATCTCGTCAACAAAGAGAGAAAAACAGAAGAACATAAAAATTGAACTTCAACCTTCCTTCATCAAAATCAACATGAACAATCAATGGACCAAGGCAAGAGGATAAATTAGCCTCAAGAACAGCTAAAATAATAATATTAACAAGGTAAGCACAAAGACAAACAACTGTCATTAGAGCAATTATTAAAGCATTACAAATAAAAAAATTATTAAAAATTACATTATTCAGTGTTCCTCATGCATTAAATATTAGCAGCACACCCTAATCATAATATTAGTAATAAACACACATTGAAATTAAACACAGCAAAAAAGGAAAGAAAGGGAGAAAGAGGGTATAACACGATGATAACAAATAGCCAATGTGTCAACAAAGAAAAGAACTTTCGATCAGAAAACAAAAACCCAATTTGAATAGAAAGTCAGAGGACAGGTGGTTCGATCATGGAAAGGGTCAGAGCTTACATGTCCTAAGAAGAGCAGAGAACACCAATCAACCGCTTGCAGGAGGGATCATGTTATACCCAAACCCAATTCCTTAGCTTTCCAGAGAGGGGGGAAAAGAGAAGAAGAAAGAAGTAGATTTGAACACGAAAAGAGAACACTTTGATAAACTTGAGAGGAGAAGAAAATATGACTTGTGAAGAGGTGTACTAGGAGGAGAAACAGAATAAGGAAACGTACACACTAAAAATTAAGCTTCTTCTGGCCCTAGGTTGCACACGTGTACACTTCATTCCTATGTTCTACATGCCAACGTGTACATTCTTTATATTTTTATTTTATATTCTAAGTTCTATTTTTTTCAAAATAAATTATGTTCCAAGGGAGGCAGGAATATCACATCATGGTAGGATTAACTCTCTCATTTTTACCTTGGTAAAGGAGAAATAAACATGTACCACTTGAACCAACCCGTTGATATTCTAAATTATATTCTATGTGTGTCATGGACATCCTTGTTAATGTTTGTTATCATGGTATTTAACTATTTATCATAGACAAATATTACAATTATATGATAAAATTTTAAGATCTAATCGTTTTATTGAGTTCTCGTCTTTGATATGTATTTCTTGATTTTTTTTTTCTTGTAGAAATATTGAGTACTTATATCTTGGATTTATTTATATGATTAAATGTTTTCAATTCATTTCTTTTTATAGCACTTTCGTTAAACTATAATCCATTTACGGAAAGAATGTGAAAATCTTACTTAACAAAGGGTTAATGGTGGATGAGTAACTTCACTAGTTGTTTTAACAAAATTTGCAACTCATTCTAGATATATATATCCTACAAAGTTTGATGAAAAGGGTGTTCAGGTGTTAGTTTTTAAAACGTTATCCCCCAACAAAAGGTAAAAACAGAAATTAGTTTCTCTTATAATCTACTTCTATCCAAAAATTACAAAAATTTCTTATGATTATAAATTTTGAATTTTTCCTTATCTAAAACTATTCTCATAACTTTTCTATTTTATTTTAAATTTAATAAAATAATTAATTAATAAATTTATTAAAAAGTTTCTTATCATTATAAAAGATTAAATTTTTATTTATCCTTTAATTTTTTATTTAAATATGAAAATATATCGTTTCTTACCAAAATAAAAAATACCATGCTCATGTTAAATTACTCGTAACCAGTGATAATATAAATCAGTTACTTTTTTTATTGTACAGTGGAGCATCCTAGTTTTAAATATAAAAATGATAAAAAAATATCAATAATAAATCTTTTAAAAAAGAGAAAAATGATTGTGCATTGAAAGTGTAAAAAAATGTTATCCAATAATGAAATCTTTAACAAATATATTGAGTATGAATTAAAGAGTCATGGTTCAATTCACAATGCAAGTTGAGATCGTGAAAAGAGCTCGATTCTATTTTCATTAAACATATTTTCAAGAAAATGTGAGGAATTTTAAATGTGACTAAATTTTAAACAAGATTACCCTTAATAATAAGGATATATGTAGTTAACATAAAAAAATAGACTCAGAAATTTCTTGTGAATTTTGGTAATGACTTGATGCACTGACTTTATCCTAAATTTAAAATTTACTAATCAATTTTTATGAATATTGAGTTCACATCCCCAAGTCCCTTTTTTCATATTTTAAGCATATATTTTGGTTTATGTCACTGAGAAAATATTTTTAATTTTCATTTCTTTTCTTTTAGTTTTCATTATAAACAATGTCAATATTTTTTTTTTCATTTTCTTTCATGTTTTAAAGTTTTATACAGAAAATAGAGAAATCAATACAAAATTATTTTTACTGTTTATTTTACAAAATTTTAAAAGCAGGGAAACATATATAATGATGTTTTTATAATAAAAACTAAAAAAATAAAATTAAAAAATAGAAAATATTTTCTTAAAGTAAACGAATCTATTATTTTGTTCCAGAATTTTAGATTTTAAATTAGGTTAGTGATTTAAACATGCTATAATAATCCTTTACTACTTCACTACATTCCCTTAGAAGAAATATCACTCCCAGGGGAGGATTTTTATAGTAGCCGAGGGGGCCATGACCTCCAAAAAAAATTTCTTAGTAGATATATGTAAGTTTATATACAACTTCCTCAATAAAATGAAATTTATATATTTGTATGATAAATTTATAGACTAATTTTTTTATTCAAAATACACATTACATATATATATGTTATTATTTACTATCTTCATTCCTATTTATTTGTTTCATTACATGAAAATACACATATTAAGAAATATAATAAATGTGTTTATTTAGATTGAATTTATTGTGTTTTTTCCTAATATACCCCTTATCTCTCTATTTTATTCATTAATTTTATCATTTATTATTTCTCTTATTATGAGTAAAAATAGAAAAATATAATTAATACTTTCTTCAATTTCTAAATAGAATAGATAAAAAAAATCTTCAAATAAAAAAGATAAATAAAAATAATGGTAATACATTTCTAAACTCAAGCCCAATTTTATATATGGCCCACATATTTAGTCAAGATCCATCATTGATTGCTCCCATCCATTTTAAAACTCTTAACCAGAGAGTTGTGGCTCAGTTCGCAACGCAGACTGGGATTGTGGGAAGAGCTCCCGGGTTCGATCCCCACTAAACACATTCTTCGGAAGGGGTGAGGAGCCTTAACTGTGACTAAGCCCCGAATAGGACTGTCCCTGGTAATAGGGGATACCTATGGTTTACACCAAAAAAAATATTTAAAACTCTTAAACCTAGGATTACATTTTCAACCATTAAACTTTGTGAGAAAATACATAAATTCTTTTTTATTGCATTTTTAATTCCTTAATTTTTACAACAATAATAATATGTAAACAACCAAAATAACATCTTTGTGGCCGGAAATGCTTTTTATCAAATCTTGAATATTGTTTAGAGCCATTTGTTTTAAATTCTAATAGTACAAAAACCATATTTTTACAGAATTGATTTTAAATTTAAATCAATTCCATCTAATGTACTTCACCCACCATGTTAGATAATGTGCACCGTCGGCTGAGATGTAGATAGCTTTAACATGGGACAACCACAAAGAATATTGTCCATTCACTCTTGATCCGGACCTGGCCGATGTCCACCCCCATGACACAGCCAGGCCGGGGTCCTGCCCCATGACAGCTACAAGGCCTACACCGGTTCCGAACTAAACCCCGTAGAACCTCCATACCCCGGCCCCATCAGACACCTACTACTGACAGGCACTGAGGCTAAGTTCTACCTACCCCATCCCATCGCATTTAATGTGATAGGGAGTGTCTCTGATAAGGGGCGCTCCACTGACACACGCCACCGTGATTTGCGGTCGGAACAAAGGGATTACGGCATGGGCGTGCCCACCGCCGCCTGCAACAACCATCCCCCTGATGTGACATCATACCACTATATAAGGAAGGCCCCTCAAGGGGCACCAGGTAACACATCTTTTCTCATTAGATAGCCCCCTCATCCTCCCTAAGCTGACTTGAGCGTTGGAGTGCCATTGCAGGTACCATCGCCGCTCACCCCAGCACCGGAGCTCTATCCAACTCCCTCCCTGTCGCCACCAGATACCACTCCACCGTCATCGACTACCTCGCACCACCTTGCATGATCTCGGCCTTGATCAACTCTGCTAACTCATATTCCCATATTAGAAGCTGCACAATTTTTTTTTTGAAGTCAAAGAATTTTATAGATTTGAGAAATCAGACACTACAACAAAATTAACTTCTAACGGTAATTATTGGCCATAGATTAATTGCCACTAATTGATTCATGAAGTTGAATTTTTTTGTGACTAATGAATAGTAGCCGCTAAAGCTCTGGTTTACACCGGCAATTATTACCAATTGCCAATAAAAATAATAAAATATTGGGTTAAATATGTTTTTGGTCCCTCAAAAATTTTCGGATTTTGGTTTTAGTTCCCCATTTTTAAAACCCTTGACTTGGGTCCTCCTTTTTCTAAAATGGTTAGATAATGGTCCCTGCCGTTAGCATCCGTTAACCTTCCGTTAACGTTGTAATACTAACTGCTGATGTGGGCAACCCTAACGCCAGGTCAGCTTGCCTAATGGACTAGAATTAATATATTTGATTAAATGAGAATTGTAATTATTTTTCTAAAACCCCAATTTAATTAAAATAAACCTTAGTTATAGTAACACTGGTACTTGGACTATAACCCTAATCAACCAAAGTAAAAAAAACGCATTGGTGAAAAACCTCAGAGGAACGTAAAGGCGAGAAAGAAAGGTGAAGAAGTCGTCCTTGTTGAAACCTGTTGGAGAGTGAAGCAATCGTTTGTTGAGGAAGCTTGAACGAGTTAACGTAGCACCCATTTCGTCCCTGTTAAGGTTAGTCTCTGATTTGAAACGTCATTTACGGTTCTTGACCTTGGTTAGGGTTTTATTGTGTAACGATCTATGACTTGAACTTTCCCCTATTTTAAGTGATTTTATACTATGTTAATAGATGTTAAACTGTGTTATTTAAACTGAACCCTATTTTCGATTTTGTTTCTTTTCACCGTAAACCCTATTTTCGATTTTGTTTCTTTAAACTGAACCCTAGTTTGTTTTCTATTCTGTTCAGGCATGGGGTTCTCTGTTTCTTTTCACCATAAGGGTTTTTTTTAAAGAAAACCGAAGCTCTATTACAAGGGAGGTGAAGTACATGTAATGCATGGACTTGACTTTGACACTTGGTCATATTTTGAAGCTGTTGGACTCGTGAAGGAGGACTTAGGTCACGGTGGGAAGTTCAAACTGTGGTGGAAGGAAGTAGGAGCTAGCTTTGACAAAGGATTGAAGGAGTTGTGTAATGATGAAGATTCTAGTGAGATGGCTAGTATTGCAGAAAGCAAAAAATGCGAATTGGAGATATATGTTGAACACTTTGATGGAGTTGTTGTGTGTGAGAAGCCAGTGACAATGGGAATTAATGAAAATGTTTTTGCTGTTCCTGGTGAAAACACTAATTTGAATTCTGCTGTTGAGGATCAAGTTCAGAGACAAGAAGAGGCTGTTGGAATTTCTAATGGGGTATCTGGTCTGAATGAAAGTGGAGTTTCTTGTGCAGACGATAAGGATAATGAATCTAGTGATGAATCTTTGAAGGATGTTCATTTTGATGATAGTGAAGAAGAGAGGGACCTGGGTCTTGATGATGGGTTTGATTTGCCTGAGGTTGGAGAAGCTGAAGCTGCACTTAACAAAGAATTGGAGAAAATTAAGGAATTGGCTGCAAACACTCATCCACCCGGTGATGAAGCTGGATCAAGTCAACAATTTCATGAATCTGGAGCAAGTGAAAATTTTGATGCTTCTGTACCAAGTCAGAATTTTGAGGAAAATGCACCAAGTCAGATGGTTGATGATGGTATGGTTGGGGATAACAGTGCTCAAGGAGGTGATGCATCTTCAACTGAAGTTTCACAGCAAGGGTTTATCCCACCGAATATTGCTAACATGCATCAAATTGATGATGAGTATAGCAGTGAAGAGCTAGAGAGTGATTGTTATGATAGCAATGTGGATGATAGTGAAAGACCTCATTATCCAACATACAAGAAGGATGAAATGTGTAAACAGTTCAAGTTTAAATTGGGAATGGAGTTCACCTCATTGAAAGAGTTTAAGCAGGCTATTCTTGAGCATTCTGTGTTGAATGGAAAACAAGTCAAGTTTGTGAAGAATGATGCTAAGAGGGTAAGGGTGGCTTGTACCAGGAATTGTGAGTTTACAATGTTGATCAGTAACAATGTGATGTAAGCTAACAACTTTCCATTAATTTCAAACTCAGTTTTTGCAAAATAGATTCACAATACAAAATAGGATATTAAAACAGCACCTAACCAAGACCAAGTAACTAGTTTTCAAATTGAAATGAACCAAAATCTCAGCCGCTAAAACTTGCAGTTACATTTGACTGCTGCAACAAAGGAAAAACCTATTGTCACTACCCAAGTAAAGCACAAAAACAACATCAACATTTTTCCTCTAGCCCTCTCTAACGCAAGCTTCTTCTGCAACTTCTCAATCTTCCTCTTATATTCTTCTGCTAAGTGGTCTGGAAAATAACATTCTTGTTGCGCATCTTCCACTATCATCTCATCGTCCGCCCAACGGAAGTAATTACAAGAATTTGTCCTTTGCACAATAAGGAAATAAACCCAAAGAATTAGAAGGAGATACAGTCATCGTAGTGGGTTATGTAAAGAAAGAACATAACAAGAAATCATGCTCACATCCCAATTTCTACATCTCCAAAAGGGTCTGCCTGGGTTATTCGATGTTGTCGAAGTCAGCAGCAGCAATTGCTCTCCACATCTGCAAGATTTGCATGGTCGCGATGAGGAAGAAGACGACCTGGAGGTCGTCGCCCTCTTACCGGAATGTGAGCTCATACCTTCACTCTTTGTTCGTCTTTCAAGCTGGCAACGTATTCTTCCCCTGGTGATGATAGGTTTTTCCCCTTCGAGCAGCACCTAGGATTTCCAGAACAAATGGTCTTCCTCTTTGAACAAACACTAAGGCTTCCAAATCATAATGGGTTTTTCAGGCTTTTAATTTTAAATTTTAAATTTTAAACTTAACTTAATAATTAAAATAAAATAAATGACATGGATAAATTCACGTATACAAGGCTAATACACGTGGCACGCTGACTTGGCTCACCGTTTGCCAAGTGAGCAGTTAACCGATGCTAGTTAACGGCCGGAACCATTATCTAACCATTTTAAAAAAAGGAGGACCAAGTCAATGGTTTTAAAAATGGGAGACTAAAACCAAAATACTGAAATTTTTGACAAACACTTTCAAGTAGCACCTAAAGTTTTTCTTTCATCTTCTCCAAAATTTCTAAGGGTTAGATTTGAATCTTCAACCACCTCAGAACGAATCACTCATGGAGACAGATCTGAGAATTCGTTGCTAGCACCACCATTGAGCAAATGTGAGGATGAATATTTCAAGATGCGAGAATGTTGTCACGAAACGAGAATTCGCTATAATTTCTCTTGAAGCAGCTGAGGTGAGTACACGAAATTTCTCTCTGTTGAGTAGTTTTTTTTTTTTTTTTTGTTATGTGACTCATGAAGCCGTGTGTGATTTTATTTTTGGTATTATTTGTTGACCTTGTGATGCATAGGCTAGAGTTGCAAAGTCTTTCATAGAGCCTTTGTTGGCAAAGTGTTTGACGAATTGCTCTTATGAATGTGATAAATCCAACAAATGGAGGGAGTTAGGGGTTTGATTTGCTTGTGTACAGTCTATGTGTGCATAATAATTGATGCTCCTAACTATTAGGTTTTGTAATTTCACAAGTTTGAAGGATGTTGTTAAGAGTCATTTGACAGGCTCATTTTGTTTGGTATCAATAGATCAATGGGGCCATGTTTGAGAGAGAGCCTTGTTCGGTTAATTGGCAAGCTTCCTTAGTTGTTTTCTTGGCTCTTGTCTTACTTCCTAGACCATCTTCACTCTTAATTATTTACCAGTCATATATATAAGGATGTTCAATTTCTCATCATCTATATATAATTAAGGAAAGTAACTTCCACTATTAGCTAACTAATGGCTCATCCTGATCCAATTCTTAATTTTTGAAGCATTTAAAGCCAGACACAAGTGATATAAAGCTCAATCTTGGAGTTGGGCCATACAGAACCGAAGAACTACATCCATATGTGCTTGATGTTGTTAAGAAGGTTTTTGCTCCTTACTTGATGTGTGTGCAATGATTTGATGCAATGCTTTTGACTTTTGTCCCCAGTTTGCACAATTCCCATGTCATATATTGATTCCTAATTTTACTTCTTGTTTACAAACCTGAGACTATTTTTCAATTGAGTCAATGTTGATTCAGATGAAACTCTTATTTTTATAGGCAAAGAAACCTATGCTGGAGAGAGGGGAAAACAAAGAGGTAATTTTCTTTATGTCATATGCCTTTTATCTGTGGCATAAAGTTGTTGGCCTTTATTGACTTTGATTTAACTGGTAAATGCAGTATCTCCCTATTGAGGGTTTGGCTGCATTTAATAAGGCAACTGCAGAGTTGTTACTTGGAGTAGAAAACCCAGCAATCAACAAGCAAAGAGTATGTATTAGATTCAAAAAATATAAGTGTCTTGAAGGATGTAAAATCTTTACTTTCTCTGTTTCTGCTCTTCTACTATCACCGCCCTTCCACGATGGAAGATAAATCAGATAATTATTGTGCAAATTATTTCTCCAAATACTCAGAAGAAAGGAATACTATTGTTGTTGATATATTAGATAACACTTAATTATAAACCCATATACATCATCACCTATTTCAGCAAAATACTTTAGTATAAATATCTAATATTAAAATATTTCCATGTGACTATGACAAACTAATTGTTGATATCATGCAATCCTATCAAGGGATCAAATTCTGAACATGTACATTGTTGATATCATGTTTATTAAAATAACTAGCTTCAATTTGGAGAAATAATTAGTCTTAGACAACGTTAATCATTAATCAGCAAGCCACATTTTGCTTGGAATTTCAAGCGCACACACACACATATATGCTAGTAGAAGATAAAATAGTAAGGCACTTCCTCAAATACCAGTGACCCTTAGCTCACATGGTACCTCCTCTTGGTCTATTTCATGTTTTTGCAGTTGCTGAATCAAATTGTGTGCAAGCTGCCCCCAGAACATCCTGTGTCTATTTCCACCCAATAACCACTTTTAGGTAGTTTAATCAGTAAAATAAAAGAAAAGGAGGAAAAAAAGAATGCACCACCTACTACTAGTTAAGACTTCAAAGCATTGTACTGATATTTGCTTGTACAATTATTTTGTTCTTTATTCTTTTTCTTGAGTGAAAGTTAGATATCGAGATTCTGCCTATGTAATTTTTGTAATATGTTATTATGCATATGCATATGCGATCTTGTGATTGTGATTCTCCTAACTAGTACTATTTTTCTTCTAGTTTTTATTCATCAGTATATTAGGGAGATGCTTCCATTATTGGTTTAATTTAATAATGTCTTAATCATATTAGGTACAATAAATGTCAGCATACCTTAAGATATCTTGCAAGTTCATTGGCATGTAATATGTTAGCAAGCTTTGATTGACCATATGCCTGCCATTTCTAGTAACTGTACATGAGGAAGCAAAAAAATAATGAAACAGATACTACTGGAGTCATATCTGTATGCATAATTTTACATGCAACTAAGGTTTGCATAATTATATATAGAGCACGATAGCAATGTAACATCTTATGTGACATAAAGGCACAAAAACTGAATAACACAAACTTAAGTGACAACAATATTTCTTTTTTAATTTTATAATTGAATGAATATTTGAGCTGAATTTCCAATGGTAATTAAATTTAGTCTCCAGAATAGTTTGTATTTAGGATACATCTCACCTTCATTCATCACTAATTTTATCGAAAGGGATTCCTCCAGGATATGTATATTTGTGATCACCAGAGGAGACATTAATAATTCTTCCTTCTTTCTTGGTTTCACGTGATGTTTTCTTCATAATATCCAACAAAAGATTTGTTAAGAGAAATTGACATGTGGAATTATGATAAATAAAATCAAAAGAACGTTTAAAGGAGCAAAAGAGTTATTTGATTTAATTTAAAGCTTCAGGCTTTTTTTTGTTTAATTTAATAATTGTTGTATTTTTTAGAGTTTCTTTGTTTGGTGCATGTATTTGTGGTTAAAATTAACCAAGTTCACTTACCATGCATGTAAAGTTGAAGGGAAGCACGAAGCAGTAGTTTGTCTTGTGACTAGGACACATTAAACTAAAACAACCAATTCTCTGGTAAGATTTATCAAACGAATCTTTGAATTTAATTTTATTTGTTTTTGTATTCATATAATATCATCTCATCATTATATGGTGTGTATTAAAATTATAGTAATTCTTCAGCATGTCTTGCTTCTTCTTTTTACATACAAAGTTTCAATTATCGCAATACTCATATAAATGTAGATTTTTTGAATAGTCATGGATAACCCTCATAACAAAAGGTGGATGGATAGAGTTAGTAAAGAATATTTGGATGGAGAAGCGAACTTTTTAGACTATGCCTTTTCTCAAGAACATGGAGAAACAATTCAATGTGCTTATAAAAAATGTGTGCTACATATTCAGTAAATTGTGTCGTAGCTTATGAGCACCTTGTGGTGAATGATATTAAACATTTGGTTCATGTCATGTTCTTAAACATAGACAACAAGAAAATCAAATAAAATATTTGAATTTCATGATCTTGCTAATTTTCAAACTGCTATTTAAAAAGCTCAAATTTTAAGTAACTTGCTATGTTATTACGCTCTGTTATTACACCGTGGTGAATGATATTAAACATTTGGTTCATGTCATGTTCTTAAACATAGACAACAAGAAAATCAAATAAAATATTTGAATTTCATGATCTTGCTAATTTTCAAACTGCTATTTAAAAAGCTCAAATTTTAAGTAACTTGCTATGTTATTACGCTCTATTATTACACCGTGCTCGCAAAGGATAAGAGTTTAAAATCCTTTTAAGTTGGTGGAGTGAAATGGGAAAAGCTATTATTAAATTCAAATCTAAATTATAAATTTCATGTGGAATTAAAGGTTTTTATTTTTAGTGGCCATTAAAATTGTTGTTAGACTTGCCATTAAAAGTTTTTATTTTTCCCGGCCATTTAAAAGGTCTTTACCAGCACTCACTATAAATGCCACTAATAGTTTTACCGACCCCAAATATGCAAACCATAATCTAATTGTCGGTAAAGATAATAATGGCTATATGTATGGCTGCTAAAGAACATAAAAAATGCCGCTAAAAGCAATTTTTGGTGTTGTGAGAAGTCACAACTGAAAGAATGAAAGTTGGGGCTTCTGTCCGTCAAACATAATTTGGGTACAAGTGTGCTTGTGCAACAATAGTATGAGCTACATTATTTCAAGAGTGATAATCAAAAGCAACTAAACATCATAAAAGACTTTGTAAAGACAAACAATCAACAGTTATATTCTGAATAATTGGGAAGGAAAAAGGATTATTTAGAGCTTGAACAAGCCTCTTGCAATCTGTGCTAATAATCAATCGGTCCAGCTCCTATTCAGTAACTAGTTTCAAAGCCCATCTCAAAGCCAATGCTTCTGCAATGAAAGGATCTAGCCAGATATGGGAATATTTTGATGTTGCAACCATGAGTGATCCTTAATGATCCCTGATAATCAGTCCAAAACTGGTTCTTGTACCCCCAGACCAACCTAAAACAATGTTTAGCTTTAACCAACCTTTTTCAGGAGCTTGCCAATTCTGTTGGGCAGGTATTCAAGTAGAATTAGGAACTACATGCTTTTGGAAGTTTTTCCAGACAGCTAACAAACTTTCTGCAAGCAATATAGTTTCTAAAGTAGTGCTAGATATTTGAGAAAAAAACTTTGCTATTCCTTGCCTTCCAAATTTCCCACAGAATCATAGACACTGAAGCACATATACCATGATCAACAGACTCCATCAATTGGTACCACTAGGCTAAAAAATCTACACCTTGGACATCAATATGTAAACCAAAATTTGACCAAACTTGTTTAGCAGATGAGCAATTAAGGAAAAGATGTGTAGTACTTTCAAATTGATTATCAGAGCATAAGGGACATATATCTGTAGTTGCAATTCTTCTTCTAGTCAGGTTTTTCCTACATGGTATGACATTCAAAACCAATCTGTATAAAAAAAAGCTTAACCTTTGATGCGATAGTCAATTTCCACAAGGCTTTCCAATTCTGATTCTTAGCTACACCACTTGATTCAGGTTGAAAATGAGTGTTTATGAGATATCAATAAGCTGATTTTACAGTGAATCTTCCATCTTCTGTAAACCTCCAATACAACCTATCTGACACTTGGCTATGGGATAATGGTGTTTCACTTGTTAAGCTTCTACTTAACGAAAAACAAAATCAACTAGTACAGAGTTCCAACCTCCAGAATTTGGTAGCAAAAGCTCTTTAACAGTAGTATCATCATGTAATATCTTTGGATCAGAAAGAACTCTACAATTATGCTTACCAAGTAGCCACAAATCCTTTCAGATTAAAATTTTGATCCATCTCCTACACACCATTTGGATCCAGCAAAGACCAACTCCTTAGCACCAAAAATACTCCTCCAAGTGTAGCTTGGTTGAAAACCAATCTTAGCTTGAAAAATGGAAGTCTGAGGGAAGTATTTAGGCTTAAGAACTCTATACAGCAAAGAGTCCTCATTAGAAGCTAACCTCCAAAATTGTTTAGCAAGAAAAGAATCATTAAAGTTTTGTAAATCCCGAAAACCCAATCCACCTTGATCTTTACATTTACAGAGATGTTTCCATCTTATCCAATGAAGTTTTTCTCTACCCCTCTTTGCCCCCACCGGAAGTTTGCTAACATTGATTCCATATTTGCACACACTAAGGTAGGTAATTTGAAACAACTCATAATATAATTAGGAATGGCTTGGGCAACATATTTGATTAGTATTTCCTTCCATGCTCTTGATAACACTTTCTCCTTCCATCCTTTCACCTTCTTCCAGATACGATCTTGGACAAGATAGAAAATTGCTTTCTTTTACCTTCCAACAACAGTTGGTAATCCAAGGTAAAGATCATGAGCTGAAACAGTCTTGACACCCATCCTATTTTGGATCATGTCTTTATAGTTAACTGGAACCTTTTGATTGAAAGATAGCCCCGTCTTATCAAAATTCACTCTTTGTATCGAAGCAAACTCATATTGATGAATGATATTTAAGATACATTCTGCTTCTTCCACATTTTCCCATGCAAATAATAGGCTATCTTTTGTGAAGAAAAGATGACAAATAGCAGGAGCACCTCTGGCAATTTTCACCCCATGAATATGTCTTTAATTTATCTGAGGGTGAATAAGGCCTGAAAACACTTTTGCATATAATGATGAATAAATGAGGAGATAAAGGGTCTCCTTGCCTAATACCTCTTTTAGGAATAAACCATTGTCTTGGTTGAGCGTTCATGAGAATAGAGTATGAAACTGAAGAAACACATCTCATGATTAAATTTACAAAAGAAGAGGGGAAATTCATTGCCAACAAAGTATTTTCCAGAAACACCCATTCCACCCTGTCATAGGCCTTAGACATATCCAGCTTTAAAGCCATTACACCTCACTTTCCTTTTTTTCTTTTTTTTTCATATAGTGAAAAACCTCAAAACCCATCAAAGCATTATCTGTAATTAATCTACCAAGAATAAAAGCACTTTGATTTTCCCCTACCACCAAATCAAGATAAGGTTTAAGTCTATTATCAATGCATTTAGTAACAATTTTCATAATTACATTGCATAAATGAATAGGCCTTAAATCCTTTGGAGTTTGTTGCTGTTTTATTTTAGGGATAAGGCAAATAAAAGCTTTATTAATACTTGATGGATCCAGATTATTGTTGAGAATTTGAAGAACCAAAGTAGTAACATCTCTTCCAACCATAGCTCCCAAAAATGTTGATAGAATAGAGTTGGAAAACCATCCGGTCCTGGTGATTTAAGTGGATGCATTTGAAGCAAAGCTGATTTTGACCTCCTCTGCAATGTAGGCTTGTTCCAATTTTTCCTTCAATGAATCATCCAATCTCTTGATAAGTGAATTACACACATCAGAAAAATTTTGTGGGCATGAAGACTAAAAAATATTTAAAAAATAACGTTGGATAGTGATAGCATCTGTCAGTAGACTACTGAGTTGACAACTGGGAGCTTTGGAGCATGGAGCTAGTTTGGACCAGTTTGAGATGCGGGGAGCTGAACCAAGCATGGGTCAACCTCTGATTGGTCATTGACTTTTGACCTTGGACCAAGTCAACATGCAAGACTCCATCTAATTAGGATTAATAAAAGTAGGATTAATTTTAGAATTAAATTTGTAACTAGGACATGATTGTATTTTTTTCCTTTTCTTTCATGAGTGGGGCGCTATTTTCTTGGGTTTATTGGCTTAAGTGACAGCTTAGCTACATAGTCAAAGGATCATGGGTTCAAGACCCCATTTAGGATAGATTTCTTCCATCTTGTATTTTTCTTTTTTTTTCTCCCCCACTTGGACGCCCTTCACTCCTATAAATAGGAGGCTCCCCCTCTTGTATTTTACAACTTTGAAGAATTAAGTAAAGGCATTATGCCCAAATTCCTCCTCATGTGTGAGTTGAGAAGGCTTGGTAGTTTTGCTCAAACCAACCAGAGACTTATCTGATTCTCCTGAATCAGTGGCGTCTAGCACTGAGACTTATCTGTTGTGGGGGTTGCCTGCTTCAGTGGCATCCAATCATCCCTTTCTCTTCCACCTTTTCTTTCATTTTCTGTCATTTTCCTTCACTTTCTTGCACAAATATAGCTGTTGTCCAGCCACTATATTTCGCAATTTAAGTTTCTTTTATTGATTCTAACCGGTTGTTTTTGCTCAATTCTAGATCCGCACCCATCCTGCTATCAGATAGTTTCTCCAACATCTCTTTGGCCATACACCCAATCAACATTGTCACCTTCTTTTAGCCACAAAGCACGAGACCTTTGTAGCCAATAAATCTCGTCGAGCCTTAGCAATTCATCATAATCTTCAATTAGTTTCTTCCTTCGGGCAATGTTGTCCGGAGATGGGTCCTAACTTTCTACATTTCTTATGTGTCTCTCCAATTGCCTAATTTGTCTCATATGTGACCCAACTTCTTTATCAAGGAAAATGAGATATTCTCCGGTTGCACCTAAACACTCAGTACAAGGAGCAAATGGCCTTCTCCATGCCCGGGCAATGAATAAACCCTTAAATTCGTCCTCGAACTAGTCATTTCTTTTTTAATTAGTACTCAAACTAAATTTATTGCATAAGTAGTCCTCAAACTTTTAAATATTCATCATATATTAGTCCTCCAAATTTCATATTATCTCATCACATTGGTCCTTGTTGAAGGACAAATGTGATGGATATTTGAAAGTTCGAGGACTAACTTTTATTTTTATTTACTTTAGGGACTAAGTAGCAGAGAGAGTGATACTTCGAGGACGAAAGTGATGGTTATTCCCCGAACAATACATGAGGAAAAATTCTGGTCATCCAACCATGTTTTTTTCAAATCGGAAAAGCTTCTCCTTTTTATCTTCAATTTCTTCGAGCCTTCTATACCATGAGATACGTAGGGGAGTGTGATCTGAATGCATCCGACCAAGATGAGCCATCGAAAAAGATTGGAAAATTCCAAAGAAGCATGACACTTTTCCAACCTTTCTTCAATTAAATTATCTCCCCCTCTCCCATTCAACCAAATATATTTGTACCCTTGGAAACCCATATCATTCAATCCACATAATTGTAGACATGAACGAAATTCATGTAGTTGGAAAAATGAAACTATTTTGCCCCCTTCTTTTCCTCTAGTGATCAAATTGCATTAAAATCACCAAAGCAAATCCTCTTATCACTTGATTCATTTGCTAACCTTATAAGGAGCTTCAAACAACAAGTCCTTTATGAAATTTCTTAGACTAGAGACTCTCTCTTGGATGTAATCAGAGAAGCTTTACTTAAGAAATCAGAATATGTCAATGACGTGTAGCCAAAGTCTAAATTAATGATATCATATTATTCTAAAAAACTTTGTGTGATTTATATTTTACTCTAATCTTTCCACTCTTTATTTTATTTTACTTTTTTTCTCTTATAAGTTCTGATTTTCTATGATATAATCTTCTACTTCGATATCTTTATGCTATAGTCTCTACTTCTACCCCATCTTAACTCTACTATACCCTTTTGATTGATAACAAAAAGGGGAGTAATATTAATAATTAAAATTGATCATATTTGTAGTTTAGGGGGTAGTAGGGAGCATGAAGTACAAAGAAAAAGGTGGAGAAAATTCAAAAAGTTGGAGAAAACTTAGAATAAAACTTTATCATGTTCCACCTTTTGCTTTGATTTATATTTCTAAGTGTTTTTTATCATCAAAAAGGGGGGAGAATATTGAGTCTCAAGGGTTTATAACCTTTAAACCCCTTCATTTGATTTTTGATGATAACAAACAAAAAGAAAAAAAAAAGTTGACTAAGTACATATTTTATATTTTAGAAAATCTCAAAGGTTCTGACTATTACGAACTTCAGACAATAACTAACTTCATACGACTCTGGAACCTATCTGAAGGTATAACTTTCTGAAGTGTCAAGGCATCTAAAGTCTCTCTTATCTAAGTTGTTTAGGCATATGAAATTTTCACCCTTCAGACACATTAAAGTCAAACATCATTTTCACCTTGTGAAGTAAAAATAACTGGGAAAGGAAAGGAAAAAACTACTTTCAAGAAAGAAGTTAGACGACTAGAAATACGAGAAGAGAACGCAACTTGAAGGAGAGTTATTAGATTGAATTTTTTAAGCCTTCTTGTTGTGCAAAAACTCTGTAAAAGTTTCTTTAGAAATTTCTCTGTACAATCAAACTTTCATATCCTATAATGAGTATAGTTGAACCTTGTACATTCTTGTTACAAGTTACACGCCTAAAGTAGCTTGTTTCAGTTATCTTTTAAAGACTTAGAAGTTTGTGGAGCTTGGAAAGGATGGGTTGAAAAGAATATTTGTATCAGTGTAAGTTAAGCCTGAAGAGGCTTGTAGCAAAATAATAGTTGTAACTTTGCAAATTTAGTGAAAAGAAATCCAGTAAGAAGTTTCTATTGGGACTTGACGTAGCTCAAAAGTGGGTGTGAGTGAACCGGGATAAATCTGTTGTGCAAAGCTATCTATCCTTCAATCTTGTTATCTTGTTTATATTGATGTTATCTAATCCAATGGGTTAAAAGGTGTTTTTTGTAAACTATTTTTACAAAATATTTTGCTTAAAATCCTTCTTTTTCAAAAAAACACTTGTTTGAAAGTTCAACCAAGAAAGCATATTTCAGACGGTTCATAATTATGTCTATAGTTGTTGCTAAATATTGTTCTTCTAAAAGTTTTCCATATAAAATCATAAAAAGTTTTATTAAAACATAATGCAATCATGTTCTTGTGTTTTACCTGTGTTCATACACATAAGGCAACTGAAATTATGCATTCTTTACCATTGTTAATAGTAAAATTTATGACAATTTTGAAATTTGTCAAAATTAGCATAAAAACAAATACATAGAAAAATAAACATGCTACTCAACAAATTATACTTCTTTTCACAACTTCTAGGCAAATTTCTATTAATTACCCTCAGTAATGATTTGCTTAACCTCTTGCCTATTTATACATATTAACATTTGTTATTTGTATCCTCAACTGCTCTGCCCTCAGAAACTAGTAATTGGTCTCTCTTGCAATCGCAATTTAAAACCACGTTGGTGCTTGCTCTGGCCTATAGCAATAATCGTAGAAAATCTCCTCACCAGCTTCAATGCGTTTCTTGGCAAATATGCCTACTCGATGATCCCCACCAACAAGCATAATCTATACAACCAGTACAAAAGGCTAATCATTTTGACAAGTTTATGATTGAGTTCAAGCTTCTAAGATCAAAACTAGAGTTTCTGGACTTACCTTTGCATAACAGTTGGGTTTTTTTGAGTGGTTAGCAAATTTCAACTTGTTTCCTTTGCGATAAGCATCAATGACATACTGTGAAAAAAATCAGATAGTAAATCATTAGTTAGAAATTCATGCATATTATACCTTACCAATACCATTAAACAAACACTTGCCTGATCATTCAAGTTAAAATGGAAAGAAAAGCTTGCACGATCATAAATTTTCCCACGTTTGTCTGCTTCTGATTGAGATATCAGTTCGCCCGTGTACTCTCCCAGGTAATCATTTTTGTTAGCTGGGTTCTAAAATGCATCATAAATTAGTGAGGAGAATAGAATAGAACATAACACAACATGGTCTTATATTAATTATTTGAAAACAAACAAGTATAGACTATAGACAACTCAACCTTTAAGAAGGCTCCCCATCCTGCAACATCAGACTTTGCCAAAATAATCTGATAGATATAAAAATAAGAAAAACAATGTAAGGCTATATATTCATGGATGAAATATAGATAATTCAATTTAAGAGCATAAGAATTACTAACTCTCTGCTTTTGCCTTAAAAGAATCCTCATATTTTCACATTGACCATCTCCACGTCGAGGTGGCTCTCCTAATGAACCACCGCCACAACTGTATAAAGAAAGAATGTCATATTTAAAATATTTCTTTTAGATAAATCACCAAACATAGCAATTTGCACTCTACATGTTTGAACCATTTGATCTTATGTTTATTGTGGCCAAATATAGAAATATGCCATGACAATCTTCAATCATCAAATGTTGGGGAATTTCTTTTAATATGAAAAAACTTTTTTATTGAAGCAAAGCTATAATACTAAATTATAATTGGAAAACTAATAAAAAGAAATTAAATTACCTAACCCAACAATTTCGACAGACATCTGGGTCACATTCTCGGTTTGCTGCAAAGCATGGACATTGTCGACTTTTGCATTGACTCTTAGCACAATAACATCCTCTGAACCGATTTCCACATAGCTTTGAACATCTGAAGGTGAAATAGGTAATTTATAATTATACCCCACAAAGATTGTTAACAAAATAATTTAAATGGATTATAAGGAATATGAAATGTCCTACAACTATTGTGTTATGTTTCTTTATTACATTATAATAAATGAAAATTGACATACCCACAATATTTTTCACAGCAGGATCCATTTTGAAGACAAGAACATTGCTTTCCACACATTCCCTGACATCCACAAGGTGTATACTGCTTGTAAGTTTTACTTTTTCTAGCAGTATTTCTTTTCCATATGAGAGGCGAGAAGACTTGAAAGAAAATTTCAACTTCCTAGTTTTGCGCTTTTTCTGTAGCATTCGTGACCCTGATTCCATCTCTCGGTCCTAGCCAAATATTTAAAAATTACACAAAGGTTTATCAAAGTTTTTATTAGAAAAAATTGCAAAACTAAACATTTTAGAACACAGAAAAATATAATGCTTGTAATTCTTACTGTGCTCTCTGCATCAACTTTTCCATTTTTTTCCACGGTTGAACTTAGTATGGATTTGTTAGGCATTGATATTTCTGCAGCATACATGTAGCTAGCTACTTCCATGCAAGTCTTCAAGCCAGAAAGTAAGTTTCGTGCTATAAGGCAACTGCAGAACAGAGCATGAATTGCACATGAGCCAAAACTTAAAAATATTCCTACTACATAAAATTGATACCATCCTAGAATTTTTCATCGTTATACTAATTGGTTCAAAGAAAACTAGTAACAACCTAAGTACTTGATATGGTCTAAGTGTTTCAAGTGTGGAGTGAAAAAGCAAAAAGATATGCATACCTGTTTCTCCCAAATATTTCTACACCCTTCAAATATAAATCTTTTTCCAGAGGTTTCCAATTTGAGAAGCACTTCTCATCGACTTGCACTTCCATTGAATCAGGTGACTGGTCAATTCAAGTCAACGAATCACTTATAAAAAAGATACCATCAATTTTTTTAGCATAGAAGTCTCAAAGACAAGAAAGGCGTTGCAAACATAATATCAACGGGGCTAAAATAAATTCACGTGAGTATTTTTGTATATTTGAAATTGAAAACAAATAAAAGTTCTATATCCTTTCCTAGTCCGAGTATCAAAATTTCAAAATAACTTCAAATCTTAGACATGGGAGGAGAATAATACCTGAAAATAACAATGATTATTGCACGGTTTCCTGTCACCTTCAGGTTCAGACCATACTTTCTGCTTTTCACTCTGTGAAATAAATCATCAAATCAATTTATTAAAGGAAACACATTAAATTGAAAAGAACATAGACTAATGTTCCTTACAAGAGATATAGGTTTTGAACAGCCATGCAGGGGACAATCAAAGATTTGCTGAAAGAAATGAGAACAACATAAACACAAAAAATATTTAATATCATGGATACCATGGTAATGACAAGAAATTTAAAAGGCTAAGTTTTAGTATGTACAATGCACTGGAGGCAAAAAAGTCTATTAAAAGTATCCAAAGCATCATTCAAGCTTTTATCCAAAGATATGCCAATAAGAGATTCCTGTTCTCCAGAATCTTTAGAATGCTGGTCCAACCTCCTCTTGTTCTTTTCCTTAAGATATTTATACCTTTCCTGCATACATATTATTTAAAAAAATAGTCTCAGACATAAAATTGGTGAATCAAAATACATCTCCATGATGCAGCACTGCATCTTATTTTTCATATTAATTAGGATTAACAACCATGGAATATATACTGATGCTCTTACTTGAATTTCTGAAACGGTACCATTGACAAACTTTGAAACAATATTCAACACTTCCTCAGTGAACCCATGTTCCTCAAATTCCATCCTGATATATTAAATAATCAAGATAATAGATTTAGTAAAGGAGAAATTGTGATCACTTGAATAAATTAACAAGATGATGCATAATGAGTTTTAATTTGGTATTAAATTTAAACATCTTATCTTGTGATGTCATGATATAACTATAGGTTTACACGGAGAGTTAACTTTGAACCCTTATCATTTTATCTTAGTTTTAGCTATACTTATTGAGCATATCCAAGGATGGTGCTATAGTGCATATTTTTGTATATATAGTCTTAGATAGTCGAGAGAAGAAATAAAAAAGAAAGTTAAAGACATGGAGACAAGACATCTATGTTTCTCAGCAATTAAACATGTAAATTAAGGATTCGTTATCACTAATAATAAATAGCAATAAGGATCTCTAGCTCTTTTAGTCATTTTATTATTCTTCATTAATAAACATAACTTCTACATGCAAGTATAGAATATTTGTTTTAAATTACCACAAAATGCGATCTTCACCCCTGGAAAAATCATGTTTAACTTTGTCATCTTTTGTTGGTTCCTCATCATTGTCACTGCATATTAATGTCTCGCCACTGCGTTTATCATAATATATCTGCCTTTTTCCTATAATTGACTGTTCTTCTGGCATTTTGTGATTTCTGTGTGAAAGATTGTTACAAAGCACAAAAAAGATATATAACACAATTTGCATATGGATTTATCAATAATATTCTGCATCAAATTTCTATCTAAAAATGGAATACAATTCAAGAATCATGCGTTTTCACATTAGGGACATATGGACACAACTTTGAAACTCGAAAGTCAAACGCACCTGGCCAAATGTGTCCAAAAAGTAAACGGTGGCAATCTTTCTATATATGGAATCTTTATGCATTTTGAAAATTCTATGTGTCGATTATTTATGCACTCCTTCTCTCCCAGACCTTGTGAGATACCACCAAACTTACATAGAGGGTGGTCAATTCTAGAAGAAAGCATTTGGATGGTACTTTCATTAGTCTGTAATGAGTCCCTTGTTGATATTACTGAGAAAACGTCTGAGGCATAACTTTGTACTTTGTTCCTATTCCTTTGAAGTTTTGCCTAAGGAAACATAATCAAGGAGAACAAAAAGAACCCTTCTTAGTCTTGTATTTTGAATTTAAAGAAAAAAAATTCAAATAAAAAATAATAAAGTGATGAAACCAAAGCACCAATAAAGTGAAAGAAAAGGCTACAAGTAACCAAATAGAAGAGTCATTGTGGCACCCTAGTAAATAATTTTCAACATGTTCTAATTTTGACCATTCATTTCCATCTTTAGTATTATCCAATTCTTCAAAAAATTGGACTAATAATTCCACATAATAGAGTTAACTTTGTGCATAATATAAAATGCTATTAGCAGATCAACGTTATTTCCCACCTTTCACAGTGAAAGAACAAAAAATTTAATTGTTCAGTATACATAGGAACACAAAGTTGGACTCTTTCCAACAATTGGGCCACCCGGTTAGAAACTTACTTTTATTGATTCAACTCTCTCCTCTTGGATTTGCTTTAGCAACAAAGTTCCCTTGACCACAACTAAGGCCTCAACATTGTCCATTGCTTGATCTGCATGTCGTTCCTGTCAATATTATATCGTACAATAAAATATTATAGATATTAGTTAAGAACATAACAACACAAAACTCCATACATTTGCATTTAAATAAATAAATAAATTCACGTCCCTTTGCGATATCATGTTTGGCTAAGGGTGTGTTTGTGAGTTTAGAGAGGAGAGAAAGGAAAGGATTGGAGGGAGAAGGGAGGAGGAGAAGAAGAGGGAAATACTTTGTAAAATACTCAAACTCACAAACATAAAGGGGGGAAGGGCTTCCGATAAACCCTTCCCTTCCCTTCCTTCCCCTCCAAAACTCAACTTACAAACATACCCTAAAAAAATGCAAGTGACGAATGTGGAGTTCAATTCCCATGCGACGAAGCAAGGAACAACGTGACATTTTTAAAGGATTTATCAATAACCAAACATGAAAAGAAATTCATGATTAAAGTGATTAAGGAAAATAATTTACAATTATCTGAGGCTAATTTTGAAATAACATCATAATATCGATTCGGAAAATGAAATTAAAAAGGAATTAAAGAAAGCGAGAGAGTAAAGAAGCGTATAAAGAGAAACAAACTGTTGCTTCGAAAGCAGCAAAGCTCGTAATTGTGGAGGCCATGGATACTTTACCAAAGGTTGTGATAGGAGAAGTGAATGGAGAAAAAAAGAAGTGAAGAAGACAATGGGCAAATAAAATAGGAATAGCCCTTTATAGAGAAAGAAAATGGACACCCCCGACGACATGACCTAATGTCAATTCAGCATAATTTATGCGAAGGCCACCATAAACTGCACCGTTTTTTTCAAAATAATATTTTTTACTGTTATATATGCATATATATGAGAAAATTGTGAAATAAAGCTAAATAGATTTAATATATCAAAATAAGAAATATATATGTTATCTTTTCTCTCTTCAATAATTAAAAATTTATTTCAAAGACCTTTTTGAATTTTTTTTAGATTGACAAATTATTAAAAGAAAGAAAATAGTTTCAGAAAAATCCACCGTTGCAGCCACGTCAGCCTAAATAGACACGTCAGTATATTGTAACAGTGTCAAGTCGTCACTTAAACAGTGCAAATTAACGGCAATGATTAAACTTGGAAACGGAAAATTAACGAGGGACTAAATTTAGGTGAAAATTTTTATAGAGACTAAATGTGACACCCTTCTACCCCAAACTCTTATACAGTAAATAAATCAAAACATTGGAAGATAATATCCCACAACGGGTAAAAATGTTCACATAACTCTTCATTAAAACCTCATTGTCTCAAAAACAACTCACTTAAAATAAAATAGAACTCCAATGTATTCAAATACTCAAGCAGCGGAATCTCCCAAAATAGAAATAACAAAACATCCTACTTGTCGTGCAAGACATCCAAAACAGTTTACAAAATAAAAACCTTCCTAACTAGAAACATAAAGAAAGAACCCCAAAATTATGCCCTGATGTCACATATACCAGAGCACACTCCCTGTACTAAAAAACTCGACACCAGTCGTGTCTCCATCGTCACCTGTAAAATAACCACAGTGTAACGGTGAGGAAAAGAATACCACTCATACATACACATAGGAGACTACCCCATCTTCACCCTCATGTAAACAACATCATCATATATAACTCATTCTATCATCAAATGTAAAACATCGTCACATCATCATATACACCAACAACATCATCAATATCACTACAATCATCAAAATCATCATTAATCGTCAAAATCATCATTATCATCATTATCCTCATACTCATCATTATCATCAATATCGTCATATTCATCATTATCATTACACTCATCATTATCATCAATATCATCATATTCATCATTATCATCATACTCATCATTATCATCAATATCATCATTCACCTCCCTGAGTTATACTCAGGTACAATCATCGACATTATCACAATCATTACTAACCTCCCCGAGTTATACTCAGGTACCATAATCAATAACATAATCAATACTCACCTCCCTGAGTTACACTTAGGTACTATGATCACCTCCCCGAGTTAGACTCAGGTACAACATTCACCTCCTGAGCTACACCCCGCCCCTCACTGGGCTGGTGTATCTCAAGTACAATCACCTCCCCGAGTACACTCGCCCCTCACTAGGCTTGTGCATCTCGAGTACAATCACCTCCCCGAGTTCACTCTACCCCTCACTGGGCATTGTGCACATCGAGTACAATCACCTCCCCGAGTACACTCTACCCCTCACTGGGCATTGTGCACCTCGAGTACAATCACCTCCCTGAGTTACACTTGCCTCTCACTAGGCTTGTGTACCTCAAGTACCACATCATATATATTCAAACACCATTTACATCATTAGGTTAATTAAATCATCATCACATTATCACCTCCCCGAGTTATACTCAGGTACCATATTCACCTCCCCGAGTTAGACTCATATACAACACCCACATCATCATCATTAATCATTATAATTAGCACCATTCATCATCATCATGTATTATCATACATATTCACCAATCATCATCATCAAAATCATCATAAATATCACCAAATCTCATTATCATCATAAATAACATCAATCACCATCATCATGTATCATCATACATATTCACCAATCATCATCATCAAAATCATCATAAATATCACCAAATCTCATTATCATCATAAATAACATCAATCACCATCATCATGTATCACATTGTATATTATGCACCCCAAAACATTATTAATATCATCATATTATTCCATATCATCACCAATCACATTGCATATTCACCCATCATTATGCTCACCAAATCATCATCAACATCATTAATCATCAACACCATAATCATTATAAAACATTATCAAACAACATCAATCATCATCAAGCACTTAGGATCTCAAAATCCACTCTGGTAATCGATTACCAACCTATAGTAATCGATTACCTGCAAACAAGGTCTCTGGTAATCGATTACAACCACCTTGTAATCGATTACCTGCAACCAAACACACTGGTATTCGATTACAGCATCCCTGTAATCGATTACCTGCAAACAATCTCTCTAGTAATCGATTACCACCATCCTGTAATCAATTACCAGCGAACAAACAACACTTCTGGGCTATCCAGAACACCCTGGTAATCGATTATCAATTCTGGTAATCGATTACCCGCGACGCAGATCGCAGTTCTTGCGATCTCCACCAATTCCAAACCTCTCTATTCAATCTCTAATCAATCTTTTTCATCAAAATATCATCTATATGCGTTTATATTCATCAAACACCACCAAAGTATCAGTCTTTAACAGTTTTAAAAGGTTTTCCCATCAAAACCCCAAATCATCAAACTCTTATTAATCCCTTTTTCACTATTCATATTATTCTCATTCAATCTCCTCAAGATTCATCAAGAATCATACAATCAATCATCAATTACAGTTTTCATCATCTATACTCAATATATATCAATTATTAATACGAATTAAAGTCTTAGGTTACTACCCAAGCATCCCCCACATGTACATACAAGCAATACCCTCCCCCCACCGTACCTTGAAGCGAAGATCAAACAGCAAGGAAGATTCTTTCTTGGTTCTTGATTATTACTCCTCAGCAACCTCCTCTTGAGACTTGGTTTCTCCCCTCCTTAGCGTTTCGCTCTCTGACGTTTTGAAAAATAAGGATTAGGATGAAGTGAGAACCCCTCCTTAAATAAATACTTAATTGGGCTAGGCCCACTCTCAACCCACTTATTCTATTTATTATTCTTATCATTTATTAAATAACCTTATTCATAAAATTTACTAATCTTACTAATATTATTATTTATTTATTTCTCTTATTTTATTAATTTTATTTTATTTAATAAAATTTGGGATGTTACAACTATCCCCTCCTAAAAGAAAAATTCGTCCTCGAATTTTCCGAGATGAACAACTCTAGACAAGACTCCTCTTAACAGGTCGATCAAAGACAACTGCTTCACCAGAACAATCCAATAAGACATGGTTGGAAGATAACCAATCATCAAGAATAATATCTAGTTGACTCAAAGGCAAACAGATCAAATTAACTAGGAGTTCTTTACCTTCAACATGAATACAACAATTTAAGCACACTTCAAAATGAGCAACTGACCCACTAGCTTGGCGTTTCCACACTCAACACAAAAAGGCAAGGAAGAGACAAACAATTTTAATTTAGACATCCAAGCAGGTGATAAGAAAGAGTGAATCACACTAGAATTAAACAACACAATCAAGGATTACCCGCAATGAAACTCATACCTTAGATCAAGTCTTCGGAGGGAGCAGCTTTAGTACCACTCAAGGCAAAGACTCTCCCAGTAGTTTGAGGTTTACTGGCGCTCCCACTAGCACCTCCACTTGTTGCTGTAGCTCCTTGCTTCTTCTTGAGAGGACAATTACAGGAAATATGTCCCTTTCCTTTGCAGACGTAGCAGGTAACCTCTGAATCTCCACATTGGTTTGCTTTATGTCCTTCCTTTCCGCATTTGAAACAAGTAATGGGAGTGGTAGCACCCCCGCTTCCACCCTTGGACGCTTGACTAGCCGTCGGAACGTAACTCTTCTTCTGCTCTGCACCTTCACTGCCACCTCCAAACTTGGAGCCTCCTGTTGCGCGAGAATACGGTTCTCCCTTGCAAGCAGATTCAGACTTGTTCTGGTTCCTGATAGGTCCTTCGCTCTTGTAGTGCGCAGTTCTAGCTCGGTCGTCTTCATCGTATACTCTGCATTTATTCACTAGCTCGTGAAATCGCGTTATCCCTTGGTAGTTGAACACTTGTTTGATCTCCGGGTGGAGACCGCTGAGAAACTTTACGCACTTTGACTCTTCATTAGCAGCTCCCTCATAGGTAGGACAGAATCGTACTAGCGCTTCAAACTTGGACGCGCAGTCTGCCACAATGCCATCCCCTTGCTTTAATTCAAGCAACTCTATTTGTTTCTTGTTGCGCACATCATGTGGGAAGTACTTCTCCAGGATCATCCTCTTGAAGTTATCCCAGCTCAACGTTGTGCCCTCATCGATCATCCTCTGACAGGTGCTCTGCCACCGGAAGCCGGCATCCCCTGATAACATGAATGCTGCTAAGGTCACCTTCTGTAGCATAGGGCAGTCCATGGCTCTAAAGATCTTCTCAATCTCGTATATCCAATCGGCGGCTCCATCGGGGTCATAACAGCCATGAAACGTAGGTGGATGGTTCCTCTGGAACGGTGCCAGCCAATCCGTCTCATGATATTGGTTTAGGTTGCCAACAGCCTGCGCCATAGCCATTAAGGCATCAGCCATCGCTCTATCATTCCTCCCCCAGCCATTACTCTTCTGGTTCACAGAAAAGTAAATAAGTCACATAATCAATTCAATCAAACAATCAATACAATCATTCAATCACACCACACATTAGCACATAGAAGCATAGTAAACTCATAACTCAAGGCCGGTGAACCGACCAGCTCTGATACCAACTAATGTGACACCCTTCTACCCCAAACTCTTATACAGTAAATAAATCGAAACATTGGAAGATAATATCCCACAACGGGTAAAAAGGTTCACATAACTCTTCATTAAAACCTCATTGTCTCAAAAACAACTCACTTAAAATAAAATAGAACTCCAATGTATTCAAATACTCAAGCAGCGAAATCTCCCAAAATAGAAATAAAAAAATTTCCTACTTGTCGTGCAAGGCATCCAAAACAGTTTACAAAATAAAAACCTTCCTAACTAGAAACATAAAGAAAGAACCCCAAAATTATGCCCTGATGTCACATATACCAGAGCACACTCCCTGTACTAAAAAACTCGACACCAGTTGTGTCTCCATCGTCACCTGTAAAATAACCACAGTATAACGGTGAGGAAAAGAATATCACTCATACATACACATAGGAGACTACCCCATCCTCACCCTCATGTAAACAACATCATCATATATAACTCATTCTATCATCAAATGTAAAACATCGTCACCATCATCATATACACCAATAACATCATCAATATCACTACAATCATCAAAATCATCATTAATCATCAAAATCATCATTATCATCATTATCATCAATATCATCATTCACCTCCCTGAGTTATACTCAGGTACAATCATCGACATTATCACAATCATTACTAACCTCCCCGAGTTATACTCAGGTACCATAATCAATAACATAATCAATACTCACCTCCCTGAGTTACACTCAGGTACTATGATCACCTCCCCGAGTTAGACTCAGGTACAACATTCACCTCCCTGAGCTACACCCCGCCCCTCACTGGGCTGGTGTATCTCAAGTACAATCACCTCCCCGAGTATACTCGCCCCTCACTAGGCTTGTGCATCTCGAGTACAATCACCTCCACGAGTTCACTCTACCCCTCACTGGGCATTGTGCACCTCGAGTACAATCACCTCCCTGAGTTACACTCGCCTCGCACTAGGCTTGTGTACCTCAACTACCTCATCATATATATTCAAACACCATTTACATCATTAGGTTAATTAAATCATCATCACATTATCACCTCCCCAAGTTATACTCAGGTACCATATTCACCTCCCCGAGTTAGACTCATGTTCAACACCCACATCATCATCACTAATCATTATAATTAGCACCATTCATCATCATCATCATGTATTATCATACATATTCACCAATCATCATCATCATCAAAATCATCATAAATATCACCAAATCTCATTATTATCATAAATAACATCAATCACCATCATCATGTATCATCATACATATTCACCAATCATCATCATCAAAATCATCATAAATATCACCAAATCTCATTATCATCATAAATAACATCAATCACCATCATCATGTATCACATTGTATATTATGCACCACAAAACATTATTAATATCATCATATTATTCCATATCATCACCAATCACATTGCATATTCACCCATCATTATGCACACCAAATCATCATCAACATCATTAATCATCAACACCATAATCATTATAAAGCATTATCAAACAACATCAATCATCATCAAGCACTTAGGATCTCAAAATCCACTCTGGTAATCGATTACCAACCTATAGTTATCGATTACCAGCAAACAAGGTCTCTGGTAATCGATTACAACCACCTTGTAATCGATTACCTGCAACCAAACACACTGGTATTCGATTACAGCATCCCTGTAATCGATTACCTGCAAACAATCTCTCTGGTAATCGATTACCACCATCCTGTAATCGATTACCAGCGAACAAACAACACTTCTGGGCTATCCAGAACACCCTGGTAATCGATTACCAATTCTGGTAATCGATTACCCGCGACGCAGATCGCAGTTCTTGCGATCTCCACCAATTCCAAACCTCTCTATTCAATCTCTAATCAATCTTTTTCATCAAAATATCATCTATATGCGTTTATATTCATCAAACACCACCAAAGTATCAGTCTTTAACAGTTTTAAAAGGTTTTCCCATCAAAACCCCAAATCATCAAACTCTTATTAATCCCCTTTTCACTATTCATATTATTCTCATTCAATCTCCTCAAGATTCATCAAGAATCATACAATCAATCATCAATTACAGATTTCATCATCCATACTCAATATATATCAATTATTAATACGAATTAAAGTCTTAGGTTACTACCCAAGCATCCCCCACATTTACATACAAGCAATACCCTCCCCCTCACCGTACCTTGAAGTGAAGATCAAACAGCAAGGAAGATTCTTTCTTGGTTCTTGATTATTACTCCTCAGCAACCTCCTCTTGAGACTTGGTTTCTCCCCTCCATAGCGTTTCGCTCTCTGACGTTTTGAAAAATAAGGATTAGGATGAAGTGAGAACCCCTCCTTAAATAAATACTTAATTGGGCTAGGCCCACTCTCAACCCACTTATTCTATTTATTATTCTTATCATTTATTAAATAACCTTATTCATAAAATTTACTAATCTTACTAATATTATTATTTATTTATTTCTCTTATTTTATTAATTTTATTTTATTTAATAAAATTTGGGATGTTACAACTCTCCCCTCCTAAAAGAAAAATTCGTCCTCGAATTTTCCGAGATGAACAACTCTAGACAAGACTCCTCTTAATAGGTCGATCAAAGACAACTGCTTCACCAGAACAATCCAATAAGACATGGTTGGAAGATAACCAGTCACCAAGAATAATATCTAGTTGACTCAAAGGCAAACAGATCAAATTAACTAGGAATTCTTTACCTTCAACATGAATACAACAATTTAAGCACACTTCAAAATTAGAAACTGACCCACTAGCTTGGCGTTTCCACACTCAACACAAAAAGGCAAGGAAGAGACAAACAAGTTTAATTTAGACATCCAAGCAGGTGATAAGAAAGAGTGAATCGCACTAGAATTAAACAACACAATCAAGGATTACCCGCAATGAAACTCATACCTTAGATCAAGTCTTCGGAGGGAGCAGCTTTAGTACCACTCAAGGCAAAGACTCTCCCAGTAGTTTGAGGTTTACTGGCGCTCCCACTAGCACCTCCACTTGTTGCTGTAGCTCCTTGCTTCTTCTTGAGAGGACAATTACAGGAAATATGTCCCTTTCCTTTGCAGACGTAGCAGGTAACCTCTGAATCTCCACATTGGTTTGCTTTATGTCCTTCCTTTCCGCATTTGAAACAAGTAATGGGAGTGGTAGCACCCCCGCTTCCACCCTTGGACGCTTGACTAGCCGTCGGAACGTAACTCTTCTTCTGCTCTGCACCTTCACTGCCACCTCCAAACTTGGAGCCTCCTGTTGCGCGAGAATACGGTTCTCCCTTGCAAGCAGATTCAGACTTGTTCTGGTTCCTGATAGGTCCTTCGCTCTTGTAGTGCGCAGTTCTAGCTCGGTCGTCTTCATCGTATACTCTGCATTTATTCACTAGCTCGTGAAATCGCGTTATCCCTTGGTAGTTGAACACTTGTTTGATCTCCGGGTGGAGACCGCTGAGAAACTTTACGCACTTTGACTCTTCATTAGCAGCTCCCTCATAGGTAGGACAGAATCGTACTAGCGCTTCAAACTTGGACGCGCAGTCTGCCACAATGCCATCCCCTTGCTTTAATTCAAGCAACTCTATTTGTTTCTTGTTGCGCACATCATGTGGGAAGTACTTCTCCAGGATCATCCTCTTGAAGTTATCCCAGCTCAACGTTGTGCCCTCATCGATCATCCTCTGACAGGTGCTCTGCCACCGGAAGCCGGCATCCCCTGATAACATGAATGCTGCTAAGGTCACCTTCTGTAGCATAGGGCAGTCCATGGCTCTAAAGATCTTCTCAATCTCGTATATCCAATCGGCGGCTCCATCGGGGTCATAACAGCCATGAAACGTAGGTGGATGGTTCCTCTGGAACGGTGCCAGCCAATCCGTCTCATGATATTGGTTTAGGTTGCCAACAGCCTGCGCCATAGCCATTAAGGCATCAGCCATCGCTCTATCATTCCTCCCCCAGCCATTACTCTTCTGGTTCACAGAAAAGTAAATAAGTCACATAATCAATTCAATCAAACAATCAATACAATCATTCAATCACACCACACATTAGCACATAGAAGCATAGTAAACTCATAACTCAAGGCCGGTGAACCGACCAGCTCTGATACCAACTAATGTGACACCCTTCTACCCCAAACTCTTATACAGTAAATAAATCGAAACATTGGAAGATAATATCCCACAACGGGTAAAAAGGTTCACATAACTCTTCATTAAAACCTCATTGTCTCAAAACAACTCACTTAAAATAAAATAGAACTCCAATGTATTCAAATACTCAAGCAGCGAAATCTCCCAAAATAGAAATAAAAAAATTTCCTACTTGTCGTGCAAGGCATCCAAAACAGTTTACAAAATAAAAACCTTCCTAACTAGAAACATAAAGAAAGAACCCCAAAATTATGCCCTGATGTCACATATACCAGAGCACACTCCCTGTACTAAAAAACTCGACACCAGTTGTGTCTCCATCGTCACCTGTAAAATAACCACAGTATAACGGTGAGGAAAAGAATATCACTCATACATACACATAGGAGACTACCCCATCCTCACCCTCATGTAAACAACATCATCATATATAACTCATTCTATCATCAAATGTAAAACATCGTCACCATCATCATATACACCAATAACATCATCAATATCACTACAATCATCAAAATCATCATTAATCATCAAAATCATCATTATCATCATTATCATCAATATCATCATTCACCTCCCTGAGTTATACTCAGGTACAATCATCGACATTATCACAATCATTACTAACCTCCCCGAGTTATACTCAGGTACCATAATCAATAACATAATCAATACTCACCTCCCTGAGTTACACTCAGGTACTATGATCACCTCCCCGAGTTAGACTCAGGTACAACATTCACCTCCCTGAGCTACACCCCGCCCCTCACTGGGCTGGTGTATCTCAAGTACAATCACCTCCCCGAGTATACTCGCCCCTCACTAGGCTTGTGCATCTCGAGTACAATCACCTCCACGAGTTCACTCTACCCCTCACTGGGCATTGTGCACCTCGAGTACAATCACCTCCCTGAGTTACACTCGCCTCGCACTAGGCTTGTGTACCTCAACTACCTCATCATATATATTCAAACACCATTTACATCATTAGGTTAATTAAATCATCATCACATTATCACCTCCCCAAGTTATACTCAGGTACCATATTCACCTCCCCGAGTTAGACTCATGTTCAACACCCACATCATCATCACTAATCATTATAATTAGCACCATTCATCATCATCATCATGTATTATCATACATATTCACCAATCATCATCATCATCAAAATCATCATAAATATCACCAGATCTCATTATCATCATAAATAACATCAATCACCATCATCATGTATCATCATACATATTCACCAATCATCATCATCAAAATCATCATAAATATCACCAAATCTCATTATCATCATAAATAACATCAATCACCATCATCATGTATCACATTGTATATTATGCACCACAAAACATTATTAATATCATCATATTATTCCATATCATCACCAATCACATTGCATATTCACCCATCATTATGCACACCAAATCATCATCAACATCATTAATCATCAACACCATAATCATTATAAAGCATTATCAAACAACATCAATCATCATCAAGCACTTAGGATCTCAAAATCCACTCTGGTAATCGATTACCAACCTATAGTAATCGATTACCTGCAAACAAGGTCTCTGGTAATCGATTACAACCACCTTGTAATCGATTACCTGCAACCAAACACACTGGTATTCGATTACAACATCCCTGTAATCGATTACCTGCAAACAATCTCTCTGGTAATCGATTACCACCATCCTGTAATCGATTACCAGCGAACAAACAACACTTCTGGGCTATCCAGAACACCCTGGTAATCGATTACCAATTCTGGTAATCGATTACCCGCGACGCAGATCGCAGTTCTTGCGATCTCCACCAATTCCAAACCTCTCTATTCAATCTCTAATCAATCTTTTTCATCAAAATATCATCTATATGCGTTTATATTCATCAAACACCACCAAAGTATCAGTCTTTAACAGTTTTAAAAGGTTTTCCCATCAAAACCCCAAATCATCAAACTCTTATTAATCCCCTTTTCACTATTCATATTATTCTCATTCAATCTCCTCAAGATTCATCAAGAATCATACAATCAATCATCAATTACAGATTTCATCATCCATACTCAATATATATCAATTATTAATACGAATTAAAGTCTTAGGTTACTACCCAAGCATCCCCCACATGTACATACAAGCAATACCCTCCCCCTCACCGTACCTTGAAGTGAAGATCAAACAGCAAGGAAGATTCTTTCTTGGTTCTTGATTATTACTCCTCAGCAACCTCCTCTTGAGACTTGGTTTCTCCCCTCCATAGCGTTTCGCTCTCTGACGTTTTGAAAAATAAGGATTAGGATGAAGTGAGAACCCCTCCTTAAATAAATACTTAATTGGGCTAGGCCCACTCTCAACCCACTTATTCTATTTATTATTCTTATCATTTATTAAATAACCTTATTCATAAAATTTACTAATCTTACTAATATTATTATTTATTTATTTCTCTTATTTTATTAATTTTATTTTATTTAATAAAATTTGGGATGTTACAACTCTCCCCTCCTAAAAGAAAAATTCGTCCTCGAATTTTCCGAGATGAACAACTCTAGACAAGACTCCTCTTAATAGGTCGATCAAAGACAACTGCTTCACCAGAACAATCCAATAAGACATGGTTGGAAGATAACCAGTCACCAAGAATAATATCTAGTTGACTCAAAGGCAAACAGATCAAATTAACTAGGAATTCTTTACCTTCAACATGAATACAACAATTTAAGCACACTTCAAAATTAGAAACTGACCCACTAGCTTGGCGTTTCCACACTCAACACAAAAAGGCAAGGAAGAGACAAACAAGTTTAATTTAGACATCCAAGCAGGTGATAAGAAAGAGTGAATCGCACTAGAATTAAACAACACAATCAAGGATTACCCGCAATGAAACTCATACCTTAGATCAAGTCTTCGGAGGGAGCAGCTTTAGTACCACTCAAGGCAAAGACTCTCCCAGTAGTTTGAGGTTTACTGGCGCTCCCACTAGCACCTCCACTTGTTGCTGTAGCTCCTTGCTTCTTCTTGAGAGGACAATTACAGGAAATATGTCCCTTTCCTTTGCAGACGTAGCAGGTAACCTCTGAATCTCCACATTGGTTTGCTTTATGTCCTTCCTTTCCGCATTTAAAACAAGTAATGGGAGTGGTAGCACCCCCGCTTCCACCCTTGGACGCTTGACTAGCCGTCGGAACGTTAACTCTTCTTCTGCTCTGCACCTTCACTGCCACCTCCAAACTTGGAGCCTCCTGTTGTGCGAGAATACGGTTCTCCCTTGCAAGCAGATTCAGACTTGTTCTGGTTCCTGATAGGTCCTCCGCTCTTGTAGTGCGCAGTTCTAGCTCGGTCGTCTTCAACGTATACTATGCATTTATTCACTAGCTCGTGAAATCGCGTTATCCCTTGGTAGTTGAACACTTGTTTGATCTCCGGGTGGAGACCGCTGAGAAAATTTACGCACTTTGACTCTTCATTAGCAGCTCCCTCATAGGTAGGACAGAATCGTACTAGCGCTTCAAACTTGGACGCGCAGTCTGCCACAGTGCCATCCCCTTGCTTTAATTCAAGGAACTCTATTTGTTTCTTGTTGCGCACATCATGTGGGAAGTACTTCTCCAGGAACATCGTCTTGAAGTTATCCCAGCTCAACGTTGTGCCCTCATCGATCATCCTCTGACAGGTGATCTGCCACCGGAAGCCGGCATCCCCTGATAACATGAATGCTGCTATGGTCACCTTCTGTAGCATAGGGCAGTCCATGGCTCTAAAGATCTTCTCAATCTCGTATATCCAATCGGCGGCTCCATCGCATTCATAACAGCCATGAAACGTAGGTGGATGGTTCCTCTGGAACTGTGCCAGCCAATCCGTCTCATGATGTTGGTTTAGGTTGCCAACAGCCTGCGCCATAGCCATTAAGGCATCGGCCATCGCTCTATCATTCCTCCCCCAGCCATTACTCTTCTGGTTCACAGAAAAGTAAATAAGTCCTATAATCAATTCAATCAAACAATCAATACAATCATTCAATCACACCACACATTAGCACATAGAAGCATAGTAAACTCATAACTCAAGGCCGGTGAACCGACCAACTCTGATACCAACTAATGTGACACCCTTCTACCCCAAACTCTTATACAGTAAATAAATCGAAACATTGGAAGATAATATCCCACAACGGGTAAAAAGGTTCACATAACTCTTCATTAAAACCACATTGTCTCAAAAACAACTCACTTAAAATAAAATAGAACTCCAATGTATTCAAATACTCAAGCAGCGGAATCTCCCAAAATAGAAATAACAAAACATCCTACTTGTCGTGCAAGGCATCCAAAACAGTTTACAAAATAAAAACCTTCCTAACTAGAAACATAAAGAAAGAACCCCAAAATTATGCCTTGATGTCACATATACCAGAGCACACTCCCTGTACTCAAAAACTCGACACCAGTTGTGTCTCTATCGTCACCTGTAAAATAACCACCGTTACACACTCCCTGTACTCAAAAACGCGACACCAGTTGTGTCTCCATCGTCACCTGTAAAATAACCACAGTGTAACGGTGAGGAAAAGAATACCACTCAAACATACACATAGGAGACTACCCCATCCTCACCCTCATATAAACAACATCATCATATATAACTCATTCTATCATCAAATGTAAAACATCGTCACCATCATCATATACACCAACAACATCATCAATATCACTACAATCATCATAATCATCATTAATCATCAAAATCATCATTATCCTCATACTCATCATTATCATCAATATCGTCATATTCATCATTATCATTGCACTCATCATTATCATCAATATCATCATATTCATCATTATCATCATACTCATCATTATCATCAATATCATCATTCACCTCCCTGATTTATACTCAGGTACAATCATCGACATTATCACAATCATTACTAACCTCCCCGAGTTATACTCAGGTACCATAATCAATAACATAATCAATACTCACCTCCCTGAGTTACACTCAGGTACTATGATCACCTCCCCGAGTTAGACTCAGGTACAACATTCACCTCCCTGAGTTACACCCCGCCCCTCACTGGGCTGGTGTATCTCAAGTACAATCACCTCCCCGAGTACACTCACCCCTCACTAGGCTTGTGCATCTCGAGTACAATCACCTCCCCGAGTTCACTCTACCCCTCACTGGGCATTGTGCACATCGAGTACAATCACCTCCCCGAGTACACTCTACCCCTCACTGGGCATTGTGCACCTCGAGTACAATCACCTCCCTGAGTTACACTTGCCTCTCACTAGGCTTGTGTACCTCAAGTACCACATCATATATATTCAAACACCATTTACATCATTAGGTTAATTAAATCATCATCACATTATCACCTCCCCGAGTTATACTCAGGTACCATATTCACCTCCCCGAGTTAGACTCATGTACAACACCCACATCATCATCATTAATCATTATAATTAGCACCATTCATCATCATCATGTATTATCATACATATTCACCAATCATCATCATCAAAATCATCATAAATATCACCAAATCTCATTATCATCATAAATAACATCAATCACCATCATCATGTATCATCATACATATTCACCAATCATCATCATCAAAATCATCATAAATATCACCAAATCTCATTATCATCATAAATAACATCAATCACCATCATCATGTATCACATTGTATATTATGCACCCCAAAACATTATTAATATCATCATATTATTCCATATCATCACCAATCACATTGCATATTCACCCATCATTATGCACACCAAATCATCATCAACATCATTAATCATCAACACCATAATCATTATAAAGCATTATCAAACAACATCAATGATCATCAAGCACTTAGGATCTCAAAATCCACTCTGGTAATCGATTACCAACCTATAGTAATCGATTACCTACAAACAAGGTCTCTGGTAATCGATTACAACCACCTTGTAATCGATTACCTGCAACCAAACACACTGGTAATCGATTACAACATCCCTGTAATCGATTACCTGCAAACAATCTCTCTGGTAATCGATTACCACCATCCTGTAATCGATTACCAACGAACAAACAACACTTCTGGGCTATCTAGAACACCCTGGTAATCGATTACCACTCCTGGTAATCGATTACCCGCGACGCAGATCGCAGTTCTTGCAATCTCCACCAATTCCAAACCTCTCTATTCAATCTCTAATCAATCATTTTCATCAAAATATCATCTATATGCGTTTATATTCATCAAACACCACCAAAGTATCAGTCTTTAACAGTTTTACAAGGTTTTCCCATCAAAACCCCAAATCATCAAACCCTTATTAATCCCCTTTTCACTATTCATATTATTCTCATTCAATCTCCTCAAGATTCATCAAGAATCATACAATCAATCATCAATTACAGTTTTCATCATTCATACTCAATATATATCAATTATTAATACGAATTAAAGTCTTAGGTTACTACCCAAGCATCCCCCACATGTACATACAAGCAATACCCTCTGACCCACCGTACCTTGAAGTGAAGATCAAACAGCAAGGAAGATTCTTTCTTGGTTCTTGATGATTACTCCTCAGCAACCTCCTCTTGAGACTTGGTTTCTCCCCTCTTTAACGTTTCGCTCTCTGACGTTTTGAAAAATAAGGATTATTGTAAATAGTAGTGTTATAACTTTTTTTCTTTGACCTATAGCCGCTTTTAGTAAAATAAACCCATATATAATTTGCTTGATAATGAAAAATTTACATAAAATATATTATATTTAAATTAATATTATAAGGATAAATATCTATATCATGTAAGAATAAAAAAATTACATGAAAGAACATTCATATTTAAATCATAAACTTAAGAATATGTGAAGATACAATAATTTAAGTCTAAGAGAAAAAGTACACCCGCACGAGGATGATCGTTCTAGATGAAAACAAAGGTTTATCATTAATTGTATCTCATAAAATGACATTATTTAAATTTCAAATTAGATTAATCATTACCTATTATTGTTTCATTTAAAATTACTCAATTTTTTAAATTAATTAAATTATGATTTTATTGATAAAAAATTTCTTTTGCATTTTCTTATAATGTTTTATAGATCACGGATGAATAAATATTTACATAAAGTTTATTAATATATAAATGTTAATTTAGTAAATAGATTACAAAATGCAAATATAATTTATTAGGAAATGTGTCTATTGTTTAATTTAGTAAACGGTAGTTGTATGGCTTTTTTCTTTGGCCTTTAGACCTAAAACGAGGGAAACATAATTTACCCGACAATGAAAAACTTATATAAGATGTATTAATATTTAAATTATAGGTGTAAATATTCGTATCATGTATAAATAAAATATTTGCATGAAAACAAATTCATATTTAGATCATAAAAGTTAAAATATTTTATGAAGACATAATAATAATTAGGTTGATTTTATTCCATCATTTATATATTTCTTAGTCAGTATATTTTAGTTTAAAAATCCTATTATAACCAACATGTCAACGTATTGACCCGTGCGAAGCACGGGCACCCTGCTAGTTAACTTGATATTAATATAGTTATTCAAGTGTATTTGACATTCAAAATTTAACGCAATGTAATATATGTTTCTTATTATATTTAGTCTATTGTATTTAATTTATATACTCCATCAGGTCTTATTTATAAGACAATTTAAATAAAAAAACATATTAAGAAAAGTAATTAATGCATGAATTTTCAAGAAATTATTCTACAGATTACAAGTTTACATTATAAAAAGTCAGTTTTTAGCGACGACCCACCAGTTGTCGCTAAAAGCCTCGTCGTTGAAGTAGGCTTGCTTGAGCGCGCCTGAGTGAGGATATCGGCAATGAGGGGAATTTTCATTCTGGTTTTCTCGCTCATGCTCACTCAAGCGAGGACGGAGCGTGAAAATAGAGGGTTCCTATGTGAAATTTTGCTCGGGCTCGCTCGGAGCGCGCTCGAGCGAGAAAGGGCTTCTCGCTCAGTATCGCTCCAGCGCGCGCTAAGCGAGAGCGCGTGAGCAGGAATCCTGATACTCTCGCTCAGGCTCGCTTGAGAGAGAGCGCGATTTCAGGGCGCCTTAAAAACACATGTTTAGGGCTATTCTCACACTTTCTTCTGGTCTTCTTCATTTTAGAGAGAGAGAGAGAAACTCCATTGGAGCTTGAAGAAAGGAGATCAAGGCCAAGGACCTCACCCTCCAACCTTCCTCAACTTCTTCCCTCTTTCATTTGAGCTTCTTTGAGGTGAGTATAACTTACACATCCACCTCCATCTTAGTTGAATCTCTTGTATGAACCCCAGCCACTTCCTACCCCCTTTCTCTAGCTTTATATGTTTTTGTATGCTTGTTGTTGTCTCTTTAATCGATTTAGATTATACATTGTATGTTAGGGTTTGACTAACCGCTTTATGTTTGTATATTCATGATGTAATTGCACATTGTTACCCTTATTAGCTTGTATACTTTGAAAGTTGAAACTGAATTTGGCTTATGGCCATCAAACCCTAATTAATTAAGCCTGACTTCGGTCTAGAATAAGACTAAAATGAGTTTGGCTTCGGCCCAGAGTATTTGGCTTCGACCCTGATTATGAGTGTTGGCTTCGGCCCAGAACAATGTATGAAAACTTGACTTCGGTCCAGAATAAGTGGCCGGTATTAGTCCCCAAGGGAGACGTTCCTTGTAGTCTGGGAGACGTTCCTTGTAGTCTGAGCTCAGGTCTAGCCTTAGAATTAGTGAAAAGACCCCGTCTACCGGGAAAAGCAGGTTATGAGTATCTAGTTGTTCGAGTTGAGAATGATTGTATTATTTGACATTTATTTGATTGATTGTTGCATAACATTTGCCTGTTTTTCCTACATTGCATGAGCATAGTTATATTCACTAAGACACCTGTCTCACCACACGTTTTGTGGTTATATTTTAGATGCACAGGTTCCACCCCGGCCAGGGCAGTGAGCGTGGAGGCGCTCAGGAGTTTTAGTTATTTTGATATATTTAGACACTTTGAGTATTTAGATGTTTTTATTTGATGATTGTATGTTAGGATATTATTTTTAGGTATATGACTGTACATGTGCAATCTGCGGGCCTCTCTTCTTTGCTTTGGGCACATGTATAGGGGTACTCGAGTGATGTACACAAATATTACTTGGTTGAGCCCTCGTGGAAATTAAATATTCAGTTTACATTTTCATATATTGTTTGAGTAATCGTTGGACGCTTAAACTTTACATGATATTTGTCTTGTGATATTTAAAATGACGCGAAATAATTTTAGAATTTCAGGAGTTTTGCGTCCAACGATCTTAACTCTTGGATTTATAAATTAGGACGTTACAACCGACACTAGTTCCATGGTCGTCACAACATAGCGATAGTTCCATGGCCGTCACAACATAGCGTCGGTCTGGCCGATCGACGCTAATTTTTTTTTAAAAAATCCTTTCTTCATAGAGTTATCAATTGTGAGAATCGAACCCACAACCCCAGAACTTGCATAATACCAAGAAGGAGCATTACCATTACGCTAAGTTTATTTGTTGAAATATATAGTGAAAAATATTATATGCATAGTGAAAAGATAACAAGAAATTAGCGTCGGCCAGACCGACACTAACTTTACGAAGGCCGGCGCTAAATAATTTTTTTGCCTTTAGCGTCGGCCAGCTAAATAAAAAATTAAAAAAAAAATTATTTTACCATTAGCGTTGACCTGCCCGACACTACATAAAAAATGTAAAAGAAAGTAAAATTGCCTTTTAGCGTCGGCCTTGCGTCGACCTGGTCGACGCTACTAGCGATGGTGTCGTGACTGACGCTACCCATTCGCATCTAAATCGCTGATTTGTTGTAGTATTACCCCTATTTAAAATTAAATTCTACTACCATGTAATTGTGTCACTTTAAAATCTTTAATGGTCAATAAGGTCAGATATGAGAAAAAATAATAAATGCTTTTAGATTTGTGTACTTTGTTTTATAAATAGAACCATGAATAAGCTTTAAACGTTGTCTTATAAATAGGACTGGAGAGAGTAACATTTAAAATTGATAATAATTATTATATTCTGAATGAATGGTAATGGATGTTTTGTAGTTCATGTACTATATTTATTTAAGGTTATATAATTTTTTTATGAGTTTAATTACTATACACCGTCAGTGTAAACAAATTTTACACTCTCATTCAATGATATTTTACCATATCAATTAATGAAGATGACACCTCATGTGTCATTAAGCTCATTAAATGATGTGTCATGTAACGTCCTAATTTTTAAATTCAAGAATATTGTCCGTTAGAAACACTATTCTCGAATTCCTGAAGTTATTTTGCGCCATTACCGATATCTTTACATACATAATCATCAAATACTTACGTAGCTCCAACTATTACATAAGCCCAAACAATAAATTAAACACCATAATACAAATGCCACTTTGTGGCTCAAAAATACGTTATCCTTGATTATAGAGTTTCCTGACCTAACTTAACATAACTTAACATTTGTACAATAATTTCCGTCACGGAATACAAGATAGACAACCAGGGGTGGAATACTCCATTCTAATAGCTTCAACTTCCACGTCCAATCATCCAGCCAATTAATCTTGCATATCTAAAATGAACCCCACAACACGGGGTGAGACTAATGTCCTAGCGAGTATAACTATGCATGCAAGCAGTGTGGGGAGGACAAGCAAATGAGATGCAACATAAAGCTAAACCAATCATACATAAATTAGTTTAATCACAATTCACCATAGCATCACAAGCTAACCTAAATTAAACATGATATGCATGACCCTATATTACCCGGAAGACAGGGTCTTATCACTAGACTAGGGCTAGACCTGAGCTCAGACTACAAGGAACGTCTTCCTTAGGCATACACCGCCAATTACCTGGGGGCTGAAACCTGTGTTTTAACTGGGGACCAAAGTCCAACTAGGGACCAAAGTCCAATCTTGATTAATTAAGGTGAACTGGGAACGAAGCCAAAACAGGGGTCAAAGTCGTAACTGGTGCCGAAGCCAAAATCTACGGCCGAAGCCATTTTTACTGTTTCCGAAGCCAAATTCATTTTCAACTAGGAGTCTTAGCTCAAATCCATTTTCCAACTAACTGGGGACAAAGGCCTTAATGCAAATGCTCACAAATAACAATTAACACATGAATCATGATAAATCTAAACATTCTTAGAGATAATGAAACCGTCATCATGTGAATCCCATAACCAAAACCCCACAATCATTACCAACATGTTATCCAAGTATGAATTATGAGTGTACAAGACAACGACAAGGGTGGGTGAAACCCTAAGGGCCTGTTTGGTTTACGAAAACATTTCCTGTTTCCATTTCCTGTTTTCACTCTGTTTCCTGTTTTCTGAAATTTTACAAAGGAAAAACTGGAAATGCTGGAAACAGCAAATTTTTGTTTCCAGCATTTCCAGTTTTTCCTTTGTAAAATTTCAGGAAACAGGAAACGAAAATGCAAACCAAACAGGCCCTAAGCATCCCATATTCCCAATCCCTACTTCTAATCCACTACAAATCATAGGAAACAACCAATCAATCAAACACATACAAGACTAAAGAGAAAGGGAAAGGAGGAGATAAGGTTCATAGAAGAGATTCAAGCATAAATGAGTGGAGGTGTGTGAGCTATACTCACCTCAAAGAAGCTCAAACGGAAGAAGGAAGAAGTTGAGGACGGTAAGGGAGCGAGATCCTTGGCCTTGATCTCATTCCTTCAAACTTCAATGAAGTTCCTCTCTCTAGAAATCTCTCCCTCTCTCTAAAATGAAGAAGAACAGAAGGAAATGTGAGAGAAGCCCTAAAAACGTGTTTTTAAGGCATCCTGAAAAAGTGCGCTCACTCAGGAGCACTTAAGTGATCGAGACCGGGCGAGAGTTCCTCTCTCGCTCAGGCGAGTCTGAGAGCGACCGGGCGAAATTTCCAACCAGAAACCCCCCATTCTGGCTCTGCATTCTCGCTCAGTCTCACCCGAGCGAGCCTGAGCAAGAAAACCAAAGTAGAATTTCCCCTTTTCTACTAAAGCCTTCGCCCAGGCGCGCTCAAGCGAGCCTGGGCAAAATTTCCAGATAGAAACTCCCTTTTTCTGCCTAGTACACTCGCTTCGCTTATGCACGCTCAAGCGAGCCTGGGCGAAATTACCAGACAAAATCACCTTGATTTCTCTTTTCCCCTATTTCTAACTTAGTTTTTCTCCCTCTTTGATTCTAATTCAATTCTCTCCCACTCAAACCTAATTCCTTTCCCTAAAATCTCTTTCTAACTTAGCTCTAGTCATCCAAATCTCTTTTCACTCTAATTTTGCCAAAACAATTCCTTTGTTCCTATAGCCTATTCCATTACTATTTCAACACACCTAATGATTAAAACATGGGATGATGCACTTCTCCCTAACCTTTTCTGATAATATACCTTTCCAATTTAGTTCATCTCTATCTAACCTCATTTTCTCATTCTTATACCATTATAATTCTATCTGACTCCGGGTGTGATTTCTTCTAAGTTTTGCCTACATTTGTTTTAGGTAACGCTTGGTTATTCTTCCAAAATTTCTCAAAACTCGAGACTCTTAGTTTATTTACCAAATTCTTGTCTAAATTCACATTCTAAGCCCCAATTTATCCTCCTACCTTTACCCTCCCCCTCTTGGTCGGATCCACAGCCTAAGGTTTTCACTATATTTTCTAGGCCCTAATTTTTGGGATGTTACATGTCAACACATCATTGGGTGACTGTGTAAAATTATTTTACATTGACAATGTATAGTTATTAAATCCATTTTTATTGGGATATGAGACATTTAATGTTATAAAATGTAATCAATATCGTAATTTCTAATAAATACCTTCAAATAGAATGCTTCCTTAATCGGTACCTTTAAGGCACTCATTAGTGAGATTCTTTAATTAAAACAACTTTAATAACAATATTCAAGTTAAGTTAATTAAATATCAATATAATGATTTTTTAACATGTGTAATATTGCACAGGATAATAAATCAAAAGTAGAAAAGTTTTATTGGAAATTACGACTGTCACAACATTCAATGAATTGAAAATATTGAATGTTACAATTTCCAATAAAATATTTTCACTTTAAATTTTTTTATGTGTATTATTGCACATATTAAAAAAACTGTTGATATAATTATTTAAGATTATTTCACATTTAAAATTTAACCAAGTGTAATATAAATGTCATCTTATAATATTTAATGTAGTATATTTAATTGATACAAGATTCAACATATTCATAGTAAGTATATATTAGATTCAATTGCAATAAATGTTACCAACAATTGATTAGTTCAAGTGATACATACTTGATTCTTTTTAAGTAACATATTATATTTGAGTCTAAGGTTTGAATATTGAGTATTGAGTATGCAAACCCTCCCTTGGTATGGAAGAAATCTTATTAATCCTACCATGACATGGATATTCCTCGTACATTTCTTTTTATTTGCCATAATTTTGCATAAACAACAAGAATTAAGGAATGAACTTATTTTTTAGTATAAAATATAAAACATTATATGAATAAATAACATTTAAAATGTATTAATAATTATATATTTTCAAAATAAAATTATATTATTAAATAGTTTTGGCCTATAAATATTAAATTAAATGTATGGTAAAAAAATAGATTAAATAATTTACTTAACTTAATACTACCTTCGGTCCTTTATATAAGAAACAAAAGGATAAAAATTTATGGTCCTATATATAAGAAATATATTACCAATTTTAGTTGCATTATTTGCTAAATACTTTAGATACCCTTAATTTATTATGAGTGGTTAACGAAGTATTCACTCATTTAACCATTTAATACTAAGGGTATTTGTATAAAAAAAACCTAAATTAATGACACTATTAATTAATATTAATATATTTAATGGATTTCCTTGATCTTGATTTCTTATATATAGGACCAGAGGTAGTATTAATATAATTATTTTAGAGTATTAGACTTTTAAAATTTAATGGAGTGTAATAAATGTTTCTTATAATATTTAATGTATTGCATTTAATGATATAACATTAACTTAATACTAAAATAACTATTTAAGTGTATTTGACATTTAAAATTTTATCCAATGAATACATGTTTTTTTTATAATATTTAATGTACTACATTTAATTGATATAACATTTAATATTCATAATTTTAATTATAATTACATTATGAATGAATTGTAATAGCTTTTTTTTTTATTCCGTATAATATATTTAAATAAGAGAAATACTAACGGGTGTCTTTAGAGTAATAGTTAAATAACCAACGGGGGTTGGTTCAAGTGGTACATGCTTGTTTCCCCCTAAGTAAGTGTAGGGTTCAAGTCTTGTGGATGAAAAAAATCTCCGCTGGGAGAACTAGCCCCACCATGATGTGAATGTTCCCGGCTTGAATAGGATTGTCTTCCGTGGAGGATACATGTGGTTAAACAAAAAAAGAGTAATAGTTAAATAACCAAATATAGGAAGCTTTTTAATGGGATATAAGAAATTTAATTTTTCAAAATACAATCAATTTCGTAATTTATAATAAATACATTTAAATATATTAATTAATTCCTTAATCAATACCTTTAGATCACTCGGTAATACATTTTTATCCTTAAACCTTAAAATCTACACCTTAGACCATTAATTTATGTTGAATTTTAAAAGAATGGAATTAGGTATAATTTTGGGATAAAGATCCCTTTTTTCCCAACATATTACTTCTTGATATGAATCTTATATTCAGAATATTGGTACTCATTAATTTGAGTAAGTATAGTACTATTATTTTCATGTAAAATGATTATTTCCGCGTGGTATATTCTTACTCTCAATTTTTTTTGTTTTTCAAATATATCTACTAATGATCTAGATACCACTGTGCTTTCATGGAATTTTTTTATTTCTATATATTATAATCATTTACCCTGGACCTATACTTTAAATTTAAATATGAATACATTTTATATAATTTTTTCTTAATATAGTGAATTATGTTTAACTCTTGTAGTCTATATACTAATTAATCAACATTCAGATATTAATAAAATTAATTTTATGTAAAGATTTATTACCTTGCTATGTATAAAAATAGTGTAAGTAAATTTAAAAAAGGTTTATGTATGAAATGATAATTCAATTTTAAAAACATTCATGTTTAATAATTTTTTAATAATGTTTTTACAATCGAAAATAATAAAATATAAGTAAAATATTTATAATCAACACAAATTACTAAAAAGAACTCAAGGAAAGTGTGATTTTAGCCCTATTAAATTAGATATCAATGAGTTTTCATGTGAAATGTCCATTCCCATTTGATATATTATTACTTTATAATTTAAATATTACAAAGTTTTTATATAAAAATAATCAATATAAATTTTAATATTTATATTTTACTTTATTATTATTCTTTCAATAGTTTAAATATTAATGTGTTTATGTAAATTTTTATCATGTGTGATTTTTTTACCCTATAATTTAATTATTAATAAATTTTTCTAGAAATCAATTATTAATATTCATTTATGTTAACTTCTCATCCCTATTGCACTTTTTTAGTTCATTGTCATGTTATATGATTATTATTCCTATAGTTACATATTAATAAACTTTTATTCAAAAATTCATCTCCATGTAATTAAAATGTATACTTTTCATTTTAATGTAAATGAGATTTTATATAAAGTTTTCATCTAAATGTATTTAAATACACATAGAGGGAGAGCTTTATCACTCATAGAAGCCCTACCCAACTTGAATAGATTGACTCCCACGGAGAATACCAGTGGTTTTGCATAAAAAAAATCTAAATATTTAAATATTTATCCTATAAGTTAATTATTCAAATCTATTATTAATTATTATATCAAAATGTATTATCAGTTCTTTAAAATATATAAAAACATAGATGCACTGAAAAATCTATCAAAATCTTCAAACTTAAAAATTTCATCTATAATTTATATATGCAATATTTATTCATATAACCACTTTGATAAATATTACACTTTTTTTTCTAAATGATATTTAAGAATTAAAGATAATTATTTTATCCTAAAGATATATCTAATATTCTAATTTTCAATATTTTTTATTCTTTCGTAATGTGAAAAAAAAAGTTAGTTTTCATATATTTTTACCTTTCCAAGCCCGACGTCGATGGAGTTCATCTCTTACGATCTGTTGAGTCGCCTGTTGTTTTTTATATAATATGGAGGGCAAAGCCCAATAACTACGACAGAACAAAACGATTATAGGAGGCCCTATAAGGTCCTGCGAGAGAAGACTAAGAGCAACTCCAACGGGGAGTGCTTACACGGGGCTTGTTTTTAAGAAACTTCAGAAGCATCTCACTTCCCGTTGGAGTTTGATGAGCTGGATAAATTAAAAGGAAGAATCGGAATACTTGTGGAAGCATCCGGATTTTCCGGGTCTTAGGAATAAAAATCAATAAAAAAATTGCAAATAACTGAATTGAGCGGGTGGGATTGAAGAGGGATTGAAGACAATTGCTATACCAAATCAAACAAATTACACAATTCTTAAATAAGATTACAGAAACCACCAACAAATCAGTATAGAAAATTACATAAAAATATACAAATAAGTTACAAAATAATAAAAAAAAATACAGAAAATTGAAGAAAAAAATATCAGAGATGAGCAGCGGAGAGATCAACAGATTGGGAACATGAAGGCAGCCGAAAATCAATAGATTTGCACCATGCACCATGAAATCTGAGAAGAAATAGGAGAGAAATCAACGGAAAGAAGAAAGATTCAATAGAGGAAAAATCAACAGACAAAGGGAAAATGATCAATGAAGGGAAAAATCAAAAGAGTAAGGGAAAGCCAAAGAATATAGGGGACTCGCCGAATGCATGAAATACAGAGGCAGATCGTGGCCTCAAGCGCGGCCATGCGAGACCACCGACATCATAGAAGCCCTTAGCAAAAAGGGTAAATAGAAACAAAAAAACGAGGGAAAAAAGAAATAAAAATCAGGGAAAGGTTGAGGCTTTGGGTAGCGGGAAAAGAGAGAAGGGTTGAGGCTTTGGGGTGTGGAAGAAGGCTGGTGGCCGAGAAGAGAGGTTGGTGGTCGTGGGAGAAGAAAGGGAGTTTGGGGTAGTGGACACACGGGCGTGAGGGAGTGAATGGGTCTTTTCTGAATTTTGGTGAGGTGATTGCTAGGGTGCCCTTTAGTGAGAGAGGGCATAGATGCCCTCTGTTAACTAACCAATAGCTGAATAGTTTTGTGGAAACTAATTTATTTTCAACACTTCCCATAATTTTTTCTTATTTCATTTTAACCATTTCCTTTTATTCAATTGTATTTTTTTCCTTTAACTTAAAATGTTAGAATTCTCTTTTGCCCTTCAAATTCCAACTGCTGCTGCGCCTCCACATCCTCACGCTCTGATCGTACTCCTCCACCGAGAACCTCCCAAGCTCTTCACTTCCTCAGAATACCTGCGCATAAAAGAAAACAAAAGAATATGAAGAGTAATAGAGACAAATAGTGTGAGACGGAAAAAAAACACAAAACACAAAGCAAGGCATCATGTGAAGTCACAGACTAGTATGTAAAATAGAAGACCTAGAAGAGAGGATGCAAAGTGCAAACAGAAGAAGGAGAGGAAAGGGGCGGCTACAGCCCAATCTGAAGGTTGTATGGTGTGGTTGTTTTAGTATGAAAGGTGTAACGTCCTAATTTCTCATTTCAAGAATAATGCTCGTTGGAAACACTATTCCGAATTTCTGAAATTATTTCGCGTCGTCTCAAGTATCGTCATCCAATCAAATAATTTCTTAGGCAATCCAACGCTTGCTTAAACGAAATACATCAGTTACTCAACATAATTCATACAAATACATGCCACTCTGTGGCTCTCAAAAGTAATCCAATTCTGGACGCAAATCTAATTCATTACAACATGACATAATTTAATTATATCTAAATGTCCTAGAGGTCAATCTAGCAGCTGAGGGGCAGGTGAATCTACCAAAGAACTCCAATCTCTTTATCCCTTGCTAAACAATTCTTCCTGCACAACTGAAATATAATTCCCATATCGTGGGATGAGACTACGTCCCAGTGAGCGTAACAAGTGTGTGCGGTGTGGGGAAAACAATCAAGAATCATCACAATTACACATATCTATCTAGAGCATCATGAATAAATGAATTACACATAATATATCATCATTGAAATAATGTTTATGATGCAATGCATGACTGTGAGGTGTTGTTACCCGACACCCGGGGTCTTTACACTGTAACGTGACTGTGATGAGCGCTCGACCATGTAACCAAGGACCGTCGTCCAGGGCTACCTATGATTAAGTCTTAAATAATGTTTAATTTTCATTTTGTGATTGGGGACCCCATCTCCCTCTTGGCCATGAGTTCGATGTGGTTACCCCATCTTTCTTAAATAATTTACCCGAAGGCCTGTGACTGTGACGGTCAATGACCCTGTGATAGCCCGAAGGCACTGTGATGGCTATAAGCCCTGTGATAACTTAACTCATCATTCGTGACTGTGATGGCCAAAGGCCCATGATTCCATAATAAAATATTCAAGGTTCATAATACATCATCATTATCTCAACTCATAATCCATGACTGTGATGGCCAAAGGCCCGTGATTTCATAAATAACATGTTCAAGGTTCATAACACATAATCACTCAAATCATCTACCCTATGGTTTTGCAATTCTAGACATCCAATCATCAATACATTCATAATTCATAAACTTATCTCATACATACATCATTATTCCATGGAAGAAAGGGAAAAAGAATGGGGAACATGTTGTGAGAACAATCAAGACAAACAAGTGAGAGTCACACCCACCTCAATAGAAGCCCTAAGAGAAGGGAAGAAGGTTGGGGAGGACTAGGGTTGGAGAGCCTTAGCTTTAATCCTCTTCCTCCAAGTTCCCAAGGCGTTCCTCTCTCTAGAAACCGCTCTTTCTCTCTCTAAAATGAAGAAGAAACGGAAAGAATTCAAGAAAGAAACCGTAACTTATGTTTTTAAAGTGCAGAGACCGGGCCTGCGCTCAAGCCTCGCTTGAGCGCAGCTCAAGCGCAAGTTCTCGCTCAAGCTGCGCTTGAGCTCAGCTCGAGCTGAATTTCTCAAATTGCTCTTTGTTTTCTGCGCTCAGGCTGCGCTCGAGCTCAGCTCGAGCGAGAACACCAGATTGCAATTTTCCCTTCTTGCTGATATCCTCGCTCAGGCTGCGCTTGAGCGAAAATGAGTCTAGATATTTGCGAATTAAGCTTTCTAATGAGATTGGAATCACCTCAATCGGACATCTACAACTCTAGATATTTGCAATAGATGCCCTTTAGTGAGAGAGGGCATAGATGCCCTCTGTTAACTAACCAATAGCTGAATAGTACACCAAGGTCATTAGGCCTAATTCCCAAAATTAAGCAATAACCTCAGTTTGTGCCCCTCTTGGTTCCAATTCAATTCTCTCCTTCTCAAACCTACTTTCTATCCTTCAAAACTTCTTCTAACTTAGTTCTTCTCATCCAAATCTTCACCACTCTAATCCTTGATAAATCTATTCCCTTGACTACGAGGCTCATTCTTCCATATTTAATGGCTAAGATCTCGGGTGTAGCTCTTCTCCCTAACTCTTTCTCATAATCCTTCCTTTCAACTTAATTCTTCTTTAACCAAACTAATTTTCTCATTCTTAAACATTTATACTTCTCTCTGATACATGGTGTGGTTCCTTCTAGGTCCTACCTACAGTCAATTAGCTTAATTCCTGTTTCCTTTTCTAAACTCTTTTAAAACTCATAATTCCTAATGGATTCCCTAATTTCTTGTCTGAAATCACACTTAACCTTCGAATTCTTACCCTACGTCTAACTTCCCTCTCTTGGCTAAGTTCATCACCTAAGGATTCTCTAGGTTTCCTAGGTTCCAGTTTCCGGGATGTTACAAAAGGGGTGGGCTGGAGTGATGGCTGGTGCGGCGCGCTCCGACGCGACTGAGCACGAAGGGAGTGGACGCACTGGATTTGAACAGCTGAGCGCGGATGGAGCGGCGGTGAAGAAGCTCCATCTGCTTGGATCTAAATGGCCAGAGGCCGTGGGGAGCGTCGATAACCACCTCCACTGTCGCCCAAACCTCATCGGACTGTCCCTCACCACCGCGCGAATCCATCTCCGGCCTCAGATCTCCGACCCACAGACTCCGAATCGCAGCCCAACCACCGTGTTTCGAAGCTTCGTTGCGGCTCCTCTGTGCGTGTCCTCGTCGTTCAAATCCATGTGTATGGACCCTCTTCACCAAGGGTCTGTGCTGTAGATATGGTTATGGGGTGATGGTGAGAAAGGGAGTGATCAGGAGGCGAGAGGTAAGACGCAGGAGAGGGCATGCCTAATTGTTGGGAAGTGTTAGGTCAAAATGAAATAAGAAAAAATTAAGGGAGGTGTTGAAAATAAAATTTAGTTTGCACAAAACTATTCATTCATTGGTTAGTCAACACAGGGCGTAAATGCTCTCTCTCACTAAAGGGCACCCTAGCAATCACCTTATGGTGAATGAGTCTTATTTTTGGATGGGGAGGCGTGAGGGAATTTGGGGGAGTGGCTGGTGGGTGGGTCTTTCTGGAAGGGAGACATGATTAACGTATTTGATAGGGTGAAACGAAAAAAAAGGGGTGCACAAGATTTTTGGGAAAAAATTGTAATTGATGGGGTAAAACAAAAAAAGAATCGTTTCATCAATGTGTTTTACGCCTTACATATTATAATTTTTTTTAATTAAGTTTTAATTTTTTTTATTTAATTATATTTAAATTGATCTAAAATAGTGTATTTTTTATATTCAAATACAATAATATTTCATTAATTACTATGTTTAAATTTAATTTAGAGAATTAATTTTTATTTAATTACATTTAAATTTTATTTATAAAATTATTTTTTATTTAAATACATTTAAATTTTATTTATGAATTAGTATGTTAAATTCAATTAAAATATATTAAAATAATAAAAGTAGGGTAGCTTGTGGGGTCCATTTTGGAGTTCTTGTAAAGTTGCTCTGTTGGAGTGTAGAGTTGCTTAAATTGTAAAAAGAGATGATGTGTACAAGTAGGACCCACATATAAAATAATATATTATGTTTTAAGCAACTTTGATGGAGTGCTCCATTGGAGATGGTCTAACAATGCCATTAGGGGGATCCTGGACCACATGAATTCCAAAGGTGGATTGAAGGCCAAGACTAGCTACTTTATCTGCAACTTGGTTAACCTCTCTAAACACATAAATAATGATAATAAAAGAATGCAATGGCACTTCTAATAAATTGGACAATTTTGTCTACAAGGATGGTCGAGATTACAACTTTTTGTGATCAAATCCATTACAATCCTAGAGTGAGATTCAATCCAGAGGTGATTTATGCAATTATCATCAACTATGCATATCACAGTGAAGATCCCCACAACTCAGCCATATTAATGGTAGTGCTTCCAAGTCTTCTAGTAAATCCTGACGGCCATCTGCCCTGAGCATCCTGAAAAATGCCACTATAATGTCCTAATTTCGCAAATCTAGAAATAATGCCAGTTGGAAACACATTCCTAAATTTACAGAATTATTTTTCGCGGCATTACTGATATCGTCAACACTCACATACAATGCGCTCAAGTAATTCAAACGATTACATAAGCTCAATTCATAATTTACATAATCACAAATTAATACAATTCAAATGCCACCATGTGTCCCAAAATATACAAATAGGTAAGTTAAATCTAATCCAATACATGTTCATAGAAATATGACTATAGGTCAAAAGGGGGATGTGAAAAATTGGAAGGGTTCACTTGTGAATTCCCAATGCTCATTGGTCAAGCATCCAGTCGAGAACCGTAACACCTGAAGTAAATATTGTAATCACAAGAAGGGGGTTGAATTGTGATCTCTCAAAAATTCTGCACTTTCTTCTTATATTATTTCTGCTCAAGTTGGATACTTGGCTAATATTAGAAGTTCAAGGGTTAATTTACACAAACTTAATTATATTTATAGTATGTAGAAAATATGGTTCCTTTGATTGGAACCTTCTTGAGGTAACACTTACTTAGGTACTAAATAGACATAAAACCTTTTTATGCAAACGATATAACAATTAAGATATGAGTATAATCAGCAATAGTAAAGAGAGTAAGGTAAGAAGAAGATTGCACACAACATTTATACTGGTTCACCTTTCAACCTTGAGGCTACGTCCAGACCCTACTCCCAGTAGGATTTACCACTATATCAACCTTGATACAATGACTTCTTGGGTGTTCCTCACCACCACTGTTCTTCTGTAGCCTCTTCAGGCTCAACCCGGCCAGTATTTGATTATAACCCTAAGCTGATTTATACTTTGATGTTATACTCTGAGCTAATTATAACCCTCTAAATGATAAATTTTGGCTGCTGGTATGGGGTTTTACAGGTGTTTAATAACTCTCATTGGGAAATGTTGAATAAACAAAGGAAATTCTACCAAAATTTTATAGGTTAGATGACTAAAGTTAATGAACTTATTAGTCATGGTTTAGGATGTTGTTAAGCATATTCTATGCAAAACTTTTGACATTAGTTTCAAGGATGAATTCTAGCTGCTGGTGTGGAGTTTTATAGGTGTTTGATAACTCTCATTGGGAAATGTTGAATAAACAAAGGAAACTCTGCCAAAATTTTTATATGTTAGATGACTAAAGTTAATGAACTAATAAGTCATGGTTTAGGATGTTGTTAAGCATATTCTATGCAAAACTTTTGACATTAGTTTCAAGGATGAATTCTGGCTGCTGGTGTGGAGTTTTACAGGTGTTTGATAAATTGGGAAAACTTGTATAAACAGAGGAAACTCTCTAGTAATCGATTACTGTAATATTGTAATTGATTACTGCGTTCCCAGATTCCATTAAAATGCAAAAAAAAAAAATAGGAGGGTGCTTCCTTGGAGCGCCCTGGTTTTACACAAGGGTGCTTCCTTGGAGCGCCCTCCCTAAGCACGTCCTGTGCATATGGAGGGCGCTCCAAGGCAGCGCCCTTGTTGTGTAAAACCATGGCGCTCTAAGGAAGTGCCCTCCCAAACAGACACTACGCTGAGGGCGCTTCCGTGTTTTTTTTAAGCGCCCTCTATTGACTTCCGTCAGAGCATTTCTGGGCACGCCCTCCTTTTAACGACCAAACAAGAGCAGTTTCTATTAGTGCGCACGGAAGTGCCCTTTTATGGTGCACGGGAGCGCCCTAAATGCCCTTTTCTGGCATAGTGTCAGTATTCTTCCGCAGCCTCTGCAGGCTCTTACAATAGTTTTTTTTTACAAACAGCAGGGCACGGCTTACTTTTGCAGACTTAAACTAATTATCTCTCAAGAGAATCTAACTCTTTTAGATTCTTGAGTTACAGAAGGCAATGTGATGAAATTACAAAGAACAAAGGCTCATAGTTTACAATAAATTAAGCACATCAAGAATACTTGAGCCAACACACACTTTTTCTCACTTTCCTAACTATTTCAACTCAGAACTGAAAGATATGTAGAAAGTGAAAATTTTGCAGAAGGTACAATGGTAATTTTCTTGAACTATATGGAGCTTCTTCTGCTGAAATAGTTGTGTATATAATTTTGGAGGAGAAGGCTTCTATTTATAGCCAAGGGAATGGAATATAGTCGTTGGAAGTGCCTTGGAGAGTAAGTTAAGCAACCAGCTGGAAGTGCAGCAGCTGTCACTGTCATGTGCAACTTTTTCTCTTTCCTTGGTTTGACCGGTCCTATCTTCTGAAGCCTGTATCTTCTCTAGTAGGAAACTCAATCTGTAATTGGTTTCCTTATTGATTTGCATTTTGATTTTGTGTAATAATTACTGTTTTTTATGTAATTATATTTAAATGAGGAGCATACCCACTAAGTACTGAAATAATCCTCTTAAGTCAGATTCTACTTCTTCTGATGTTGCTGTTGAAAGCTTTTCTTCTTGGAGCTTTAAATATAATGATAGCAACATTTTCTCCTTTCTTCTCAAAGAATTTTCTTTTTATTTTTCATGATGGAATGTCTCTAGAGGTCAGAAGATGTTCTTTCTGAAGACTTTGAGTTTTGCTGACTTGAATGTATCTTCTGAGGATTTCCTGACAAACTGTTTCTTCTGAAGTTATTCTGAGATATTTTCTTGTGATTCTTCTCAATAGCTTTCTTGCTTTCACCTTACTTAATTCTTTATTTTCTTTAATGTAAGGTGATACTCATTGGACATTTGTTTCTTACTTAAATTTCACGTGAAATAGAATCTATATCATGCTTTGTTTCTTCTGATATGTTTCTGCAGTGGATTTTCTTATCCTTTTAGTTGTTTCTACTTGAACCAACTCAATTTGAAACATTAGTCCATATATTCAGAATTATAGTGAGTATATATAAGAGGGGTTCAACTTACACTAGTGTGAGTTACATTAAGTATTGCATTATTCACCATCGTGATTATTTTGAATTAAATAATTTTGGATTAATGTAAAATTTTATAAATATAATCTATATGACTATAACTTTCAAAATGAAGGTGGATTTTAAAATACAATTTTCTGAAAAAAATTAATGGTGTAACACTTGGTGCAAAACCACATGTATCCTCCAAAGGTGGCAATCCTGTTCGAGCCGGGTAGGACTTCTATGGGTGGCATGGCTCTCCCTCCGAGTATTTAGCACAACTGCATACCTAGGGCTCGGACTCGAGACTACTGGTTTAAGTTGAAACCCCCCCCCCCCCCACATATATATAGATAGTATTTAATGTTCCAAATCCAATTATATAAAACCATGATTTCCAATATAAGTCTTCTATATATGAATTCTTTAACAAAAGGGCACTCATTATATATATATATATAATGAGTGCCCTTTTGTTGAGAAATTTGTAACATCCCGAAAATTAGGACCTAAAAAATGTATAGTGAAAGCCTTAGGCTGTGAATCCGGCCAAGAGATGAAGGTTAGAGGTAGGATGAGAAATTGGGGATTAGAGTGTGAATTTAGACAAGAACTAGATAAATAAACTAAAAGTTTCAAGTTTAAAGAGATTTTGGAGGGAAAAATCAAGTATTAAGCCAAACATGATCGTAAAGTTAATTTAGGAGGAGTCACACTCAGTGGTGGAAGGTATAGCATGGTGAAGAGGTGAGGGAGGAAATAGAGACCTTGGAATTAGGAAATTAGATCAAGATGGAAGGAACTAAGCCTAAAAGAATTTGTGGGAAGGAAGAAGAGGGGCGTAGATTCAAGGACTCGGGGTAGAAAGGTGATTTTATAGGAAAGAACAAGGGATTAGAGGGGGGTATTCTAATGGACACTTAGACCCTTTAACCTTAGCCTTATTGAAGTGAATTGATGATTTACAACATGGTTTACGTGATGTGTGCCCCGTTGGGCTTCAACCAAGGTTGTTGCTTAATTTTGGTTTTTAAGTCTGATGGCCTTGGTGTACTAATTTGATAATATCTAGAGTTGTAGGTGTCTAATTGATGTGATTCTACTTGCATTAGAAAGCCAAGATCCGAGGTTTCGGTTTGATATATAATATGATACTATTCCGATCTCATTTGAGCCCCCAAACGTCCTGATAATATTGCTCAGCCTCGCTTGAGCGAGCTTGAGCTAGAATATCAGCAGAAACAAAGAAAATTATTCTGGTTTCTCGCTCAGAGCTCGCCCGAGCGAGGCCTAAGCGTAGAAAACATAGAGGTTTGGGCGAAATTCAACTCAGCATGCGCTCGAGCGGGCGTCGAGCGAGCGACTCAATTTTCCTTTTTTCTTCGCTCAGGCTCCGCCCAAGCGAGCCTGAGCAGGAAGAACGCCATAAAAACACATTTTCAGGGTTTCTTCCTCATTATTTTTCCTTCACCAACCTTTTAGAGAGGGGGAGATTTCTAGAGAGAGAAGGGGTAGATTGAAGGAGGAATCATGGATTGGAGCCACCTACGCCGTTCAAGGAGCTTGGATCTTCATCCTCATCCCTCCATTCTTCTCTATTTCCTCCATTAGAGGTGAGTGTGGTTCACCCACTCACTTTCATTTTGATTGAACTTCCATGTATGCTCCCTAATCTCACTTTCCTTGCTTATATGGTTGTTTGTGGTTGATTAGAGATGAATCTAGGGTTGATTGTTGGATTGATTGGTTGTATACTTTAATGGCTCAAACCCTAGGTTAGAGGATTTTGGATTTTGTCTATTTGTGGATTGTTGATGTTGAGACCTTGGAAGAGTTGTATGCTCATGCTCATGCTCATGAAATTATTGTCATTTCTCATGTCACCATTCATTCATGTTTTGAAAGAAAAGATTTGGGTCTTAGGACCTCATGTTTTGAAGGAAAAAAATTGGGTCTTAGGACCTCATGTAATTAAAGTGGGGAATTGGGTCTTAGGACCTCATGCAATTAAAGAGAAGAATTGGGTCTTCGGACCTCATGTTCATGGGTCTGCGAACCAAAGAGATAAATGAGAAACAAGGTAATCACATCTACTCCTAGGCCAAGGGGTAAATGGGAATCCTCAATTGAAAAAAACCACATGCATAGCATCCTTGTTTGCTAATAAAACTTAATCATATAAGTGTCCCTAGACGACGGTCCTTGGTCACGATGCAGAGCGCTCAAATCATGTAACAGTGAAAAGACATCTCGGGTGTGGATTAAACACTTTATTTCTTCTTGAGGAAGTATTTATTTGATTTCATAGTTATAATACCCATGATTATGTGTTTAAACATCTATTGATTGAGTTGTTGCACTTCCATCTGCCTGAAATCCCTACACTGCATGTTTTATCACATTCATTGGGACGCAAGTCTCACCCCACATTGTGGGAGATATATTCAGATGTGTAGGCTGTTGTCCTGAGGCTAGACTGGAGTGTTGAGGGATCTTTTGGATGGATTGTTGAAAACATATCCGTGTAGTCCCATTTTTGGAATTTTTGTATAGTGGATAGGATGTGAATTTGTAGCGTTGTAGTTAAGCCACTGAGTGGCACTTTGGTTGTTATCATTAAGTTGTATTTGATTAATTTATGCTTAAGTAAGGGTTGGATTACCTAAGAGTTGTGATGTATTGTTTGTTGATATCAATAATGCACGAAATAATTTCAAGAATTTGGAAATGGTGCTCTCAACAAGCATTATTTCTGAATTTAGGAATTAGGACGTTACAGAATCCATATATAGAAGATTTACATTGATAATAATGGTTTTATATAATTGGATTTGAAACAGTAAATACTACTAGGGCTGGGCAAGAAACCGAAGCCCGACCCGCAACCGACTAAACCGCAGAAATAAAACTGGTTGCGGGCGGGTTTGTCCGGGTTTCGGGTAGAAAAAGGAGAAAAAACGAGTTTACAGCGGGTATCATGGTCGTGCTCGGGTGAACAAGTTTTATTTCGTATAGGCCCAATACCGACCGAAGCTTAATAAGCCATTTAAAACAGGATTTGGGCGTGGCCCAATAACCATCAGGTAACAAGTAATCCTAGGTATAAAAACAAAATTTTCATTCTCCCCTTTCATTTTTGCGCCATAGAGCCTCCCTCCCACCCTCAATCTCACTCTCACTCTCATTTCACTCTCCCTTCTCTCTGATCTTCTCCTCCCCCTACCTCATCTTCCTTCCTTCCCACTCACCGCTGTGCATGACGCTTACCGCAGCCAACATCGGTCTCCCACCGCTCATCGCGGCCAGATCTGCGTAGGAAGCGGCCAGATCTATCTTCTTCCTTCTCTGTTCGCTGGTGGTGGTGGCTTGCCCGTCGTCGTTCGTCCTCTGTTTGCAGCTGTGGTGCTCCGCCCCTCGCCCTTCCTCTCCGTTCACTGCTGGTGGTGCTCCATCCCCTTGGTTGTTTTCTCTGGGTTGGGATTTGAAGCCCCTTCTCTGTTTTTCTTCACTCATGGTGATTTTTTTTTGCAGCTTAGTGCTGGACTGAAGCATCAACAGATTCTTTGGTTTTCTTTTTTTATTTCTTGATTCTTTTTTCTGTATGATTCAATTTTTTGGTGGATTTCTGAATGGTTGTACTGTAAATTGTAATTATTTTTTTCTGGTTGTTTTTCTTCTGAAATTGGAAGACTCTAAGACTGGACCTACTTATTTTTCTTATGCATTGCCAAAAATTAATTTAGTTTTAATTTTGGTATTTATTAATTAAAATTGTGTTTATATGGCACAATATATTCAGTTCTTTAAAAAATTGGCTAAAAAACGCTTAAAAAAACTTACTAGGCCTTAAAAAGTTAGCAAGCCCAATAATGTTCATAACCCGCCACTATCCACCCGATTAACCTGTTAACCGAACAACCCACAATCCGACTTATTCGAGGCCCAAATCGGATGAAATTGGGCCAAATATTTAGATGGTAGGTTTCCTTCGGATTGGGCTTTTTGGGCCTAAATCCGACCAAGACCGACCATTGCCCATCCCTAAATACTACATAATTTCATAAATTTTGATTCTATAATCAATATCCTTAAGACACTAGTTAGCATTTTCGATATGTGTGTGTTTCTTTATTAATTATATGAGTATATGTGTCTGTATTATTTTTTTCTTATAAAATGTTAGTGGGGTGGGTCGTGGCTCCTCTTGGCTCCAACCAAGCTCCACCACTTAGTCCCATAGACTCTTTGTGGGACCCACCCTGGGGATACATCTATCTATCTCCTACTGGACTTGTCCAGTACTAGAAAGGACCCCTACTGCTTTGTTCTTAGGCCTATCTGCATCACTAGTTCTTCCGAAGGATCTTAACTTTAAGCACCAAGTGCCTAATTTTTAACAACAATGAAGCACCTGTGTCTTTGGTTTTTATTTTAGCATCGGTGCTTATAAAAGCACGTGTGCTTAACATTAAAAAAAATTATTGTGTAGTGTATGGTTGATTGGTGGGTGGGTTGTGGGGTCCATTTAAGAAATATTTAGAGTCATTGAGATTAAGATAAAAGGTGATTGGGTTGGTTAAAATAATAAAAATTATATAATAAGATGGAAAAATGTGAAAAATTATAAAATATTGGTTTAAGAAATTTTTGAGTGGTGCTATAATAAAGATGCCTTAGGAAGAACAAAACACAAGAAATTCACAAGTCACGGACTACCTTGCTTGAGGCCAAACTCAAGATGTTTATCTACCAAATAAAAAACTCAACAAGGATGTTTTATTGAGGCACAGTTGCGGTTATTGTGGCGTGCCTGGGGTTTGTAAGAATTGATGTTATGTTCACAAAACCAATTTCCCTCAGTGTTTCGTCCATATCTGTCAAGTAGTACTCATCCAAAAAGGGTTCCGTACTCTTCATCAATGTAAACAGCACCGGAGGCAATTCCTACAACACAAAAAAAAAAAAGAAGGTTGATGATATTCCTAAACTAACAGCAATGTACCATAAGCTACATGGAAAGCTGTTCTATCGGATTCAGATCTATAAAATCTGACTTCATTCTGATTGCATCAAAATGAAAAACATAGGCTGTATTAAGAATTTTATTACTGGCTATAAGTAATCTTCTGACATGATGACAACTGAACTATATATGCTTATGGTAGGTAACAATTTAATTCTTTGCTGCAAATCATATCACTAAAAGGGTCCTAACGTCACTTCTTCTACAGCTCTTAAGCTTTTTAATACATTTTCTTACTTGTTAATACTCACAGGTTTAGCACAACAACAGAAAAAGCTATGTAAAAAACTTAATGTATTGATTATATGATAGATCAAGCAGATAAGCAGAGGACAATATATACCTGTAGGGCCTTCGCCTTCGGCTACAGAATGAAGCAAGAATGATATGAGTGTTTATTGGAGGATAAAACAAATAATAATAACAATAATAATAATAATAGTAATAAGCATAGTATATACCGAAAGATCTATCATAGCAAGTGTGCCTCCAGTTCGAAGGAGCCGGAATGCTTCCCTTGCTATATTTTTTATAGCTCTTGCAGGACATTCATGAAGCTGAATAAAAATAGGGAGTCCAGACATTACAATCCATTAAATATCTTACAAAAAATTTTGTCAGAGTAATCTATCTAAGCATCTATTAATTGACATGGTGAACAACATTCAAAAGATGTCATCACTCAGCTGCATGTTGGTTGGGACTCACCTAGGGTTCTTTATTTCAATTCCACGACACCTTTCCAGAAATATAGCTAAAAATCCACAACATTTTTTAAAGACTCCACTACTTTAAGAAGCAGAATATGCGTTTGCGAATTGCTATGTTTAAAAAATATCAGGAATATTGTGATATGAAATTGGAAATCTACAATTGATTTAATGCAAGAATAGTGAAAAATATCAGAACGTGTTTGGTATGAGAAAACATTTTTTGTTTCCACTTTCTTTCTTGTTTTCAAAGATTTATAATGGAAATATTGAAAAAAAAAACTGTTTCCAATCTTTGAAAATAGAAAACAAAATGAAGACAATGGTGTACTTTTGTAATTATCAGTGGAAACAAGAAACCAAATAGGCCCTTAATCTCTAGATAGAATTATATGAATCTTCAAAATCCATGAGTCTTAAGGCTTTTAATTGCAGTCATCATATTCACATCAAGAAATTATGTTCATAACAGTACTTATTCTCAATTTTTGTTGTCTAGAATCTAGATTACCATAAATTGTATACTGAAAACAGCACATTCTCTGAAATTTTAAAGGAGGACTAAATAGGGGTACAAAAAAGGCATACCACAAAAGCAATAGACACAAGGTCGAATGACTTAGAAGGCAAGCCTGTGTCTTCTCCATTTGTATGTATCCATTTTATAGGAAATTTTCTAGGCTTTCCTCTCTTTTCCTTCTGCTGAGCCACAGCTAGAAAATAGGGTGATAAATCTAGCCCCTGGAACAAACATATCCATCACAAAGCACACCAGACATTAGGCTTCTTTCATTCTTCTAACTTAAGGTCGACCAAGAATGACTTTACATTATTTTGATTCTTCAATCTCCATCATTACATAGTGTTGAGAAAGCAATTTCACACATTAAAAACTCACTCACAGTGACTTTGGCTGTGGGGAACTTGTCTGCAAGATATCTTGAGCTTACACCTACAGAGCATCCAATATCTAGGATGTCACCAATAATGGATGTTTCTGAATACTTTATGTGGTGTTGTTCAATTGCTCGAAGCCAATTGCCACGCAGTATCTGATTTGCTTCATCTATTGAAGAAGCATCTGGAATTGCTCTCCTCGCTGTTGATAGTGTAGCCGCCTCTGCTTCTGCTGCTGCCTATCATCACAGAACAAAAATAATAATTTCTTTGAAATTTCAGCAAGGAAGTCAACCATAATTACTAACAGATTTCCATCCACAAGATGGTCTGTTCAACAAAAGAGCAAGTCAAGAAGGCATCTAAGATTTAATCAATTGTTAAAGAACAAAAGAAGAAAAAACCACATAATACATGGGAAAATCTGATAATTTTGCCAATAGAATGCAAGAACATATTAGATTTTGGACCTTTTGGGGTTGAGTTAGGCCCAGGTTCAAAATCTAAGATGGTATCAGAGCATTATCACTGCGGAGAGCACGGATAGAAACACCAAATTGATTTTTTACTTCATTATAAAATGATTGAAAAATAGAAAACAACTCAGAACGATTTTTCATTAAAAACAACCACGTACATCGAGAATAATCATCAATGAAAGTAACAAAATACTGAAACCCTAAAGTAGACCTAATACGACTCGGGCCTCAAATATCAGAGTGAACTAAAGCAAAAGGAGACGAAGCTCTATTATTGACACTCCTAGGAAATGGACTACGACTATGTTTTCCTAATTGACATGACTCACACGACAAAGTGGACAACTTAGACAGACTCGGTACTAGTTGTTGTAGCTTGGCAAGGCTAGGGTGACCCAACTGAGCATGGATGAGAAGGGGAGAATCCACCACCGAGCCAGCATGAGCAGAAGTACGAAGCTGATAAAGGCCATGAGACTCACATCCGGCGCCAATCATCCGTCCCGAACTCCGGTCCTGTAAGAAAACAGAGTCTTTAGTAAAAGAAATGACACAATCAAGAGTACGAGCGAGACGGCTAATGGATAATAAGTTAAATGGTGACCCAGGGACATAAAGGACATTATCAATGGAGAGAGAAGGAAGAGGGTGGACACTACCAACACCATGGGATGGGGCCTGGGAGCCATTAGCCAAAGTCACAGACGGTAAGTAACCAGAAGTGGAAAGGGTAGAGAAAAGGGAATTATTACCAGTAATATGATCGGTGGCACCAGAATCAAGAACCCAAGGGTCAAGAGAGGTGGAGTGAGTGAGACCAGAAAAGGGATTACCCGTGTGCGCAACAGAAGCAGTGGAACCGGAGGCCTGACGATCCTCATACCATTTAAGGAACTCGTTGAAGATAGTCGGTGGTACTGGATGAGCAGCGGAAGTGGATATGGGAGTATCAGACCTAGTAGCAGCCATGGGTCAACTGTAGGAGAGAGAAACAGCCACCTGAGAGAGAAAAAACGTCCAAAAGAGGAAGAACCCGCGAGGACGAGACCTGAAACTCACAAACAAAGACCAGATCGGGATAGAGGACACCGAGGCGAGTCTGGCGGCGGCGAGGGCGGCCGGAACGGCGGCCGGACGCGCCTCCACGCGCGGCTGACGGCGGCTGGCGGAGGAGAAACGCGCCGGTGAAGAAACGGCGCGTGAGAGCGCGTCTCTGCTCCGATGGACACGATTCCGGCGGCGTTGGACTCGGATTGACGGCGCGAGTCCGATGGTGGTGACTTCGGTTGGATTCACGGCGGCGGGAGGCGGCGGCGGCGGAAAAGAGAGGAAAAATGCCGGAAAAATAACACGTCAACAAGGGCGGACCGGAAACCGGAATGAGACACGGTTTCCGGAAAAAAATTTGACACCAATGGACAGTGGGTCCACTGGGAAGACACGGACTAGGGTTATCTCTCGTTAGGCTCTAGATACCATATTAGATTTTGGACCTGGGCCTAACTCAACCCCAAATCTAAGATGGTATCAGAGCCTATCCTAGATCCGTTGTTATTGGGCCCCCACCCTTGATGTGTCCACGCTCCAGATGTCCAGCCCTGGGCGTGAGGGAGTGTGTTGGAAAGTCTCACATTGACTAGTGATAAGGCCATTTAATAGTATATAAGCCTTGGGCAGTCCTCACCTTATAAGCTAGCTTTTGGGGTTGAGTTAGGCCCAGGTCCAAAATCTAATAGATATTAATGTACACAACCAAGCCACTATAGCTAATCATCTGCAAGATGCAAATATGATATGCGCACAGAATGGACACATGCTTTAGACAAAGCATATTAGAAAGGTGCAAAAGGTCCAGTCAAAAGAAAAAAAAAATCAACAAACATTTGTCAACTATGTGATGTCAGGTCAGAAGATACAGTCATATATCTACAAGGTGTAAATTTTGACACAACTTGCATATAAATAGAATCAAAACTTTTGATTTTTGAGGTCTTTCTGCCTGTCTTCATTTCAATGGAACATAAATAGCATCATAGTGAACTTATGAAAGTAAACAAAAACTTCACATACTGTGCATAACCCAAAAAAAAAGTGCTGGGACCTGGGAGGAACAACCACAATACCAAACAGGAAAATGCTATATGTTGTCTAATTATGAAGAAAGGAGTGACCAAATTAAACCACTCCTTGACAATTTGATATATGGAGAAGTTTAGAATTACCACTTATTAGTACTTACCAACCATGAAAGATTTCCCTCATCATATGCATGGAATGGATTTAAATAATCTGTCCAGTGAATCAAGCAGTCTCTCCATCAATACACTTGAACATACAAGAGTAAAGACAAAAATGAGTAGAAAGGAAACACTAATTTCAGATAAAATTACAATCTGGGTATACTAAAGAACGATTTTGAATGCTGTCCAGCTCCTTATACACGTCTGACACTAAAATCTCTTCCGCCATTTCCCTCCAAGGTACGTTGTTCTTCTCAGCTGTACTGTGCATTCACATCCAAAAACCACATTCACTTTCCAATAAAGACTTAATGAGAGATTGAGAGTTCAACGCACCACAACACAACATAACAACAACAACAAATTACAAAAGGCTTTTCCTACTACATGCATCAAACTATTAGCCTGACCACTGTGATGTGTCAAAAACCAGTACAGCACGACAAACTATCTATAAAAAAGAGAAAAAGAAAAATCAGATATTGTAGACCCTTGTATATATGTGTTTCTACTTTCTACTCTATAAGCGAAAGTTATAAACTAGTTCTTCAAAATCTGAAGCAAAGTGGGGTATTGAAACTGAACACTTGCAACACATTTTAGATTTTGGACATGAACCTAACTCAACCATAAAAGCGAGATTGTAGGGTGAGGATTACCCAGACTTGTATATTTTAATTTGGCGTGGGACTCTAACACACCCCTTCACGCTTCTAGGATAGGTGCTGATACCATCTTAGATTTAGATTTTGTACCTGAAGCTAACTCAACCTGAAAGCTAGCTTGTAGAGTGGGGATTACCCAAGAGGCCAAGACTTATATATTTTAATTTTGCCTGAGACTCTGACATAACTGAATAACTGAAATTTTAACTGAATAACCAACGGGGAGGCATTGGGTAGAAACCAAACCTTATTAAAACCTGTCTAGCACCAAGCTTGAGGATAGAGTATAAGGGCTTGAAGGAGATAAGAGCTTGAACCATTCGAGAAAGAGGGGTCTCTCCAGCCCATTTGGGTCGCGCCAGATTTCCTTCTTCATAACCACCCACGGCGGTGGTTGTATTGGACGCTTCCGCGTGAACCTCCCAGTACCGCCCTCTTGCTGCTGCGGCTCTTGGTGTCCTCGCTTTTGTGGTGGCGTTGCCATGCGCAGAGGTTACTGCAGAGAGGTTCTGAAGTGGTGATGACAGAGCCATTTTGTTGTTGTGTTGTGAGAAAGGTGGCTTGGGAAGCACAAAGACATCCTCATACATCGCCACATAATCTAACTCACCAGTAGTGTTGAGCCAGGTGGAATTGAACGAATACAGTATCTTATGCTGTTTTTTTTTATTGTTGTCATTATGGTTGGACGGAACACTGAAAAAAAAAGAAAGTAACTGTTGTTTTTGGGTTTATAGGGGTGATGATTCGATCGGATAAATCCAACAACTTATAAAAAAGATTGGTTTAAATTAGTTTAATCGATCGATTCATCTATTATCTATTACAATATACTACATAGCATAACATGTAGCGTTGAAACTTTAGTTATATGTCATTTCTATATATTCAATATATTTTTATCTTTTTAATATTAATGTGAGTTTTGTTAGTTATATTTTTATATTTATTTTTTATTATTGATAATTTATTACATTCTTTACCATTAATTATAAGACAAATAACACATAATTTTAATTCAATATCTTAATTGTCATTCAATCATAAAAATATAATATCAATTCAACCATAATAATATATAATTTCTATTTTTCAATTCAATAATGCTCATAACTCTTAACATTGTTCTTATTTACAACTACTTTAACTAAATAATAAAACTAATAAAATAATAAATGAATCAAAACTCAATGAATGTTTTGAGTATTATTATATTACAATATGCTTTGCATATATTATATTTACCCAAAAATACTTAATTTCTTTTTTCATTTTAATTATAATTCTAATAGCTACATTTTATTGTATGTATATTTCTATACCAAATTAATATATAACTCTTAATTATTATAATTTTAAGATCTAAAATTTACTATATGCATATTTCTATATACAAATTAATATATTAAAATTAACCCACTACAACAAGCGGAGTTATAATCTATTACTTTTATAAATCCTAAACCCAAATTTGATGTATTCGTAAGTACTGATTCTTTTGTTAACACATTCCCCTTCAGAAACTCTATATAATGTCAAATCACTCGATAGTTTATGTACTTGAGTGTCTACTCATTTGTTCCTTTAATTTTATGCAAATACTAACACCCTAAGGATAAAAGAAACAAACAAATAGATAGGTAAATTAATTAATTAATTAATTAATTAAAAAAACCAAATCGAAACCAAACCAAAAATATGTAACCGGACTGAATCGAACCAAATCAAACTAAACCAAGTCAAACCGGGTCAAGCCAAGTCAGACCAAATCAGACCATAATAATTTGAACCAAATCAAACTGGAACAAATTGAGTCAAACCAAGCCAAGTCGAACCAAACCGGACCGAACCCAACCGAACCGAACCAGTTTGAACCAAGTTGAACCACACCGGACCAAATTGAAACAGACCTAACCAAACCGAACCAGGCCAGACCAAACCAGATCACATCGGACCGGACCAGACCAAACCAAACCACATTAGACCAAACCGGATCGAACCGGACCGGACCAGACCAGACCGAACCGAACCGAACCGAACCAGACCAAACCAGACTGAACCAAACCACATCGGACCGGACCGAACCAGACCGGATCGGATCAGACCAAACCGAATCAGACCAAACAAGACCGAACCAAGCCAGACCGAACCGGACCAGACCAGACCGAACCGGACCAAACTAGACCGAATCGAACCAGACTAATCCAAGCTGAACCACACTGAACCATACCAAACCAGACCGAACCAGACCACACTGAACCCGACCAAATCAAACCAAACCGGACCAAACCGAATCTAATTTGAAAGAAATAAGCTAATTTCTTGTCTTTGAAAACATGTTAGGGCTTATTAAATAAAGTCTCGGGTTCACGTATTGTGGATGGAAAAAATCCCCGTCGAGAGAGCTAGTTTGATTTTAAATCCGATCCAAATAAATTATAAACGGTTCTATTCTCATAACATACACATCATAGTGGATTAAAATGCAATGACATCTTAAAAGACTCTTAATAAAAATAAAAAATGACTCAAAAAAAATTAAATTGAGCGAATTCATTATTGATTAAAAACTATTAAATAAAATTGATTATGATTATTTAATAAATAATTTTACATTTAAAAAGTTTTAAATAAAAAAATACAATAATTTTCATAAATAATTTTAATTAAATTTAAAGGACCTCATCATGCAGATCTTTTTGGCTTTAATACACTCGACTGTCCATATATTGTAATCTGCTATTATGACTTGTCATCTTGTAATGATAGTGTTCTGAAATATGAGTTTTCTGATCCAAGATTACTTTTTCCATTCATACTTGAGAGTTGATACTTTACAGTCACACCAAAAAAGCTTGAGAGTTGAGACTTCAATTTTTGTGTTTTTCGGAATAGGACCTATACTTGATAAGTTGGTTGTGAAATGTAGGGATGAAAATGGGTATCCGTTGGGTAGGGTATAAAAGTGTCCGTACTCGTACCCGTGTTTTCAAAAAAAAAGTCCGTAGCTGCGTGGGAAGTAACTTTAGTGCCCGTTCCCATACGCGTTGGGCACCTATGTGCCCGTACCCGCGCCCGTTACCCGCACTTTTATTAAGTAAAAAATTAACAACTTCCTAAAAAAATATTTTTTAAAAAAATATATCTCAATTGAAAAAGTTAACCGAAGATCGTCCAAATATAATTTTTAAATATCAGTGATATAACAATTTAATTACATTGAAACACAATATGTTAATGTTCTAAAATACAATAAATAATCTAAAGTTCAAAATTTTTATTAAATTACAATATACTTTCACGTCACACTATTTTATAAACTTGGATATCACATGTTAGAATTCTTCAAGATCTGCAAAAAATGAACATTAATTAATCATATATTATAAAGTAAAAAAAACACAAATAGATAGTTATAAAAATATATTTTTAATTTGTAATATATTATATATATCAATTTTAAAAACATGCATAAATATATTAGATATTTTAATAAAATTAATATATCCCTATATATAATTATATATAGTATTTTTTGTTAAATAATTATATATATGAGTGCGGGTATGGGGCGGGTTGGGCATCAAAGTGTCCGTCCCCATGAAAAAATGCGGGCTTTTACTCGTACCTGCGCTCATACCCGCTTTGCCGGTTTTTAGTCTGCCCATTACGAATAATTTTTGCGGGTACCCATAGGGTTTAGACTCAATTGCCATCTCTGGTGAAACATCTAACAGTACACACTTAGCAAAGTTCATGCATATAGTTTTCGTAAGTATAAATTTTTCGTGAATTGTTATCATTAAAACATGAGATTTTTAAGTCTTTTGACTTAGTTATACTAATGGCCTGTTTGGTTTGCATTTTCATTTCCTATTTTCTGTTTTCTGGAATTTTATAAAGGAAAGACTGGAAATGTTGGAAACAAAAAATCATCGTTACTAGCATTTCCAGTTTTTCCTTTGTCAAATTTCAGAAAACAGGAAACAAAATAAAAACAGAAAACGGAAACAAAAATGCAAACCAAACCTACCCTAAGCTTTTGACTCACAGGTTTTAGTGCTTATAATGTCCCCAATAAGAAAAGACTTGACATTCAATTCATCCTACAGCATATATTGAAGAAAGTAATCAAAAGACCTCAAAAGTTAACAAGAATGTGATCATATGTATGAAAAGAACTTTAATGCAGAGAACTAAATATACTACTCTAACAATCCATTTAGGGAAATTTTAATAATAATACTGGGCCATAGGTTTTCCACCACAAATCTCTTTAATGCAAAAGTCATAAAAGAAGTACTTGTTGGATTCTTATTTGGGACTATAATTTATGAGTACAACACATGACTCAAGAAAAATTAAGGTACAAAATTAATTTGGATTTTCTGCTATCAGTCTTGCCTTCTTGTTTTCATCCATTATAAAAATCTTACCAATTTTCTTGCGGGAGGGGAGGATCTTAAGGAGAGAAACCTCAAAAGGAGCTCATAGAACCTCTTCCTATGTAATATCAAACTGATATTCCTTCCTTACCTGTTAACTACAGTTCTTCCCTAAGCAATTCCAGTCTACTGGCTAGTGGGTTTGAGGAAGGAAATGGATGGATTTCTCTATTTTCTACTGGTGATCTGGAAGACTCTTACAATGGCAAACTCCTATGTTTTTTGTTTCAGTGCTATTGTGCCAAACTACATCATGAGAATGCCTTTAGCAACAAAGAGCATGGGGCCTTTTTTCCTCTTCTTTGGGTATGTTATATCAAGGGAGGATATAGTGATATACCAAGATCAATTTTCTTGCATTACCTTTGCTCAAGTACCCATTTGAGTGTTTTCTGATAAATTACCTAGCTCTCTAAATCATTGCTAATTTGAAAGCCATGCATAACCCTAACCAATAATTTTTTGGGTTTTTCAATCATATAGTCATCTTATTCTTCTCCTGAAATAAAAAATTCAGGCTTCTTCAGCAGCCTAGCTAGCCCAACAAAAATTACTATTGTTTGATTTATATTGCTTAAGTAAAGAGAATTTACAATAAAACATATTCTTCAGTTAACATGGTCGATGCTGTCTTTTGATCAAAGGATTAAAAGATGCTATGATCAGTTATCTACCAACCAATATGCCAAAGCACCTAAAGTCCTAAATATTTATACAACCCAAATAAGATGCTAGCTCGTTATCTTTCCATATGATTTATCTCAAAAAAAGTACATATCCAACTTAGAAAAAGTGGAAGCACAACATTGCAGTATGTATACATGAGCTCAAATGGTACAAAAATTTACTATTATCTCATTTCCTCATCACATTCAAACATGGTATGGATGTGGAAATTCAAATTACTTGAGAAGTGAGCTTACAAGATATCTTCTAAAAATGTTGAACTGAATATAGAAATCCTCCTCCTTTTTCTGGTTCCTAAGATGTCCTCTGAAACAGAAAACCTATTGAGTACAGATCTAAGAGCTTGATGAACAGAGCCAGCAAGAAACTGACGGTATTCAGCATCTTCAAAGTTCTGTTCTTTGCAGCTAATTATCACAAAGACATTCTTCATTCTGCCTCCCAATGTTGCAATATCAGCCTTTATTATCATAAGATGAAGAGCATCTAGTGCTTGTCTTATATTAGACAATAACCCGGGTTTATATTCACAACATAGTGATGCTCTAATTGAATAAGGAAAGCCATTGAACCCACCCTCTTGTTCTTCAACACTTATTTCATCGCTGTCCTTTGGTATCATTACACCTTCACAAGCTTGTGCTGCATTCCTTTTCAGCTCTTTCAAATGACTAAGAACCTCACCAAGTAATGATGCTTTATCCATCTGTGTTCAAAAGTATTAAAAGAGGAAAAAAATCAGATTTTCAAGCGATGAATGAATGATTTAACATATTTAATTCTACTGACACCTGAGCTTCATACTTTAAATTTCATACTATGAGCCTAACTAGGTTGGATAGTTAATATAAGTTCCTCTCATCCTTTTAAGGAATGAAAACTCAAATTGTGTCTTTGACAACTAGCACAGTTTACTAAATGGCTTTGCTTTACTAATTGGATAGGTGGATCCCCTTACATATGATCATTTACTAATTAATTACTACCAACTAGCACAGTTTACACAAAATTTTCTAGCTCCAAACACTTCTTTAATACACGTTGAGATGGTAAACTGAAGCAAAAGAGAATGCTAATGAATTTAGCGTTTCTTTTACCGTTGCTACAGTACAAAACCATGGTTTCATAGAATTAATTTTATATCACTTCCATTCAAAGTGTTTTGTAAAACGTGCATCACTCATCTCAACCATTGATTTCTAGAATCAATTCTACCAACTGTAAACCAGACAGACACTTAATTGTTCAAGAAATATCACTTCCAGTTCCAAATCCGTCAAATAGTGACTTGTCAAGATATGCTTACAAATTACAACGCAATAGCCAGTAAAATTGGGTAAAGTAAAATATAGATCATTAATACACCCTTTGATCAAGGTTTCCTTTTATCACCCAGTTCAACCAAATGACTAGATTAGTTCAACAATAATCACAACTTGCTCAGAAGCAGATTACTCCAATGCTTTCCTAATCATTAAAAAAAAGTTAATTGAGGAAGCATTATGTTGAACTGACCTTATTAGCACCTGGAATCACACTTCGAAGTGTATCAAGATGTGCATTAATCCTTGCTCTCCTCCTCCTCTCTGCCTCACTATGGCTCTTCAAAGCTTCAGTGGTTCTCTCAGTGGACACACACTTTCGTTCCAATTTGGAAGGCGCCTCCACAAGCTCCCCTCTCTCCCTATCCAAAATCAGGGAGAAAGATGAACCATACCCACTTCCAATTACCGCATTGTTTACTTGAAAATCATCAGTAATGGCATCTCCATGAATGCCAGAGCCCCAATTAAATGCTTCCATTTCCATTTCCAAGAAAATAAAAAATAAAAAGTCACTGGTTCAAAAGGGAGGCAATTTCAGGAACAGCGAGTGAAGTGGAAAGAGATATGAGGAAGAAGAGTTGTGGGGACAAGACGACACTGAACAGAAGACAAGACAACCTTGGAATGATGGAATAGGAACAGTTTTGTTATTTGTCAAAGTGGTATTGGAGTGTGCATTAGTGAATATCTGCGTATATCAGATGCAGTCAGTAACAGTTCACAGACTGAAAATGGCTAAGGAAGTGAGGGGAAAGATGGATCCAGAGGGTACAGGGATTCTGGAATAGCTGTTAAGGAAGGAGAACACACTCCCTTTTATATAGGAGAAGTTCTTGTACCAACAAGGTATAGGTTGTGGCTCTAGCACTTTTCTATATTGAAAACTTAGTTAAATTTCAATATTTTATCCACACCACAATCATACATAATCAAATCAAACATCAACTTATTTATGAAGTTGAATTTAAGTCCAAGCGTCAGCGTCAAACAATCCCACAATAAATCCAAGGCGAGCTTTTTTTTAACCAACAAATAAACGATGTTCATCTAATATCTCATCTTAAGTTACCCAAACTTTTAACCAAACCTAGTGGGTTGCCGAGCTTTATACATACCAAAATCATATAAAATAATTCTAAAATTTTCTATCAAAATATTTTTTTAAAAAGAGTAAATCACTACTTTAGTCCCTGAAAAATGTGGTGCGCTGTCAATTTAGTCCCTTAATTGAAAAAATGTCACTTTAGTCCGAGAAATTGTTAAACGTCGGTCAGGTTAGTCCTTTTGTTACTGTGCGTTAGTTAACCGTAACAGAAGCGTTAAACTGCAAGTTTTTTTGCCTGGGTACAGGTCAGCATGCCACCTGGACACTTAACAGTACACATCAGCGTCTCTGTTACTATTAACTAACGCACAATAACAGAAGGACTAACTTGACCGATGTTGAACAATTTCAGGGACTAAATTGACAATTTTTTCAATTCAGAGACTAAATTGACAGTGCACACTTTCAGGAACTAAAATGATGGTTTACTCTTTTAAAAATTAACTTTGTAGTCAGAGAGGCAGAATAGTTTATATTTATATGCACATTCCCAGATTATAGTTAGCTTAAAAGGAGATGTTTTTAAGGGTTTAAATACAAACACGCTCACCTTTTATGAAAATAGCAGACATGATAAATTTACACTCCAAAAGTTTGTAAATCTATTTAACACCTATAATTTCTTTTTTTTTCTATCACATTATAAGTGTGTTTTGTTAAAATATTTTAATTAGATAAAAATTAAAATTGGTAGCTGAATTTTAATTTTTTTAATATTTACTAGTTTTTTTAAAGTGTCCGTTTGGCCCGGCTTTTTTTCTTGGCTTATAAGCCACTTTAAAGCAAAAGCTACGCCAAACAATATTTAAAATCTTGTAAATAAATACTCTTTATGTTAATTTTCAATAAAATAAAATATTTTTATAAAAATATTTTATTAAATAAATTTTAGTTTAAAAGTAGCTCTTATTTTAAAAAAATTTAAACCGTCAAAACGACTTTTCCTTTATTTTCTAAAGTTTTTATTTTTAGCTTTAACTTTAAAGTAACTTATTAGTAAAAAAAACTGGCCAAACAATCTCTAAGAAGCTACTTTAGGTAGCTATTTTTTTAAAAAAAAAAATCAACTACTAGCTAAAACTTTTTACAACTTTATCCTTAGTAACACTCATTCAGTCACTCACTATTATATGCCATTTTATAATTTTCAGTTAATTTTATCCAACACTTTCAATGAAATTAATTAGCTTAAAGTATTTTTTCTTTAATATTAAAATTGTAATTTATAATTTTTTTTGTTGAAAATTAAAATAGATTCTTTAATTTATTATAACCCTCTAACATAAAGAATAATCCCTCCTGACTTAGAAAATAAATATGTGTCATCTCTTAAAGAAATATATATGCCCCTCTTTTTCAAAAAATTGGGTCACTGATTTTATAAACTTTAGACCTATATTTACGTTGTGCCGACCCTAACATTTGGAGGATATAAATTTTTAGTCTCTTAGTGATGATGTAGAGATATACTCCCTCCGGATTCAATTATAAGTAAAAGTCAACTCTTTTTTTTTGGTCTAAAATATAAGTAAAAGTTAACTAATTTCACCTCATACCCTTTATTTAATTAATATTTTATTTTTCAACCACTCTATTTAATGAGTTATGTACCAATAGAAAGAGAGTATGTTCACTTGAAACAAGTTTCAATAAAATTACATGTAGGATATTTAGGCAAAACAACTACTTTTTAGATGAAATCAAGAAAATTAAATGAGTTTAACCAACTTTCTTAATAAGTGTGAATATAATTATTTTTGCTTATAAATAAGTCCGGAGCAGTACTAATTTATAGTTCAAAACAACACCTTCATGCTGCATCATGTAAGTTTTAATTTGGTGTACGTATCCAAATGATTCTCAAATCTATTTCACATATTTCAATTCAGCCATCCTTAAAAGTGGTGCCAAAAGTCTTAAGGTCAATCCCAGTATAGACTTGCTGGTTGCTCGAAGGAGGTACCCTCAAATGGTGAAGATTCATTGCTGGATACGTTAGTTGGAATTGATATGACCTAAATTAGCTTTTATAGAACAACAATCTCTGTCCACACACACAGTGATGTAGAGCAAAACAAGTCCTCACTCTCACCCACCCACCAAAAGGGTACTGAATAATGACAAATGCTGATTTTAGCAAATTTTGAAGAGAATCTTATTGAGCCATGAGCGCATATATAGTCCTTGAGGTATATAATCCATTATTTGACATTAAATCAACAGTAACAGCAATATACAACTGAATTAGCCGTGATGGGGATCTATTGTGATCTCTCAATTGGTTTTCTTATTGCCACAATTTGCTTTTCTCTGTCTCTTCCACGTCTGCAAAGTGCAAAGAACACTATATGGTTGAATTTTATTTTGGAGTGATGCATTATTAGAGCTTTCTAGGTAAGCAATTTTGAGCTCCGGGTTATACAGAAGTCAATTTTGGATGATACTCTATAGGCTAAATGTAATCACAATTTTTATAATTTAAAACTAGATCATTTTAATCGCTTAACTTTGACATTAAAATTATAACTGTCCACTTCATTGATAGAGACACAAAACAACTCTGCAGGTGAACATATCCAATTAGATTCACACACTATTTTCTTAATGCCCAAATGAAAGTTTCTTCTGTCTTACATATTTTAATTTTTTCAATAATGTTTTTTTCATACTTAATTGTATTTCATTCTCTTTTACACCCATTTTTTCCTTCTATCTCTTTCTTCCTTACTCATCATCAATTATCACATTTGTCTTTTTTCTCTTTTTCTTTTTTTTCCTTTCTTATCATCTCACTCTTCACTACACTTTTCACATCTATTTTTTTTATTTGGATCCTCTCCAGCCAGCTACTGTCTCCAGCACTCTCCAGCAAAATTAGCTACAGAATAACTACGGAATAACTATGGAATAACTAGGAAACAAAAGCCGTAGCTGATCCGTAGTTATTCCATAGCTAAATTTTGCTGGAGAGGATGAAGGGGCAGAAGAGGATCCTTACAGATTTTTTTTATTTGGAAGTAGCTTTTACCTTTTTCAAGTGGTCGTCACAACTTGTCACTAGGGCTAACACAGTTTAAGGTTGGCTCTGAGTCCCCTTTTATCTATACTATATAGGGGTGTTCAAATCCAATCCAATCCATTCAAAACCGCAGCAACCGATCCAAAAAACCGCAATCCAAATAAACCGCAAACCGAATTAACCGCAAACCGCAAAAAATCGAACTTTTTGACTGGATTGGATTGGATTTCGGTTCTGCTGTGAGATCCAATCCAATCCAAACCGATCCAATCTTTTAATACATTTTAAGATTGTATTTGATTATTTGTTGAGTTATTCTGATGTTGTGTTAATGCGTTTGGAGTTTGTATTATGTTTATGACTTAGTAGTATTTTGTTCACCTTTGGGGATTGTCCCAATTGGTATTTTGGATGCAACAGGTTGTTCTATTAGGCTATTTTATAGCTTTGGTAATTGCTGGATATTTGGAAAGCATATAAATTTTATTTAGATAATTTGTATCCATGTATTTGCTTTGTAAGATTGACATGAGTACTAGTTTTTTTGTTTTGGAGCAGCAGGGTGTTTTTTTATTTTACTATAAATTAACTTAAATAATATATTTTTTTGTTTCTATGAAAACCGAAATCCAATCCAATCCAAACCGATTAAAATTGGATTGGATTGGATTGGATTTGATGAAAAATCAAAACCGATTGGATGACTAAATAGCAAAACCGAAATGATCGGATTGGATGATTTTTCCTTCAAAACCAATCCAATCCAATCCGCGAACACCCCTAATACTATATATAAAGAGAGTATGGGAGTTTTGGTTTCCACATTTTCATTCCCATTATACCCCTATTTTATATCTGATTTACTGATTTATCAGTCCCACTAACCAATAACCACCCAATAAAAATAATAACTGCCTAAAGATGTAGAAATAGTAGGGGAGTTTTGGTTTCCACATTTCCATTCCCATTATACCCCTATTTTATATCCTGATTTACTGATTTATGGTTCCCACTAACCAATAATCACCCAATAAAATAATAACTGCCTAAAAAGTGTAGAAAGATGAAGAAGAGACTTCAAAATAGAAAGATGGGAAAAAAGGGAGAGGGATCGTAAAAATAAGAAATGCAGGTGTCTTTTCGCTAGTATATATGAATTGAACAACTTTTTTAGATACACAAAAATGGCACACAGTAACTATATATATTGGATACCACTAATTAATGACCCAGGAATACCACATGGAAAACTAACTTTGGTATTTAACTAACTAGCATGTATACCCATGGGAAGTGTTTATCTGTCATAATATTTTGTTATTGTATAAGTTTCAATTTAGAAAAAGAGTCAGGATACATGTGTCAAAATTTAAAAGTTATACCTCTTAATAACTTTTTGTAAAATGAGATCCAATCATTGAATTGAAAATTTTTATAAAGGAGATATATATATATATATATAATTTTTTTTCTAATTTATAACCTATAAATTATATTTATAAGTAATAGATGTTATCAAATTGAGATTTCTTTACCAACGGGAATTGGTTCAAGTGGTACATGCTTGATACCCCTTAGTAGTTAAACCAAAAAAATTGAGATTTCTTTTATAATGTAAAAAGATTACATATTAATAAAAGAAAATAATAATTTTCAACTTAATTAATATTTGTTATGGTAATAGGAAACATTTAGGGTTTATGGTAAATGTAAAAAAAAAGTCTAAAATCATGTTAAATAATCTTTGTGTATCCTATAAAGATAAAGATTTAGAACAAGACATGGTGATAGTAATAAAGTATATTAATATCACATATATTTATCGAATCAACCATCTCTTATAAAAGAAAATAAACCGATTGGGGTATTGTTTGTTGTGAAAATTTTTAAGGGAATTTCAAAATCTTTCACTTTGATTTCTTAAAATGCAATCTGGAATCCTCTTAAAGGTTCTTTTAAGAAAAAGGATTACTTAGAAGGAATCTAATGTTTTAACAATATCAACAGAATTTTGAATCTCGACTTTGTTTTGAAAATGTTAAAATCGGATTCTGAGAATGATTCACATGAACAAGAAACTAATGAGAATAAAAACAATCTAAAGGAACTTAAAGACTAAAGATTAAAATTTCAAAGGATAAAGTAAACAAACAAAAAAAAGAACAGAAAATAAACAAAGAGATTGAAATCATAATACTGTATTAAATAAAACGGTAGATTTCATACTTTATCTCTTAGATAACAAGATGTCTTTAGATATGAATAGACATGTTTGGTATATTTAGAGGTTTCAGAAATGAAATCCAACCACAATTACATCATTGATTCTCCTATTTATAGATTTCTATTCTTACGACTAACTAACATGATTTTGACACGTTTACAACTTGATTGAAGTGCCATTCTATCTATATGACACGTATGTTAAATAACAACGGTCACTTTATCTTCTAAAACTGCCTATCTTACATCTTGACAACTGTCTTCGAACGTTAACTTCCGGTAACTGTTGATTTGAAATTTTGATAATTGTTCTTCGAACTTGCTTCTAATATTTGTTCTTCAAAATTTCTTCTAAGATTTTCTTATCATAATTTTCTCTCGAATTCTTCATCTTCGATCTCTTTCAACTTTCTCGAACATTTTTCATACCTAGCAAAATCTGAAAGTTGTGACCTGACTTTGATTTCGAATGCATGTGTCTTTGCTCTGTTCTTTCTAGATGTCATTCTACTTTTTGGTCAATTTACATGTGCTTTTTGACCACCAACCATTCAAATATTTTAGTATTGACCTTGTCAATCATTGGTCAATTCATAGGTGAATTAATTCCACCGTTCATCAACCTCTCTAAAAATAGAGGCTCCCTTCTCATTTTCTATTCATTCCTTTCTTCCAACAATGGAGAAGTTTCTGACTTTAGCTACTTCGTTCGACCTAATCTTCATTAGCTTTTCTGTTGATCAGGTCAACGAAGTGCCCAATGTTATAAGCTTTTCCAACTTTCCTTAATGATCTTTTTAGGTCGAACGTTGTAGCCAAAACACAAAGTTATTAGGCCTTCGTGGCTAATTACATTCCTTTATTTCTTCCCCAAGTGGACTATTCACACCCTTGCCTATCATCTGGCAAGACATTCATGATTATCAGTTCAGTCAAGCTTGGGAAGAAAGAAGAGGAAGAGGTGGGAGGAAAAAGAAGAACTAGGAGGAGATCCACTAATATTTTAGAGGAAAAAAAGAGTCCTTATATTTTATTTTTCTCTGTATTTTCTTTCTTTTAATGTCCTTTGAATATCAATGTAATTCGAGTAATCTTTGTATTCTTATAAATACAATATTCTTCTCGATCTTCCTCTGTCTTTTTGAATAATTTTTTATATGATAGATTTCGATTTAAACATCGAATAGACTCACTTCTAAACTCAACATTCTATCAAGTTTCCTCTTCCATATACTTCGAATTCGACAAACAATTAATCATTAAAATATGAACCATAACTCTACTGGGTTGTCGGAATTTCTATCACTTCCTTTGATTTCATACTCGAAGAAATCATACTTTTATAACTTAGAAAATTTTACATTTTCTAACCAACGGGTATAAATAATGTAACTTAGTTATACTCTAATATTTATAACAAAATAGTTGAAATTTGAGTAATATTGATTGTTTCAAATGTATTTGATCTTCAATTAAAATTTTATACATATTAAATATTTAATCAGTATGCTTACAACATTCGTTAGCATAAGGAAAACATGTTTTCAAGTAGCATGTTTATTTATAATGTATAGATAATCCACAATTGTTTAGTCCTGCGCTACAATAGACGAGTCATTGTTATCCTAAAAGATTTACAATCGAGTCCTGATATGCTCATAATTCTTATAAATTTCCATAATAGTAAGAAAGTGTTCACTGCAAGAAAACAGTCTTTAGCGACGGCCCACCAGTCGTCGCTGAAAGCCTCGTCGTTACTGCAGTAGCAACGACGTAGCGTTAGCCTGACCGACGCTAATAATTTTTTTAAACAAAATCCTTTCTTCTCAGATTTAACAATTGTGAGGATCGAACTCACAACCTGCATAATACCAAGAAGGAGAATTACTGTTACGCTAAGTTTGTTTCTTGAAATATATAGTGCAAAATATTATATCAATCGTGAGGATCGAACTCACAGCCTGCATGATATCAAGAAGGAACATTATCGTTACGCTAAGTTTGTTTCTTGAAATATATAGTTCAAAATATTATATACATAGTGAAAACATAACAAGAAATTAGTGTCGGTCAGGCTGACACTAACTTTACGAAGGCCGACGCTAAAATTTTTTTTGCCTTCAGCTAAAAAAGTTTATTTTACCATTAGCGTCGACCAGGCTGACGTTAGATAAAAAAATGTAAAAAAATTCAACAGTGATGCCTTTTAGCGTTGGTCTTGCGTCAGTCTGGCCGACGCTACTAGCGACGGTGTCCTGGCCGACACTACCTCTTCGCATTTAAATCGCTGATTTATTTTAGTGGTTGTAAATTAGTCATTTTAGTCATTGTTAAATTTAATCCATGTTTATATTTGCTTGATTTAATGAAAATTTTTATCATTGTCAATGGTATCATCCAATGTTTTAGCATTTTCAATCTCATCATTTGTAGCATTTTAGAATTTTCAATTCCAATGTTTAGCATTTCCTGTTCCATCATTTTGTAACCTTTTTTTTTATTAAAACCACAAAATCCACATCATGCCTTTGTTATTACGTACCGAGCTCCTTCTCATTGTCATCATCATGACTATGATTAACATAGTGAAGCAAACCTGAGACACTGATAAATTCCATATGAATCTAAGAAATTGGCATAAAATTTTTATTTAATAAAATACTAGATCTAGATGGAAAAAGACAATTCTAATACCTTAGAACGTCGTTGCTAGCAATAGATGTGTAAGGCTTTGGATTACCATTTTGTGCATATTCCATCAATGAGAGTGCTATTGAATGATAACTTGCAACTATCTTCATAGATTCAAAATCCAAGAAATATGCAGATATTAAAATTCAGAAATGATAAGTGTTAGATAAATAATAGCAGTCTGTAAGTTGTGCTGTTGAGCTGGCATATTATTATGGTACTACCTCTGGTCCTAATTATAAGAACCTTTTAACCACTTCACAAGGATTAAGAAAATTGGTTAATTTAGTTGATCACAATAAATTTGTCATGAATATGTATCATCTTTACCTAATTACCCTTGAATTTATTGAGACATATTATCTTTCTCTCTCCATTTAATTACTTCTTTGTGTCATTCTCTCTCTATTCATTAATTACTCACCCATCTCCACTAGTGGGGTATTTTTGTCAAAAAATAATTAATGGACAATCTGAAAAGGTTCTTATAATAAGGACCAAGAGCAACTCTCCAAAAGGTTCTTATAAATAGGATTGGAGGTAGTATTTTTTAACGAAATCAAATAATTGAATACAAACTATGTTGGGTTTCAGGTAGCGCTTTTGTTTTTTGTTCTAAAAAAATTATGTTGGGTTTAGGAGCACTTTTGCATTCATTCGCATGTAGTTTCTTCTTCTTTGATACTCTGATTCTTATTTTGTGTTTTTTACAGTTATTTTTAATTTTTCACAAAATCCTTTTTTTTATTTTGTTTCATGTTGTACCACTAATTCTTCACTAGACTTTGGTTGATTGGGTTGTGAATTTATTTCTTGTGACTGTTGGTAAGATCCATACCCAAACTATTACGTTAATCTCTTAATATAAAAAAAAAGTTATAGAACAACATAAAGAGAATTTATGTGATTTGAGATTCGTGCGCAAGGGAAGATGACAAACTATGTTGAAGAAAAACCCTAAAAGGATTTATGATTTTCGCAAAGAAAAAATACTCCACGCTCTATTCTGTGTTTTCTTATCTATTCTGCTTGAATTTGTATTTGGTTTTTGTTTGGGTTTACATGTAAATAATAGTAAATCACTTAATTCAATCTTATAATTTTTCCTGAACATCTGTTGTCTTTGCAAGTAATAAAGGGAGTTACTATCCGCAATTGTTTAGTGTTGCGCTGCAATAGTTGAGTCATTGTTATCCTAAAATATTTATAATCGAATCCTGACATGCTTAGAATTCTTATAAATTTCTATAATAGTAAAAAGTGTTGCAAATTAGTCATTATTAAATTTAATCCATGTTTATTTGCTTGGTCTAATGAAAAATGTTATCATTCTCAATGATATCATCCAACGTTTTAGCATTTTGAATCACATCATTTGTAACCTTTTAGCATTTTTAATTCCAATGTTTTAGCATTTTCAATCCCATCGTTTGTAGCATTTTAGAATTTTCAATTCGAATGTTTTAGCATTTTCAATTCCATTGTCTGTTACCTTTTTTTATTAAAACCATCAAATGTGCATCATGCCTTTCTTATTACCTAGCTTCTTCTCATTGTCATCATGACTAGGATCAACGTATTGAAGCAAACCTGACACACTGACAAATTCATAGGAATCTAAGAAAATGGCATAAAATTTTTATTTAAGAAAATACCAGATCAGGATGGCAAAAGACAATTCTAATACCTTAGATGGTCTAGCTAGCAATAGATATGTAAGGCTTTGGATTACCATCTTGTGCAACTTCCATTAGTAAGAGTGCTATTAAATGATAACTTGCAGCTATATGCATGATTGCATAGACTCAAAATCTAAGAAATATGTAAATATTAAAATGGAGAGATAATAAGCGTTGTTAGAAAAATAATAGCAATCTGTAGGTGTTTGTGGTGATAAAAGTCAATCTCGAAAATTTACTTTTACTCACTTTGATTCTAAGAACAATCTGGGGATTAGAATCAGATCCTCTTACGGGACTCTTTTAAAAAGTAGGTTTACAATGTTCTAATTTGCAGAATTTGTAAAAGATTTGATTTCTCAAAAGTTTGAAACAAACTGATTCATAATTCCATCAATTAAACTTTTACTTGAGCAAAATAACTTGTTTCTTAAAAGTCTAGAACAAATTGATTCAGAATTTCATCAATTAAAGTTCTAAGTTGAAATTTTAGAAATTAAAGAAGAACAGAATTTCAAAGAAGTAAGAACATAAATTTTGAAAGAAAGAAAGAAAAAGTTTGCATCAAATGTAAATTGCAGAATAAAGAAAAAGAAAAGAATACAAAGATTAATATGAGAGAATTTGCATTAATGAAAAGTGGATAGAATCAATATACTGTTACTCCTTGTAACATGTGTAGTCGCTGATAGATTAGACGTTTAGGTGTTTCAGAGTTTTGAGCACAAATGATTTCCAACCCCTATTACATCTTGGGTTTGCCTATTTATAGACTTTCATCCTAAAGACTAACTAATGCCAACAAGACACATTAGCACCTATATTTGTGTTGGCGCAATACAAGAATGACACGTATTCTAACGGACAGAAGTCACTTTAACTTCCTAAAACTGCCCATAACTGTCCTATTGTAATTTTGACACTTGTCTTAAGTATCAAACTTCCAATAACTGCTCCCAACTGCCTTTCAGAACTTCATTTTCGAATAAGCTTTCTTGAACCTTCAAATTTCTTCTAAGTGTTTCTGAGGTTGTGCTTTTCTTCCGATTCCTTGAAGTCTTTCTTCTGCTTTGGATTTTCAGAGTCTGTCTTGTCTTTGATTTTACAGAATTCTAATGACTCTGATTCTCTAGAAGCCTTATGACTTCGATTTTCCAGAAGTCTTAAGACTTCGATTTTTAAAACCTCTTCTGACTCCGGTTTTCCAGAGTCTCTTTTGATTCTGATTTTCCAGAACCCTTTCTGTGAACTCAAAAGTTCTGGAAGACTTACAATCTTGTGAATTTCGAAGTATTTGAAATTCGAACATCAACAGTAGTATCCAATTAAAGGTTCATTTATGTAATAAATGAATCTTTTTTATTACTTTCCCAGGCTGACCTTCTTATCACCCCATGTACCAAGGGCTGCGCAATCACTTCATCATAAGACTTTTGCCTTGGCTCAATCAAAGCTTGTGGGGGAAGAAGAGGAGGAAGAAGTCTGGTAGGCAGGAGTCAAGTACTTCTTGTAGTTTAGGATAGTTTCCTTTTCTAATGTATAGAGCACATAGGATAGTTTCTTTTCTAAGATGTATTTCCAATGTATTCGAACTCTTATGTAATTCGAACTTGGATTATGAATAAAAGAACTATTTTTTTCTTTTCTGAATACTAGAAATATTATGTTTTCGAGTTCATTTTATATTTTCTTTTCGAGTTTATGAATTTCTCTTTGTATCAACTAACTCTTAACAAAGAACTTTTATTAATTCAAATTCATCAGCAAATTCGAATTTTAAGCTTCCATGCTTTCTGTGAACTCGAAAACTGCTAAGGACTCAAAACCTTGTGAAATTCGAAATACTTGAAATTCAAATCCCAACAGTAGGATGTAAGTTGTGCTATTGAGCTTGCTTATTATTTTGGTATTTTTTAAAGAAATTAAATAATTGAAGACAAACTATGTTGGGTTCAGGGAGCACTTTGGTTTTTTGTTCTAAAAATATTATGTTGGGTTTAAGAACATTCTTGCATTCATTCACTACAAGAATACCAGTTTTTAGATGTGAAAACGTAGCGATGGAAAAAAATCGTCGCTAGAAGCGACGACCTAGCTGACACTAGGCTGTCGCTATATCATTAAATGAGAAGTTCTAATCGTGCATGTGCAATTAATACTTTGTAATGGTCAGGCCGACACTAGATTTTTTCTAGAAGTGACGACCTGGTCGTCGCAACTGTTAAAGTACATTTTAATTATGCTTTACTTTTTATTTTTGTGCGGCCACGTCACCTTTGTAACGGCTTGGTCGTCGCTACATTATGTTTTAACGTAGTGACGACCTCAACCATCGCTATGTTGTCAGTTTTAATTGGTTAAAAATTCAAATTTCGCGTGTAACATCCCGAAAACTGGAACCTGGGAAACATAAGAAAAGCCTTAGGCGGTAGACCTGGCCAAGAAAGGAATTTAGAAGTAGGATGAGAATTTGGAGGTTAAATGTGACTTCAGACAATAAATTAGGGAAAATCCATTTGGAACCATGTGTCTTAAAAGAGTATAGAGGAGGGACTAAGAGTTAAAAAGAAGAGCAACACCCTAGATCTTGGCCTTTAAGCGTGGAAGAATAAGCCTCGTAGTCAAGGGAATGGATTTATCAATGATTAGAGTGGGGAAGGTTTGGATGAGAAGAACTAAGTTAGAAGAAGTTTTGAAGGATAGGAAGTAGGTTTGAGAAGGAGAGAATTGAATTGGAACCAAGAGGGGCACAAACTGAGGTTATTGCTTGATTTTGGGAGTTAGGCCTAATGACCTTGGTGCACTAATTCACAAATATCTAGAGCCATGGGTGTCTGATTAAGGTGATTCTACTTCCATTAGAAAGCTAACTTTCGGGGCTTCAGTTTGATAGGTTATATGATAGGGTTCCGAGCCCATTTGAACTCCCAAAACAGACTCATACTCGCTCAAGCGAAAATATCTCGCTTGAGCGAGAATTGTCCAGAGAAGGGTTGCTCTCTAGGGTATTTTCGCTCAAGCGAAAATATTTGGCTTGAGCGAAAATACACGAATTCAGTTTTTAAAAACAGAGGGTTTCACTCTCTCCCCTCATTTTCCTTGGTCTCCTAGGGTTCCTAAAGAGAGAAAAGGGGACTAGTTTAGTGAGAGAGGGAGCTAGGAGAAGAAGGAGAGCTAGATTGGAGGCTACTCCACCACCCTTGGAGCTTGAATCATCATCTTCCTCTCTCCATTCATCCGATTTTCCTCCATTAAAGAGAGAGGTCAGAGCTTTTTAGAGAGGGGGAGGAGGATTCTTGGTAGAAATGGGTGTTTTGGAGCTTGAAGGCTTAGTAGGGGACTTGGATCTTCACTTCTAATTTCTCCTCTACTTCAATTCCTTCTCTTTGAGTACTCTTAAGGTGAATACAACTCACACACTTTCACATTGTAATTTTATTATCTCGAGTATGAACCCTACTCTCTAATTCCCTTTCTTCATACTTGTATGGATTAATGATTTATGATTATATGAAATTCATGTGATTAAGTTTAGGAATTGAGTATTTTCTTGTAGAATTATTGTTGTTACTATTGAGAACCTTAGGTTATGAAACTTACGATACTTGCGAAACTTACAAAAAGTGATGTTATTGTCATTTGATGAATATCATTTGTTAGTTCATTGAGATTATGTGCATTTGAGTAATATAAGCCGGTTTCGACCGTGAGTTAATTCAAGCCGGCCTTCATGCTATGAGTTAAAAATTAAGTAATTATGTGAAAACTTGACTTCGGTCCAGTGATGGGTGGGATTCGTCCCCGGAGAAGACGTTCTCCGTAGTCTGAGCTCAGTTCTAACTCCAGTTTAAGTGATAAGATCATGCCTGCTGGGCACAACAGTGAGTTGCATCATAATTTAATTTATATTGAGATGATTGAGATGCATGAGTTTGGGTCATAACCGTTGTGTATTGGAATTGTACATGTATCTTTACCTTGAGTTAAAATGAGTTTTCTTTATGAAAAGAAACAGAATTTAACTATGAACTATATGTTAGCATGTTTTAAGTGTTACATTTTATATGATTGATTTCTCCTACACTGCGTTTGCATAGTTGTGCTCGCTGAGACTGTAGTCTCACCCCACGTTTCGGGGATTTACTTTAGTTGTGCAGGAATTCCAGGTAATGATAAGACAGTAACGGTGACAGTGGAGCTGAGTTTTGTTTTACAATGGAAGCTTCTTGTAATAGAATTAGTTCATTTGTACTCATGGATGATTGATTAATGTTGTAAATATATATGTATATGTTTCTTAGCCATAGAGGCTTAATTATGATATTAGTGAATTCATGTTATTAAACTGTGCTGGTGGTTTTACTAAGTTTCAGGTTGAACTTGAAATTGGTAACATCCAGTTTTTAGGGGAGACTCTGCCGGATTTTCGGTATGAATCTCATGAACCACACCACTCCAAGTGTAGGTTCTTTCCCTAAGTTTAATTAAGATCTTCAGTTATTAGGAGATTAAGATGTATGTTTTTGGACAACTTAATTAAGCTAATTATTGGGAGTTTAAGCGAATTGTTTGAAGATATCGAAAATAAAACAAAATAATTTCATAATTTCAGGAATAGTGTCTCCAACGGGCATTATTTCTGAGTTGGGAAATTAGGACGTTACATTGCGCGTGTTAGTGACAGCTAGCTACGACCATGGCCATAGTTAAGTTCAAAACTGACGCGAACAAAAAACCCTTCCCCACTTCTTCTTCTTCTCCCCGGTCTTCCTCCCTCCTCCCGCTGCCCTTCCCCCTCCTCACTACTCCTCAACCCTCCTCCGTCCCTCCCCGCCTCCCTGTGTGTTTTTGACCGATTAAAACCTCTCCTTCACAATTCGTGGAGGAGCTTACCGCCATTTGCCGCCCCCACTGCTGTCTAGCCTTCTCTGCTGGCCACCAAGTTAGTTGTACAGTTTACAGGTTAATTTTAATTATTTTTATAATGATTAAGATTAGGTTTAATTAGTTTTAATTGTATTTATAATGATCAGGACTAGATTTAATTAGTTTTAGTTATGTTTATGATGATTAGGATTAATATCAATTATTTGATAATGCTTAGGATTGGGTTTAATTTGTTTTAATTATGTTTATAATGATTAGGATTAGGTGTAATAGTTTTGATTATGTTTATGATGATTAGGATTGATTTTAATTATTTTTATATGATTAGGATCAAGTTTAATTATTTTTAATTATGTTTATAATGATTAGGATTGGGTTTAATTAGTTTTAATTATGTTTATACTGATTAGGATTAATTTTAATTATTTCGATAAAGATTAAGATTAGATTTAGTTAGTTTTAATTATGTTTATGATGATTAGGATTAATTTTAATTATTTTGACAAATGATAGGATTAAGTTTAATTAAGTTTTAGTTATGTTTTTAATGATTAGGATTAATTTTAATATTTTATAATGATTAGGATTAAGTTTAATTAGTTTTTAATTATATTTTTTAATTATTAGGATTAGTTTTAATTGTCTTATATGTATATAATTATTAGATAATTATGCCTCGTATGTTGGATCGAGGTGGACAGAAGGTTCCACCAATTATAGGGAGGTCCATCCCTCCAAGCGAGCTTGCTGCACAGGCAGCTCGCACAAGTTGGGGGAGGACCAACCTTAAGCTCCCTCATCAGCTGCCGGAGCAGTCTTCTACTTTATCCCCTTCACCGTACGTCCAACCTTCTTCTTCAGCCCCTCCACCGTATGTACAACCTGCTGCATATGACCAGCCAGCATTCGAGGGCATGAGGTTCATCCCTACACTAGGATATCATGAGATTCCTACTGAGGTGGAGGATGAACTTCCACATCTCTTTGAGCCCGAGGGGGACGCTCAACCCTAGGGTGGCACTCAGGCTGAGATTGATGTTGAGGTTGACCCCGAGCCTGATGCTGAGCATGTTCGGTACCGGGGTGCCAGCTCTAGTCCTGATCACGAGTGAGACCCTCACGGTAGGGTTATTATCCGACCTTTATGGCAGAGGGTGAGTTTCTACAATTATTTTTTACTTGTGGGAGGTCATCTTGCAGGATGTGAAGGACAAGTGGTGAGAGGAGTTTATGGTAAAATGCCTTCATTTTACATACTTGTATTAACATTACGACATTTTCAACTTATTACCAGAATAATCTTTTTTACAGAGCAAATTTACTTGGGCGCCTGAGGATGAGGCCCAAATTAAGAAGGTGTATGAACAAATGATTGAGAGACGCCTTCGAGATATGCTCAACAAGGCTATGACGAGTGGGGAGGAAGACCAAATCCAGATGGAAAAAGACAATTCTAATACCTTAGATTGTCAATTGTTATTGCATGAATTACCATTTGGTACAACTTCCATCAATGAAAGTGTTATTGCATGAATTACCATTTTGTGCAGCTTCCATCAGTGGGAATTGCATGATAACTTGCAACTATATGCATAGATTCAAAATCCAAGAAATATGTAGATATTAAAATGCAGAGATGATAAATGTTATTAGATAAATAATAATAGTCTGTATCATGTGATCTTTTATATAAGTTGTGCTTTTGAGGTGGCATATTATTTCAGTATATTTTTAAAAATTCAAATAATTGAATACAAACTATGTTGAGTTTAGGGAGCTATTTTGCTTTGTTTATTCAAGGATTGGTTTATGAAAGAGATTTATTTTGTGTTCTATAAAAATTATTTTGGGTTTAGGGATCACGTTTGCGGTGTTTGTTCATTTTCATGCAACTTATTATCTCAAATACTTTGATTCGTATTATTGTTATTTTTATAGTGATTTTTAATTATTCATTAAATCATTTTTCAACAAAACTTTTATTTTGTTTCATGTGGTACCACTGATTCTTGACTAAGTTTTGGCTTATTGGATTATTTCTTTATCTCTGTGACTAGTATTATCAAACGATTGGTAATACCCATACCCAAACTATTATGTTATTTCCTTAATTTTAAAAAATTTATAGAACTACATAAAGAGCATTTATGTAATTTGTGGTCTAAGCGCAAGGGAAGATGGCGGAATTTTGGTTCAAGAAGAAACCCTAAAATGATTTATGGATTTGGCAAGTAGGGGTGAATTGAAGAACGAGCATTGTGTTGTGATGTGTGGTCCGATGGATTCTAGGATAATGTGGTTAATAGCATAGATGGCAATGTGTTAGCTCAATGTGAAGGAGTGGCCCAAACTGTACTTCCTAATTCGATATATGTGCTAGCTCGTTATCCAAGTGAAGAATGTGAGGACGGTGTGGTTAGTTGTGTGGACTTCATTGAAGGGGATCAAGGCCCAACTGATAATAAAAAAGCTGCAGCCCAAACTAGTGTGGCTAAATTGCACTATGATCATGAATGCTTTACTTTCATTGAGGGGGATCAAGGTCTAATTGATAGTGAAATAGCTACAACCCAAACTGGTGCGACTCATTTGCACTATGATCATGAAGTCTTTTCTCAAGCTTTATGCCACTTGGACGTTTATGGATGCGGGGAAAATGGGTGCAGGAAAAATGTGTAACATCCCAATTTTGATAAATCAATTTCTTAATTCAAATAGAAGTAGAAAGGGATTTTGCAAATAGAATTAGGAAAAATGGGGTAAAAGTTGGTAAAAGCAGCTGGGAATGGAAATCTGGAATTTCCATTGTGGAACATTTTAACTCAAGCGAGAATCTCCTCGCTTGAGCGAAAATCTTAGCAAAAGGGAGAAAATTCACTTATGGTTTTCTCGCTCAAGTGAGAACAGCCTCGCTAAAGCGAGAATTGTTGCAGCATCAGGGGATGCTCTCTAGAGTGTTTTCGCTCAAGCGAGAAGAGCCTCACTTGAGCGAAAATACTCCAGAATCAGGGGTTGCTCTCTGGAGCTTTCTCACTCAAGAGAGCAGATTCTCGCTTAAGCTAGCGTGCAAAATGAGTGTTACTTGACTCATTCTCGCTCAAGTGAGAAATCATCGTTTGAGCAAGAACGTGCAAACTCGGTTTTTTAAAACAGAACCTAGGGTCATTTGACCCATTTCTAAAATATTTCTCTCAACCTATTCTTGCCCTAATAGAGGATAAAGAAGAGAAAAAGAAGAGGAGGTAGCTTTTTTGAGGTCTCCAACCAAGAGCTAAGCTTAGGAACACCACCCTTCCAACCTCTCTATTCTTGCTCGTGAGGTGAGTGTGGTCACCCACTTACTCTTATTTTTGTGTGAACTCTCTTGAATGACCCATATTCTTCCTTCCCTTGCTTATTTTCCTTGATTGTGGTTGATTTGATGATTATCTTAGGGTTATGAATGGTATGTGTTAATGAATGTTTTAATTTTGGTTCTAACTCTAGGGTTAACTGTTAGGGTTTCATATTAAGCTCTTATGAAGATGTTTATACTCTCATGAAATTTTCTAACTATGTACACTCATGCTCAGTATCCATTAAATATCATGCTCTTAAACCCTAATCATATAGAGAGGAACTTCCATGGGCCTTTGGCCAAGAGGATTTTTATGAGCTTATAGCCAAGAGGAAAAAGAGGTTTTCATGGCATAATCATAATGAATTCATGTGTTGATTAAATCTATGATGAACTAAGGGCGGGGTCTTTATGGCCTTCAGGAAAGACGTTTCCTGTTAGTCTGAGCTCAAGTCTAGCCTCATGTTAAGTGGAAATACCCCTAGGGTGTTGGGCTAAACACTTGAGGACTAACTATGCATTTGATTGTTATTATGAATGATTTATGACTTGATTGAGGCTATTTAATGTTGTTGCATATCATTTGCTTGAATTCCCCACACTACATGTTTTAATCACACTCACTGGGACTTTAGTTTCACCACACGTTGTGTCTTTTATATAGATATGCAGGGTTCTCGGTCGAACACTTGACCGAGCAGTGTGGGAGCTCATGGGTAGGTTGTGCCTTTGGCCCACACTTTATTTTGGTTTAGTTTGTCATCTTTTGTATAGGAATTCTTTGTGATGTATTTTTCTGTGGGATATCATGGTACATGTGTGGCCCTTAGGGGTTTTATTTGACCTTGTCAGAACACATGTATAATAGTATCCTAACCATGCCTATCTATTTATGTATTATAATATGTTGAGCCACTTGATGGAAACTTACTTTGATTCATGAATATGCGTATTTATTTTGAGGCTTAAGTAATGTTGGATTACTTAAGTATTTAATGTGTATGATTGTATGTTGATATTGATAAAGTCGCAAAATAATTTCATAAATTTGTAACACTTTGAACGAACATAATTCTTTAATTCAGAAATTAGGACGTTACAAAATGTGTAACATCATTCTGAAGGGGGTGCTAGCGGTGCGAACTTCCTTGTGGGGGGACCAAGGCTCAATGGCCACAAGAACACATTCAGTCCAAATTGGCACATCTCAATTGCACTCAGTTAAAGACAATGTTTACGGAGTTGTGACAAATGTCATATTTTATTATACTTGGAGTTATTTATTCCATGTAGATTGCTAGATTGACAATTGGAATTCACTAAAATGGTAATTAACAAAAGGTCTATACTGGAAAGAATTTTTTAAATGAATCATTCCTAAAGTCTTCAAAGTGAAGGATCAAAATAAAAAGTTATTATATTTTTATAAAGATAAAAATATGTGCGTATAATGGTTATGCACATTTAGTGTAAAAAAGTTTTACATTATCATCTAATGACATTATGCCACATTATTTAAAAAATATGATACACAATGTGTTATTAAATTCAATAAATGATATGGTAATATATCATTAAATGACAATGTAAATTTTTTCTATATTGACAGTGGATATCCATTATATCCAAAATATATTTTAATCCCGTTAAATCTTATAATTTTCAATTTTTTAGGTTAAGTTATAGTTGTCTTAAAAATTTAACTATGATGATTTTAATTATAATACTACCTCATTTAATTACAATTCAATAATAATTTAATTACAAATTAAAATTAGTTAAGCTAATTTAATTGTAACTCGAATTTTGACTGGTACGCACATTTTTTTTTTAAAACATGATTCAAAAAACAAATTACCACATTGAATTAAGATTTATGGTAGAATAAATACAAAATATGATTTTCCTATGTTTAAATGAAAGAGGAAATATTAAGTGGAAAGAAAAACAATTGTGGGCTTGACCTTAAGTTTTCTCACCTTTTGAGAAAAGTAAACTCAGACAACAAAACACTTCTCTTTGTTTCCTACCATTTTTTCTTCTCATTGCCTTAACCATCAACCAAAAATTCTTCACTTCCAAACCTATTTTTGCTTCAAAATATGGTAGAATCATAATAAGAACAAGTTGCTTCTCTTACCTTTGTAAAACTTGTAAGGAGCTCACCAGAATTATAGTGTCGTCGTAGTCCTCTTTCTCAATTTCAACAAGACATACATAACCCATTAGGGACCTATAAGATATTTCTTTTTTGGGATCTCATCCTTCGTAGCTGCTTGGTGTTCCCATCTTAATGGTGTGAGAGTATTATTTAGTGGTGGTTCAAAAAGGATCACTATGATTAACAGGTGGTTGGTTTAAGTGGTACATGCTTGATTTTCCTTAAGGTCTTGAATTTGAGTCTTGTGTATGAAAAAACTCTCGTTGGAAGAGCTAGCTCCACGATTATGTGAATGTTCAGTATGCAGAATACTTGTTTGCTTCATTCTTTACTATCAAAACAATAGGCCAATGCAATTTATGAGGAGGCATTTATGTTGCATGGTTGAATATTTATATTTAAAATCTTGTTAAAGAATTGAAATACATGGCTAAACATACCATATGGATAGTTTTGGATCACTCTAGAAAACTCTTATATTGCTAACATGTTCCTTTTCCCACCCTGTTTATTGACGGGTAACTAAAACCTGACCTTAGCCTAGACTTGGATGGTTCTATTTCAATGCTATGTGTATAATAGACTCACATATTCCAGGAAAGAGTAAGGATTGACGAAAATAAATTTGACAAAGTTTCATCTATTTCTTTGATTTCTACTTGTTATCATGTTGTAAAATGTCAACTATGAAGAGCAAATAAAACTAAAGCAATGGAAATAATCGATTTTTTAGTAAACAAAATCGATTAATCACCATTTTTTCAGTTTCAATATCAAGTTGTTATAGTATCTATTAACTATGATAACTTATTAATACATATCAATAATCAATTATTTCATATACTTCTAAATTAGTGTGAATGTGCAAATAAAAATAATCAATTATTGTATGCTTTGGTAAAATGTGTTATATCACATATTTATAGGAGGTATCTGTTCAAGGATATGATCTTTTTTTATTTTCTACTCAAACTTTTCAAAGAAGAGATTTTTTTACTTTGTATTTGTTTTCTCAATCCAAATAAATAGAAATTATCTCATTTTTTTACTTATTTTTTTCTTTATTTTTTATTTGCTTCTATTTTATTTCCGGCAAACAAAGCACATGTGACCCATAGTGAGGTCTCACACACCATTCGTTTGTGTGGCTGTGATCCCTTGTTATGCCATGCAAGACAGTGCACTGCTAGGCATCAATCAAACAAGTGATAGATAAAGTAAAGTGGGAGACACAAAGACGGGGCGTTTTACCAACACGGTGCACGTTAACCTAGTCCCGCTTATACCTATACTATAAAACTCGCCGCGTCTCAAATCCACTTTTTTCACTTCTCACTCAGAAAATGGCGGCGGCTGCTTCTTCTTGTTCCACCGCAATCTCTGCCCCTTCCAAAACCCTAGCAAAGCCTGTCGCCAAAGGCTTCGCCGTCGCCAATCTCGCCTTTTCCAAGCTCAGCTTCCAGCCTGTTAGGGCTCGGCGATGCAGCGGCGCACTCGGCGCACTCGGCGCTCGCATGGTGGCGGCACCGCCGGTTGCGGTTCCGGCGTCGCTAGACTTCGAAACTTCTGTCTTCAAAAAGGAGAAGATTAATCTCGCCGGACACGATGAGGTTTGGAACTCTTCGAAATTTCTCAGCTCTTTCCATTTCTGGTTTCTCACTTTGCTCTGAGAAATTAACTTTTTTTGGTTAATTTATTTTGTTGTAGTATATCGTGAAAGGAGGGAGGGATTTGTTCCATTTGTTGCCAGATGCTTTCAAGGGGATTAAGCAGATTGGTGTCATTGGATGGGGTTCACAGGTAAAAATTGAAGTTTTTTTACTATTTTCTTTCCATTAACGAACAATATGTGAACAATGATGTTGTATTGTAAGAGATTCTTGTATTCTTGTATAAGTAAACCTAGTGCAGCCTAAGTATTGAATGTGGACACAACATTAATACGCGACTGGAAATGATCAGAAATCTGATCTTGTCATATTGTGATTTTTTTTTTCAAAAGCATAAACATTTTAAAATCTTTAAGTGATTTTTTCAAGAAAAGAACTTCAACAAACACACTTTTAGCGTATGAACGAAGGTGATTTTTAGAAATGTGGGTCGTTTACTTTTAGAAATGATTTTCTGTTTTCATTTCTTGTTTTTTTAGTTTAAATTACAATAATGTCATTTTTTTTTCATTTTATTTCATGTTTAAGAGTTTTGTACAGAAATCAGAGAAACCAATACAAAGTTTTTTACAATGTTTCTTGTTCACAAATTTGAAAACAAAAAATAAAATGAAAACAGTGTCATATTTTTATAACCGAAACTGAAATTTTGGTAATTAAAACTAAAAAACAGGAAATGAAAACAAAAAATGTTTTTTTTTTAAATCAATACATTTTCAAGACATCTTTTTCAAGTTCATTTATTTATTTTTCTTTTTTGATAAGGACACATTCCATAATTTTAATATGCTTGCTAACTTTGCACTACATTCACCAGGGACCTGCTCAAGCCCAGAATCTACGGGACTCACTTGCTGAAGCAAAGTCTGATATTGTGGTTAAGGTGATTCTGGATTTCATTGTTGATTTGGTTCATTATCTAATATATTGTATCAATGTATATATACATAGGCTGTACTAATCATTTAGTTACTTGTTAAGAACTTTTGATTGATTGGTCTCCTTCAGAATCCTAGTATATTAACATGTCTGTCTTCTAACAAGGCAGATTGGACTCAGGAAAGGTTCTCAATCCTTTAATGAGGCTCGGGCAGCTGGTTTTAGTGAGGAGAATGGAACTCTAGGTGACATATGGGAAACTATCTCAGGCAGTGATCTTGTGTTGCTGTTAATTTCTGATTCTGCACAGGTTAGTATATTCAAGTCTGTGCTCTAGAAAGTTTTAGATTTTTTGGTATTGTCTGCATTGCTCTATTTATATTATATTCTGTTTCACCTCCTGCTGTATGTTTATTTTGATAAAGTTGTTGATCGTTATGATGTTATCCTAATGTTTCAAGTCATCTGGTCACATCTTCAATTCTCTGAATTGGATGCTGTCTGTTTTTAATCGCTTCGCATAAAACATATTCATAACATAGTGGTAGAGAATGAGGAAAAGAGAGATGTATTGTGTTTGTGTCAGATTGAACAATGATTTGGTGATGCATCATGCTGCTGTTACTTTGCAGTTTTCAAATATTTTGTATCTTCTCTCCCCCAACAATTTTTAAACATTTTTCTTTATCATGCAGGCAGATAATTATGAAAAAATATTTTCCTACATGAAGCCAAACAGCATACTTGGGCTGTCCCATGGATTTCTTCTTGGGCATTTACAGTCAATGGGACTTGATTTTCCAAAACACTTCAGTGTAATTGCTGTATGCCCGAAGGGGATGGGTCCATCTGTAAGGAGGCTGTATGTCCAAGGCAGAGAGATAAATGGTGCTGGAATCAATTCAAGTTTTGCAGTCCACCAGGTGATCCTCTCTCTATCTTATTCTCTCCCCCTTCTCTCCCTCCTTGTGGTGTCCATACATATAAATATTTTGTCAATTTATTTATTTCGCTGGGCTGAGCTGACAATAACTGCATGCAGGATGTGGATGGCAGGGCTACTGATGTGGCTTTGGCATGGTCTGTTGCCCTTGGTTCTCCTTTTACATTTGCCACTACATTAGAGCAGGAATACAAGAGTGACATCTTTGGGGAGAGGGGTAAGAATATCTTTCTTGCAATGTCTTGATATAGTCTGCGGAGACTTATTGCCTAACTACTGCTTTTATGGTTTATAGGAATTTTACTTGGTGCTGTTCATGGCATTGTCGAATCCCTGTTTAGGAGGTACACTGAAAATGGAATGAGTGAAGATCTGGCTTATAAGAACACTGTTGAGTCTGTAACAGGAATTATATCTAAAACCATCTCAACTAAGGTCTTGATTTCCTCATATTTTAGTGCCAAATTCTTTTCTCTTGGATTTATTTCCCTGGGTGTGTGAATATGTGCTCGTGTGTTTGTGGCATAACCTTCGTTCTTTTTGTTTGGATAGGGCATGTTGGCTGTATATAATGCTTTATCTGAAGACGGAAAAAGAGAATTTGAGAAAGCATATAGTGCTTCATATTATCCATGCATGGACATTTTGTATGAGTGCTATGAGGATGTAGCTAGTGGTAGTGAGATTCGCAGTGTTGTTTTGGCAGGGCGTCGCTTTTATGTAAGTGCATATTTACTTCCCATTTAGAGTTGGCCTTTATGCAACAGACTTAAATTATACCTGTATTTTGCAGGAGAAAGAGGGTTTGCCAGCATTTCCCATGGGTAAAATCGATCAGACCCGGATGTGGAAGGTTGGTGAACGTGTTCGCTCTACAAGGCCAGCAGGTGATCTAGGCCCTTTATATCCATTTACTGCTGGTGTCTTTGTGGCATTGATGATGGCTCAGGTATGCCTACTTATTTGTTTGCTTTTTTCCTTGCTTCTTTATTTGTAGTTGGTATTTACTATTTGCATATATTTCCTGCTGCAAGCAGTCCTTATCTTACTGTTAAATTTGGGATAAGTTCTTTTGAATTGATATTATCTCTAAAGTGATGGAACAATTTTTTCATCCGTAAGAAGCAAGGGTTATTACACCTTTTCTTTTAATTAAACCAATGGTAAATGCACCTTTACTTGCTCACTTTAGAAGCAAGGTCATTTTAGACAAGCTTTGTTCTCAAATTTGGGACTGACTAGTGATTAGTCATCATCTACTAATGACAAAGGATTGGAATTTTTTCTCAAGCATTCTGATCTCCATGTTCAAGTTTGTTGTTTATCTTCTGGGTTAGAGCATAAAGTTGACCTTATGTTTTGTTTCTTTTTTAATTTATGATTACAAAATTTCCAGATTGAGATCCTGAGGAAGAAAGGGCATTCTTACTCTGAAATCATCAATGAGAGTGTCATTGAATCTGTTGATTCTTTGAATCCTTTCATGCATGCTCGTGGTGTTTCTTTCATGGTTGATAACTGCTCAACCACAGCAAGATTGGGTTCAAGGAAATGGGCTCCACGATTTGATTACATCCTAACTCAGCAGGCTTTGGTGGCAGTGGACAATGGAGCACCTATTAACCGGGACCTAATCAGCAACTTCCTGTCAGATCCGGTGCACGGAGCTATTGAAGTGTGTGCTGAACTGAGACCTACATTAGACATTTCAGTGCCACCAGATGCAGACTTTGTCCGTCCTGAGTTGCGCCAGTCTAGCAATTAGAACTTGAACCAATTGTTGCTTTTCCTGATGCAATTCCTTTTCAGGATGCTCAGAATAGCAGAGCAGCTGTCCTGTTAGTGAGTTTTGTTTACATGGTTGAGTCATGAGTGCTGGCATGAGTATGTATTATCAGTTTCTAGTACCAAGATTCTATGAATGAGGAATGTTGCTTAATGTCGTGTTAGAAATGAGATAATAAATTATGTTTTCAAATTTTCTGGATGTCATTTTTACATCGCATTTCCCAGATCAGACAAATGCTCTCGAGTGGTTTTTTTAAGAGGTAGTAGAGGCGGACAGGTCCAGGATTTTACTTTTATTACTGAGTGTTTTAGTAATTTAGTCCACTGTAACTTAGGATCAGTCCATACCGCAAAATTATACATGTTCTTGAGGGTCTTAACTTAAGATTAACTGAATCAGTCTTGAACAGCGGAAGACATGTCAGTTATTTTGCAGATTAATGTGTAAGAGAATGGCCACATCTGAAGTTCCGTGATCTTTGCCACTTCAAAAAAAAGTGGTATTACTCATGTACGTGATCTTTGCAGACTTCTAAGAGATGCCTCCTTACCATCATGCAGGTTTTTTACTTTTTAGGGGGCATTTTGTACGTTCCGAAGAAGATTTCTGTGGGTTCTGAACATAGAAAAAAATGGTGTAATCAAAGAAACAGAAGGGAGCACGATGAAATTTACTCTTAATTTCTTCATTGCATTGATAAATGCACTAGTATACTATTTGAGGTACATTATATGCACAACTGGTCATATAAACCAGAATATATGTAGCAGATAAATGCGTGAGGAATTACATAGTTTAGGTATAAGTACATAGTTTAGGGAACATAAGTATGGATTGTCATTTAAGCAGTAGGGTAAGAAGCTTGCATTGCAATGCCACATAGTCCTTCCGCAGCATCCACACCCCTTTGCATCCTGATGTAGCCTTCTTCTCCCCACTCGGTTCCCCATGAGTTCTTAACCAACCAATACTTAGTCCCATCATCACTAACTCCATAACCCACAGCAGTGACACCATGATCCAATTCAGTGCCACATGAACCAGTGAAGACACCACTTTTGTAAAATTGAAAATCAGAGCCACTGGCATCAATGGCTACAGAAACTGGTTGATTAGCCACAGCTTTTTGCAGTGCCTGCTCATTGTTGGCAGGAACATCCTCATACCCAGTAATGGTAGCTGCATGGGTGGAAGCTTCCTTTGCATTGCATTTTCCATCAACTCCCTGATAGGGGTAGTCAGCTTCAGTGTTAAGCCCATGATTTTGCAGGATGAATTTGAAAGCATCATCCATGAGACCACCCTCACAACCTTGGTCCACACCTTTTGTGTCACAATCAACTAGTTCTTGTTCTGATAAAGAGATCAATTTTCCAGTACTCAACTTATGAATTCCTTCAGTTGCTGCAACAGCAGAAAATGCCCAACAACATCCTACAACAAGGAAAATTAAAGCTAGGGTTAGATGACAATTCAGTCTTGACTTATGGGATTTGATTTAGTGATGAATTATGAGATACTTACCACAAGTGCCTTGGTCCTTCACAGGTGTCACTGCTCCTTTCTGCCTCCAGTCCACTGTGGATGGTACTGCACTCATATTTTCATATTTAAAAGTAGCTGTCCTTGTGATTGAAGAGCACATATGACCCTTGAATCTATTTCTGGGTGCAATGAACTCCTCATTGGTGAGATCTGCAAATTGATTAATGCCTAACTTGTAAGGTTTATTGCCAGCATTGTTGGAAGCTTCAATGTAATTCACATTTTCTGTAAATATCCTGAAACGTTTTTCCCTTTCCTGAGAGTCCTTGTAGACTCTTCCATATCGAGCCATCCATTGCTCATGCCTCTCATACATGGATGCATCTTGGAGAGTGCGAGATGTGACTTGAAAAGCCCACAATCCCAAGCACAAAAGCAATGCCAATGAAATATGATATACTTGATTTTTGGCAACCATGGTAGCTAGTGCAGTGTGTCAATAATGGGAACTACTTCAGGTAAGTAGTTAAATGTGAGAAAGTTGTTTGTGCTTATACTCAAGATTTTTATTGGTATTTATAGGAAAGTTAACGTTGAATTCTTTATATTAATCTTCTTGTTTTCAGCTCATAGGTTAAAGCAATTTTAATTTCTCTACTACGTACCTGTGAGAATTTTCCAAATGCGACCTTTGTGTCCGGGTCTAGCTAGGTACTAATACTATGGGACAAATTATTTGTCAAGCATAACGCAAAAGCTTCGAATAAAAGGTGCTGCTGAATGTACTTTTCAGGACGACGCCTTATGCGTATTAATTGGAGAAGTCTTAAATTATAAAAATGAAGGTTTGAAAATATAGTTAACTTCATGTGCGCATGCAAACTGCTAAGACTAAGACATAACAAAGAACGATTAAGTGTTAATTTCTCCATTAGATTCGTGCAATTACAAGCTAAGAGTCGTATATGCAATACATCGTTTACCTCTAAATCACTTTTTAAAGTTTAATTTATAGTTTTTTCAATCTAAATGAAAATTTGTATTATCCCAAATTTTTTTGGTTTAAATCTCACACACATTATGATGGGACTGGCTCTCCCAGCGTTTTCCATCTACCATACTCGAACCCGATACATTACTTAAGGGGAATCAAACATGTTCCACTTGAACCAACCCGTTGGTATTATCCCAAATCTAATTAGGTCTTATTTAATTTATAAATTTATCTATTCCCTCTACAATATGAGAACTTCCAATATTTTCATTCTCAATATTTTATATGTCATCTAATCTAATCCAAACTATTACCATCCCTTAGTATTTAACTATTTTATTCACTATTCATTCATTTGTTTAATGATATTTTATTCAGGAGATCAATATTCTGTGTAATGTATTAGGGGTTAGTGTGCTGTGATTATAGCGAAGGTCGATAATGGCAATCATTTCGTCAGCGTTCTGTCACGTAGGATTGACCACGAATTCGGCGCTTGCATTGAGAGCTGTTCAATTGGGTTACAGCTGGGATAAAAAAGGGTTATGAGCTGTTAAATTTGGTGACTGGATAACAATAATTTTGCGTGTAAAATACTCTTTTTCTTAACATGATACTTCTTCTTTCTTATTCGTTCCTGTGAAAATAGATTCCCGCTCAAATAATTTTTCACTGATTTATCTTTCATTCTCATTTCAAATTTCAAATCCAAGTTCAAGAGGGTGGTATTTTTTTCTTCCCTTTTTTTTTCACGTTCTCACCATCTCTATCATTTCCTCATCTAATTTCTTCTCATTCTCAATCAAAATCCTAAAATCTTCATTCTTCCATCCAACATAGTTTTCTCCTCCTCCAGTCCCCCTCTCAATCTCTCTCTCTGCATCATGCATTCGTTTTCTGCATGGAGATGCTCCGCCGCTGCCGCAACAAAGGGTGCGCTACTTTCTCACCCATTCTCGCAAGATTTTTTTAAGTGTACTTTCAAAATTGTGATTTGGTCGCCAGATGAGATGCTTCCTAATTCTCCATTGCTATTTTCACCCCATTCGCCTCCTGTTACGGTGGGCTACACACAAAGGAAGCGGAGATAATCGGTGACATGATGAGACGGTGGCGTGGTGCACGATGGTGACTCTGCAGCCTAGTTCCACTCCCAGGTATTCCTTCTTTCTTCCACACTCCCACTCCCACTTCACCTTCTTCTTCTTCTCTCTCTTTGGTTCCATAGAAAATCCGAGGAAACCTAAACATAAAAGAAAATTAATTGCTAATTGTGTTGCTTCTTATTATTTCTCTCTTTGTTTTTCTTCCTTATTGCTTGAAGGAACACAAATGCCTCAATCTCGGTAATTGTTTGCAATATCATGCTTTCATATGGATCTTCTCAGCGAAGCTGAAGTAGCATTATGTCCTGTAAATGAGCCTGGCGCAGAGGTATAAAATATAAATCATAATTTTATTGTGTGTTTTAAATTAATGATTATCTCCCAGCTATTAAATTTATAAAAAATAACGTAGGTGACAATATTTTATTTCCCAAACAAACGATTTTAAAATTTTTTATCCTTCTTTTTCTGTTTTATTCCAACTCCAGTTTGCTATTAATGATTCATTTATCACATATCTGAAATGCCCATCTGTTTTAGGTTGCTTTTTGTTATAATTTGTTGGTGTATTTATTGGGAGAAGGTGAATGACTTTAATTTTGTTGTTTTTCTTACTATGTAGGTTCCAAATGGTGCAGCTGGTCATTATCTATTAGGGCTCATTTACAGGTTACTGATCAGTCTTCTCTAATTAACTGGTCCCCTTCACTCCCCCCGCCAAATTCTCCTAAGTACTTTGTTAATTTAATGATGTAATTTGGCTAAATAACGCCATACATATATACATTCATCAAAGTCACATAGTTTTCACTCCCCCCCCCCCAAATTCTCCTAAGTACTTTGTTAATTTAATGATGTAATTTGGCTAAATAACGTCATGCATATATACATTCATCAAAGTAACATAGTTGGAATTGCTTTTGTTCTTACCTTTATACAAGAAGGGGAGTTATAATTATATGGCCATCCCAAGAAATATCAAAAGAAGAGATGTTTTTTTGGTTTTTATAGATTATCTTCTTTGCTAAGGATGGACAACTACAAAATGTATATGTAGAAAATTGCATAAGGCATATTACTGACACACTTTAAGTAGACAATGATGTGTAATTTCAATCCTTTGAATATTGGGTTCCTCTAACTTATGGGCTTCTACAGACCACAGTCAGTAATCAAGTTAATGGTTTATGTTTGTGTTGAAGGTGTTTTCAATGGCTGTTTATAACCACTATAAAAGAATATACCATGCCTCTTTGCAGAAAGGGTTAGTTCTTTCACTATCCCTTTCATTTTCTTAATTCTTGTTCCTTAATTAAACCATTATTGATGTTTTTGAGCTCCAGCCCCTACCCCATCTGTTAATTTCTTCTTATGAACCTGGCCATGTGTCTTCATATAATTTGTAAAATGTCAATGTCATAGTCTATCATTTTATAGTAATTATTTTCTATGACTGAGTTGGCGCATGCTATTACTAGGTCAGGGGAAGATTCAAGAATTTCAGAAGGATTAGATGATGATGATCCCGTGGAGCTAGAAAAAAGTAATGTTCTGTTGATGGGTCCAACAGGTTCAGGTATGATATTCATTACAACTGCTGTTCTCTCTTCTTACCTATAAAATGAGAATTACTTGCATCCACATTGTTTGCTTTTTTTCTTATCGGTATCTAAAATTGCTACATGACTGTTGTGCTAATCAAACTTCCATCAAATAGGGAAGACATTACTTTGGTCAAACACTAGCTCTATTTGTGAATGTCCCATTTGTCATTGCCGATGCAACAACACTAACACAAGCAAGTATGTATTCATTGATATGGTGATGTTAGAATTTGGAAGAGTAAGAGTTTAGCAGGACTAACTCTTTGATGACCATAGGAATTTGTGTTTAAGATGTTTTATTTGTAACGATTATGTTAATTGGATCATTCTGTTATTGGGAGACTACTGTACTCTATATTCTAAATCTCTAATGTTGTCTATTTAGTGAGTTTACCCGATGCATAGATATAGTAAATATGCTGAGTTAGGTTTGTTGTTTTTTTGGGTCCATATCTATGATGTTGTTTTGCACCAGATTGGTTTTTAGTTGTATTCTTCACTACCATTAGTATTATGCATGCTTTTCCAACGGTAAGCTCCAACTCTAATGGGGAAAGGTTGGGTACCGTGTGAGTGGCATTCTTTCATTTTCTTTATATAATTACTGAGAAAGGAAGCTGCAGTTTGTAGCATTCTTTCATTTTCTTTTATGGGGATAAAAAGTAAAGTGACACAGGAAAAAACCTGAAGCTTTTCTTGAAATGTATTTGCAGGAGAAGGCAGGCTGCAAGTCACCTGTGGAAGCTTTATAAGAGATTCGTAAGTGGAAAGACAACTGGAGGGGTTAATGAAACCAACATTCCCATTCATTCCTGTTCCATTTTCCTTTTCTGTTTGTTTTCACACATGAAGAAGACCTTTATGTAGATAATACAACATAAAGTATCTTTTTCAGATTCAAAAGATTGTGATGATAGCTCCATGATAGGTAATAACAGAAACTAACTGTAATAACAGATAGTAATGCAGTTGTTGTAACTGTTAGGAGTTAGTTAATTTTGTTTTCTGTTTAGTCAGTTAATTTCTGTTATCTGTTAAGTCAGTTTGTTTTCATCCTTTACCTTTATATTGTTGTATTATCAAAGTTTTCATCAATTAGTAAGAGCATCTACACTCCAGCATCCCACTTTTTTTACTATTCAATATCTTAAATGGGTTCCACCATTATATATCATTAAATTATTATTAAGCACCTCTTATCTCTATCCCAACAACTCAATTTTTTACTATTCACATATCGTAAATGGGTCCCACCATTACACATTACTCAATATTTATATTATATAATTATTCTAATTTAAAAATATTTTTGTTAGTGAATAGTAAATTAATTTTAAATTATGAAAACCATGAATAATATATTTCAATCCTAAATTAATTAAAAAATAATAAAAAATTAATTAAATAATAAAAATTACAAAAATCTATTACAATAAGAAAATTATTTAAATAAAATCATAAATATTATTTTTTAAGCAATATATTTGAAAATTAAATAAATAACGAAGCATGGATAACATTAATTTATTTAAATTTAAAAAATAACCAACAATTACATAATAAGAAAATCAATTTTGGTTATTATCACGCTCAAAACGTTCCCAAATATGTTCCACAAGGTCCGCTTGAAGTTGATGAATTTGCCTATCCCGAACTGCGGCTCTTCTTTGAAGGTATGTTGTAAGATTCAGATGAAGACCATTACGTACATCAGTAGTCGAGACATCATCGTTAGGATGATCATAAGAATAATCAACATGACCATCATATGTGTGTCGTTCGTCTTCAACAATCATATTATGTAATATAATGCATGCGTATAGTATATGCTTGATTGTATCCATGTGCCAAGCACGTGCAGGGCCACGTGCAATTGCGAACCGAGATTGCAGGACTCCAAACGCACGCTCCATATCCTTTCTTGCAGCTTCTTGATGTTGGGCAAACAATTTTCTTTTATCTCCTTGAGGCATTGGGATACTTTTGACAATTGTAGCCCATTCGGGATAAATACCATCTGCTAAATAATACCCCTTGTCATATTGGGTTCTATTTACCATGTATTGCACCGCAGGGGCCTCTCCCTCCAAAACGTCATTAAACACATCAGATTGATTTAGCACATTTATGTCATTATTAGAACCTGCTGCCCCAAAAAATGCATGCCAAATCCATAAGTCTTGAGATGCCACAACTTCGAGCATTATTGTGGGTTTCCCATGGTCACCACGACAAAATTGACCTTTCCAAGCTACTGGGCAATTTTTCCATTCCCAATGCATACAATCAATGCTACCTAACATACCTGGAAAACCGCGTGCCTCCCCTATTTGCAGTAGGCGTTCAATGTCATTATTGTTTGGCCTTCGTAAGTATTCACTCCCAAATACCTCATTTATGCCCCTTACAAACTTGTTTAAGCATTTCATTGCAGTGCTTTCACCTATTCGCACATAATCATCCACACTGTCAGTAGATGATCCATATGCCAATATCCGAATAGCAGCAGTGCATTTTTGCAGGGGAGAAAGACCTATTCTGCCAATTGCATCAACTCTCATTTGAAAATACTCATCATGAATTGTCAGGGCTTCTACCATGCGAAGGAACACATGTCTCCGCATTCGAAATCTTCGTCGAAATTGCTCCTCTGTATACACTGGATTGTTAGAGAAGTAGTCATTATACAATCGATCATGTCCTTCTTCACGATTTCGTTTTATGATAGATCTTTTACGCCTATGTGAAGCGGAGTTGTTGCCTTCTTGATGCCCATGCTTCTCCATTATCAACCTCCTACATCGTTCTCCAAAGTCATCATGTATAAAATCTTCAATGATTTCCCACTCAACCATTTCTTCAAAGTCTGAATCATTGGGATCCATTTGAAGAATAACAATCTTGTTAAAGTATAGAGAGAGTATGATAAGAATACGAGAAATTTGCACAATTGAGAGGTGCAACAATCCTCCCATTTGTTGATATATATATATATATATATATAGTGAATAACGGCTAGTTGTAACGGCTAGTTTGAATAACGGCTAGTTTGAATAACATCACTTCACTTCATTACATAAGTCAATGCGTTTCTCCAATAAACCTACATGTAATTAGACTACAATGTCTTCCTTTAATAAAGGTACACATCTAATTAATCTACAACAATCCATGTTTTTCCCTTATCATTCTACATATCATCGCATGATCTTCTAGTTGTCTCTCTGTCATTCCAGATGTATCCTGGAATAGGAACGCCAAGTCAAGTTGTCTCTCCTTCATGTCTAACTCCCGTTTCTTCAACTTGTTTTGTTCTTCCTTGACACGTGTTATTTCAAGTATACTGACTACTTTCTCCTTCTCTAACTCTGTCACTACAGCTAGTTCTTCATTGATAGCAGATGGTTCTTGTGCTTGGGATTTTCCCTTTCTTTTTGCTGCATTTGTCCCCATTGGACGAACCAAAGTGGGTGAAGTTGGGTTTTACTCGTTGGTCATTGGTGACTCGGGATTAGAAGAGGATGAGTAATTCCCACCTGTAGAAATCTTTGTTCTTTTGCTACCTCCTTCAACTGACGCATTTGACCATTTAGGTTCATTTTTCAACAATCTCCATGCATACTCTAACCTGAATTGTTCGCCAACATCTTGCTTGTAAATCATGCATGCATCTCCTAGTATGTTAGTCTCGGAGCTACCACTTTTCTTTTGTTGAAGGCTTGTTTATAACATCCTGCAAATTTTTGAATGGTGGAATTCAACTTCTGCCAACGACATTTCAATTGTGATAATTCCCTCGCTTGCAAAGTACCACGATACTCATTGTAATTTTCTTTAATTTTTAACCAAAAAGAATCTGCTTTTGGTTAACCCCTACAACCGCATCTTTTGAAACATTAAGCCATGATTGGATTAGGAGTATATCTTCCTCCATGGTGAACCTTGCTCTTTGTCTCCTTTGAGTTGGTTGTTCTTCTTCATTGAGTGTGATATTATCCAAACCAACTTCACTGGAAAACACTGGACTTTGAGTTTCTGACGCGAACTCAGATGATGCATCATGATCCTTGTTAGTAGATTGGCCACCACTTGCACCTATTGAAGTCCCACCTACTATGGTGGGGTTACTTGGTGGTGATTGAAACATGGGATTTTGATAAGGATATGGGTATGGAGGAAAATTTAGATTTTGTGGATTGAATGGAGGAATTTGAGGGTTTAGTGGGTTTTGATAATTTGGAAGAATTTGAGAAATTTGTTGGTTTTGAAAATTTGGAGGAAATGGATAATTTTGTGGATTTTGAATATAATGTAAAAATGGGTTGGTATTGAATTGCTTTGGATCCATTTGGATGAGAAATGTATTATGTGAGTAAACAATTGGAGGAGTGGAAAATTTATGAGACTATAGGAGAAGAAAAGAAGGAAAATTTGGGAGAATATGTGAATTATGTGAAAGAATTAAGAGGTTAAAAATTACCAATTGGGTTATTTATAGTAAAAATAATTTTTTTTATTTTTTACCGGTTAAATTAATAGCCGTTGAGATATTACCGTTTTAAAACGGTACAATAACGGTCAATTTATTGATTTGCTCTTTTTTTTATTATTAAAACCTGTAGTGACGGTTCAAAACCGTCACTAGAGGTAATGGAAAAAAAAATAAAAATACAAACCATGTGCCGCGCTGCAAAACAGAAGGGGATCAGCTTTTCGTCAGATGCTTGTAGAAGCCTCTCGCATTCTACAAGCACTTTAGGCCAATTCACTCCATCGCTGTGCACCTCATTTTTACTGTGCAATTTGTCAGCAAAAGGGACTTAAGCATCCGCGATGCGGATGCCCTAAGAATTTTACTTTCTCATTTCAATTTCTTCTTATGGTATCAGAGCTCTCATATGAGAGCTCTGCTGTGCAATACTCTTCCCTTAATGGAGCCTGAAATATACACCTTGCAGAATGTTCAAGATCCTTCATGTCCACTTTATATCCATCCAAATGAAAGCTTTGATAATACAACAATATAAAGGTAAAGGATGAAAACAAACTGACTTAACAGATAACAAAAACTAACTGACTAAATAGAAAACAAAAATTAACTAACTCCTAACAATTACAACAACTGCATTACTATCTGTTATTAAGAGGGGCGTGGATTGTGATGATAGGGCCGGGGTTGTGCTGATAGCTATTCATATGTGATAACACTCTACTTTACAGATCCAATCATAACACTCCAATTTGAACCAAATGTACTAAATAATAAGAAGCTTAAGATTTCTGACAGAAAAAAGGCTGCTTGGACTAGGAGATGGACCTCCAAACTTCTTGGCTTTGATTTAGAGATACATTAAAAGCCTGGAAGTGAAAATAGAGTAGCAGATGCCCTTTCTCAATATTCTATAATGACTTTCACTGATTTAGATATCTAAGGAGGGAGAATTACAAGCAGGTGATAAGCAACATGATGTTAAGAATATCTCTTGGTTTTTAAAATTTTTACCAAATTAAATACATTTCTTCACATATATTTAGGAAAACCTAGGGTGTTGGAAAACTTGCAGAAGTTATTTTTGATCAATTTGTACAAGGTATTCTAATTGTGGATCCCCAATAGGTGGGTCTATGCTTAGAAGGAGAACATGGGATTACCTTAGTTACTGTCGATAAAAATAATGATAGAATCATAAATGTCATTACAATTTTGACATATTATAAGGCAATTAAGGAAGGGTGTGGATCACTTTTGACATATTACAATTCTGCTCCCACACGTGATTTTGAACTTAGCAATTACCAATTGTGTTGTGAACATTGCTATTCATAATTTTTCTTTGACAAAAATTCACCTGGAGAAGAATTTTAGGGAATTGTGTATACTTGCTTTGTTTATTGACCATATATATGCTCACTTTCCAGCACTCACCAACTCTTTTATTTTCTCCGCACCCTCACTGTGCTCTTAAGTTTGATCACATTCAGACTCCCTTAATATAGCTTCATTTTTTTAGCCTAGCTGAGACGTAATGCGTAGCTACATATTCATGTTTTTATACATCTTACTTTGAACTGCAGGTGATCCAGTTCCAAGCACAACTTGATCTGATTATGTGCTCATGGTTGTCGGAATTAAATGAGGCACAAGTGTATGCTTTCTATAGACTAGGTTTTAGCAGGTTAGGCTTTGGAGATCCTTGGTTTTGTTGTGCTATATGAAGAATCGAAGATGTAACTTTGCTTTCAGTGAAAATATTTTACTTTTCCTTAAAAATATTGAGCATAATATATTTTTTCTTGTGTAACGTGATAATGATTAATAAATTTGGACGTTATATATATTACTTCAATGGAAAAAAAAATTAAAAGAAAATCTGGCTATGAATGGAAAATGGTGCAAAACAAGAGGAATGCCGATAAACGTATTGCCTTGCAGTAATTGCACTATTCATTTCTTAGATTACAATTATATAAAAGGTGAGTTTTGATTTATCCCCAAACTTCTCAAATTAGTTTTATGACTTATAAGTTTTACTACCATTTAAAACCACTATGGATTGAAATTTTCAACCTGAACCATGTTTCTTTATTGGTCATTTCTCATTAGTTTTTGGATTAATACAAAAGAATGGAGAGTAAAACCATGTCATCAATTAGCCTATAAGAGGTCTTTCTTTTTTGTAAATTAAATTAAATGAATTCCAATATTGTTTTTCATGATCATATTTCTTAAATTGCAATTTGAAAGAACATGGTAGATATTAATATACTTTTTTTACTGTTGACATAATTTGTACAAGTGTATTTGATCAATAATATCATTGATATTCATTGAGATTTTTTGAAATATTATAACTATTGGTTAAAAAATAGTTCAAAGTATTAAGAATTTATATTTATTGAATAAAAATAGTTAAAAATATATATAGTTTTCTAATAGGCCCATAAGCACTAAAATATCCTCCAATTACCAATTAGTTTCACGCGAAACTAAACTTTATATTTCGAGGATAAATTTAATACCCTAAGATGGAATGAATGCGTTGCGATTTCAAAGACATCATCAATTCCCCCTTAGTGTATCATTTGTTATGACAATAAGCAAGAGTCAAGGACAGATGTTATCGCATGTTGGTGTGTTTCTTCCACGACCTGTATTCTCACATGGACAATTATATGTTGCAGTATCTCGTGTGAAGTCTAAAAGTGGTCTACAGATATTGATATATGATGACAATAGTGGGATTGTGATATGTACAAAAAATATAGTCTTTAAGGAGGTTTTCCAAAAAAATTAATAAACCAAATCTTGAGTATAAAGTGGTTATCTATTGTTTACAAGAGCCAATGTTGATATTTATTTGTTACTGTTGATTTTGTTAAATCTTAATTATTATTATTGTGTTTCTTCACAAAATCCTGTAAATATATCTAAATATATATTAACTAATTTAAAGGATGATATTTAATAATGCACGGGTTTTACACTAATTTTCTACATCAACTATTTCACCTTTTATTATTATTTTTATATCTTTAATTTCTCAATCATGGAATTCTGGATTATCAATATCATCACTTTCATAATTATAAATTTAAATTTTGCTATTCTATATCAAATTAATAAACAAAAATAATGGCATATCTGAAGTTATATTTTTTTTTACAATTTTCATTATAACAGATTATTATCTGGATATATTTGAATTATAATCCATATTGTATTTCATGTAAGACGCTATAAATATGCCTACATTACAAAAAGAATGATTAATGACAAAACGTGATAGAGTAATTAATGAGTATTTAGGAAGATGAAAAGTTTACATGATATAGAAGTTAGAGAAGAATAAACATGGGAAGTTGACAAACTAAGCAAAAAAGATTATTTTTGGAAAAATAAGCTCGAAGCATTCAACTGATGGGTCAATGTAATAGTTGTCTCGGCTTTAATATATTATAATAAATGAATTATATGATCATCAATGATTTAATCCATCAATTTTTTTTTGTGTACAATAAAAGCAATGGGGTTTGAACTTAGAACCTCATGTTAAACTACCCAAAACCCCAAACCTCATGTTAATCCATCAATTTAACACAATGTTTTAAAATTTAAATGCTTCATTAACATCATAGACATAATTTGATAATTTAAAATTTGGCTAATAAGTGATATTTTAATCATTTACTTTTTTTAGACATTTATGCACTCATTTAAAATCACCTTAATTATAGAATAAGAATTGCTCTCAATAACCCCCTCCTTTAATTAACTTGGATTCTCTTCATTTACATGCATGCAATTACAAATAGTACAGAAAAATGAGCAAAGTGTTCCTAAATGAGTAAACTATAAGATTGGTCCCTAACTTTTAGGGCACGATGCACTTTAATCGATCCTGACTTTTAGAAAATCTCATTTTAGTTCCTGGCATTACTTTTCATCTAGCATTTTAGTCCTAATTTCTATTAAGTTGGTGCTAATATGTCACGTTAAGTGACACATAGGCTGTCAAATAGGATAAAAAACAATGTTGTTTTTCCCATTCTTTAAGTGTGACACCTAACCCTAACGGTCACTTCTTCTTCTTCTTCCCTGATGTTGGAGAAGATAAATGAAAAACATGGAAGAATAATAAATGGCTGTTAGGGCTAGGTGTCTCACACTTAAAAAATGAGGAAAACGGTGTCGTTTTGTTATCGTACTAGGAAACTTATGTGTCATGTATCAACACTAACTTTGTAACACCCTCGTCTTGTGACAAATATTACTCAACTAACTCAAAGGAAATTCATTAATCAATCTTTTAAGAAATGAGGAAAATTGGTGATTATTTTTTTGAAAGCATTATCTTTGATTAATAAATTCTACTTGGGATAAAAGAAGAAGAAACATATTAATATAGGGAATATCATTTCATTATAATTTAAAATTACAACTAAAATAGCATACATCTAATTAAGTTGGGGTTTTAGATTAATACATCACAAATGGAAATTGGACTTTTTATCCGACTACTCCCTATCTTTACTGTATACTACTACTTACATATACCCCTAAACAATACCACTTGACTCATCAAGATCCGGCTCAACTTTAATGCCACATCTATCTTCACCACAGCATACATCCTTTCAGAGTCCATGCCCACTTAGGTGTCATAAGAGTGATAGACAATGAAGAAAAACAATGGGGGCTATATGAACTCACTGGTGCATGATATGATAACTAAAGTAAACATATACATGGATTCACACAATTCATACAACAACATACCCAATCAATCACATGATAATCATAACGTCATGAAATTGTGCGAATATTCCCATGCAATGCAAGATAACCATATCATCTTCCATCATTGCTCATAACTACCATATGCCATGAGATGCATGAGGGCTTAGGGTAATTTCACCATCCACAATGCACAAAAACATGATCATATGAAGCGATCAGGAGTTAGAGTCCTTACTAACACTAGTACACAAAGCCATCGCTCTAAAATAATAATCATAATTTCACTGGTTGATCAACCAAAACATTAACTTTCGGACAATCTCCACTGATAATGGTCAGAGTTTAGTCATGATAACCCGACCATATTGAGGTAATTCCAGCTTACGGGGGTGCAACCCGTGCCACTTAGCATGTTTTCCCAGCCTGCAGCCCACATCCTCAAGGCCAAGTGAATGTAGCCACCCAGTATCACTCACAACAGCCTCTCTTACATTTCATAAGGTACCAGTGTCCCACTCGTAGCTTCCCATCCCATCATAAGGCCCACCGCTTTAGACGTCAATGTGCATATGATATATGTCACACAAACTTATGCGTTCATAGCATACTCATCCCTTACCGATAAAGTTATCCTGAATATTTCACACAGTCACCCATCGTGACATAACAACAGATTCAACACTCATGCTCCATATATTGACAGAGTCGTCTTGAACATTTTCACACAACCACTCACCGTGGTATAATAACAGATTCAATGACTTTATCCAACAAGAAACTCATACCCTAACTCGGGTCAATCTACACTCTTTTTCCAAGCTTCTCAAGTCTTATGTACTTAGAGTGTGTTCAATGTAAGCTTATAGGGTAGATTATGATTTATGTCTACTTGTTTCTATGATTTGATAATTGATTACTCTTGTACCCTATAGCTTACTAAGACTTATATGATTGTGTCTTATGATTTTCTCCTCACATCATCTCAAGAATTGAGTCTTTAGAGTTTTATGATTCATATGATCCATTTCCTAAGACATCTTAGCTCTATAACCTCAAACTTGAGTCTTATTGTGTTTATTAAAGGTATACAATATTTAAGCCTTAGGTAAATTTCTTTAAGTGTTACCTTATCTCGCTTAAGCTTATTCTTCCTTAATTAAGCCTTTTTATAATTAGTTAAAGCCTAATACTCCTTAATTAATTAAGTATAATTAGATTTACCCCTTAATAAAATCTCATTTAGGGTTAATCTTCCTTAATTAAGTCTTAATTCTTACTTAAGATCTTAATTAATTCTTAATTACTCCTTAATCACTGAATTCTTGATTAAGTCTCAATCAACTTTATTTAGTGTTAATCTTGATTACTTGAAGTCTTAATCATAATTAACATTTGATTACTCACTAATTATTATTAATTAAAGTAATTAGGTTAATCTAGTCTTAATTAATTAACTTAAGTGATTAACCTATTTGGGCTTCTTAATTAGATGATAGTCTTAATTAATGATGGGTTGGATTAGGTTTAGGGCCCAATAAGTCACCATAAAACAATTATTTTATTTTATATTTATTTAGAGTTTTTAATGGTATTTTAGAGTAAAGAGGCCCAAAATAGTGGCCTAAGTATTATATAACCAATCCATTTTAGCATGCTACCATCATGTATACTAAGTTATAAAGTGACTTTTCAGGATGAATTAAGGTTTTACCTGAATTTCAATTTTGATTTACACTTGTCACTTTTTTTTGGTCGAATTTTTACTTTTTAACTTTAACTTTTACTAACCCCAATGAGTAGGGGTGGGAATAGGCAAGGCCGCCGACAGGGGCCTATGGCCTAGCCTAATTAAAACCTAGCTTGACCTAGCCTATTTAATAAAAAGGTCAGGTTCAGGCATTTTAAAAAGCCTATTTAAATAAAGAGGCTAGGCTTAGGCCAACTCACAAGGCTACAAAACCTCATATGCCGGCCTATTTATATTTAAAAATTAGTAAATATATTAAAATTATATAAATATTAATTACTTATAACTTATAAGTTATAACGAATTTGAATACACTTAATATTATTATATTAGTATATATCTATAATTTGTAAATTGCTTTTATATTTTATTTGTTTGTATTGGTTTGGGTTAAGGATTCTGCTGGCCCAATATGATGTATTTTAGTATTGAGTATTGACTAAGATGTTAGATAAGAAAAATCAGGATACATGCAATTTTTGGGCTTAGAAATCAATTTATTGTCCCTTTTCACATAAAGGCCTTTAAATAGGCTAACGAGCCAGACCATGTTTTTAAAAAGGTCAGGCCAGGCCTAAAAAAAAGCCTATCATAGGTAATAGGCCAGGCTTAGGCCTTGAATTTATAAAATAGGCCAGGCCTATTTAATCAAAGCCTAGCCTGACCTAGCCTATTCCCACCCCTACCAATGAACCAACTTAAGCCCACAAACACTTTCATACACTTCATTGATCAATTACATGGATCAAATACATTTCCAATATGAACATGGTATGGGTTTCATCATGAACATTCAAAAACACCATGAATTTCATGAAAAATCAATAAATTTACAAAATTTGTAAAACTCACATATGATGAACTACACATACCCAACATTAATATTATCACATCAAATCATCAACTTGCACGTATACTCATACCAAAGGTCACATCTTTCGAAATAGATAAACAATTCATTTAATTCAAAGCAACCATACATACATGCTTATAATCATCCATAAAACACATTTCCAACATCAAATCAAATTAAAAATCAACCACACACTCCCAACATGCCAAGTCCAAATTCGTACATACACATACATACATTCATATTTCAAAATTTCAATAAAATAAAAAGAAAAGGGAAGGGGGTCAAGGATCACCCTTACTCTAGTCACCAATCCTATTAGAGTTTTATGGGTGATCTCCCCCCTTACATAAGCTTCCTAAGATCTCAACAATGGTGATGAGTTTTTGGGCACCTCCACCAAACTTCACAATCTACCCTTCTTTCTACTACTCTTGTTCTCCTCAACACTTTTTCTTAAAGGCCCATGGTGATATACTTTGGGTTGGAAGCTAAAAAAATGGAGCTTTCAACCTTGAAGTAAGAAAATGAAGATGGAGGGAGGAAGAAGAAGAGAATAATTCGACTATTCCAAATGAAGAGAGAGAGAGAGTAAAAGTTGAATTTATATATATGGTTACGGGACAAGGGTACAATTGGTGAGATAATCATGCTTTTACTTTTACTTTTTTTGACTAATTAAGCTAGGTTAATGAGATAATGAAAGGTTAAACTAACTTTAAGTGTATGAGGATACCTTAATTGATGATTAAGGTATTAGGTTAGGTAGAAAGTAGAGAATTAGGTTAAATGACATTTTGGTAATTTGGTAGGTCACTAAGGATATTATAGTCTTTTAACTAAATACATTCCACAAAAATTCTACAAATTATAAATATGATTACTAACCTATTTTAAATTCTAAAATGTATTTTACCTATTATTTCTCGAATTTTAATATACTGGTTAGGGTTACACTACTAATCAGGGACATTTTGGTCATTTTGCCAAAAATGCCAGAACAATTTTAAATTAATTTTCTAAATTTATTATTAATTATAATAACACTCTTTTTAATTAAAAATAACTTCCCTTAACTTTTTAGATATTTTCCATAATTAAATTTAATTTCCTTTAATTGTAGAATAACTAGGGGTATTTTGGTAATTACCCCAACTTCTACCTTAGAGAAATTATTTTAATTTATGATTGGATAGTTCCTAAATCCTAAGTTGGATTGTTCATCAAGGACTCCCAAATCCTTTATGAGTTTATTTCTAAAAATCTCTTATTTTACTTATATATATTAGCAAAGAAAATTGTGGTGTTACAAACTTAGCAGAAGTTAAAACTTTGAACTAAAGTAATGAATGAAAAGTAATGTTAGGAACTAAATAAAGGTTTTCTACAAGCCAAGGACTAAATGTGTGGTACCTTAAAAGTGAGGGATCGATTTGCTAATTTACTCAGTATTAAATATAACAAATTAACTTGGGGCTTACTCTTGATTTTAATTATTTACCCATATGCAATATGACAAGTCTATATAATGTAGTTGAAAAATTTTCTAATAAAAGTTCGTCCACTTCTTTAAACTCATATGCGCTTGTGTGTCACAACTCATAATCATGTGTGACTCATTTTGCATTGCATAGGAATAGGTAAGTACAATGATTCATGTAAAGAATACAGTGCTATATACACAATTGATAGCAGTAATTGGGACCTATATAAAAGAAAAGATATATACTGTATGTAGTTTAAGACTAAGATGCTTGATGATTATGCAGTTGGCTTAAGATGCTTGCATTTCTTGGATGTAATTGCATGTATGTGTGTGTGTTGCAGTTAAAGCGATACTTTATCTTGGATTATTAAAATGATTACAAGCTCATTATTTAGTTCATAACAAGAAAACTGGTGATGCGCTGTTATAAGTCATAACCATGATTAATTTTTCACTGCATAGAAATTGATAACTACATTAATTCACAGAGGGTACAGAGATACATAACTGAAAACAGGATTCGAGAGTTAAAAGGAAATATATGTAGAACGGTGTAATGGTGTCCAAATCTGGCAATTATGCAGTTGGGTAAGATGCTTCCATTGCAATACCACAGAGTCCTTCATTAGCATCCACATCCCTTTGCATCCTGATGTAGCCTTCTTCACCCCACTCTGTTCCCCATGAGTTCTTAACCAACCAATACTTAGTTCCATCATCACTAACTCCATAACCCACAGCAGTGACACCGTGATCCAACTCAGTGCCACATGAACCAGTGAAGACACCACTTTTATAAAATTGAAAATCAGAGCCACTTGCATCTATGGCTACAGAAACTGGTTGATTAGCCACAGCTTTTTGCAGTGCCTGCTCATTGTTGGCAGGGACATCTTCATACCCAGTAATGGTAGCTGCATTGGTGGAAGCTTCCTTTGCATTGCATTTTCCATCAACTCCCTTATAGGGGTAGTTGACTTCAGTGTTAAGCCCATGATTTTGTATGATGAATTTGAAAGCATCATCCATAAGACCACCCTCACAACCTTGGTCCACACCTTTTGTGTCACAGTCAACAAGTTCTTGTTCGGATAAAGAGATCAAATTTCCAGTACTCAGCATATGAATCCCTTCAGTTGCTGCTACAGCAGAAAATGCCCAACAACATCCTACAACAAGGTAAATTAAAATTAGAGTTAGATGAAGATTCAATCTTGATATGTGGGGTTCAAAGAATTATGAGATACTTACCACAAGTGCCTTGGTCCTTCACAGGTGTCACTGCTCCTTTCTGCCTCCAATCCACTGTGGATGGTATTGCACTCACATTTTCATACTTAAAAGTGGCTGTCTTTGTGAGTGAGGAGCACATATGACCCTTGAATCTATTTCTGGGTGCTATGAACTCTTCATTGGTGAGGTCTGCAAATTGGTTAATGCCTAGCATGTAAGGTTTATTGGCATTGTTGGAAGCTTCAATATAATTCACATTTTCCTTAAATATCTTAAAACGGTGTTCCCTTTCCTGGGAGTCTTTATAGACTTTGCCATAGTGAGCCATCCATTGCTCATGCCTCTCATACATTGGGGCATCTTGATCTTGGAGAGTGCGACATGTGGCTTGAAAAGCCCAGAATCCCAAGCAGAAAAGCAATGCCAATGAAATATGATTTTTGGAAACCATGGTAGCTAGTACAAGTGTGATAGTAATGGGGACTACTTCAGGTTTGTAAGTTGAATGTGAGAAAATGTGTTGTGCTGAAACTCAAGATTATTTGTGGTATTTATACTGAAAGTTAATGTTGACTTGTATATTAATCTTGTTGTTTTTAACTCAAAGTTTAAAACAAATTTCCCTTCAATTCTACGTAACCGTGAGAATTTTCTGAATGAGACCCTTTTGTCAGGGACTAGGTACATGGCAAATTATTTGTCACGCCTAATCCAAAGGCTTCAAAACAAAAGGTGTTGAATACTTTTTCAGAAGGCACTTTGTGCGTATAATTGGAAAAGTTAATTATGAATTATAAAATTGAAGGTTTGAAGATACAATTAACTTTTTATGTACATGCATATTTCTGACGCAATAGTACCGAATGACACTTTTAACTTTGTTATTTCAAATCACAGCTGATCCAATAAATTATAAATGCGACTCCTCATTTCTGAATGAGAGCAATTTCTCTTAATTTACTCCTATATTTAATACAACATATCTGGTCTTTTATTAAATATTTTACCTTTATTTTTTTTATATATATATATAGAGAGAGTAAAATTTATTTGAATAATCTATTAAATATCGTATTCATTAAATGTAATTATAAAATACTATAAAAAATTAGTATATATTATAATTCATTCAAAATATATATATAGTTATAATTAAATTAAACGTTATATTTATTACATGTAATATATTACATGTCATGAGAAATGTTTATTGGATTTCATTAAATTTTAAATGTGTCAAAATACACCTAGTAAATTATATTTCTTTTACGTTAAATTATGATAATTTGTTCTTATATTTCACTATATATTTAATTTTATAATTATAACAAATATTTTTTGTGCAAAAAATATTTCTCAATCACATTATTAAATTTTCAATATTATTCAGCATACATTAAATTTTGGGAAAAATATGAATTTAGTCCCTGTAAAATACGCGATATATGAATTTGGTCTCTACAAATTTTTTTTTTGTCCTTACAATTATTTTACGTTTTTATTTCAGTCCCTGTCGTTAATGTTGGATGATTTTTTATGACATGGATAATAGAGAGTCTTACGTGGCTTTTCTACCCTGACTTTTTTTTTAAAGTGCTTCTGTACCCTTTAAAGTTACCATGTGCAGTCACGTGCTGAGATGATCAAACTCCTCTCCTTCTTCCCCTGTTCCCCCATTTTGGGAATTTACCTCCCTTTCTTAATCTGCTCAGCCCTAAATCTAGAACACAACCATGAGGCGCATGATCTCTTCTCCACTAAAGAAAGTGGCTTCCTCCAGGACCTCTTCTTCGTTCCACTCGCGACGCAGCTCATGTGATTGTGGTGAAGAATTGATTCTGATGACTTCTAAGACGGTGACAAATCCAGGGAAGAAATTCCGGAGGTGTCCAAATTGGAACGTATGATTCTATACATTTTTCTGTGATTTTATTGTTTTAGAAATGGTTCTGACATAGTTGTGCTCTTTTGATCACAAAAGAATATGTCTTGCGGATTTTTTCAATGGGCGGAGGAAGAATATATTGATAGAGCTTCTTGCATGGAGGATTTGGAAGGCTTTAAAGTGGAGAATACCCAGTTGAAAAAAAGGTGGCAAAGTTACAGAAAAAGCTGGCTGACCTGCGTAGTATCCGTAGATGGTTGATAGTGTCCTTGGTGTTCTCCTGGGCAGTAATTGTTTTGTTGTTGATTATGTTTGTTGTGAATCCTGTAGGTGGTGGGCAAGGTTTTGTACAGGGGTAGTTTTACGGTTGCTGTCTATTTTATGTAGGGGAAGTATGTTGGTAATGAGGAGGGTAGGTATGTTGGTAATGGGGATGTAAGTGATTTGGGTAATAGAGGTTTTTTTGTGTTTGCTGTATGTAGCTCCCAATTCCATTGATTAATGAAACACTTTTGTTCAATTAATCTCTATAATTATCTTTGTTCCATTTGGGTACTTAATTTGTTTTGCGCACAATAAATGTAGAGATGAAAATGGGAAACTGAAGGGAAAATTCAATGGGTTGATAATTGAAATCCTTAACAATAAATTTGATGATAATTGAAATCCCTAACAATTCAGTGGGTTTTCATGCTACCCAATTGAAATCCTTAACAATAAATTTGATACCAATTGACATAGTACCCAGGTTCAAAATCCATTACAATACTAAATCCATAACTCTAAAACACTGAATCGATAAAAACATGTCCTCAAAAAAGGTTTGTACATCACTGATCAACAAAAAAACATAATATTCCTGCAACATCCCAATCAATGTGGTTCAGTTGATGGTGTGGCACTCTTTCTTAAGTAACTATCTCCCAAACTTGGCAAACCCATATCTTGAGCAACATTCCTCCAATTGATTGAGCCCTGTCCAAGATTCTGATTTACAAATTTCTAGCAAAAAAAAGTATATTAATGTGTGATCTGTTATGAATTTGGTAAAGCATAAATTGAAGTTAAAGGTACCAATAGATTGGTGATTGTGTTGTTTGCATCCAACAGCTCTAGTGGTACTTGTACACCCACCTTACTCTGTCACATTTCAAAAAGCTCATATATAAATTATAGCATTAATCAAACAAAAGTGTATATACAACCAACAAATGTTATTACCAATAACCGAGTTGCCTTGCTATGTGCATCTGCCAGAGTTTGAAGAGATTCATGGCAGATAGGGTTTGATAAAATTGATCTCTTCTTTTTCTATCCTCTTCTTTATCAATGGCAACAACAGTTTCCACCACTTTTTGGATTTCTGGATCTGGATGCAATGAAGATAAAGGCTTGATGAGCAGAGGTTCTGAAGTATCATCCATCTGAGCCTGTCCCTTTGGGGATAAGGTAGGCTTGGTGACTTTAGCAAGCATCTTAGTAGCCTGACCCACAATTTCAGTAGGTTCATGGTGAACCTTCTAAACAGGTTCAGGTTCCTTTGATGGAACTGCCTTAGCTACCTCTTCAGATAAAATAGCCTTTTGATATGAGGCTTCAACTTCTTTAACCCTTTCCAGATCTGCAGGGGTCAAAATCTTCTGAGAGACCTTTGTCCTTGGCCTCTTTTCCACCTTCCTTTCAGGAGTAACCTCAGAAGGTTTGAACTCCTCCTTATGAACATCTCCTTATAACTCCTCTTCCAGAATCTGTAGCATATTCTTCTAGAATACAACAACTTGTGCTTTTTGCTTAGAATCAACAACAATTTCAGCAGGTTTCTTCAAAAGACCCATTTGCTTTAAGGTGGTAACATTGAAGTAACTTGGAGGCCTGTTGTCAAACTTCTCTTCTACAGGTATGCAGTGATATTTCAGAATCTTCATAATGAGCGTGTTATGAGGAAGATTTGCTGTAGAGTCTTTGTTCCTCTCATACTGTAGAGGATGATCCATGGAAGGTTTATCTTCTTCTTCATCATCAAGCGAATCAGACAAAACCTTTCCAATTCAGAAATATGGTCTTTTCCACCACCATTTGGAATGATACAACATCCAAGAACAGCTAATAGTACTCTGGGTATAGGTTGCAACCCAGTTCCCTTAGGCTTTGCAGGGTACTCAGCACCAAACAACAACTTGTTGTACTTTGCTACTCCTCCATGATGAACTTCCCAGTCAGGGCAAAACGAAGCTCCTTCAGCTTTGACTCCTGTAGCTTCAGCAATAGTGGAAGTTTTCACTGTGAAGTCTATTCCCATCACAGTGGCTCCTAGCCAGGTTTTGTTCTCATGTCCCACCACTTGGAGATTCTTCCAGAATTCAAGAACACTTTCTTCATTCCATCCACAGTCAATAACATTAAAGAAGGGAAGCCAACCGGCACACTTGAAATGATCAACGAGGTCGAATCCATTCTCAGCTAAGCTTTTGAAGTTCACAAATCTGGATGGGACAATCTTCCCACCAGCTTTGGAAGCACTACTCACATTCTTCTTGGTGGCCATTTCTGATCAGAGAAAGTGAGTAGGGTTTCTAAAAGCTTGAAACTTTGAGAGATTTTGAGAGCACGGAGACAACACGAGAGTACTTAGCAACAATAGAAGGTAAAAGGTGAGTAACCGTGCAACCTTCTCTCAACGCCTATAAATAGCCTTTAGAATAACATTAATGATGACAGTTACTGGCTTCGCAGACATAGGGAGATGTGCAATCGTGCAGTTTTAGAAAGTAGGTGAAAGACCAACCGTCTCAGAGTGCCACATCATTAAGTTCCAATTTCAGAAAGTATGTGTTTCAGCAAGTTCACAAATTTTAGCAAGTATACACGCATCAAAGAGTTCATGCATTTCAAAAAGTTATATGAATATAAATTTTCACACATTTTTAAACAATTTCAGACAGTCACAGACATTAAAACTGTAGTATTAAACAATGTTACCAGCAAGGATACTTAAGGATTTGAGTTGATAACACGTATTTGCTGAGACTCAACATTGTTTTCAGCAGAGATTCTGTAGCTTCAGCAACTTGTGTTGAAAGCTCTTGGGAAATAAACTTTCTTTTCATCTTGAGTTCCTCTCATCCATTCTTCTGTAGTGATTTTGGGAGTCTTCTTTACTTTGTTTAAAACATCTACAAGAGAAATAATGAGAGTTTTTTATACCCATATTTTCTTGGGTCCACCAGGGTCAGTTATAGGTACAAGTTCCTCATCCTGTTTGCATTCAGATTTAAATAATTTGTGTTTATCACAATGAGGACACCCATCAACCTTTTTCTTATCCTTTTTAGGCTGATCAGAACTTGATGATTTAGGTGATAGTTTTTCAGAGAAACCTAAGCCTCTTTTATCATTCAACCTTTTCTGAGTTTTCAATAATCTGTTAAGATTATTTGTTCCTTCAGTAAAGTTGGCTAGGTCTTTAGTAAGTTCCAAAATTTGTCCTTGAAGTTTCTACTTTTCTTCAAGTAGATTTTTGAATTTACTATTCTCTTGTATCAGAAGCTCTTCTTAAAGTATAAGATTTTCTTTTTCAAAATCCTTGTTTTTATTGCATGCAACAACATATTTACTTGAGAGTTTCTTATACTTTCCGAAGAATTCCTTGGTACTATCAACTAAGTCATCATATTCATCGAGAGGAGTTAGGGATGTTACCTTAGAATCTTTTGATTGATTTGCCATTAAACATAGATTTTCTTCATCTAATGAGTCTTCTTCATTTTCAGAGGATTGCTCTTCTGTAGACTTGTAATCTTCATCTTCTATAAGAGCATATGAGGCTAGCCAATCCCATATTTCCTTGGCAGAGAAAAATCCCTTCATCATACATTCTCAACTTTGTTCAGAGAACAAATTAAGTAGAACTTGGCCTGAGCATTGAGTTGAACTTTAATCTTTTGCTCATGGGACCACTCAGCTTTGGAAATGGGTATTCCATTTCTCATGGGAACATAATTACCATCACCAACTATATCCAGAGATCTAGATTATAACTTTCCATGAATAGTTTCATATGTTCTTTCCAGAAAAGATAATCTTTTCTGTTGAAGATTGGAGGTCTGGTTACAGATGCTCCTTCAGAGATGTAGGCACTGTAGCTTGTTGAGGTTTCCATCTGGATCTTCTTCCCTCAGCACTTGTTAGATGTTCAACCCGAGGTTGAGCTCTGATACCAATTGTTAGAACCACAGGGAACACTAGAAGGGGGGTTGAATAGTGTTTTTATAATTCTTTACAAATTTCAGGTAAACCTTTTAAACAAGCAAATAGTGTATCAAACGTTTCAATCAACTTGCTAAAAAATGATTTTTCAAAGACTTGCTGAAGTGCTTCAGCAGGTTTAATAAAATAACTTTTGAAATAGTTTTATGTGAAAGACAAAGTTGTTTTGTTGTGAAGATTTATAATATCACTTTTCAGAACCCTCCTTTGTTAGTTAAAACTGAAAATAAAGAGTTAAGGGTTGAGAAAACTTAGTCAAGCAATTTATCCTTGTTCACCCACTAACACAGTGAGCTACGTCCAGTCCCAGGGTAAACACACCACTGGATTTTCCACTAGTCAGATCTGATACAAGTATTATTTGACCCCAGCCTCTTCAGGCTAAACACCGAGTATTCTTTGAACACAACCTCTCCAGGCTAGACAGCAAGTACTCTTTAAGCACAGCCTCTCCAGGCTAAACAACAAGTATTCTTTGTTTCTCCAAGCCTCTTCAGGATCTCAGACACTTTATAATGTTTACAATGAAAATAGGTTTAAGTTTCTGAGAAACTTAAACACAAGAGTTCTTGTACAAAGGTTTAACTGAGTATAACTCAGGATACAGAATGAAATATTCTAAGTACAAAGAAATTTAGAGAGTTGCAGCAGAGTGTTGGCTTAATAGAATTTCTTATTGAGCTTGGCTGATATCCTCAAAGTCTTTTGAGAAGCTATTTATAGTCTTGAAATAAAATCGTTGAAGAATGCTTATTCACCGTTGAGAGATAGCATTAAATGTTGTTTGAGACGTTGTGAAACAATCTTCTTTAAAGCTTTTGACTTTTGAGACTTGCAGGTGATGCAGTCTGTGATACTGCTCTGACACGAACAACAGGTTCCTTTTTAAGGTAAGATGACTTTGACAGCTTAAAGGATCTATGAAAATATTCCTTAAATGAATCAAACTTACTCCAGACATTAATGATGCATTGAAGTCTTGAACAAGCAGCTTCCAGACTTTAGTCAAATGCTATGTTGTAGGTCTTCAACACTTCTTCTTAATAAATGATTTTTGTAACACTTCGAAAGGTAGAGATGACTTCAGCAGGTCTTAGCTTTTTAGAAAGTTCCCCATATCAGCAGGTTCAACTTCAGAGGGTTGATATACTTTGAGGTTTTCCTCTTTATAACGTTTGCTGAAACAATTAGGCCAAATATCTTCAAGTGATATTGCTCTTATAATAATCCTTTTAAATCAAATAATCCTTTTTTAGATCAAATATGTTGTCTATTAAAACTTAGGATTTGTGAGTTCTTAAAACATTATTAATTTCTTTAATAACGTTTTGAGACTCAACATTTAATGTTTGTCCATAACAATCTTCATATGCCTGCCTTTTGTAATACTTGTGCACATAAAACTCTGGATTTTCCCCCTTATAACTAAGGGCAGCAACTGCATGCCTATAGGGGATGCCAACCAATCCCCAAAAATTATAGGAGCAAGTATGTGTTGCTATGTCCACTATAAATTTGTCAGTTTGCATTGTATGGGTAAATTCAAACTTCATGTCACCAGCCCAAGTGGCTAACCAATTTGCAGACTTGCTAATCTCTTTGTCTAACCTCCTCCTAGGCTTAGGCATTACCTCACCAGGGTATTTGCTTAACTTCTCCTTCATAGTAACAAACCTACCCATACTTATTCATAAGGACATCACACCTAGGATAGTGAGAAAAGGCATGCTTACACCAGTACTTAGTAGCGATTGCAGCCAACTAGTCATGCCCTTTTTTATCAATTGCCTTGATTTTTTTCCATCTTCCTCTCCCATCCTTGAAGAAAAGTAGCCTTTGCAGCTGCCATCATCAAGTCCCTCAAAAGAATCCCACCTCCAAATTTCTTTTTGAAGTTGGCATATAAATGTCTCAAGCAGTATCTATGCTCAACTCCAAGAAACATTTCATCAAATGTGGGGATTAAACCCTATAAATCAGAAAATAGTTCACAAATTATAACACAATAGTATGTATAACTAAAAATAACAAGAAAAAGGATTCAGGGATGATTACCTTTTGTTGATCACTAATGAAAACCCATCTATTAGTGCTGAAATCTCCAATGTCCTCAATCAGTAAAGTTAAAAACCATTTCCAGCTTTCTTTTGTTTCATTTTCAACAACAACAAAGGCAAGAGGAAAATACTGATCATTGGGATCTCTACCTAAAGCAACTAACAATTGTCCACCATAAGCAGTTTTCAAATGACATCCATCTACACCAATGAAAGGACGACACCCCCTTAAAAATGCAGTCTTACAACCCTCCAGACACATGTAGAAACTTCCAAATCTAGGAGGTAAATCTGGGACAGGTCTTTCTACCTGTAATTTGCAAGTGTTATTTGAACTTGCACTCCTCAACTCAGTTGCATAAGACCACAACAAAGAATATTGTCTTTGTGCATCACCTTCTACCATTCTTTTAGCAATTGTTTGAGCCTTCCATGCCCTAGCAACATTTACACCCGCAACGTATGAAGTCCTGACTTTTGAGATAATATCCTTTACTCTCATACTATTTGTTGTCCCAAACCTGTCAACAATATTCACCTTTGCAATCTAATCAGACTTAGCATTTGTGTTGTTAAACACCCTGCCACATGTATGAGTGCTCACAAGAGTTTTCATTCTAAATGTTTGACTCTTTCCAACCTTACTTACTAATGCCAGAAAGTTGCATGCATGCTTACACTTCAACCCCACTCTCAATTTATCATTCTTTTGAAACTGAACTTCTCTACCATTCAGAACAGAGTGCTCCAATATAGCCTCCTTGAATTCTTTTAGTGATTCAAATTCCATGCCTAGTGTGAATTTAAAATCCCTGCACATTTCTTCTTTTCTATATCTGACATATGTAGGTTTAGAATCTGTATCACTTTCATCACCAGAAAAATCACTAACCAGCTCATCAGGTCTCCATCATCCATGTCTTGATTTTTGCTCCTTCCACATCCACAAATTCTGATCTGATATCGGATGCCCCACCCTCATGGCCACTGCCTTTCTTACCACACTTCCTAATGGGTAGCTTGTTTCTCTCATTGCGTGGAGTTGGCCTGATATAAGTTGTTTCAGCAACATATGAGGTTTGTTCAGTATTAACAGGTGGTGCTAGGTCAGGAAGATCAAATCCATCATCTAGAGAAAGATCTCTCTCCTCCTCATTGTCATCAAAGTGGACATCACTCAAACTTTCATCAAAGCCAGAATCTGTTTGCCCCTCTTCTTCCACAACCTTTGCACCATTCCGAACATTCTCAACCATATTAGGAAACTCATTCTCTCTTCCTCCTATTGTTTCAACAAACACCGCTGCCTCACACTTGTGTTACACACAATAATTAGCAATTTCAGATGCATCAGAGTCATCTACAAATAGTTGGAACTGCTCCCCACCCCTTATTTCTTTAGGCTTCCACCACATTTTAATAGGACCGGAATATCCTATATCCTCTTTCACTATTCCAATAGCCTCAAAATGTGACCACTTATCTACATCAATCCCATGAGAAACATATACCTCACCTCCTATGTAGTCATGAGTAGGACTAGTAATAAAGGTTCCTTTATGGTGGAAAGTAACAGATATGGGCATACCCAAAATGTTGATACATATACAGTATTAAAAGGCAATATTTAGTTCAAGGACCCACAATTAAAATACCAAAATAATCACAATATATCACTCTTTTAATTACCCTACAGCACTACAGATAGGACGACACTAATTTATTGTCTCCTCAATTAAAAAAGAAAGCACTATATACCAAACAATTCAACACATAACAACAAATTAATAACAGACCCTAACAATCGATCCCCACAATGGGTTTTTATGTCTTTTGATACCAACCCAGTTCCCACGTGAACCCCAATCAAGAACCCCATAGAAATGACAAAAACAGTAAAGATTCTCACCTGCAGAATGCTTTACGCTCCCTAAACCTTGTGCGAACAAACGCGCACCGTGTGACCGCAAACAGAGAACACTCACCAACACGCGTCCACGTTGCGTGCGATCTTCCTTCACCACCAAGCTCCTTGCGTGGCTGCCTCGTCCCCCACCCTTGCCTTTGTGTCTCCAATGTCAGAGAAAAAGCTTAAAGTTGGGGTTAAACTCAGAGTGAAGGTAAAATATGAAAGGATGGGTCTAAAGAAATTAAATTTCACTCAATTAGGTTTTACACTGCTAATTTTAACTTAATGTAAAGAACCCAACTTTAATAAATTCCAAGTCACCTAGTAAAGGCCATGTAGGATTAGCTGACTCGGCAGTCCGTCATCCACGTCATAAAAAATCATCCAACATTAACGACAGGGAGTGAAATTAAAATGTAAAATAATTGTAAGGATGAAAAAAAATTGTAGGAACCAAATTCAAATCTCGTGTATTTTATGGGGACTAAATTCATATTTTTCCCTTAAATTTAAAATAAAATTGAACACGCTAACTAAAAAAATAATGTATAAGATATCACATATATTATGGAAAGATTTGTACACTTTTCATTTTGCTAAGTTTAATTTCTATCTTTTTTTTATTTTTTTTATTAACCACATGTATCCCCTATTACCAGTTTTTCGATATAACTTTCATAGGCAATGTAAGGATATAGTGTCACTGGGTATTCACTCTCCTCCAACTATTCACCGTCGAGACCTAGGGAACTCCTATTTCCCCTTTTTCTTTACGCACGCCCTTGTTGTTACTAGCTAGGCATTTCCCTTCATTTTTATCCCTTCCTTTTCTTTGTCAACTAAATTGGGGTTTTCGAGTCAATGAAATAGAATTTTTCTGTGAAATGTGTGAGATTCCTAATTTGTACTAGTAATTTTCTAGGTGTATAACCCCATGAAGATGGGTATATGAATCAAGCTCATTTTGTAGTTGTCCTCTTTCCTCAATGATATAGATTTGCAAAATCTTACTTTTAAATTAGAGTGACTACATGTTAGTTAAATAATAAAAACATATAAAATCTGTTGTTGTAAAAGTAGAAAGAGAGATGCACCGGTGGATCACATGTTATATGGTCCACCCTAAAAGCCACCATTTTAAGGAAAGAAACTATATATTTTCAATTACGTTTTTAGAAAAAACTATAATTCTAACTACCTTTAAGAATAAATTATTCTTTTAATGATTGTAAATTAAAACATATCAATTAGAAAAGATAATATATATTTAAATTTAAAAACATTTAAAAGATAAGGAGATTATCATATGAAATTATCAATATCTTTCTTAATTAATATGAAATAAAATTCAAACAAAAAAAACTCCAAAGAATAAGGAAAGATTGTAGTTACATGGATAATATTAGATAAAGTTTAATATCCTATGATTGTAATTTAGTGGTGTACCTTACACCCATTTTGTAAGGGGTATATAATAAATGCCACATGATAACTTTTGGCAACAATAAGAAAATTTCTAAGTTCACCCATAAAAAAGAAAATTTCTATAGCGTAACAATTTTTAAATAAAGTAAAAAGGCCATGTAAATTTGGTTTAAGAGTGAACATATGAGCTCGGATAGGGCTTACTGCTTAGGTTGAATATCTAGGAGTGGGTGTCTAAAAAATAAATGATCTATCTACACAACTTTAAAATCACTCATGTATTAATTGCACTGTTACTTTTGTTAAATACTAAAAGGATCAAATTCAAAAACATTTTAAAACATTAAATGATTTTTTTTAATTATAGTAAAAAAATAAAAATATTTATTTGAACACTTTAAATTTTGAAAATGTATAAAATTAATCTCATTGGTATAAATTAAAATTATTGTAATGATTATCTATAAATATCATTATATTTAATAATGATTGAAGAAATTTAAATAATGATGAAAGAAATTAAGAAAAGGAAAAATATATTTTGATTGAATAATTAATTAAGAACTAAGAAGAAAAGGTAATATTAAATTTATTTGATTTAATAGTAAAACTCAGTGTATGCATTGTGCATGTGGTTTCATATGTAGAGAGATTTTTTTATTGTGTGGGTTAGAACAAAATATTAAAACTTTGTAATTAAAAGTATTAGACATGTGTTAAATAAGAAAGAGAATTTATAAATAAAAGGATTTAAATTTGTAATTATATTGTAAGAGTTTAAATAAAATTGAAAGGAAAAAATATTTGTTTTATTTTTGATCGTCCAATATTAAGAAAATGTATTTTGAATCAAATTATAGAATTTTTAACTTTTTAAAATTTTTAATATCTTAAATCTATTTAAAATTTAAATTAAGTTAGACGTTACAAACTATAATAAACATTCAAAGAATTTTACGATCAAAACTAATTAAATCACTAATGAAAATATTTAAATATTATAAAACATACTTAGATTTATAAATTAAAACTTAAAAAAACTTTAACTTTTAAAAGTTTCTATTACTCCTTTTTTTTCCTTTTCTAATCGCCTCCTTCTCTTTTAAAGCTTTATTTCTCTTATATTTCTATATATTTTTTTTTTTGGGGGTAATAAAGAGGCAAAGCCAAAATTACAAAGCAATAGTCCTGGGAACACAACTCCCAGCCGCATCTAGACTAAGAAACACAGACACAGTGGCAGGAGGAGAAGAAAGTAAATGGACATTTCCATGTGAAATATGCGCAGTGTTGGCTAAACAATCAGCCACAGTGTTGTCTTCTCGCCATGTATGAGCAATGTCAACCTCCCAATCTCGATCCATCATGGCTCTAATCCTTTGGACCAGGAAATGGCAAGTCCGCGCACCCCATCCAGGAATATCCTAATTCAGCAGCTTATTCCAAACTTTTCTAGCGAAAATACAATCTCTGAGGATATGTAGGTCTGTCTCACTAGCACACTACTCCCCAAACTGCACCGCATCCTCTTAGAATTAGTCTTAAGCCCACCTTTCAAAACTAGCCAGAGGAAACTCTTAACCCGCTGAGGCATGTCCATGCTCCAAAAATTCTTCCAAGAGGGATTAACATTATCCACCTCTGTACGAGCAACTACCAAGTCATAAGCTGTCCGAGTTGAGAATTCCCCATTAACAAACTGTATCATCCCCTGAAGACATAGCAGGGGGAGGAAGGCTCAAAACTTCATTCCTAATATTGACAGGAAGTAAATGTTCAACATTTTGTAAATTCCAGCACTGACCAGTAGAGAAATCAGCCACGGGAGAGGTACTGACATGACTTGGAATATCCTCCTGAACCACTTCTCCAAGAATTAAATTAGATGGCAACCAACGATAATGCCAAAATGATGTAGATTTCCCATTGTCAATATTGCACCGAAGACCAGTAGTAAAGTCCGACCATGTAGCCATGATGCCTCTCCAGACATTGGAACGCACCCATAATGCATCTGGTTTATTAATCAGATTCCAGCTGACCTTCATCAGCATTGCTTTGTTGAAGTTGTGCAGATCCTTAAATCCCCATCCTCCCTGCTGTTTGGGCAAAGTAAATTCCTCCCAAGGGACAGAATGCCAAGCTTTTTTGTTGACCTTGTCTCCCCAAATAAACTCCCTACAGTACCTTTCAATTCTTTGACAGACACTTTTGGGCAGCAAAGTTGATTGCATGGTGTAAGTGGGGAGAGCTTCAATCACTGTTTGGGCCAAGGTAATTCTACCAGCAAAGGATAAAGCATCACTTTTCCACATACAGAGCTTACGCTGAACATGCTCCAGGAGATAGTCATAAGTTCTCTTTCTCTGACGAGTATGCAGAATCGGAATCCCCAAGTACTTCCCCAAGTCAGCAGAAATAGTAAAACCAGATAGATTGCAGAGAGCCAAAGATCTTGAAGGATGAACATTCCTAGACACAAACAGTCTTTTTTTTTCTGCACTCACTTTCCCGCCAGAGGCCTCACAGAATCTGTTAAGGCAACTAAGCATCACCTCCATCTAAGATGTAGAGGCTTTCCCAAACAACAGAAGATCATCCGCAAAAAAGAGATGCGTTAGAGGTGAACCACCCTTACCAAGAACTATTGGAGTCCAGCTGTTATTAATCCGAGCCTCCTCAATTAAATGACCCAGGCGCTCCATGCTCAGAACAAAGAGATATGGGGACAAAGGGTCCCCTTGCCTGATTCCTCTACTGGGGTAGAAAGTTTCCGTCGGGCTACCATTCACCAAGACTTGCATTGAACAAGAAGACACACATTGAAAAATTAAGTCACAAGTGGTAGCATTAAACCCAATGTCATGAAGAGTATCAATAATGAAAGACCAGTTAATACGACCACAGGCCTTCGCCAGGTCCACCTTAATGGCCATGAAGCCTCCTTGCATTTAGTTTGGCGCATAGAGTGGAAGACTTCTTGCACGATGATTACGTTATATATCAGTACTATTCTGGCCTGGGATAAAACTCCATTGATTGGATAACACAATAAGATCCATAATTTTCCTCATTCTGGTAGCCAAAATTTTTGTGACAATTTTGTATACCACATTAGAGGCTAATGGGCCGGTACTGATTCATGGACTTTGGATGGGCAACTTTCGGGATCAAAGAAATAAAGGTCTGATTTATCTCGGCCACCTTCCCTGGGCAGGAGAAAATCTCCTGGATTAGCCTACAAACCGAGCTGCCAATTGAGTCCCATTGGGACTGAAAAAATAGTGGATGGAGCCCATCTGGGCCGGGTGCCTTCCAAGGGCCCATATCGCAAATTGCAGCATGTATTTCCTCATTTGATGGGCTAACTCCCACTTGCTCCAGCTGGTGGTATGGAAGCCGAGGAAAAAAATTAGCGCCACGCCACCTCACACTACTATGAGGGTCTTGGTAGATATCCTTATAATAATTCAGCACCATAGAATTAATCAAGTCATGGTCCACAGTAATATCTCCAGAGTCCAACTCCAAACTGTCAATTCTGTTATGACGCCTCCTAGTCACAGTGCTTAGGTGGAAAAAGTGAGTATTCTTGTCCCTAAATTTGATCCAGTCTCGACGAGCCTTTTGATACCAGAAAGCTTCTTCTTGCAAAAGGATAGATTGGTGTTCTAGAGATATTTTATATCTCAACTCATGCTACCGGGATGATATTACGGGATTGCACTACAAGCCGACATAAATATAGCGCGTGTGCATCAATCTCACCTTAGCGCGTCATAACGTCTGAACGAGGCGGTTACAACCAACTAACAACCTTTCCCGCTATAATCACTCTATAAATACGATGTGGGGTATCCATTTTGAGGTACGCATTATTCTCTATTTCATACACTCTGATCAGTATCCACACTAACTTAAGCATCGGAGTCCCTGCAGGTACATCCTGCCCCGTCGTGGGTTCGAGAAGCTTCAGCATCTTCAACCAGAGAACACCCGAGGAAATTCTACACGAACATTGGCGCCGTCTGTGGGAAGAAACAATGAGTCTTGTTCATCCCTTCCATTTCATTTGGTTCGTGTAATTCTCTTCCGAAGATGATAGTGGCCTATCGCAGCGCCGCCGCTTCCACTTCTTCTCTGGTGGACAGCCACATTGGCTACCCCAGTATGAAAGCTTCCTACCGCTGATTGCTCCTACGACGATACCTTCATCGTCTCCTCTGCATTCATCGGCTCCGTCTTCTCTTGTCCAGGTAATCCTGAACTCGAGTTTATATTTCTTGTTATTTACTACTTCCAGATTCCTTTTTCCGCAGCAAGAAACAATAAAAGAAAGTCAAGAATCAAGAAGAAGGAGATTTGAAATTGGGGAAGATAACAGAGAAATGGAAATATACGGCCAAAACAGATCGACACCGGAATCAGCAGAGTGCTTGCCAGAGGATACGTCTGATTTGGTTGGGTTGACGATTTTCTCCTTCTCGTGATCCAATAGCTTCTTTGAAATAATTGTTCTGAGATTATTTTCGCTCATGTGCTTCTTGAAATTCCAAGATGAAAATAATAAACTCCAAGATCTTTCTGGCAAGTCAAGGAATTCTCTTACTGACGCACTGTATTCAGAAATATTGATGATGTGCAAATCATATGATGTAATCGGCATTGGAATTAAAGCTTTGGCCGACACCAAAAATGGAATTGTTATTAGAGCAGCAACAGACGAATTTCCGAGATCACTTCTCGTCGAATTCTGAGATGCGTAAATTCTGAGATGCGTAAATTTTGCCGCACATCCTGCATCGGGATTCTGTGCCGACATGGCTTGTCAATGAGATACAAATTTTAGGGGACCCTAAATTGATATCTATTCTCGCCGGTGGTCTACCGCAATCAGAGAGTTCAGAAGCATATCATTGATCTAGAATCATTGAAATCAAGTCATATTTCTGCAGACCCCTTTGGGTCTCTTCGTTGGTGAATTGCTCTACCGATGACAATTTTAAGCACATGTCTGCGCATGGAAAACTGCAGCAGCTGGCTTGAATCTGCATACCTTTTGCTTTGGGGCTAACTACGCTTGTCTTCCTGATAGGTGCTCTTCAAGAATTAATGATGATTTTGATCAAAGATGATTGTGGTGGTAGTGCCAAATAAAATTTGCACACACAAGCAGTGGCTGTGGCTACGTGTTGTTTAATCGGGATTCAAGATGCCCACTCGGGATATTTGCTTCATATTTGCCTAACCGGAACTTCTATATATATGCCCCGAGATGTATAATGATCTGGCCAAGTGTGACCGAGAGCAGAGTCAGCAACACCGGCACCAACAATGAAGACCTTAGCATCGCCGTCGCGGTTCAAGGATCTGCAGTCCTTGACTTGCATCTTTGCTTACAATTATTCCTCGACATCTTTGGTCGTTGATTCCCCCAAGCAATCTCGGTCTCTCACTCCAATTATTCCTATGCAATTATTCTGATCAGAAGTTTCTTTCACGATGAGCCGCAACAAAATTGGACAGCTGAGTTCCGATCTCCGCATCAGTACAGGGACTTTGGCAGCGTCCTAGTTGAGTCAAGTATCTGATCTCTGAGTATAAGAAGATTCTCAGGGGGTTATATGATTTGGGGGCATGATGAGCAACAATTTGAATCTAAAATATTGTGTCCCGATTTGTTCTGTGAACAAACGAAGTTTCGAGAACATCGAAATTCCGAGATGGTGGTCGTCGTCCGCTGACACCGTTGAACCGTCTCAAGGAATACGAAATTATTCATGGAATTGGTTGTTTAATCCGAGATACACGTCGTGGCCTGCCCGTGATTCTGGTCCGAGGTGGTCAACCATGGGGCCGGGTGGCATAATTTACTACCATGGTGTCCGAGGATTCTGGATTGGTTCTGACTTCTGATGATTGTCTCATGTTAAAGCACCGCAGCGATGGTGTTTGAGCTTCATGATGGTTCCTTCAGCCTTCGGAGTTTGTATCTCTCGTTGTTCCTGGTTCCATTATTGCTCTCGCTATGTTCGTTCTTGGTCACCTCGCCGCCCGCAGCTCTCGTCATTTTCATTCTTGTCGTACCACGACTCTACTGTCCTGGACCACCGCCGTCGATCTCCCTATTTCTGGTTGTCGCCGTTGCAGCAAGTGAAGGCCCCTGCTGTGTGCATTCTTGCAACAGAACTTTCCGGGTTCATATTTATCATTGGCCGAGATGAAGAAGGCTCCGAAATGCTGCGTAATGAGTTCTGTTCCGAGATGCTCGTTTGCGGAAGCATCCCGTCCTGAAATTGGTGAAGAAATTCGCCGTAAGGAAAGCAACTTTCTCAGGATTTGAGAAACAAATAATTTCACGGAGCCGAGTAGAAACCTTGGAGCTTTCTGGTTTTTTGACTGATTTCTTTTGAGTTGAGGCTCTACAAGCCGTATGATCTTGGGTCCATTTTCCAAAAACCAGCATCACATTCCTCCTTTGGATTAAAAAATTCTGGGCCGTTTGATAATGCCTATGTCTTTGGATTAATTACATGTTCGTCATGGTAAGTTTGCTGTCCGAGATGTAACAATAATTTCGCTGCAGCTTATTTCGGCTCCGTCTTGGTTTTTGGACTAAGAAGATAGTCCGAGATAGTTCCGAGATCGTTCTGTAACTGTATAACATCTGTCCGAGTTGCTGGTTGAACTCCATCCACAAGAGGACGTATCAGAGTCTCTCCTATTGCAGACGGAGCAAGGCCAACTTATTCTTTTCAAGTCAATGAAGTGTTGTGGAAAAGAATGAGAATCCACTATTTGTGAAGCATTTAGTTCGTGATTTTCTCCTTCAGAGAACAAAAATGAAAAGGCTTTGTGCCTGAAGTTAGAATTTGAAGAAGCAAGAGCGGACAGGAACTGATTTACGTTCGATACCAAGTTGGAATTACGTTCCAACGATAACTACTTAAGGTGGAATTACATTCCAATAATACCTTTCAAGGTCTTAAAACTCCGAGAAGATTACAAGATGAGAATTATGAGAATGCAGCTATTCATCTCCGAGATTAAAATCATAGCAATTCCAGTTGCTCAGCTACGTGTCGCCATCCGAGATGCAACATGCAATTAAGATGCACCCTCGGGAATTCTTGCAGTTAATTAACGAGCATTTATATATTAATTCGAGGATCTCCTATGCTAAGTTTGTTGAGGGAGATTATGGTGATTGCTCGGTTTGTGTGTTGTGAAGCTGACGGTGGAGTTTTTTAAGCTGTCGGCAGCATCAACGGTGATACTGTGCCTGGAGACATGAGCTTCTTCCTCACCCTGAGTTTGGCTCTCCATTCTCTCTGTTTTCAGTATCACTTCAAATTTACTCTTTCTTCTTTCTCTCTGTTTAATTCACTTTAAATTTACTCCTTCAACGTGCCAGATTTAATTTGGTTGTGGGTACTGAGCCTCTCTGACCACCTCGTCCTTGGAGAGTATGACATGGACTTTCGGTGGTAAGGACTATGGAAAACAAATTGAAGTGCCGAATGACATGATTGGAGTTCCTACATATTCCGAGATGCAAGAGATAATTGATTACATTCCGAGGGGTATTCTGTGATCATTGTATAATTACACTCCGAGATACAAGGGATAATTAATTAGCTCCGAGGTGTATTCCATGATCTTTGGTATAATTACATTGTAAAATCACTTGTTTCGAAAAGTCTGGCATCGTTGATTGGTTTGCAAGGGATCCTAGTATTTTGCTTCATCTAGGCCATATATATAGCTCTGATACCACTTGGCACGATTTGATCAATTATATCTTCGGAGTTTGCCAAAATGAATTGCAAGTATATGCCGGTTTAATTCCGAGATGCTCCCAGTTCGGATTCAGAGGACGTATTGCTTTACCAGAGTTGAACAAAATTCCGAGTTGCCCCTCCTAGAATTTGGATTTTGGCACGTCATTTTATTCCGAGTTGATCATGACGAGAATCGCATGCTTACGCGTCTGTGCCCAAAACTGGGACCCAATGTGGAAGTCCTCTAACTTCACCTCAGGCCGTGTTTCAGCGTACGACATCTACATGTCAAGGACAAAGTCCATAGTTTCCGAGTTGAATTTATTGGAGTGGCCGAGGATCCTCATGCCATTATCATTGCATTCAGAGACACTAATGAACGCAGTTTACAAAACTGAATTCAAGATTTATATTAGAAGCAACATGAGATAAATTAACCAGGCATGGATGATGCAGTGATACAGTGAGAGCTTCTGATAACTTCTACCTTCCCGATCCGGAGTCGCACACCGTTCACATTGCCTCCGTGGCGTATAATAGCAATCTTCCTTCTGGGTGATTACTGAACCAACTCCATTTGCTTTCCTAGTCGGTGGGCGACGAATTCTAGCGCCATGAAGTGATACCTTAGTTAATGGTACCTCTTGATTATAGCGCCACCATCTTAAGCGCCTACACCAGCTTCCAGAGGCTCAAATCCGAGTATGAACTCCGACATGTTCCACTCGCCGACATGAGACGATGAGTCAAATAATTTTACCTGGTTGATATTTTTCGTCAACAAACATGACACAATTTGAAAGGCAAGTCAGATAATATTCAGGACAGTTAACCAAGTCCTGGGCATTATTCTACATTCAGCCGTGGTCCAGAATTTCACGATGAACTCGAAATTTCATCCTGAGAAGGAATATCATTTTCTGGTTTGAATTTCTTCCGTTTCGTGGATATTTCTTCCTCTCTCCTGAAGACTTATGATGTAATTCATGGTGGCCTCGTTTCAAATAATTATTAACGGTGTGTGAACTAGTAACTCTGATGCTACGAAGACACCTTTTGAATCTCGACACTGATGGCCGAGATGTCCACGTCGAATTTATTACAAACAGATTGTTTACATCTCGGATACGTAAGGACCTTGCACCTCGGAAGTCAGGCTGTCTCTCTTACATCTCGGACTTCTTGTCTTGAAATCTCGGATACCTTTAACGCATCGAGGATACGCTCCTTGAGCATTTCGGGCTTAGCCCCTCGACGATCACGGACATGATGATCTTGGATACGCTCCGAGACATTTCGGGCTTAGTCCCTCGACAATCCCGGGTACGATCAACGATCTTGGATACGCTCCGAGACGTCGGGCTTAGTACCCTTGAGAATTTCGGGCTTAGTCCCTCGACAATCCCGGATACAATCGATGATCTTGGATACACTCCGAGACATTTCGGGCTTAGTCCCTCGACGATCCTGGATACACTTGATGATCTTGGATACGCTCCGAGACATTTCGGGCTTAGTCCCTCGACGATGCCGGATACACTCAACGATCTTGGATACGCTCCGAGACGTCTCGGGCTTAGTACCCTTGAGAATCTCAGGCTTAGTCCCTCAACGCTTTGCGGATACGCTCCTCGAGCAATCTCGGGCTTAGTCCCTCGAGCATTTCGGGCCCAGTCCCTTGATTATTATATTTGTTTCTCGATTTACTTCGGATTATATTTCTCATCTCAGTCTCAGTTCTGTGAGACCTCGAATATCCATGTCAGACTTAATTCCTTGGCACCCGGAATTATCATCTCAGACCCAGTTCTTTGAGATCACAGATTGCTTATTATCATCTCGGAATCAATTCCTTGAAAGATATATCAATATGAGCACCCCAGATAAAACCGACTTCAGCAAATGACTTGTACTGACTTAATATCAACTTGGGGGCATCTCTTCTGACACTTTGGGGCCGACGTTATTCCTGGATTTAACAGATGCAAAGTCGTTATGCAAACGATCTGGACTTAGTCCCATGCTGCGCCGAAATCAATCATCTTTACCAAAATGGAGATTATCTGGATCGGCTATACATGGTACGTGTAGTCATTCGCACCTAACCAACGCTGCCGACTCTAATGAAATTCACAAATCTGATTAAAGGACTCTGGTTGACTATTGTATATATCAAGCCGGTTGAATGGCCCCTGACTATTTCAAGTCGGATACTTTATATCGAAACACCCGACTTGGGGGGCATATGTTCTGGAGATATTTTATATCTCGACTCATGCTACCGGGATGATATTACGGGATTGCACTACAAGCCGACATAAATATAGCGCGTGTGCATCAATCTCACCTTAGCGCGTCATAACGTCTGAACGAGGCGGTTACAACCAACTAACAACCTTTCCCGCTATAATCACTCTATAAATACGATGTGGGGTATCCATTTTGAGGTACGCATTATTCTCTATTTCATACACTCTGATCAGTATCCACACTAACTTAAGCATCGGAGTCCCTGCAGGTACACCCTGCCCCGCCGTGGGTTCGAGAAGCTTCAGCATCTTCAACCAGAGAACACCCGAGGAAATTCTACACGAACAATTGGTATTCTTGACAAAGCTTCCTGTGCAGTTTATCAAGCCCACCATGCGGCCTCATTTTTAAACTTCTATTAACACCATCCAGTCTTGCCATAATCTGTTTTTTCTTATGAAAGATATTCCCGAAGTGGTGAATATTCCACTCAGTTGCCTGCGTTTGAAAAATCTGCAAAGCTTCATCCCAAATCCTCCCTAAGTCCCAAGCCCCTGAGATAATATTCTTGAAAGAAGGGGCTTCCAACCAACTAGCAATAAATTTAAACGACTTGGAAAGCATGGGGCGGACAGTAGGAGCAGTATCCAACAAAAGGGGTTTATGATCAGAATTAAAGGAAGCAAGATGAAAGATAGATGCGTCAGGGAAACGAACACGCCACTCCGCATTACATACACCTCTATCCAAACGTTCCTTCACCCCTCTCCACTCCCAGGTAAAGGGAGGACCCACGTAACCCAAATCTATGAGACCACAATACTGAAGAACTTCTCTGAATCGATTCATTGAACGAGCAATGGGGGGAGCACCTCCTGACTTCTCATCCACAGAGAGATGAGAGTTAAAGTCCTCAATTGCCAGCTGTCCCTCAGGGGTATCACCAGCAATATGAGATAAATTTGCCCAAAGATCTTCTCTAACATTAGGGCGGGGAGAAGCATAGATACAAGTCAAGAGCCAAGTAGGAGATGTATCCTTAGGGATAATACGCAAATGAACATACTGTGGGTGATCTTTGATAACTTCCACTCTACAATAGTCATCCTTCCACAACACCCAAATTCCCCCTAAGAAACCACATGCATGAACAATATGAGAGAAAGGATAATTCAAACGCCTGAGAACACGCTCCGCCTTAACACCACTCAAGCGTGGTTCAAACACAACAAAAATATCCAGGGAGTAACGTTTAGTTAAATCCCTCACCAGAGAAGGAAAAGATTTCGCCCCTGCCCCCCTCACATTCCAAGCAAGAACCTTCATAAAAACTAAAATTGAGGCGGGACAATCAAGAACTGCGTGGCACCAGAGTACCATCTTGAAGTGGCATCCCTTCATCTACAATCATAGTTCATGCAGTATCAACACCTTTTCCAGTGACATTAGAGACTCCAAACCCATCCAGAATATTAGAGGAATCTGGTGGTCGTCTATTGCAGACTTCAACATCCCCTTTTGGGCCAACAATACTAGGGACGTCAATTTTTAGCCCACTTGGAGGGTCCAAGTTGAGCGCTTCACACATTAAAGGCATGGGGACATTATATTGGGCCCCAACACACCTAGACACCTGTTTAATATTTTTAAACTTGACTTGAGATTTAAGATTTAATCCCATTTTAATCTTAGGATGTTTCTCTGGCCCAATAAGACTTGTCTCATCCACACTTTTTGGATTCATCACCTCCTTGACTCCAGCTTGGGCCATCCCCTGACTAGGATTTAAGGGCGCACTAGTATGAGTGACATCATTCTTGTTCCGAGCATCTAGGCCCATAACATCAGCTGCCACCTGTACATGGCTTGAACCCTCCCCATGATTGGCTCCCTGTTTAGAAACATTCCCTGAGTTGACGCCACCCTTAATGGACACCTTGTGCGTTGACTTCAAAGATCCAATATCCTTATTCCCTTTTTGAAATGCTGCTGACTTACCTTTATTCAAAGTGGAAAGCGATAATTTGTCTTGCCACGTCCGCTCCTCCTCCCTTCTCATAAAAGATTCTTTTTGAACAATCACCTGCTCCTCCATATTCCCCAGCACGCAATCACCCTCCAGGATCGAGAATCTAGAGCCTTGAATTTGGGCTTTCCTTAACTGAACCACCCGCTTATCTTTTCCGCCATTTGCTACGTGATCAACACCTTGTCTTCCGCTGGAATTCCCAGAATTACGCCTCTGATTTTTTTGGACTATCATCAAGGGGCCGAAAGTTGTCTCATTTGTCTGCCCTGCCGTCGTACCCCTCTCTTTATAACTAGAAAACTCATGATTGCACCACCTGTTGCGTCAGTTGCGTTTCAGCCACCATCGTGCCACTGTAAGGATCATCCACACTGACAGCCACTTTTGGCTTTTTCTTACTCCTATCCAAGAGATCCTTCTCTTGAGCTGAGAGATCACCATCTTTGTTTGCTTCTCCGTTAGGTTCTTGAGAAACCCTAGTAGAGCTCACCATCATTTTTTTTTGTCTCTCAGAAGGATTTTTTTCTTATATTTCTATATTGATCTTTCTATTTTTATAGACTTATAATTTTCATTAAATTTTATATTTATCACATTTATATAAGAAAAATAAAATAACATAAAGAACAAAAAAAAGGGGGAAAAGGAAAAAATTAAACTTTATTTCAAAAAATTATAAAGATAAGTACATATATTCATATAAGTAAAAGCGTTATTATTGAATAAGATTAAAAGGTAACATTAAAGGGGTATGTAAAATATTTTGGTGATCAAATTAAAAATTAATAAAATATTTTATGTAACACTTTAATTAATCAAAATTAAAATTGAAAAACAATGGGGGACATGACTCCTACCAACCCATCTTTGGCTATATATGTCTATGTGTGGTTTGATGGGGAGTAGGATCACTTTGAAGAATAAGAGCTTAATTAAATGTAAAATACTAAAATAAATTCATAGATTTAAAATTCATAAATTAAAATTTTAATACAGTACGTATATATATGATCTGAATCTAATGAATTGAGATAAATGAAGGTGTGTGCATTGATTCACACAATTTATTTTATGTATATTTATGATTTTAAATGTTTTAATTTATCTCTTAAATATTTTTTAGTTATGTTTTTAAATTTTAAAAATATAAAGTAATGCCCAAGATATTTAGTAATATTTTCATAATCTGATACATATGTATTTTTATCATGATCTCAATAATTAATATTTTTCATTATCTCTTAAAATTTTATTATATTTTTGCTCAAAAGCACACCGATTAAATTATTAAGTTATCAAAATTTGTAAATGAATCGTAAAATTTCTTTTTCACACTACAGTCTACAGTTAATAAATCTTCATTTGTGTTTTTATTTTAATCCCTCACATTTAAAATTATTCACATTATTTTTTTTATGAATAAAATATTCACATTATTTAGCACAGGTTACATAAATCTTATCAGGATGGCGAGTTTTGTTAAGTGATGATAATAGGACGTCTCATGACCAATCTCTCGTATTAATTAATATTTTTATTTTTATTGCTGAGTTTATATAGAATTCTGTTACGTGGGATTAAATTGTGATATAACTAACTAAATAAAATAAAATAAAATCTTGAAAGAACCTTCACTTTGAATTACAAACCCCTCCTTCTCTCTATAAATACAACATTGACCGCAGCAATCATTGCAACAAATTCAGATACTCTAGTCTCTTTAATTTGTTCTCTCTCTCTCTCACGCACAGTTCAGTTTCTTTTGTGGGATTATCAAACACAATAGTGATTATGGCCCTTCAACAATACAACTTTTTCCCCACAGATTTCTTCTACCCTCGTCCTCAGCCTTCATCTCCTCCCACTTTGGAAACTTCTTCTGCCAACCCAAAGCCAAAGGCGGTTCCATTGCAAACCCCCAAACGAGAAAATCAGAACCAACAACATATGATCAAAGTTTATCCTCCTACGCATGCTCTTGTTTGCAATCCATCTCTAACTGACAAGAAATTATTCAAACTCTCGACAAAGCCGCTTTCATTGGCCGAACAAGAGAGTGACGCTTTTTGAATTGAGATGTGCCAAAAAGAATGATCTTCAATTTCCCTGTTCGGGAGACACTAAAAATTATTAATTTAAGGGATCAAAATTAGGTTTCAGCTTATGTAAAACTATTCAAATCCAACTATTTGATCAATTTTAGTTGGTTGTTCTTTTCCTTTAATTTTTTAGTTACAGAATAACTTTTTTTACAATTTTTTCCTTTATTTTTGGTTTTGAATTTTTTTGTTACGACAAAAAATTTAGAAACTTAATTACCTCTAGAGATAAGTCGTAAAATATGTCCCACCCGTCCAGTTAATAGAAATTTGTGTGAATTTATGATTTTCTTAAATAATTCATGTATATATATATGGTCCGTGTATTCAAATTTTAGGCAACATAGTGAATTAGAATTTGCATAACGCGAAATTAAAGCCCGATCGTAGCAGGTAGCATGAAGCTCATAGCTTGAATCACTTTTATTCAATTATCCATTTGCCTCAAACAACCAAAAAACAAAAAATTTGGTAATGAAACCTGTTCGTATAGAATTTCTCCATGGTGTTCTCCGGTTGGAGGTGCTGAAGCTTCTCGCAATCCATGGCCGAGCATGGCGGATCCATGGTGGGGTAGGATGTACCCGCAGGGACTCCAATGCTTAAGTCAGTAATGGTTCTGATGAGAGTAAAAATGATAGAATGAAGTGTACCTGGAAAATGGTCTCCCACAATGTATTTATAGAAGTAAATTCGCGGGAAAGTTGGTTACTCAGCTATAACCGCCTTATTAAGATATTATGACGTGGCGCTGCGAATATGCCGGCTTGAATGGGCCGAGGTGCAATTTACCTCCAGAACAGAACCAAATCACAAATAACCGAACCTATAAAACCAAATTTCATAATGGAACCATTCTTTTAAAAAGAATTCAGTAACCTAACTGATTTGTGAATGTCGTTTCGTTAACCGCATGTAACCAAACTTATCAATACAAATTTGAAAGTTAAAAGTATTTCTTATCCTATTCTATTCTATTATATCATTATTAGGGTCCGTTTGGTGGACATGATATGATAGGATAGACGAGTTGGATAGCAACAAGATAGGATAAGAGCATGATAATCTCTTATCATATCCTATGTTTGATACACACCAGGATAAGAGGTGAATAATATTATTTTATCTTATCATACGTTTAAATGGACAAATGATATGATAATATATAAAAAATATTAATATAATAAAATTACCCTTATTATAAAATTAAAATGAATTTAATTTTAATTTTTAACTTTTCAATAAGAATGTACATGAAAAAAATTATTTATGCATGAAAAATATTTAAATTTAATAAAAAGAATAAAATTATTAAAAATAATATCAAAATTATTATTAAAAGAGGAGAGAGAATGAGTGGAGAGGGGACAAAGAGAAAGGATAGGGGAGTGAAGAGGGGAGAGAGAAAAGAGACGAGAGAGGGGAGAAAGGAGAGGAGAGCGAAGGGGAGAAAAGAGAGGGAGTGGAGAGAGAGGGGAGAGAGAAAAGAGACGAGAGAGGGGAGAAAGGAGAGGAGAGCGAAGGGGAGAAAAGAGAGGGAGTGGAGAGAGAGGACAGAGAGAGAGGAGTGGAGTGGAGAGAGAAGAGAGAAAGAGGGAGAGAGGGGAGGGGGAGAGAGGAAAGAGAGGGAGGGAGAGAGAAGGAGAGGACAAATGAGGAAGAAATTTTTTTATCCTATCTTATCACTCTCTAACCACCCAGCTCTCCCATCATGATAAGAATTACACTAGGAGGAAATGATAGGATAAGCCACATGATAAAGTTATCATATTCTATTGGTGCAACAAACACATAATAAGTATTATGATAAGTTAATATTATTTTATTTATTATCCTAGTGTACATCAAACACATAATAAGAATCTATCATGGATACTCTGATTATATTCTTTCATTTCTTTATTCAATCATCTTATCCTATCATATATTTCCAATCATATCCTTGTCACCAAATAGTGTTAATATCAAAGTTTTAGTACCCTATTTTAATTCATAGGTTTGATTCATTCTAGTCCTAGGTCTCTTATTGATATTTTAAGGGATGATTGTACACATCCATCACTATATATTAAACAAGAGTAAAATATCCATGTGACATTCCTTATTTTTTACTTTTTTTTTAATTCAAAATCAAATAGGCATATATTCTATTTTCCTTTTACTAATTATCCTCTATACTCGAGTGCCATCACATTCACATTGAATTCAAATTCTAATTAGTTAAACTTTAGGTGAAGGCTAAGGTGAATCTTGTGAATGGGTTGTTCACATGTTATTCCACCCTAATGACTAGCTAACACCGGTTATGTTTATCTTTTTGACAAAAAAAAAAATTGCTTCATGGTCCCGTTAGATAAATTGCAAGAGATATGTGATCATTTAGAGAGTAACATATGCGGGAGATAAATTGCATGAGATGATGATTGATGAATGATCACCCTTTATCTAGCGGGTGGCTTCGTGCTGCAGTGATGCGGCTGGAGCGGCGAGGGATTGGCGCCAGAAAGGGGATGAGATAGACAAAGGGGAGTGCAGGGGCCGAGAGTGTGGGTGAGAAGGAGAAGGTTTGCTGGGTTAGATGGGGAGCAGTACAGTGATTGAGCTATTTTCCGTCGACTTTCCGACGTGATTAAGAGGTTAACGGCATGGCCGGAGATGGCTAGGTGCGACGGTGGTCATTATAGCTTGGATTACTCTCTTCCATTTTCTTCTTTCTGATCTGTTTCTTTGGTCTCTGTTTCTAACTTCTCCCTCTCTTTTGTGCATGTATGGTGGCTTGATGGTGGTGGATATGGTGGCGGGGACAGTTGGTAGTGAGGGAAGTGAGAATATTGTAGTCTGTGTATCCTTTATTCTACTATTGGTATATTATTCCATTTATTTTTCATTTCCTTTGTATAATTTGTATGTTGATTATTGCCACTGGGTATAGTCAGTATAGAAGATAGCTGGAATAGAAGATGGCAGCAACCACCACACCATGTTGGGTCAGATTGACTTACTTTCATAGAGGGAGAAAATGAATGACCACCCTTTTTCCGCTCAAATCACAATGACCATCGTATATAAAGCTTAAGGATAACCTCAAGCAATTAAACAAATAAGAGGGTGGAAATGCAAACAAATATTTCGTTCCCAGAAAAAATTTGATGACTGATTTCATCCGGTTACCAGTAAAAGTTTATAACCGTTGATTTTATTTTTCCTTGATCTGACGGCTCTACATCACCCATCGATAGATGCACCATAGTCGTGACCTAAACTTTAATATCTACTTATTTGGCTAATATTCAAATTAAATCTCTAAAATCCCTAAATTTAATTTTATTTGCATATTTTGTTTTTTTAAAAAATAAATGTCAACAAAACTAAGTTTATTAGACTTATATCAATGTAAGTAATCTATCAACGGGGTTGGTTCAAGTGATACATGTTTGTTTCCCTTTAAGCAAGGTCTTGGGTTCGAATCTTTGTTGATGGAAAAAATCCCGGCTGGGAGAGCTAGCCCCACCATGATATGGATATTCCTGGTTCGAACCGGATTGCCTCCCGTAAAGGATATCTTTGTTAAAAAAAATATCAATGTAAGTTATCCCAATCTATTTATACATCTATACATATATATTAAATCTGAATTTTAGCGGAAGTCGATGTTATCAACGAAGTAATTCCTACATTAATCCACATGATTTTTTTTTTATTTTAAAAACTATAAAAATTTGGAAAGTTTTTTATCATCATAAAGTTATTTATCCTTAAAGTAATAGATTTTACCTAGAATCATGTATGAGTATGTGTTTTTTTCCTCACCTTACTCTTTGTGGTTATTTTATAGGTGATGAAGATGACACTCAATGTGTCGAGTATTGAAAGGAAGGGGTCTCGCTCTGATATATGTGACATCGGGACTTAGAGTCTAGGATATTGTGTTTTTATTTTGTTTTGTAAAGATTTGGAAAATTACTTCTAAGGGCCTTACATGGCCAAGACATATTTTTATGATGATGATATTTAATATTTTAGTTTTTGAAAAGCATTAATTTTACCTTTTGTTTAAATTGAGTTGACTTCGAATCAAATGACGTTTTAAAGTGAGAAATATGAACCTTTTTACCCGATGAGGACCATAATTTTTCCCTATATTTCAACTTGATAACTGTAATAGTAGTTGGGGTAAGGTGTCACAGATTTTACCTAGAATCACCAATTCTTCTATAGCATTGAATCTGAATATCATTTTACAATTTACATCCTTTAAAAAGTATCATGTATTAGAGGAGTCAAATCTCTATCTTATAATCACTTATTTGATCACAAGTCCTCTGTGTATCACTTTATATCATCCATTTGTTTTCTCCATTACGTCCTCTAATTAATACATTCCTTTCCTATATATCACAAAGAGAAATGTTGTTTGTACATGTTGTACATCTACAACATAGAGAGAAAGAGAGAAAAGAGGAAAAAGAGAGAGAAATGTGGGATGTGATAGGTAATGTGATGGGAAAAAATAGAGAGAAAAAGTGTGTTGTATGAGTTGTTGTATGTTTTGTGTTGTATAAAAAAGTTATCTCTATCACAAACCACCTTTTTTTTGGGACTGTTATTTTCCTATCACCTTTAATTAATAAGCTCATTCGGTTTATAACTAGAAAACTCATGATGTGCTAGCTGTTATAAGTCAAAACCATGATTAATTATAACAATTGATAATTACATTAATTCACAAAGGGTACAGGGATACATAACTGAAAACAGGACTCGAGACTTACAAATTAAAGAAATAGACATAGAACCGTACGTGTATAATGTATAGTTTACAAAGGTGTCCAAATTAATATTGTTGTAATTATGCAGTTGGATATGATGCTTGCATTGCAATGCCACAGAGTCCTTCATTAGCATCCACATCCCTTTGCATTCTAATGTAGCCTTCTTCACCCCACTCTGTTCCCCATGAGTTCTTAACCAACCAATACTTAGTTCCATCATCACTAACTCCATAACCCACAGCAGTGACTCCATGATCCAACTCAGTGCCACATGAACCAGTGAAGACACCACTTTTGTAATGTTGAAAGTCAGAGCCACCGGCATCAATAGCTACAGAAACTGGTTGATTAGCCACAGCTTTTTGTAGTGCCTGCTCATTGTTGGTAGGCACATCTTCATACCCAGTAATGGTAGCTGCATAGGTGGCTGCTTCCTTTGCATTGCATTTTCCATCAACTCCCTTATAGGGGTAGTTGGCTTCAGTGTTAAGCCCATGATTTTGCAGAATGAATTTGAAAGCATCATCCATGAGACCACCCTCACACCCTTGGTCCACACCTTTTGTGTCACAGTCAACAAGTTCTTGTTCTGATAAAGAGATCAATTTTCCAGTACTCAGCATATGAATCCCTTCAGTTGCTGCTACAGCAGAAAATGCCCAACAACATCCTACCACAAGGTAAATTAAAACTAGAGTTAGATGAAAATTCAATCTTGACATGTGGAATGATTCAATGCAGGGTCGGCCCAAGGGTAAGGCTGCTAAAGCCCTTACTTTAGGCCCCCAATTGTTAGTAACATTCTTTATACAAAAAATAAAAAATATTATTATAATTAGGACTAGTTCATTGGTTTATAAATTGATTTTCCTCTGCAATGATTGATGGTTCAATCCTTGCTAAATGAATTTTAACTTTTAAAGTCTCTTCATGTATTTAAAAAGGCCCAAAATAAAAGTTTGTTTGAGGCCTCACTATAAATTGAGCGATATTGGGCCGGCCCTGATTCAATGAATTATGAGATACTTACCACAAGTGCCTTGGTCCTTCACAGGTGTGACTGCTCCTTTCTGCCTCCAATCCACTGTGGATGGTACTGCGGTCACATTTTCATATTTAAAATTAGTTGTCCTTGTGATTGAAGAGCACATATGTCCCTTGAATCTATTTCTGGATGCTATGAACTCCTCATTGGTGAGATCTGTAAATTGATTAATGCCTAGTTTGTAAGGTTTATTTCCTGCATTGTTGAAAGCTTCAATGTAATTCACATTTTCCTTAAATATCTTGAAACGTTTTTCCCTTTCTTGTGGATCCTTATAGACTTTGCCATAGCGAGTCATCCATTGCTCATGCCTCTCATACATTGAGGCATCTTGATCTTGAAGAGTGCGAGATGTGGCTTGAAAAAACCAGAATCCCAAGCAAAAGAGCAATGCCAAGGAAATATGATTTTTGGAAACCATGGTAGCTAGCTAGTGTAAGAGTGTGACAATAGATGGGAATTGATTCTTCGGGAGTATAAGTTGAATGTGAGAATGTGTTGTGCTGGTACTCAAGATTATTTGCGGTATTTATAGGAAAGTTAGCGTTGAATTGTATATTAAATCCTTGTAGATTTCAGCTTAAAGCTAATTAATTAAAACAATTTTCTCTTTAAATTTGCGTACCTGTGAGAGTTTTCTGAATAAGACACTTGTGTCCGATTATTACTTCGGACAAATTATTTGTCAATTAAGCGTAACAATGTCTTACTTTTCAAAGCGATTGCTTGTCCTATAGTCACAAATTATTTGTCAAGCGTAACAATGTCTTACTTTTCCTAAGATTTGGTATCCATAGTCACTAACTGATACCCGTATAGTACCTATATAATTAGCAAAAATAAAAGCTAGAGCAATGTGCCAAACTTAACTTCAAAAGAAGTTAAGTTTGATTAGGCCACGTAAGTACTTAATTAATTATAAACTAGACCCCATTTCTTCTTAATTTGGGAATCAACTACTTCACGCCTCTCTAATCAAGCATGAGTCCTATGTATAATATTTTGAGATCATACTTGAAACCTTTGGAATTTCTAAACAGCACCACAATTTAGGGAGATATTCTAGTTTTTCATCAAAATTACTCGTCTGCTATTATATATTCATTATAAATTTAATTTTCTAATTATTAAAAATAATTTTTATTTAAATTTTTTCCAATCAAATTATTGTTTTTTTTTCAATGAACATTAAATTTAAAAGCAAAACTTAAACTTGCTACCTCAAGAAAATAATATATAAGATTATATTTTGTGTAATTACACTTTTAATCTTTTATGTTGTCTGTCTCCTTTATTTTGTATCTTTAATTTTGAAACACATAAAAAGTACTATTTTTCTTCCAAATTTGAAAAATAAAAATTTCATCCATTTCATTATGAAATTACTACATCAATTTAATTAATAATTTTAAATATCATGTAACTTAAAATTTATAACAACAAGAATATCGAATAATAGGTGTTAGTATTAAACATTCATTTTTTAGGAAAAAATTGTATTAACTGATATTTTTTTATGAGAGAAGTGTGTTTTTTCTTTGGTAACAATATGTGGTTAAAGAAAAAAATACAAAAAAAAGGAAAAGGACATCAGAACTTAAGATCTAACTCTAATCCTAGGGTATAACTTTCCCCTGGCATCATTTGCAACAAGACTAATAAACTCATCCTCATCTTCAAGAATAACTAGAGCTGGAGAAATAGAAGAAGCTCCCTTCTTAGCAATTGCAATGAGAGAAGTGGGTTTTTGACCATTTTTAAATTATTCAATTTTATTATTATATACATGTAACCACTTAATTAATCACTATTACTTTCTAGTGGTAGAGCAACTCATAATAGATTCTAATTAATCACTATTAGATACTTTAAAGTGCCTACTCAATTATAAATGTCTTTTATGAAACTAAAAAATAAAATAAATAAACATTAAATCATAAGATTTTAAACATTCATCTTTTAGGACAAAATTAATTTTTTTCTTTTAATAAAAGAAGTGGGATTTCGACCGTTTTTTTATTTTTTTAAATTATTCAATTGAATTAAAATATACTCCTCCGTTTCTTTTTAACTGTCATTTTAGAGTCTAAAATTTGTTTCTAAATAACTGTCATTTTCACATACCAATGCAACAATAAATGCTAATTTTCCAACTTTACCCTCTTCCAAATTTATTAAATGATGGAATATTTATTGCATATGACTAAAAATATTGGAGAACTTTTTTTTTGTTACAAAAATTTAGGGTGAGGGGATGGTAATAGTAGAGAACTTTAAATGCTTTAATGAGAGAGAGAAAGAGTACATTAATTTGTAAACAATGGAGCTAAAAAGACACACTTATTGCATTCCTTAATCTATGTGCAAAAACCTTAAACGACAGATAAAAAGAAACGGAGGGAGTACATGTTACCTCTTAATCACTACTATCTAGAGGGATAACAACTAGGGGTGTTCAATTGACCTGTCACAACCCGTCTTTCTCAGGCCGGGTCTGTTTATGTTCTACGAAAAATAATAAAATCAAATCGAGTCTCATCGGGTCTTATTTGTTGACTTGGCATCGGGTTGATGACAGATTTGGGTTAACTTTCACGTTACCCGACCCGTCATTTATATTTAAATATAATATTTATTACTTATAATTTTCTATTATGTAAAATCATAACCTTATTTTTTTTCTTTTTAAATAGGTCTTTTGAGTCTATTCCTCTATTCACCATTAAAAATACATTCTATACGTAAAATTATATAGTGATATAATGTTATTTTTGTTTTAGTAATGTCTCAAACTTTAAAAAAAGTAAATAAAAATATTGCTACATTAAGAGGAATTCTATTGTATGTAATATATTTACTAACTGTATGAACTATTTTCTTTTAAACATTGTTATATGATCATTTCATGATTATATTTAGCTTATATATCGGATCAACCCGGTCCTGTCCTATTCAGACCCGGTCTTACTTGGACTTGTACATTATCGAGTATCTTCAGGTCTATGGACGGGTTCAGGTCTATAGAATTGACACGATAAAAAATTAGGATCGGGTTAGGTACAAACAAAACATGTCCCGACCCATCCCATGAACACCCCCAATGACAACTCATAATAGATTTTAATAATTAGCATTAGATGTTTTTGAAGCACCTACTCAATTCACTCAATAATGTAAATAGATCTCATTATTCAAAATAAAAAATAAAATGATAGATTTTTAAATCTTTAATATGTCACTTATATACGTTTAGTTAGAGAAAAATGGAGGGAAGAGATTTTAATTAAATTCCTTCATTTGGTTTAAGTACTCCCCGTTTATTTAAAAAATATTAAGAGAGTAGGGAGGAGAGTAAAAAACCTCCTTTCTTAATTTTAATTTGTCTCTGCTCCAAATTTATATTAATATATAATTCATTAATATATAATTTTTTTATTATAAATATTTATTCATCATATTTATTTGTTTACATATCTTTATTCACATAAAAATTCATATTAATGAAAATAAATCAATATTAAAATATATTTAATCATTTAATAAATTATAATAATAAATAAATAATGACAATAACAATTAGTCCCTGTTGGTATTGAATACCTCCAATAGGGACATAGATCTTGCTAGTAGTAGATAACTTGAAATAAGTATTGTGACTTAAAAGAAAATACACATAGAATAGAACTGTGTATAGTAGTAGTTTACGGATGATGGTATGTCCAAATCTTATACTTAAGCAGTTGGGTAAGATGCTTGCATTGCAATGCCACAGAGTCCTTCATCATCATCCACATCCCTTTGCATCCTAATGTACCCTTCTTCACCCCAATCAGTTCCCCATGAGTTCTTAACCAACCAATACTCAATCCCATCATCACTAACTCCATAGCCCACAGCAGTGACTCCATGATCCAAATCAGTGCCACAACTACCAGTGAAGACACCACTTTGGTAAAATTGAAAGTCAGAGCCACTGGCATCAATAGCTACAGAAACTGGTTGATTAGCCACAGCATTTTTCAGTGCTCGTTCATTGTTAGATGGGACATCCTCATACCCTGAAATGGTAGCTGCAACATTGGCTTCTTCATCTGTATTGCATGTTCCATCAACCCCCTGATAGGGGTAGTTGGCTTCAGAGTTGATTCCATTATTTTGCACGATGAAATCAAAGGCATTATCCATTAGACCACCCTCACAACCACTGTCATTTGTGTCACAATCAACGAGCTCTTGTTCAGACAAAGAGATCAACTCTCCAGTGCTCAACATATTGATTCCTTCAACTGCTGCAACAGCAGAAAATGCCCAGCAACATCCTACAACAAGGTAAATTAAAACTAGACTTAGATGACAATGTAGTCTTGACTTATAGGATATAATTCAGGCACAATTTAGATTGACTTATAGCTTATAGGAAGATAAGTATTTAATTTGAGTTCAAACTTATTAAAAAGTCCTCAATTATTGGTGAATTATTATACACTTACCACAGGAGCCTTGGTTCTTTACAGGTGTCACTGCTCCTCTCTGCCTCCAGTCCACTGTGGATGGTATTGCACTCACATTTTCGTACTTAAAAGTGGTTGTCCTTGTGATTGAAGGGCGCATATGCCCCTTGAACCCATTTCTGGATGCTGTGAATTCTTCATTGGTGAGGTCTGCATATTCATTAATGCCTAGCTTGTAAGGTTTATTGCTAGCATTGTTGGAAGTTTCAATGTAATTCACATTTTCCTTAAATATCCTAAAACGGTATTCCCTTTCCTGGGGGTTCTTATAGACTTTGCCATAATGAGCCATCCATTGCTCATGCCTCTTATACATGGAGGCATCTTGATCTTCGAGAGTGCGAGATGTCACTTGAAAAGTCCAGAACCCCAAGCAAAAAAGCAATGCCAAGGAAAAATGATAGAATTGGCTTTTGGTAACCATGGTGTGACAATAATTAATGCGAACAACTGCTTCAGGTAATTGGTTAATGAAATGTGAGAAAGATGTGTTGTGGTGGTACCCAAGATTACTTGTGATATTTATAGGAAAAATCATGTTGAATATTTATTTATAAATTAATTGGGTAGTTTTCAACTCAAATTCCAGAACACCTTTGTCTTCTACGTACCTGTGAGAATTTTCTGAATAAGACCCTATTGTCTGTGTCTAGATAATCACAAGTTCACAGCAAATCAATCACTTGTACAGCGTACAGACTTACAGGCTTTGATATATGGTGCTATTTTTCAAAAGCCATTGCTTGTCCTTGCACTCTTCCAAAATATATTTTCACTAAATTAGAATCAGTTATCCATCGTCACTTATTGAGAGTAGTAGCTAATTAATAGGCAAAATTAAAAATTATACTAGCAATATGCCAAGCTTAATAGTAGCTAGCGATATATAATTAAAGAAAATAATTTCTCCACACATTTATACACTTACACTTGATGAATGATAAAAATAGAAAAAAGAAAAAAATTGAAATATGTAATGGTGATGTGATGAGAAAGGAACAGAGAGATAGAGAGGAGTAATTTTTTTTCTTTATACAGATAGCGTATACCTATTAAATTTTTTATAAAAATTAATTTATTTCTTATTTTAAAATTAAATGTATAAGATTAATTACTTTGATAATATTTATATTAAAAATTAATCAACTATATTTATAAATAATATAAAACAGAAGACTAAAATTAATTTGTAACACTTAATTAACAGCCGTGCTATTCAACGCGAAACATTTAACGTCCAGTTGATACGAAATCAAGGGTTGATTGTGATTTTATTTCTTAAAAAATAAATGAAAACTAAAATCGAATTAAAGTATCAAATTATTCAATATACATTATTTTTTTACACTTTCATTTAATAATATGTTGTTACTTATTATATTATTTATTGAGTTTAATAGCACATGAATTGTCAAATTCTTTAAATAATGTTATATCATATCCTTGGATGAATGATAGGGCCGGCCCAAGAGCCAAGCTACTAAAGCAATGGCTTTAGGCCCCCAATATTACATAGGTCTCATAATTTTATACTTATATTAATTATATTTATATTTAAAATTTATATAAATATAAGATTTTATGTATATACACTGACAGTGTAAAAAAGTTTTACATTGGCATCCAATGATGTGTTGTCATATCAATTAATGAGCTAATAATACATGAGGTGTCATGTTCTTTAAATGATGTGGCAATATATTATTGGATGACAATGTAATATTTAATATATAGTGATTAAATTCTTAATAAAATTTTCTTTTGATTAAAATAATAGGCCTCATCTTACTATAAATTTTTCTCATAATTAATAATTATTTTTTTAGTTGATTTTTCCTATCATGTTAATCCTAGTTATAATACATATTTTCTATTATGTAATATAATAAATATTGTATAATATTTCAAAATCACCAAAATACTAATATGAACATTAATTATACATAATAAATAAAAAGTAATTTTATATCAAAAAAATTGAGAGAAAAAATTCAATAAAATTATAACAATTATAATAATTTATTTTAGTTAATGAGAAAAGACCTCATCTCAAAAATTTGCTTTAGGCCTCAATATGTGTTGGGCCGGTCCTGGTGAATGATAGTTTAATTTTTTTTACTTTAATATAATTTATGTTTATTAAACTCATTTAATAATATCAACTCTCCCTTAATAGCTACAGTTAGGGCCCGTTTGGTGCACATGATATGATATGATAGGATAAGATAAGAGAGTTGGATAGTGACATGATAGGATAAAAGCAGGATAAGCTCTTATCATATCCTATGTTTGATGCACACCAGGATAAGAAGACAGATATGATTATTTTATCCTATCCTATGTTTGAGATGGACAGATTATGGTATGATAGGATATATAGAATATTAAAATGACAAAATTACCCTTATTATAAATTTAATTTTTTTTTGCTTTTTAGCAAGCACACATAAATAATTTTTTTTATTAAAAAAAATTTAATTTTTTTTTTACAAAAAATAAAATGTTAAAAATATTAAAATTAATATCAAAATTACCACAAAAATTCGTTATTACAAAGAGAGAGGGAGGAGAGATGGGAAAGAGAGAGAGGAAAGAGATGGAGGGAGGAGGAAGGAGAGAGAGAGGGGGGAGAGAGATAGGAGAAAGGGGGGAGGGAGGAAAGAAAGAGGAAAGAGATAGGAGAGAGAAGGAAGAAAAAGGGGGAGAGGAGAGAGAAATAGAGGATAAATGAGAGGGGAGAGAGGAGAGAGGAAAGAGATAGGAGAGAGAGGGAGGAGAGAGAGAAAGAGAGGATAAATGAGAGGAGAGAGGGAGGAAAGATGGAGAGAGGAAAGAGAGGGGAAAGAGATAGGAGAGAGAGAGGAGAGAGAAAGAGGGGGAGAGAGAGGAGAGAGGAGAGAGAAGAAAGAGATAGGAGAGGAGGGAGGAGGAGAGAGAAAGAGGGGGAGAGGGGAGAGAGAGGAGAGATAAAGAGAAGATAAATGAGGAAGAATTTTTTTTAACTTATCTTATCCTATCCTATCACTCCCTAACCCAGCTCCCCCCTCAGGATAAGAATTACACTAGAAGGATAGGATAGGATAAGCAACAGGATAACATTATCATATCATATTGGTGCCAATAAACACATGATAAGTGACAGGATAGGATAAAATTATCCTATCATGTTGCTTATCCTGTGCACCAAACGGGCCTTAATTTCTAAGTTAATCCTTTTACTTGATCCATCCGTTCACTACAAGTGATTGAATCCATTGGTTCAAGTTGCATAATTTACAAGCCAACACGGCTAAATTCAAAACAAATCATCAAAGTTGAAAACAAAGTTCAATTGAACCAATGAATTGAATGGAAGTGCCAGTACGTACTTTGAAGAACAATGAAAGGCCACAATCAGTGAGTTTCACGATCAAATTAATGAAACTATCAAGCCCCGCGAGGTTGAAGTCGCCGTAGCCACTAGCTATCAATGAGTTGCATGGCTTGCAAGAAATTCTTTGTATGTGCTGCGCTGCCATGGAGCTATCAATTGGCCCAATCCACACCACACAATCCTAGTCCGTGTTGGTCAGGATAAAAAATACTCTTAATGCTTAAAAGCCCATATAAAATGTTTCAAATTAGCCCACCTAGTCTACTCCATGAGTCAGCCCACTCCCCTCTATTATTGTTCAGACTTATTTTATATTTCGACCAAAATAAAAAATTTATTTTATATTGCATAAGTTTTGATGAAAAAATAGTAAGTTGTTTTAAAATTTAAATGCTATTATTTTTTCATTTCATTTTTATAAATTATTAAATTTTAAATAATAAGTTTTTGGTGTATAAAAGAGTTTTTCTAAAGTATTATTTCATTATTTACTTCATTCTTATTATATTTGTATCATTAACTAGTACGATATCCTAAGATGTTCGTTTTTACCTACTTTACTAGATTATTTTTAAAAAATTTAACTTAAGGTGTAATCATATATACTAATTAGTAGTATGAAGAATATGTTCTAACCTTTTGTAGATTATAGTGTCTTTTTAAATTCTTGTTTATTAATATTATTTATACATAAGATCCATATACAATGCAATGGTTGATTGGTTAATGTTTAAATAAAATATTAAGAATTGATTAAATCATTAAATATAAAGATAAACATTGAATACAAATACAAAATATTGTAAGAATTATATAAGATAATAAAATCTATTTGAATAACTTTAGGCCTTTCCCATTACAAGACTTCAAATTTTCTATAGATATATATCTTATATATTAAAATTAATAAAAAATTTATATTAAATACAAAAATAGTAACTTTCATTTGTTAAAAATATATTTCCATTTTTAAAAATAGATATGTTATGTGAGACCTCTTATTTCTTATAAATAGGCCCCCGGTTTATAATTCGTTTTAGGCCTATAGAAGTATTGGACCGGTCAAACTATGTGATTCATTTACAGTAAATATTTCACCAATAAACGATATATTTAGAAAAATATATTTAATTGAATTTTTTATAAATAAAAATTATATTTATTACTTTTGTGGTCAGTATATACTTATCATATACTATCAATAAAATTATTTTATGAAATTTTTTAAAAAATAGTTACATCTTGTAAGATTAAATTGAAAAAAAAAATTGTTTAAAAAAGGTTGAAAGAAAAATTATAAATATATTATAAGAGAATATTAATAATGTATTTTTTTTCATAATAAAGTATTTATGTTTTCAATTTGTTCTATATAATAAATTTTAATTGCTATTTAATTGAAAATTTGTAAGGTTAGAAATATAAAATGTTAAGAAAGATATAAATTAAAGTGTAGTTTTATCTAGTAATTTAGATATTAGCATGATTTTAGAATGTTTATTCCAATGCTATATGTTTTTATTTTTAATTTAAATATTAATAAATTCTCATATATAGACATGAATGTGCTATTATATATTAAATGTTCTCTTACCCGAGTGATGTGTGTGTTGCAATCTAGATACTCATTTGCTTTTATGAAATTAGCATAATTCAGTTGTATATTCGAATATATCAAAATCAATTGGTTTGAATTTTGATGGGAAATTAATAGAGAATATCTATCAAAGAAAACTACAATAAAATTTTAAACAATATTTTATGAAAATATGATATTGGTGGCATAAATCCAATATTTCAACTCTCTAAATGGAGTGTGGCCAGTGTTGGATACTCATTTGGGAGATTTGTAGATTTGGATACAGGTGATGAGAGACAATTGAGGAGGTTTCTTAGAATACAGGTAAATATAGATGTTCCACTCTTAAAAGAGGATTCATGGTGAAAAAACCGAACAAGGAAGTGGTGAGGGTGTTTATCGACTTTGAAAGGCTGGGAAATTTTTGCTATTGTTGTGGGATGGTGGATCATACTATCGATTAGATTATGAGGACATGGAGGAAGATTTCACTAATGATGGTCTGGAGCATATGTAGCATATGGTCCATGGCTTAAAGCCTTTCTAATTAAGTCGTTTCGACTTTGATAGAGGAAAATCCGTTTTGACAAGTTTAAGGAAAACTCGACCTGAGCTTGCCCCGCCTTTAAAGGGGATTGGGCGAGTTTGGGGTGCAATAACTCGCCCCGCCCCGACCTCGAACCCACCCCAATATAATAACTAAACAATTTTAATTATACTAATAGTTAAATGATAAAGAAAAATTTATATATTTTCCTTAAAATACAATATAATTATTAAGTTTATTAATTTTTAGGATTGTCATTGTCTATATTTACATATTATTTGAATTATATTATATATATATGACTTATTTAAAAACACGTATTTAAGTAATTAAAAATAAATAAAAAAGTAAGGAAAATGAGATTCTCGGGTTTCCTCGAACCCGACAGGGACCCGTGGGGATGATGTTTGGTTTCATAGTTTCATACCCACTCGCTTGAAACCCGAACCCGACCCCACCCTGACTTTTACAAGAGCATGGATGGGGAGAGCAAAACTCACCTCGAGCCGTCTCATTGCCATGTCTAAAGGAAACATGTGAAGTAACATGTGTGCTTAAAAAGGGAGCGCTTCTGTTCCTTGCATAGAACCACATGAAGCTCAAGTATGTGAGGAGAATATTTATGCAAATGAGTTGCATGCGAATGCAAATGAGTTGACTCAAGACCGAAAAAAGTTGACCACATATACCAAATTTATTGGTACTGGTTCCACCATAAATGGAAAATGCTAGCTAGAGAACGGAAGATACAGAGTGAAGAAAGAATGGAGAAGTCATAAAAGAGGAAGAAACATGATGTTGGTGGAGGATGGGACTACAAAGAAAGGTAATACTTTTAAGAAGTTATTTATTTATTAATAGTGGAGGGTGATGACCAACCCAACCGAGAGCCATAAATGTACTATTTTGGAACTCTCATGAGTTTAGGAACCCATGAGCAGTTAAAGCCCTTAAGAAGCTTTAAGGAATGAAGTTCTCAAACTGGTTTTCCTCATGGAAACAAAGTGAAAATCAGTGGAAAATAGTGTTTTAGAAGTGTTGCTAGCTTGCTGGAAGATTTATTTGCTATGGATTTTCATCGGGTGGGAAGGTGCAAAAGTGGGGGTGTTGCTTTGTTGTGGTTATCACAACTTCAGGTGGATGCTAGGTGTCTGGGATTTATGGTTTCCTTGAAGGTGCAAATAAGGGGAGAACTTTGGAGTTAATTCACTTTTTGAAGCATTAGAACCTCAGACCTGGGATATAAGTTGGAGACTTGAATTAGGTACTATCCACAAATGAAAAGCAGAGAGGTGGGCTAGTGGATTTTCAAACTTATGTTTGTTCCAAGAAGCATTTGATTGTTGCCTCATAAGTGATTTGTGTTGCGTGAGAAACCTCTTCACATGGTCAAATAATAGGCTTGAAGTTGGTAATATTTTTGAAAGAAATGATTGAAAATGATATGTGGAAAGGCATGTGGCATTCAATCTCAGTATTGCATTTGCCTCATTATACTTCATATCATAGCCCTTTGTCGGTGAAGCATTTGAAGTCACACAAATCTATGAAACAAATACCCGAGTTGTATCATTTTGAATAGTTATGGACTAATTGTTGAGTCTCAAGACTTTAAGAATCTAAGACACCCCACATAAGATTTTGATGATAATAAACTTAAGTAAACTCATAAAGTCTTCATGTAATATTTTTAATGAAGTTCTGATGTTTCAGATAAGGTTATCAATTTGAAGTACAAAGGCTATCTGAAGCAGTCATGTGTCTGAAGGAAGTTGTGATCTGAAGTGCTCACGTCATCTGAAGCTCAAGGTATCTGAAGATTCATTTGAAGTCTTAAGATGTATCTGAAGTCAAGCTTTTTGAAGCCAAGGCAAATCTGACGTGGCAAGTCAAAGTCTAACCTAATCCTTCACACAATCTCAGAACATAAATAAGGCAAGACAAAAGAACGCTTTTGGCTAAGGTTTGAAAAACATGCACCAAAGAGGAAATGTTGCGTAGCAAACCTGCAGTGGTCAGAGCAGCGCTCGCAACCTTGTACGGTGTGAAAGATGTTTCTTAATAGGAAGAAGAGCGTATAATGATATCGCTCAATGAAAGTTTTCAAACCTAGCACTAGAAACCTATAAATACAAGTTTGCCTTCATGAAGATAGAATAAGAAGTATTCACGCAATATTTACTAAGCTGAAGCGCTGCAAAATCTTGTATAGATTATGCTATGATTTTATTTGTACAAAACTTTCATATCTTGTGTATAACACAATATCTTGTACAAACACTTTGGGAACGAAAAACTCATCTGAAGTTCTAAGTTCTTTGTTTTATATAAACACTTTGTTTTTTAGAGCCTAAATAAGCTAGGTGTGGAAACAATACTTGGGTAGAGCCTGAAGAGGCTATGTGGGAAAATAATACTTGTAACTTAAACTTGAAGAGGCTTGTCTGAAAAACAATACTTGTAATCCTTTGGATTAGTGGACAAATCCAGTAGCTTGTTAGCACTGGGACAGGACGTAGCTCACAGTGGTAGTGAGTGAAGCAAGATAAATCCGTGGCTAAGTGCATCTTTCCCTTATCTCTTGTTATTTATATTTACGCTAACAAAAAAGGGATTTGAATGTTAAAGTTTACAAACATTTTTCTGAACTTATTAAAATATACGTATTTAACAAAAACCTTTTATCTGAAATTCTTCAGATAAGAGATAAAACTTCAGACAGCTTCTGAAAACATTGTCTAAAACTTTACATAAACTTGCTTTCTGAACAAGTTTCTGAAAATTGTTAAAATTTATAAAAACACTATTCAACCCCCTTCTAGTGTTTTCCTGTGGTTCTACATTAAACATTCAAATTGTGAAGAGATCATAAGGGAGAATTGGTAGGGGGTAGTAGGCCAGTTCTAGAAAAGATAACACGAGTTAGAAAATTGCTAAAGGAGCAATAGCAAGAGATATTGAAACAACTATCTGAGGCTAAAAAGGAATTTGATGAATGGCTGTTGAGAAAGGAGAAATGGTGGAACCAGAGATCTTGTGTGTCATGGCTGAAATATAGAAACCAATACACAAAGTTTTTTCGCGGGTAAACTTCCCAACAATTTTGGGATATTAGAGCACTGTCTTTAGGGCGCTCCCGTGTTAGGTTGTGTTAACAATGATCGTTTTAAATTGAGGGCGCTCCAAAATTTGGACGGGAGCGCCCTGTAAAGGTGAAATAGAGGGCGCTCACAAGGAGCGCCCTCGTATAGCAACAATTTTTTATTTCCCTGAAATAGGGAGCGCCCTCCTTTCATTTTTCTTTTTTAATATTTTTTTTATATCCCTAAAATAGAGGGCACTCACAGGAGCGTCCTCGTTATTTTTCTTCAAAATTTTTTATTTCTGTGAAATAGAGGGCGCTCATAAGAGCGCCCTCTTTTCTTTTTTCTTTTATTTAATTAATTTTTATTTGTCTAGATTAGAGGGCGCTCCAAGGAGCGCCCTATTTGCCTGTTTTACAGGGCGCTCCCTGGAGCGCCCTTGTTACATGATTAATTTTTTTTTATTATGAGGAATAGAGGGCGCTCCACCGGAGCGCCCTCTTTTCCCGGAGATCTAATTAAACCAGTTGCCAGTACAGCGCGCATTCCGTTCGTCTCTCTCTCTCTAAGCTCTTCCCTCTCTCTCTAACTCCTCCGGCTGTCTCCGTCGCGCTCCTCCGCCTTCCCACGACCGCTCCTCCGCCCTCTCCGTCACTCGTCTTCTCCCGTTCGTGCGCAAGCTCTAGTTCTCTTCTCCGGCGCGGTTTCCACCTTCGAAGGTGTTGTCTTCTTCTTCTCCGGCGCGGTTCCGGTCGAGGGAGCTATCTTCTCCGGCGCAGCTGTCTTCTTCTTCTCCGGCGCAGCTGTTCGTCCCCTTCCCCCACACACACAGTTCGGACGCCACAAGAGTTAGGGTAAGGAAACCCTAAACCTCCATTTTTGTCCTTTTTTTATTCTGGTTATAATTTTTTTGCTACCTGCACCTACTGTTTTGCTATCTGATCACTATGAACATATTATTATTATTGAACATTATTGGTTTTATTGAACCCTTTTGGTTAATGTATTGTTGTTGGTTTGAGCTATAAAATTGTTTTATAAATTTGTTTGGTGGTGCTTTATTATGCATTTAGTAATGTTTTATAAATATATATTATTATGACAAGTTGGAATTATTTCAAGTTGATAATGTATATTTATATAAAGATGTATTTGAGATTAGACTCTGATACAGGATATTGTAGTCTTTTGGTTTGGCCACGGAGGCCTATTGTTATTGAATTGTATTAGTGCTTTGGATATTATAAACTGCACTGGTATTTTCTGGGTTTCAGGTGAAGTTCTAAAAATTGGAAATGTCCAGTTTACAGGGGAAACTCTGCCGGATTTTCGATAGAAGTTTCTGAACCTTAACACTTAAATGTGTTGGTTCTTTTCCTGATTGTTAAGTTAGAATTGGCATGAGAATTTTGAATGCATGAATTTTGAGGAAATCTAAGTAAACGTTGGATTAAGCAATAACAGGAAAAGAAGAGATAGATGACATTTTGAATGCATGAATTTTTGAGGAAATCTAAGTATAATACAGTTATGTTTTTATTTTCCCTAATTATCCCTAAAGTTGAATACTTGTGTTAATTATACTTGTGTTAATTATATAAACTTACTATTCTGAAAACATGCAAGAGGAAGCTGACGTGATTAATTGTACGATAGCTTCAGGCGTTGTAAGTATGGCTGAAATGGTTGAATGGCTTGATTAGAATTCTCTGCGTTCGGTTTTGTTTGGGTTGTGGTTGGATGGCACTGTTATGAACGTCTATTGTAGGTAATTTCTATCCAAAGCATCTCATAAGTTGTTTATCTCGTTTTATTTGCTTGGATTGACATTGTATATTTTTTCGTATAGATATCTATATCATTCAGTCTTAGCCCCGTCTTCTCGCACTGATCGATATGTTTTCATATCTCCGCAAACCACCACTATATTCGACACGAACACAATGCAACATAAGTTGGTGGGAAGTTTGTTGTATAATAGACGCGGACAAGACAAATTGTTCCTCCTTCCATAGTATTTTACCAGATCCCACATGGTACCGCATTAAGGTAATATTGATCTCTTCTGGACATTTTGTTTCTTCATTACTAAGCGCATAAACATCACTTATTTTTAAATTCATTATACTTGTAGTCTCCTGTCCAAAAAAATGACTCGGATTGTGGGTTCTTCGTAATGCGTTACATGAAGGAGATCATTGATCAAAACCAACTGATGTATAGTTGTATAGGTACTTCATACTTACACCGCTAAGTTATATCTTGCATAGGAAACTATTCATATTATGACAAGTTTGAATTATTGTTTCAAGTTGATATGTGTGTTTTTACTAAGTGTTGTTCATAGTATGACTAAGTGTTTGAATTTTAAGGAATTAATATGCATGATTTAGGATTAAGTCATTGGGATCAGACTGAAATAAATATGCAGGTTATTATACTTTAAAAATTAAAAAATGGAAAAAAAAGGAAAAAGAGGGCGCTCTTGTTTTGAAAAAAAAACCAAAGAGGGCGCTCCACTGTGCGCCCTATTAGTCTGCACGGGAGCGCCCTCTTTGCCCTTCTATCAGGGCGCTCCATGAGTGTCCTCGTTTTGTTGACCAAACAAGAGCAGATTCTATTAGTGCGCACGGGAGCGCCCTCTATGGCTGCACGGGAGTGCCCTCTAAGACCTTTTTTGGCATAGTGTATAGGATAACTCGAGGCACATGTCTTTTTATGAGGAGAAGATTAGCCAAGTAATCTCAACTTATTTTCAAAATGTTTTTCATATCTTTTATGCCTTCCAGGATGGATATTATAGCAACTTTTGTGAAGGATCATCTTAGCCTAAAAGATGTTGAATAGATGTCTAGACATTTTTTCGGAGAGGAAATGTTGGAAGCTTTAAAACAAATGCACCCTACAAAAGCGCCAAGTTTTAATGGTACCTTAGCCGATTTTTATAAAAAAAAATGGCATATAGTAAGAGTGGATGTGACAAATATTATGCGTCACATTTTAAATGAAGGAAACAATCCTGAGTTTATCACACACCTTAATTGTTCTCATTCCAAAAATAAAAAAATCTATGCATGGCAGTCATTTCAGACCTATATTTGTAATGTTTTATTTAAAATTATTACTAAAGCTATTGCAAATAGACTGAAAGGTATCTTGCCTCATATTATTCAAGGGACTCAAAATGCATTTGTACGAGGAAGGCAAATAACTGATAATTCTTTTATTAGCCTTTGGATGCTTTCATTATATAAAGAAGAAAATTAGGGGACCTAGAGATGTTATGGAATTAATCCTCTAGTATGGGGTTTCCAATTCAGTGGGTCCAGTTGGTTGTGTGGTGTGTGACCTTTGTATCTTTTTCTATGATGATTAATGGAGATCCTAAAAACTAACTTAAGATTAATAGGGGATTAAGCCGAAGGGATCCATTGTACCCATATTTGTGCTGAGGTTTTTTTTTTTTTGCATTGATTAAAAAAGTAGTTGAGGATTCGAGTCTACATGGAATTAAAATTACTTCACATGTTCCTATTATTTCACACCTTTTATTTGCATATGATAATATACTATTCACCGTAGCAACAAACGTAGATGCTAAAACCATTGCTTCTATTTTTTCTATTTATGAGTTGGCTTTTGGACAAAAGTTCAACCTTGGGAAATTAGAAATATCTTATAGCCGAAATGTTCCAGATAATTGTTTTCCAATGCTGCAAAATTAGTTAGGTGTTAAGGAGATAGATAGTCATGTGAAATACTTGGGTTCAACCATGGTAATTGGGAAATTAAAATCTCAAGTATTTGATTTTATCATGGAGAGAGTATGAAAGGAACTCCAAGGGTGGAAGGAAATAGCTCTTTCTAGAGTAGGGAAAGAGGTCCTAATCAAGTATTTTACACAAGCTATTCCCTCCTATTTAATGATTGCTTTAAAATCCCTCAAAAATTATGCTTAAAGATTGAAGGAATGATAAGTAATTTCTTTTGGAGTGGTGAGGTTGATGGGAAGAAAATACATTGGTTGAGTAGGGAGAAATTAATGAGACTGAAAAATTATGGTGGTATTGGTTTCCAAAACTTTCAATTTTTTAACACTGCTTTGTTAGTGAAGAAATATTGGAGGATAGCTCATAACACTAATCCTATGCTGACATAAGTTTTGAATGCTAGATATTTCTAGAAGATAAGCTTTTTTCTAGACTTAAAGGGATATAGATCTAGTTACATATGTTCTATCATTATGTCCGCAAAATTCCTAGTGGATGAGGTAGCAATATGGAGAGTAGGAAATATGAGAGGTCCATTAAAATTTGAGATCACAAACGGATACCCAATTTGTAGGATAATGTAATATATAGTGGCATAAAAAGCCATCTTTATTAGAAGGGGGATGTATGACAACTGATTCGAGAATTACCATGGGTGGCTTATTCTACGAATAATTGGACCTAATTCAAACTTATAGGATTCCCAAAGAAAAATCTTGTAGATATATTCATCTTTAGATATATATTTTCATATTTACAGATATTACCACTGCCAATTCAATTACATGAGGAATTAAAATCCTCCCTGTCTCCTTTAACTGTATCTCTTCCTGTCCCACCAATAACTAATTGAAACATTAAATAAAATTCACACATAAGCACCACACTCAAGTTAATGTTTGTTAACGCACATTTGATACAACCTAGCCACTCCTCTTCCTCACTGTTCAAAAACCCCTCTCAGGTTCAACTGCACTACTGCGCCATTCTGGTCGTGTTACCGTGGTTGCCGCATGCGTTGTGCCACCGCACCACCGTGTCCCGGATGCGCAGCGATGCTGCCATTGATGCCATCGCTGTTAGTAGAAGTAGGCCCTAACAAAGGAATTAGTTTAGTAAAAAATTGTAACGTACTTTAGACATTATGTTACAGTGTTCAAATTTGGAACCAGAATCGGTTTAATAAAAATATAGAATTGGTTGCCCTGCCCATGTATGGCCCCGTTTTGTGCCAAGCGAGGAGGGGCAGTTGTGTGATCTTGTAGTGATAGGCGTAGATGCTTCTAGACTGGACTGCTTGGCTCATAGCGATGGCATCAATTGCAGCACCTCTGCGCATTAGTGGCGCTAGCATGACCAGAACATTGCGGGAGGGACGGATGTAGACGGGGGCAAGTGGGGGCCTTGGCCCCCCTCCCTCAACAATAACTATATACATGGTATTTTTTTAAAAAACAAAAATTTATACATTACATATTTTATAGTCATTCTTTACATTTAAATTGTGTTTTTTTATTGGTGTAATTTTATGTCCTTATAAAGTATCTTTTATTCTTTTTTATATGACTTGATAAACAAATTTTAAACTAATATTATTTCTATAATTTACATTTTTATAACCCTTTTAAATGATTTTGGCCCCCTTCCTATGGTTTCTGGATCCGTCCCTGATTGCGGCTGAGCCAGAAAGGGATTTCAAAACAGTGAGAAAGGGGAATGGTTAGGTTGTATCAAACGTGCGTTAACAAACGTTAACTTTAGTGTGCTGCTGACATGTGAATTTTAATTAACTAGATTAAAACCCGCACGTTGCGCGAGGTAAAAAAGCTATCTAAATTTATTAAATTAGAAAATGAGATTTTTATTTGTGGTTACGAAGTGGGAAATGATACATAACTTATCACAAAGGATCTCTTGTACCCGAAACTATATCACCCGAAGCAGCTGTTTGGCATGTTTTTCTAAGTGATGGATTTCACAACTAAGAAACATGAGCAAGTGCATGTTCTTTCCCTTGCTTAGATAAAAAATGTCAAACATTCATAATTAATTTTATTTATTTTACAAAATGACTCAAAATTATTAATAGTTTCAAATGCATGAACAAAATTGATTTAGGATACTTTGATGTATTCAAACATTGCAAGTATCTAAATTCACCACAATTTCCATGGCCACTATTGGAAAGGCCCAATACCTAACTCACATTAATAGCATTAAGGTTATTTGAGAAATAAAACCATTAAAAAAAAGAACTTTATTGTTCCTTCTTAACATCATCAACATATATCATCAAACACATCTGCACCAAATGATGAAACACAAGGCTTTATCCCACCACTTTAATAGGCTATATGGTAATGAGCTACAAAGCATATTGCACTTTTTCCATGAGCAGCAAATTAATGACAATTGTCTTTTGATAGGAAATTGGTTTATGCTAGGAACTGATGCATAAAAAGATAAAATTTGATATAAACTTACCATATTTATGTTCATCTCAAAGTAAGTCAATGTCTAACATTTTTTTTCTGAAAATTTATGCGTGACTTAATTTTAAAGATAAAATCCAATGACAAAAAAATATGAAATAAAATTAAGCATAAAAGGGACCTTATTTATTGTTATTTACAAGCAAATTACAGGGACCACATGCAAATTACTTCTCATAACATGGAATTTGATAATTCAGACAGAAGATGAGCATGGTCAATAAAATAATTTACAAAAGGCTCCAAATTCAGAAAGTATATAGTTTAATTACCATAAAGTAATCAACCGATATATATGAAAAAAATTTACTTTGCAACTTTGCTTGCAAATAATTGCCAAATATTTTTGTTATGAGATTAAATGTGCTTCCTCATAACCTCACTAAAATAAAAATTGTTCTTCTTGCCATGTTTTCAAAGGATCAAAGTGACTTTGTAAAATTGTTTGCATACACACATTTAAGTTAAAAATGAATAGAGAGGGGAGTTGAAATCATAATACCGAGAAAAAATTTGATGGACTCAAAACATAATTAACAGAAAAGAGTGAGTACACATGAACCCAACCCAACCCACATCATTTAGCGCAAACTATGTATTAAAAAATAAACAATACTCACATTTTCTTTAAGTTCTTTTCACTTTTTCCACTGCATAAACTGCTTCAGTGCTTCTTACTCTAGCTACTGCAGAGCTGAAACACACGTATCCATATACATATGAAGATTAAATAAGTCAAATCAAATTTGCAAGCATTAATGGCCAGATATGTTAACGCAAAAAAGTGCACAGTTGCCTCCTCATATAATTAACAAATAGCATTTTCAAAATGTTATACATCTAAATACATGTATATATACTAGTTTACAACACTATAATATAAATTAAATTGACAAAGTCACAAATTAAGAATTTAAAGGTCAGTCATAGTTTTCTTGTTCCTTTATACCAGATTTGTATTTGGAATTTGAAAAGTCAAGGATGATCGACAACAAATAAACCCATTCCTAAAATTATCAAAGGCACAACCACTCACAAACCAATCAAATTGAAAGAATTATTGTCACCAAAAAATTGAAAGAAATATAGGTAAGGCATTACTTTAGTAAAAGATTTAACGTATGGAACTATATATTAGGAAAAACATAGCAACAACCAGTTTATTTGTTATAATGGATGATTGAGTTAGTATTACAAATTTAAATTTTAGAAGTTCAATTTCTTATAGGTTAAAGGTTTTATTACGTTAGCAAATTCTTCTCTGCATGTGAGATAGATGGAAGATCCCCATGAAGAAACATATTTGCATCCACAATTTGGAGCAAGAAATTTGTTAAAAAAAAGACTCAAATCAATGTCAGATTTCAAAAAAAAAGGAAATTTAGACCCAAAAATGTTATGTAGAAGGAATTTTCGAATTGATGAGGAAAGACAATAGAGAGAAGGAATTGCAACCCATCTTCATTCTTTGCGGCAACAAGGTTGTATTCCTAAGGTAGAGATTTGTGTCGGAAATATCTGTAGGTTAGGTTAATTTTAAAGACAGAGATACATAGAACAATATCAAATTGACAACTAAAAACTAAAAGTGAGTGATACCATCAGAGAAAGAAAACTAAAATCTGAACCTCGAGATCATTGCAAAGGCCCTTTAAAATTTGAATGCGTGTCGTCTCAAACAAAGCCATTTTAACATTTGAGCGATACAAAGCCATTTTAACATTTGAGCGATGGGGAGAGGCGTCGTTTCCCTTTGCTACAGTGACGATGGTGTAACAGTAGAATACGTTACGATGGGGATTTCTCGGTGACGATGTAACGGTAGACTCCTTAAATTGAGGTGTGTTTAAGGTACATTTAATTGAAAGTATAAGTTCAGGTTGAGTGAGTAGCTTAAGAATAGGTAGAAGCGGGTGGGAATGGGTAGGAGAATAAGAAAGTGACACATAAGCTCAAAATCTGAGGTGGCAAGATTGGATGAGATGAGTTGTCAAAACAATAACATGCAATTCAGCTTTTATACGTTATAATAGATAGATGTGTTAATTCCTTAAAGGAGGATTCTTTATTTTGGCCTAAGGAGAAGGATGGAATTTATTCGATTTTTTTTTTTTTGCAATACAACAGGTATCCTCCACGGGAACACAACTGCATACTCGGGGCTCGAACTCGAGACCACCGGTTAAGCTGGAACAGCCCCTTATTCGATTTGGTCCTAAAACTACCTCATGCAAAAAAATAATTTCACTTCCACTTCCTCGTCACGTGATCATCATGCCCCTTGCAAGATCTGAAAAGCTAATACACTACTAAGATGCAAGGAATTTATTTGGCGTCTGTAACAATGCTTTCCCGGTGATGGGCAACTAATGTCAAAATAAGGTCATCACTCAAGTTATTTGTGAACTATTAGGGCTTCACTTGTTAAATACTCGATCAAACTTATTTCTTTAATTAATTAAACAAAGAAGAACTCAATTTCCAATCACAAACTTTATAAACTCGATATTGAGGGTATATTCAAAATAAAGTAAGATTAAAAAAATAAAGTTATAAGTTTGCTTTTAAAACAAATTAAGTAATAAAATAATAAAGTAAAAGAAATACTCTAAAATTATGAATGTAACATCCCACATATTAGGCTATTATAACTTATAAGATTTTAAGTGTAATCTGTGCATGTTTAGTTGAGAACTGGAAGTAATAAGATCAGGGAATAAAATTTAAGTTTGGGATTCTTAAAATAAGTAAAATCTAGGAGTTTAAGTCCCTGGTAATCGATTACCAAGAGTTAGTAATCGATTACCAGAGAGTTGGATTTTAGTAATCGATTACCAATAGTTAGTAATCGATTACCAGAGAGTTGGATTTTAGTAATCGATTACCAAGAGTTAGTAATCGATTACCAGAGAGTTGGATTTTAGTAATCGATTATCATAAGCTAGTAATCGATTACCAGAGAGCTTTGTTGTTGGTAATCGATTACCAGGGTTTGGTAATCGATTATCAGGCATTTGGGTTCCTAGTAATCGATTACCAGGAGTGGTAATCGATTACCAGATTACCAGAAAGGACTCTCTAGTGTTTTTAGCCTATGGTAATCGATTACAGTAAGAAAAATATATATAGCTGGTGCGAAATTAAAACAGAACATTCATTTCTTTCTTCCCCTTCTCGACCTCATAGAGAGAGAGAGAGAAAAAACCTAGAGAGTGAAACTTCTATTGAGACTTGAGGAAGGGATTTTCGGTCAAGGAAACACTAGAAGATCATTCTCTAACCTCTTTTCCTCCTTGAATTGCTACATCACACACTCACACCTTTCTCTTATTTTGATTTCTCCCTATTGTATGAACCCTACTCTCTTGATTCCCTTTCTCTATGTATATTGTGGTTGAATTGATGATAATGGTGTAAGGTTGAGTAGTTTAATCGGTGATTTTCGTTGAAAACCTTAGGGTAGCGAAATTTACGAAAGTAGCGAAATTGACGAAATGCTCATTTTATGAACCCTACCCCTTGAATCCCTTTCTTTATGACTAAATTGAATGGAATTATTATGATTGTAATGGAATTGAACATATTATGCTTGGAATCGATTGTAAAACTATCGAATTTTGAAGTTACGAAAGTTACGAAACTTACGAAAGTCTCGAAACACTCGAAATGTTCGAAGTTCTAGTTTTGACTATCGATTCATGTATACCGGTTCATGTAAAACCATTTATGAAAATTAGGTATTATGTTTTCAAGGGCCTTGGGCCAAAAGATTGATCAGTTAAGTCATGGGTCTTCGGACCAAATAAGTATAAGTGAGGCGATTCCATTTACTCCACGGCCAAGGAGTTAAATAGGGATTCCTCAATGAAGATAAAGTTCATGTGGTTTGCTAATAAGATTTAATCAGGGTGGCCTTTGACGACGGTCCTTGGTCATATGGCCGAGCGCTCACTTATGTTAAAGCGATAAGAACCCTTGGTATTTGGGTGAAAATGCTTCATGACTAACACTGTTTTCTTTATGTTTGGTATTGATTGGCTAACTATACATGTCTTAGGTATTATTATGCATGTCATTATGGAATTTAGCTACTATTATCTATTTGAGATTGTGTGTTATTTGATAAGTAATGTTTTGTTTGCCTTCCCACTATATATGCATGTTTAGTTGTACTCGCTGGGATTATTATCTCACCCCACGTTACGGGGATTTACTTTAGTGTGCAGGGAAGCCTTTATGACATTAAGGTTGGCTAAGGAACCCTAAAGGCAATGTCTTCTTCAGCAGGAGTTGTATTCATTAAAAATCAGTTTGTGATGTAAATAGATTTAGTGAATTCTTGATGTATGAAGTTATATATGAATGTAGTGGATTGGCCACTGAGGCCTAGTTTTAATCTTACGATATGTATGATATGATTTTGTACTGGTTTTGCTAGTTTTCAGGTTAAGCTGAATTTCTGGTAATTGTCCGGTTTTTAAGGGAGACTCTGCCGGATTTTCGGTATGAGTTCATTGGATCACACTTCTCTAAGTGTGAATTCTTCCCTAGACTTAAGTAGGTTTCATACCTATTTAAAGTCTTTGACGTTTGTCTTGTTTTGGCTTAAGTTAATCGTTGGAAAGTTTAAGCAAATGTGTGACGGTATCGAAAATTTAACGAAATGATTTCAAGGAATTCAGGAATAGTGTCTCCAACGGGCATTATTTCTGAGACCAGAAATTAGGGCGTTACAATGAAAATAAGTTTTAAAATATTTTTTATATTAATCAAGAAATTATATATTGAATTTAAAAAATATAATACTCAAGAATTTCTTAGCTATAGAGACCATATATTAAGAACTTATTTCAGTTTTTAGATTATCATTTATATTAAAATATTTATCAAATATTAAATTGGTAAACTCAAAAAATGATTTTAGAAAAAAAAATCATAAAAAACAATACAAGTTAAGTTTTAAATAAGTTAAACTCAAAGTTTTAGTTTTGTTAATATAAATAAATTAATCACACTAAAGTTACCTATTTTTTCACAATTCAGGCATGAGTTTCAAGTTTTCGGCTCATTTACACCCCTTACTAACCCACTATGTATCGGGTCGGGATCCTCTCCAGTTGAAATTAACTGGAAAGTATCCCGTTTTATCATCTAAGGACTGCGTTTTTTTTATCAGTAACATTTTGATTTTTTTTAAATCATGAATTGAAAAAATAAACGGTAGAGATATCATCAGTTTTTTTTTAACGGGAGAGGATCTGGTTCCTATGTATCACCGCATATTGTCCATTTGTTTTCTCTTTTGTTTATAACCTGTGATACATTTCTTTCCTATGTGTCACAATTTTTTTCTATATCCTTATTCTCCTATCACCTTGTTCATAAGCTCATTCAGTTCATAACCAGAGATGGGCTGTTATAAGTCATAATAAACCATAATTAATTTTTCACTGTATAGCAATTGATAACTACGTACATTTGTTCACAGAGGGTACAGTGATACATAAATGTAAGCAGGAATCAAGATTTAAATGTAGAACCGTGTATACTGTATAGTTTACAAATAAAGGTGTCCAAAGTCCAAACATTGTAATTATGCAGTTGGGTAAGATGCTTGCATTGCAATGCCACAGAGTCCTTCATTAGCATCCACATCCCTTTGCATTCTAATGTAGCCTTCTTCACCCCACTCTGTTCCCCATGAGTTCTTAACCAACCAATACTTAGTTCCATCATCACTAACTCCATAACCCACAGCAGTGACACCATGATCCAATTCAGTGCCACATGAACCAGTGAAGACACCACTTTTGTAAAATTGAAAATCAGAGCCACTGGCATCTATGGCTACAGAAACTGGTTGATTAGCCACAGCTTTTTGCAGTGCCTGCTCATTGTTGGCAGGAACATCCTCATACCCATTAATGGTAGCAGCATGGTTAGCTGCTTCCTTTGCATTGCATTTTCCATCAACTCCTTGATAGGGGTAGTTAGCTTCAGTGTTAAGCCCATGATTTTGCAGAATGAATTTGAAAGCATCATCCATAAGACCACCCTCACAACCTTGGTCCACACCCTTTGTGTCACAATCAACAAGTTCTTGTTCTGATAAAGAGATCAATTTTCCTGTGCTCAGCATATGAATTCCTTCAGTTGCTGCTACAGCAGAAAATGCCCAACAACATCCTACAACAAAGTGAATTGAAACTAGAGTTAGATGAAAATTCAATCTTGACATGTGGAATTTAATGAATTATCAAACACTTACCACATGTGCCCTGGTCCTTGATGGGTGTGACTGCTCCTTTCTGCCTCCAATCCACTGTGGTTGGAACTGCAGTCACATTTTGGTATTTAAAAGTAGTTGTCCTTATGATTGAAGAGCACATATGTCCCTTGAATCTATTTCTAGATTCTATGAACTCCTCATTGGTGAGATCTGCAAATTGATTAGTGCCTAGCTTGTAAGGTTTATTGCCAGCATTGTTGGAAGCTTCAATGTAATTCACATTTTCCTTAAATATCCTGAAACGTTGTTCCCTTTCCTGGGGATCCTTATATTCTCTGCCATAGCGAGTCATCCATTGCTCATGCTTCTCATACATTGAGGCATCTTGATCTTGGAGAGTGCCACATGTGGCTTGAAAAGCCCAGAATCCCAAGCAGAAAATCAATGCCAATGAAATATGATTTTTGGAAACCATAGTAGCAAGTGGAAGTGTGATTATAATGGGAACTACTACTTCAGCAGGTTTTTAAATTGAATGTGAGAAAATGTGTTGTGCTGATACTCAAGATTATTTGTGGTATTTATAGGAAAGTTAGCGTTGAATTGTATATTAATCTTGTATAGTTTTCAACTCAAAAGCTTAAAACAACTTTCTCTTATGCGTACCTGTGAGAATTTTCTGAATGTAGACACTTGTGTCCGGGTTACTTCGGACAAATTACTTGTCAAGTGTAACGACGTCTTACTTTCTCAAAGCAATTGCTTGTCCTTTGACTCTTCCATGAATTGTTATCCATCGTAACTAACTAATTGTTACTCCCGCAGTATAGTTAATGGGCAAAAATAAAAGATTTAGCAATATGCCAAGCTTAACTTCAAACGAAGCTAAGTCATGGATATATAAGTAACAAACTAGACCCCACTTCCTTTTTGGGAAATGTTAGCTACTTCACGTCTCTTTAATCAAGCATGAGTATTCTAAGATATCATAAATAAAACCTTTGAAATTTCTAAATTCTAAATAACAACATATCAATCATAGTCTGGGTATCATCTCCTCACCCTAAATTTTAATTCATAAAAAAAAATAACAGCATATTACAGTTTAGGGAAATTTTTATTAATAATATTAAATTTAAAAGGAAAATTAAACAAACTAATTTAAGAAAATAATATATAAGATATATGCAGGGGCGTTAGGTAGGCATGGCAATTAAACCCAAACCCGCGGGTACCGATCCGACCCCGCCCCGACTTTGACGGGGAAAACCCGCTTTGACCGGGTTTAAGTAAAACCCGCCCCGCCCCCGCCCCCGCCCCCGAACCCGCCCCGATAAAATAATTAAATAATTTTAATATACTAATAGTTAAATAATAAAGGTTAACTTATATATTTTTCTTAAAATATAATATAGTTGTTAAGATTCTTAATTTTTTAGGATTATCAATGTCTATATTTACTTATTATTTGAATTAGAATATATTAGATATATATGACTTATTTAAAATCATATATTTAAGTTATAAAAAATAGAGAAAAAATGAAAAAATAGAGAGGGTGAAATCCCGGCGGGTTTCCCGAACCCGACGGGGACCCGCGGGGATGGGGATGGGGTTGGGTTTCATAATTTCATATCCGCTCTCTTTAAACCCGAACCCACCCCGACTTTTACGGGGGCGGGGACGGGGAGAGCAAAACCCGCCCCCAACCCGCCCCGTTGCCATGCCTAGCGTTAGGCCCCCTCAATTTTCGCTTTTTTTTCAAAACTATATATATATATATATTTGTGTGTATTTAATATGTGTACTTATATTTTTATGTAAATTTATATATTATTGGATAAAATTAAGAGTTTAATTAGTATACACTGACAATGTAAAATAATTTTACACAGCCATCCAATAATGTGGTACCATATCATTTAATGAGTATGACACATCATGTGTTATTAAATTCATTAAATGATGTGGCAACATCTCATTGGATTTTTTTACACTATGAGTGTATATTTATTAAATCCTAAAATTAAATAGTAGAAGATTAGTTAGAATGAGATATATACTATATTTAGTAAAATTAATTGATAAATTGAATGAAAATTTATAAGTCAACTTATTGAATTATAAGTGTTTGATTTAAGTGAATAATTAATGCAAAATGATATAAAATGACATTTACATAAAATTTATTGTATAAATTTTATTTTTATTTTCTAGACAAAAGTACATTATTAGGTAATTATAATTTTAGTTTTTTATGAATTTTAAATTTTTATTAATTTTAGTGATAAAACATAAATTAAAATATGTATAGAAATAATTAAAATAAATTATAAAAAATAAAATAATACTTAAAATAATTCACTTAATAAATATTATAAATTATGAGTGAGGATCAAGTTATTCCACTTAATAAAATCTCATAGAATAGGAATTTCACAAATCTAACCGTTGAATAATATGACATTAGTATGATAATCATGATTTTAGATGAATTAGACATTTATTAGTATGTAACTTTACCGTCAACATTTACTTATATTTTGAACACACATACACATATATTATATGTTAATTTGATGTTATTTGATTAAATATTGATAAATCCACAATATTAATGGATTTATAGGTTAATTTTAGGTAATTTTAGTCATTTAGGTTATTAAAGTAGGTGAAAAATTAATTAAAAATTTTTAGGAATACATATTTGTGTTATTTAGGTGATTGTAGTTAAATTTGAGTAAATATGATTTAATTGGTTATTAATTTTATGTTTTTGTAGGTATTTGATTGAGTGAAGCAAAAGGATGAAAGAAGAATGCCTTTGGATGAGCTTGTACAGAAAAAAAAAGTAGATTCACGAGCACACCAAGAAATTTTATAAATTCCGCTCAATGCGTGTGGGGACGTCCAAAGTTGTTATGTCCCCACACGGCGTTGACAAAATATAAATAGGCTCTTTTTACCTTTTTAAAAGGGGACTTTTAGGATTCTTTCTCATACATTAGGATTGAAAAACATAGAATTCTCTCTCTTTTGGAGATTGAGGTTTCAAATTTAATGGATTCCACTTTTTAATATCAGCACTATGGGCGGATCTTAATAGCGACAGACCCCCAAACATTTTCAAATAAATAATTACATACATACATATTTATAACACTAATAAAAAAATTATATCCTTAAATGTTAGTAGTATAATAAGATTTCTCATAATTTTCTCGTATATTTTTTAAAGTGATTTAACAAGATTTATTCAATTGAAAATAATTTTATCTATTTCAATCAACTTTGTGTTAACATTATATTTAAAAGAAATGGAATATGTAATACAACCCCTATTCTTATTTTAAGAAATAAAAGACAATATTTTTTTTGGTAACAGGGAGGGACTAAGCCCCACTACAAACTAACACTATGAAGAGAAACAACACCAATAAAATCTTGAAAGAGTAAATCCTTGCAACAAGCAGGGGGAGAATCTAATAAATGTAAATCCAGAGTGAGGGAGTGACCAAGATTAGCTAGAGAGTCAGCAACCCCATTCCCTTCTCTGAAAGAGTGAATATGTAATTCGAGAGCGTTGGAAGTTACCACGGAGAAGCTGGATGAGATGCACCAGTGGCGGATCCAAGATCCCGGACCAGTGGGGTCAATTTATTTAAAAAAATAAAAATTAATAATAATTATTATCATGTGTGTGCAAAGGAATTGAAGCGTGAAAATGAAGAAAATTATTTTTTTTTGGTTCCCAGAGTATCCTCTCATCTAGTAGGTGAGACACTAGTCTTTCAAGGTATTATCAGGCGCAAAGAGAAAGCCTTTCCCACCAGGGCCGACCGAAGGGTAAGGCTGCTCAAGCCCTTGCGTTAGGCCCCCAATTGTTAGTAACATCATTTATACAAAAAAATAAAAAATATTATTATAATTAGGCCTAGTTCATTAGTTTATAAATTGATTTTCCTCCTCAATGGTTGATGGTTCAATCTTTGCTAAATGAATTTTAACTTTTAAAGCCTCTTTCTTTCACTTCATGTATTTAAAAAGGTCCCAAAATAAAAGTTTGCTTGAGGCCTCACTAAATATATTAGGCGATATTGGGTCGGCCTTGCTTCCCACCAGTATTTTCTCCATACACATAGATTCAGTTCAAGGATCGAACCCAGGACCACATGCTTAATAGACCCGAGTCCCTTTCACTCGGACCAATTAATACATGTTGGTATGAAGAAAATTAGCTAGTAGTTATTGCTACTGAAGAAAAGATAAACTTTTACTTTAAAATCAAATACTTGAAAACATATAAGAGCATCTTCGATGGCCTTTCGCCGAGGTGCTCACAAATATTAAGAGCGCTGCTTAGCAACCTTTTTCGTTAGAGAAATACCCCTATTTAAAAAAATGAGTTGTTATTTGCAGCTGTAACATCCTAAATTTTATTAGGATAAATATTAATTAAATTAAATATATGAGTAGAGGAAAATAATAATTAATTAAATAGGAAGGAATAATAGGATTAATATTATTATTAGTTTTATCCATAAAGATAGTTAAAATTTAAAAAGAGGATATGGGGTTGAGGATGGGCCCAAGCCCAATAAGGCATTATAGTAAGGAGGGGTTATCAATTCACCTTAATCCTTATTCGTATTATCCAAGAGAGCGAAACGCTAAGGAGGGGAGAAACCGAGTCTCAAGAGAGGATTGTTGCGGAGTTAGCATCAAGAACCAAAAAAAGGACTTCCTTGTTGTAATCGATCTTCGCTTAAGGTACGGTGGGGAAGAGGGTGCTGCTTGTATATGCATGTAGGGTGCTTGGGTAGTGAATTAAGATTAGAAATTTGTATGGATGTATGCTATAACTGATAATGTTGATATAAACTGTGATTTATGGTTGTTTGGAATGATTCTTGATGAATCTTGAGTGGTTTGAATGTTAGTAATGAGAATAGTGAAAATGGGTTAATAAGGGTTTGATGATTTGGGGATTTTGATGAATATCCGTGAATTTGTTGTAAAGATTGTGTCTTTGGTTGATTTTATGTAGTATAATCGAGTAATAATGATGTATTGATGATGAGGAATGATTAGAGGATGAATATAAGGGTTTAAAAGGGGTAAAAATCGCAAGAACAACGTTCTTGAGTCGCTGGTAATCGATTACAGAAGTCTGTAATCGATTACAAGGCTTTCTGGGCAGCGTTGAGTGAGTTTGGGTTGCTGGTAATCGATTACAAGGGGTATGTAATCGATTACCAGAGAGTTGAGTTGTTGGTAATCGATTACAGTTGTGTGGTAATCGATTACCAGGTTTTGACAGCTTTCTCGCCTGAGAAAGAATGCGTCTGTTAAGGGTGCAAATGAACTCGAAATACTATCATATAATATATCAAACTGAAGCCCAGGATCTTAACTTTCTAATAGAAGTGGAATCACTTTAATTGAACACCTAGAACTCTAGATATTTCCAAATTAGTGAACCAAGGTCATTAAGCTTAAAGCTTGAAGACTCCAAAATTGAGTAACGGTCTTTGGTAATCGATTATAGCTGTGTAGTAATCGATTACCAGGTTATATTGTGTATGAGAATGTTGTTTATATGATGATTGATGATGATTATGATGATGATGATTAATGATGCTTGATGATGCTTCATATTGATTATGGTGTGAGAATTGATGTAATGGATGATGTTTGGTATGCATATAGTTGGTAAATATGTAATATGTGTTATGATGTTTGGAATGCATATGGTTGGTTAATATGCTATGTAATTGATGTTATTTTGGAATGCATATGTGGGTGAATATGCTATATATTTGATGTTATTTGGAATGCATATGTTTGGTGAATATGCTAAATATTTGATGTTATTTGGAATGCATATGTTGGTGAATATGCTATATAATTGATGTTATTTGGAATGCATATGGTTGGTTAATATGCTATGTAATTGAGGTTATTTGGAATGCATGTGGTTGGTGAACATGCGATAAATGATGATGTTACTTGAGTTGTGCGGGCCCATAGAGGGGGTACAACTTAAGAGAGATTCCTTGAGCATATAGATGTGAGTTGATGATGATGAATATGCATTGAGCATGAGAGGTGATACTTTGGATACACGAGCCCAGGAGAGGGGCGTTGAGCAACACTATCGGCCTTTGTGGTGAATAACGGTAGTGTTGTGTGGGAAGCTTACCGGCCTGTGTGGTGATTAACGGTAGGGCTATTCTTTGTGGGGTGTTGAGCAACACTATCGGCCTGTGTGGTGATTAACGGTAGTGTTGTGTGTGAAGCTTACCGGCCTGTGTGGTGATTAACGGTAGGTAGACCATGATGGGGGACATTCTTGCACAAGCCTAGAGTGGGGTGAGGTGCAACTTATCGGCCTGTGTAGTGTATAACGGTAGGGTTATTCTTTGTGGGGCGGATGTCTCTGTACAAGTCTAGAGTGGGGCGATGTACAACTTACCGGCCTGTGTGGTGTATAACGGTAGGACCATCATCGGTAACAACTAGAGTGATTGATGAGGTGCGCCCATCGTGCGGAGCTCCAAGTCATGATCTTTGGGTAGATGATGAGATGAGTATTGGTGCATGTGATAATTGGAATACTTAACGATGGAATTGAGTTATTTGATAATGTTAATGAGTTTTGGTGTATGTATAGATGAGTTATATATATGATGATATTTGAGTAATATTATGATGATTATGAGTTTTGGTGGATACATGATGAATGTATTTATGTGTTATATTTGGTGAATGATGGCATGAGATTTATATGTTGATATGAATGAATAGCTATATGTTGAGTTTTTGAATGATTGTTATCTGATGTTTTATCTGATGCCTTGGGTGTGGTATGCTATATGATGATGTTGTGGGTGAGGATGGGGTATTCCCTATGTGGATGTATGAGTAGTATTCTTTTCCTCACCGTATTCTGTGGATATATTTTTACAGGTGTTGATGAGGACACGATTGATGTCGAGTATGATTAAGGGAATATGCTCTGATAGATGTGACATTAGGGTGTACTTGAGAGTCTTTTATGTTTCTAGTTAGGAGTATTTTATGAACTGTTATGGATGCCTTGTACGGCAAGTAGATTGTTTAGTTGTTTTTTTTATTTCTTTGGAGATTCCGCTGCATAATTGTTTGGATTATATTTGAAGTTTACTTTCCTTTAATAAAGTTGTTTTCGAACTCATGAGGTTTTAATAATAGAGTTTGTGAACCTTTTTACCCATCGTGGGACATTATCTTTTCTAAACTTCGATTTATTATACCTATAAGAGTATGGGGTAGAAGGGTGTCACAGCAGCAATCCAAAAAGTAGATTGTTGCATGATTTTAAATTTTTAGTCATTTATTCAGTAGTTTAGGATTTTAATTATAAAACACTTCCTTCGATTATATTTATATATAAGACAATTTAGACTAAATGACATATATTAAGAAAAATGATTAATACATTGATTTTCAAAAAATTACTCTACAACATTTCATGTTTACCCCTAGTTAAAATTAAACTTTATTATCATAGTAATTATGTCAATTTAAAACATTTAATGGTCAAAGGGTAAATATGAGAAATAATTATTAAATGCTTCTAAATTTGTGTATTTTGTCTTATAGATAGGACCATAAAAAATTCAAACATTGTGCTATAAATAGGACCTGTGGAGTATATAAGTGTGGGGTAGGCTGTGGAGTTTATTTAAGCAAATTTTGAGAGTTATTAGGTTGGAGCTAAAAGATATTGAGTTGCTTAAAATAATAAAAATAAAATGATAATATGGGAAAGTGAAAAATTATAAAATATTGGTTTAACAAACTTTTAAGAATTGCTAGGTTAAGAATGACTAATTAAGGAGAGTGAGAAATTGGGTAAGCATTAGATTCAAAGATATAGAACTAGAGGGGGAAAAGTACCAAAATACAAGATATTTAGTTGTAATTTTATGAAAGTGAGTGGGTGCAATTTCACACCCTCATATCCGGCACTGATAGTGGGTAGGCTAGATCATCGAGCGGGTTCAGTCGGATTCGGGCCCAAAAAGCCTGAATCCGATTGAACCCAAACACAATAATATATAACCCATTTCCGACCATATATCATTGCGGGTTGGGAGGGTCAGGCGTTGGGCGGTTGACGGGTTGGGTGGGTGGGTAATGTCGGGTGCAAATTTATTGGGCCTAGTAATTTTTGTTTGGACCTTATCAAAATTTTAATAGTTTTTATGCTTTTTTTCATTCATTCATAAAATAAAAATTAAAAAGAATATGGCTTATTGAGCCATTTACATTTTCATAATGGACCAAGGACCTACTGACCCAAAAAAAAAAAGAAAAACCCTAAATTCTAAATCAAAGAAAAAGACAGCATCCTACACGGCTACATCCAAACCCCATCCGCCGTCCCAACCCACCAGCCACAACAAGAGATCATCGCTTCCTCCTCCATGCATGTTTCGGCTGCCACCATCCCGCCCCTTACGCGCCACCGGAGTACAAGGAAGTCATGGTTACATTGCTTTTTGGGTTAGGTAACGATCACCGCCTTCAGCCGTGGTCGTGGCCATTGCCGCGACTGCGTAACATCTCAATCGTCCCCCATCGTGTCATGTATCATCACTCCACACCTACACCCAAAAATCGAAAAAGCGAGCAGCACAAAAGAAAAAGAAGAAGAAAGGTAGAAATGGGAAAAGAGCACAGAAGAACAGGAAGAAGAAACGTCTCAATCACGCCCCACTATGTCATGAATCACCACCACCGCTTGCCATGGCCGCGGACTATCCAGCCATCACACACTGCCCCATCACGCACGTCCAGAGCGGCCTTTGACAGAGAAACTTGAGGGAGATGGGTTGAGGGGGGGAGAAAGGAGAGCAGAATGTGAGAGAGGGGAGGAGGGAGGAGTGCAGCTAGGTTAAAATTAGGGACAGGTAAAACTAAAGTATTTATATGGGTGCTGTGGGCCTGGCCCAATTCTTTATTGCACATGGGTCGGTTCAGTTGTCGTTGGTTCTGAATTTTAGAACCGAATCCGACCATAACAGCCCGACCAGACCCATTCAGTGACCCGTTTCATCCTAGGACTCAATACAGCCCACCCAACACTATTTTGGACAGATCGGATATCACGGGCCGGGATGGGTCTTCGGTTCCTGCTCACCCCTAATAGTGGGTTCAAAGATATAGAACTAGAGGGGCAAAATATCAAAATACAAGATATTTAGTAGTAATTTTATTAAAGTGAGGGGGTGCAATTGCACACCCTCATCTATACCTCGGTCCGCCAATGAGATGCACCATAGAGAAACAAGGATGAGAAGCATTACAGCCGTTATTAACTAGATCAACCACTATCTTTGAGTCACTTTCAATCCAGATGAGAGGATGACCCCTTTGAATTGAAATTCTAATAGCATTAAGGATGCCCCATAATTCTGCCAGTGTAATAGAAGTAATTCCCAAATTATGAGTGAAACCCGAAACCCAATACCCACTAGCATTTCTAATTACCCCACCACAGGTGGCATGACCCCCTGGCAACCGCATAGACCCATCAACATTCCACTTCAACCAGGGAGCACAGGGAAAAGACCAACCCACCAGCTGCTGAAAATGAGTTGGGCGAATCAGAGGGAGGCTCTCACCGGCACACACAGTCAGGGAGAATTCTCGCGCGAAAGAAAGAACTTGAAAACTCAACCAAGAAGTATCCCAAGCTTTTTGCTGGAAAATAAAATCATTTCGGTTCTTCCAAATAAAGCTACAGGTAAGACCAAAAAACAGACTCCAATCAATACCACCAACATAGACATCAGTTCGGTCAAGGTTCTTGAAGATCCAACTAGTAGTGTCTTCATTCGTAGCAATAACAGGACCTCCCTGAGAATAAAAATGTTGCCACATGGAGGCAACATGGCTACAATCACGAAGGATATGACTAGGAGATTCCTCAAAAGAATTGCAGAGAGGGCAAAGACATGAATCACACATCCCTTTCTCAAACCACAAGGCATAGCATTGATTTTAAGACCCCCCTAACACTAACCAGAGGAAGTGCTTCACTCTATATGGACCATGCCAATTCCAAAGAGCCTTCCAATTAAGAGTGCTAGGAGGAATAAGATCAGACGAAATCGATTCATAAGCAGATTTTGTAGTAAATGTACCATCCTGAGACCATCTCCAGAGGGGTCGGTCAACATCCGAATCTGCCACAACTGGAAGAGTAGCGTTGATTTCCTGAAGATGCTGCTGGGGAATCAAATTAAATACATTAGCTAAATCCCAAGAGCCCCTACCATCCGACATATCACACACAGAGTCATGTAACCGAGTCACAGGAACCTCAAAAAATATTATCCAACAGGATATCACCTAATCTCAGCCATCTATTCGACCAGAAAGAAATATGTTCACCATTCCCAATTCTCCAGCTAAAACCCTTTTCCACCACACTCCAACTACGACAGATAAAGACAATATTTTTTATTATTAGAAATATAGACCTATTTTAGGTATATTAATCAGTAATTTCCTTTTTATATCCTTAATTTATTGTGATTTTTATGTTAATGAGATATTCATCAAGTGTGAATGTATTTATTATTAATTATGAGTATTCCTAGAATAAAATTTAAATTCATGAAAATAAATATTTTTTCTTAGTATTGATGATTTTAGTCATTTACTTTTATATAAAGAACCGGTGATAGTATAATACTAGTACATTCATACTAAAGTTGAAAATTCGGGCTACCCGACCCAACCCCATGTGGGTAGCAGAAATTATCAGGCGGAGCTAACAATCCAGATGTTATTCGGGCTTTTAAAATAAGTGCTCGAGCCCTACATATTTATAGATTTTCCTGGGATACCCAACCTTTTTGCGAGTAGCAGACTTTATCGGGCTAGGCTAAAAAACCCGTGAATTATTTAAGCTCCTAAAATAAGTGTCCGAGCCCCTCATTTTTGCAGGTTTTTTGCAGGCCGGCCTGGTCAGACTAGTCCATTTTGCCGACTCTACTCCATACATATTTAGTTGTCCCACTACCACTGAGCGCATGGATCAACTGGTAAGAGGTTGTTTCAGCTTAACCAGATGTCTCGGGTTCGAGTCCCAGGTATGCAGCTGCATTAAAAACTCGGAGAGAGAGATTTAACCGCCCATAGAGGTCATACCCTACTTGAATAAGATTGTCTCCATGAAGGACATCTATGGTCTTGCACCAAAAAAATATTTATCTAACACTTACACAAAATAGATGAATTAAGAAATTCAATTATTGTTTTTGTTTCCATGAGAAAAATTGTTAAACTTCCTATTTTACCTTTTATGTATTTGACATTATTTTTCTGCATTTATTTATCTTATTAAATGGTCAGAGAGTGATTTAAATTTGAGTTTAATTAGTATGCGCTGACAGTGTAAAAGAGTGACATTTAATCATGATTCTTCATTTATATGACTTTTAAAATATTAATTAGTAAAGTCAACAAACTTCCCATAAATCAAGGGTTGTGATTAACTGTCTGTGTAAAACTTTTACACTGTCAGCGCACAATCATTTTTCTCTTTAAATTTTATCACTACTACTTATTGGGTCTAATAGTAGGTCATTAATTATTATATCAAAATTAGTATAAGGGTATAATAAAAAAGGGTAATTATTATTTTATTAGATTTTTAAATGGGCAGATAAATAGAAAAAAAATGTCATCTCTAAAAATAGATAGATAAATAAAAATAAAAATAAAAATAATATATATTTAATTTATACGTTAAAGTTTTATTTTGACTCCCCCAATTGTTTTTTTTCAAGATTAGCCCTCTCTCCTTAGTCTTTCATAGCTAATTTCTAAGTTGGTCCCTTTATTTGATCCATCGGTTCACACTACCAGGTGATTGAATCCATTGGTTCAAGTTCCATAATTTACAAGCCAACACAGCTAAATTCAAATCATAAAAGTTGAAAACGACAAAGTTACCAATGAGTTGGATGGAAGTACCAGTACGTAATATGAGGACCATGATAGCAACGACGAGATAGGAAAGGCCACAATCAGTGAGTTTCACTATCTAAATGAAACTACCGAGCCCGGTTAGGCGATTACGCTGAAGTCGCCGTAGCCATCAATGAGTTTTTTTTGTACAAAAGCCATCAATGATTCACAATTTCGCATGGCGCAGCTTGCAAGCAAATTCTTTGTTTGAGTTTTGCCCACGGCCACGGCCCAATCCCATGTGGATCAGGTAAAAAAAAAAGGAATTTATTTCCACACAATTCTTTTTTTCCCCGCTTTAATAAAGGATGGAAAAAAATTAAAATTGCAGTGAATTATTGGAATGCTAAGGAAATTAACTGAACACTCATTTAATATAGAATGACAACCAAAATTCCAAAAGGAAAAGTGAAGACAAAACAAAAAAGTCAGGATCCGTTGACACCAGGTGTCAAACTTTAAGAGTTACACCTCTTAATAACTCTTTGTAAAATGTGAATTTGACGAATCCAACCGTTGAATTGAAAGTTCTTGTAAAGTAGATCAAGCTTATAAAATTTCATAAAAATCGAAAACTAATTGATACTTCATCGAACTAATTTATTTTAACGTATAATATGTTTTTAAAATATAAGTAAAAGTCCACTATTAGATAACATACTTACGAATGTCCAAATTACCTATAATTTTATATACATGATCATGAAGGTAATATAATGTGATTTAACGGTTGGATTCATAAAATTCGCATTTTACAAAGAGTTATTAAGAGGTGTAACTCTTAAAGTTTGACACCAGGTGTCAACGGATCCTGACTCAAGCAAAAAAGGGCTTGATAATATAGAAACCAAATTGCAAACTGATTTATTAATTTCTAAGATACAAATTCACCGCATGACTTAAAAATGCCTGGAACAAAATTCCCTAGCAAAGTAATAGACACAAAAGCCATTGATATGAAATTAGGTGAAATGTGGTATGTATGTATGGTAGAGAGCTTGGGAGCCACTGGTTATACTTGTGACCAATATGAAAACCTCGATTTCAACCACAACTCATGATACTGGCAAAGAAATCTACATAACAAAGTCCTAATTTTTCAATGCACAATGGCTAGAAGCATATATATAGTGTGCAGATAAAGCAATTAAAATTGCGACAAAAACAAACATCATTCTTGGAATGACCTTTTTTCAGCTAACCTCCCAGTAGCAGATAAATGTTAGTCAACCCCTCAAGACTTGGCATGATTACCCTGCAAAAATGATTACAAAGATATTTATACAAGTGATCAAACCTATTATATTTACATTTTAATTATTTTCAAGTTCTTATATTCTATACCCCATAATTATTTTAAAACAGAAACTATAAATGATTGTTTATCAAATCCCCCCTGAAAAAAGAATTGTAATACATTCAGAATTATAGGTAACTGCAAGCCAACAAGGATATTGGAAAAGTTATAGTTGAGAAAATTAATGTCACTGGGCAGCTGCTAGTTAGTGCAGGACAATTACCAGTTGAAGATAATCCTAGGTCACCAAATCCGTCTATAACTAGCTCGAATGTCAGGGATGTGAGAAATTTTGGGCCAAATTTGTGGATGCTTCTTCTGACATTGTTCTTCCATCAAAGGACAATAATAAATGTAGAGTTGTGATAGAGAGGCAGGCAACCTTTCTCCCTCCATATTTTCCAACTTGGGACAATTTGTAATTGTTAATTGCCGGAGGGAAGTGAGTTGTAGAAACCCATTACAGTCCAAAGTCTCCAAATTCAACAATCCATTGAGTTCCAGTTGCATAAGGGAAGATGGCAGCAAACCCTTCTCTGGGAAGTACATGACACCATAACATTCTCCACCAATGCTAAGATGAGTAAGGCTCTGCAGAACCAAGTCCTTTGATGTTAGGCAGCTTAATAGTTTCTTGCAATTTGTGATATTAAGTGACCTTATGTTAGGTGACAAACCCCAAAATTGAGAAGAATCAATTCCTGGGCAATGCTTTATTGTTAGATCCTCTAACTTTGGAAGAAGAGTATTCATGCTGAGTGTAGCCAATCCTTCTCCACCAAAAGAGACAAAGTTTGGACAGCCATGGATGGTAAAACTTTTGAGACTTTGAAAGGCAGCATCTTGTGACACTGAAAGAGATTCCAGATTTTGACACTCAGTGAATTCTAGATACTTGAGATTTGGAAACATCTCCAGTGGGAAGGTTGTGAGTGAATCACAACTGTTATTTATCATCAGTAACTCCAGCTGCTGGTGTTGGTTCTTTGGGAATTCCAGTTTTTTACAATCCCTGATATACAAAGTTTTCAAAGATACAGGTAGGCAGCCTTCTGGAAATGACATGGCAGACCAACAACCTGAGATGCGCAGGGATTGGAGAAAAGTTAGTTTGGCATTGGTCATGGACTTGAACATGGACTCCACCACCTGGCTTCCTGCAATTGAAAGAGAATGCAGGGAAAGTGGTAACTCCTGTAATGTTACTTTATTGCTTTCAGATATCTCTATACGAATTGCAGGAGCACTTGGGAGAGAAGAAGTAAGCTGCTCACATCCTTTAAGGCTGAGTATTTCCAGAGATGGAAGGTGGTTAGGCAAATTTCCTATTAATTTGGGACAGTACCTTATTGAAAGCTGTTTCAATTGAGGAAAAGCATTTGGCTCACCGGAATGCCAAGTCTGCCAACAAGCCATGTAGCGAAATTCAAGATATTCTAAGGATGCAAAAGGTGTCACCCAACAAGAACTATCATTCTTGTAGAACTCAGTTCCAATAGTCTCAAGCACATTGAAACTTATAATGGTGAGAGACTTCAAAGAGGGTAGTTGTCCAAATGAAGGAAGTGTGTAGCAGTTGTGACAAGACTCTAGAACCACACTAGTCATATTATGGTAGGAAGAATGGCCTACCCAATCCGGAAACCTTGTTCCCCTGTAGCTATTCATCATTAGCTCTTTCAAATCTCTGTGAGGCTGTAACTTCTCAAGTATATCCCTTTCATGTTGAGAATCAACAGAATTGCTATCAGGAGTCCATCCATAATATAAAGTGTTCAGGTGTTTCTTATCCATCATTCTTGCCTCCAATGCTTCATTGCTGTTGTGAACATTCTCTAATCTGGCAATGCCAAATGATCCATGAAGCTTTGCAAGTCCTCCCAATTCCCTAATCCCATTCTCTTCATGCTCGCCTACAACAAAGTCAGTTAAAAGCTGTAAATCCTTTAATTGGCCTATACCTCTAGGCATCTCTTGTATACAACTTTCCCCAATATCAAGATGGCGCAAATTCACAAGATTCTGCATACCATTGGGCAGCCTAGTCAACTTATCACAATAATAAAGCTTCAATGTTTGTAGATTGTGTAGGTTGCACAATGACTCAGGCAATCTTTGGATACTTGTCCAAGAGAGATCCAAATAACGCAGATGAATTAATTCACCTATTGAAGAGGGCAATGTATTGAGATCTCGAAAGCAGCGAAATGACAAAACTCTGAGGTACTTAAACTTTGATAACATGATATGTGGTACCTTTTCAAAGTTGAGTGGAACAAATTGAGAATTGATTGGAAGGAATGTCCTGAGATGTTTTACTCTATCAAAGGTTTCCAAATTTCTTGAGATTGGATAACTAGACATGCTATATGACAAATGCCGAGTTCTAAAGCTAATCTTGTTTGCTTTCTTAGGTTCTTCCAATCTGAAATAGAATTCTCCAGCGGCAAATGTTGCTAAGTCATGCATGAGATCTTGCATCACAAACAAGTCACTCTCAATACTAAAACGCTGAAAACATGATCTTGAAGTTAACTCATCAAAATACTCCCAACCAACTTCCTCTAAAGTCTTTCCTACATTTGTAGATTGCAGGAGATCTTCAGCCATCCACAGCAAGATTAACTCTTCTTTATCAAATTTATGATTCTTGGGATACAATGAACAGTAAGCAAAGCAACGCTTCAATTTTGCAGGGAGAAAATGATAACTAATTCTCAATGCTGGAATAATCTTACTCTGATTATCAGGAAGTTCCCAAATTTCACTTTTCAGTATAGTATTCCAATCTTCAACATCACGTTTTGAACGTAAGAGGCCCCCAAGTGTTTGTGCTGCTAAAGGTAATCCCTTACACTTTTTAATAATTTGTCTTCCAATTCTCTCAAGAGTTGAGTTTTCTTTCAATTCTGGGGAAAGAAACGCATGGCTTGCAAACACCAGCCAACAGTCTTCATCAGACAACTGACTTAGATAGTAAGATGGAAATGTTTGGACCACTGAAGCAACTTTTTCACTACGAGTAGTCACAAGTAATTTGCTTCCCTTGACCCCATATTGAAAAGGTTTAATGAGAATATTCCAATCAACATAATCCTCATTCCAGATGTCATCCAAAACAATGAAGAATTTCTTTCCTGTCAACTTTTCCTTCAAGTCAAGTTGGAGTAAATTTAAATCCTTCATGTCACAACTAATGGAAGTAACTGCCTCTATTATAGTCTTTGTAACCTTCTGAATATTAAATTCTTCAGAAACACAAACCCATGCTTTGAAATCAAAGTTCTGCATCATAGTATCATCATTATACACCAATTGGGCCAAAGTAGTTTTTCCAATCCCACCCATGCCAACAATAGGAACTACAGATACTTTAACATCACAATTATCATCCAACAACAATTTAATTATGGCCTTTTTGTCTTCCTCTCTGCCATATATATTAGACCCTTCTAGGAGAGAGGTTGAGGGAGTTCTCCATAATGAGTTCTGCCTAGCAATCTCTTTCAGACCAAGAATGTCTTTGTTTTTTCCAATGGCTTCTAACCTGTTGGTGATGTCTTCTAACTCATTTACAATCTCCCTATCTTGAAAATTGAGATAGCGAGACAAAAAGCTACTTACCTCCTTTTGAGTTGCGGCTCTAGTAGAAACTTCATCCAGTAAGTCATCAGCCACATAGAGAGCATCTTTGAGGTCATCAAGCCACTTCTTCACTGCAGGGTCTTTGATCTGTTTATGCTCTGCATCATTAAGCACGACTTGAACAGCATACAGAGTCGTCTCTAACCTTTGAAGCAACTTGTGGTCAAGCTTTTTTCCTCGGATCAGATTCACAACCACAGGTGAAGAGAGTCTTTCGAAAACAACGTTAATGAAACCAGACAGAAAAGCCCCTCCCACAAGTGCACCTGCCATGACGCGCGTGCGAGATCGATGAGTTAAGACTAAGAGCAGGCCTTGTACTAAACGCTCTCTAAGATTCGATTCAAGAAAAGAAACGGACTTCAAACCGTCTACAAGAAAGTCACAAAGTAAGTGCCAGTGAGATGCTTTTGGTTTATTCCCGCAAGATGAGATTGATTAGTATTTCTTTATTATAAGTTCTTGAATGTTGAATCTCCTGGAAGATGCGGCAAATAAATTATTCAAGCAAATATTTTATTTTAGCAATGAGACATTTCTGTCATCATCTTTGGGACTGGTTGTCAGCACTCAGCGGGGTTGCATACTATACATACTTACCACAAAGTATTCTTAAGGTGGGTAAAGCAAAGGTGTCAAATTCTCATACAATGTTGAGTGATTTTTTCAAGAGTAAACTAGTTTTCTACCTAATTTTTTTAAAATAGCACTTTAATCCATACTTTTATTAAAAAACATGCACAGTCATTTACTTTATTAAAAAACATGCACTTTAGGAACTAAAATGCATGTTTTAATAAAGTCAAGGATTAAAGTGCTATTTTAAAAAAGTAAGGGACGAAATTGTATGGTCCCTAGAATCCGGGACCGATTTGCTAGTTTACTCGATTTTTTAATTTACTTTAAATTTTGAATCTCAACCTCGATTTCGCTTGCTACACAGATAAATTTTCTATAATACTTTTAGTGCATATTTAGTTACGTGGATTCAGGCCAATGTTATTCTATGTAGCAGTTATATGGATCTGATGCTGCGTGATTTTAGTGTAAATCAAATACACTATTTGAGTATAATTTAGCTTTCATATGACTTTATAAAATACATATAAACTTTTCGGTTTTTCTATTTTTGTTATATTGTCTCCATTATAGGTCGCGCCATAGCAAAAATGGCCATTCTAGGTCATGGCACCCTACATTTTATGCTCTTTAGGCCTCTCTTAAACTAGGGAGGTAAAAAAACCTCGTACCGTGAATACTTGTGAATATACCTATAATGGGTTTCTACATATTTATATACTAGGTGGGGACGGATATTATACTACCTGCCCCGCGGGTACCTACATACCCATTAAAACATATTTTTTATTAAATATATTTAAATATTAGGATTTTTTATTATTTTATGATGATATGTAATTTATTTTATATTATTTTATGATGATATTTTTAATATATTAACATGTAATTTTTTTTATAACAAATATGAAAATAAACAAACAAAGAAAAAAGAAAAGAAAAAAGATCAACCTAACCTACCCCTGGAGAAATAATCTCCCCTAACATCAGCTGAGAGTAAGTCATCAAGACCATCCTCTGAATCTAAAAATACAACAGAAGAGGAATTAGAAAGAGCTCCCCTTTTTGCTAAAGTATCGGCACATCTATTCCCTCCCCCAGGAACGTGATCAATTTCTAAGGACAAGTTTCTCCCAAGCATTAACTTGATATTGTGAATAAGTCCAACATATAGATAAAAACTTGATAACCCCCTCAATAAGTGATATGGCAAGAGAAGAATCAGACCAATATTGAACCTTTCTGAAACCTTCATCCCAAGCTAAATTTAGACCAACCAAAATAGCTTCTAATTCAACATGAATAATGCTTGTAACAGTCAAAGAGCCAAAGAAACCCTTGATCCATTTGCCATTACTATCATGGATTAGGCCTCCAGTAAGCCTCAAGTCAACAAAACAACTTCCATCAACATCCTGAGCCACAGTACCAACTTCAGGAGCTTTCCATTGAATCCATAAAATATATATTCTCCTTGGTTGATGTCTGAACAGGATTGAAACTTGTTTGAAATGTCTTTGTCAAGTCTTCCACTTTCCAACCTAGTTGAATTAAAGATGTAGAGTGACCATTGAAAACTCTCTTATTTCTTGCCGGCCATATTTCCCATAATCCTGCTAGAAATTTTGAACCTAATGTCTTGCAAGACCAATGCAGCCAGTCATAAGAATCTGTAAAAGACATGAACTCTTCATGATTAATGTATCCTAGTTGTTCCCATAGACTGTAAGCAATCGAACAAGATTTGAGACAATGCAAAACATCTTCATTCTCCTGATGACAAATGATGTAGAGGGGAGAGGCAGTAATGTGTTTATGATTGAGAAGATCCTTGGTAGGTAACTTGTCATTTGCTGCAAGCCAAATTAAAAAAACGCACTGGTTCATTGCACTTTAACTTCCAGATCCATGACCAGTTTTTATCCAAAGTGAGTTGAAACTGGCTATTCCAAAGCCACTTATATCCATCTTTTGTTGTATATTAACACGTAATGGTATTATATGATGATTATTTATATATATAATATGATATTATAATATATTATATAACATTTTCTCTCTTTCTTATTATAAAATTTAAATTCCTAAACATTAATAGATACTCGTGAATACTCGTAGATACTCGCTACCCACATGGTTACCCGTTAGTTTTAACATGTATGAATACATGAAGTGCACTACCCACCCTCACCCCGTTTACATCCCTATCTTGAACCAAAATCATGGATTGGAGGAAACATATACAATTCGGGTACCCATCTTTGTTACGGTGGTGGCCAAAGGAACTATGGGGCACAATTTGGTACAAAATGATTTTGTGGTCAATTGGTACAATAACAGAATTAATACCCATTCATTATTTATATTATCAAGATTATGTACTATGCACAATTTTCTTGTTATACATATTTCTTGACTTCTTGTTATTTCTTCATTTATTTTTTTTTATTAAAAAAAGAAAAACTTCAATGACAATAAAAATATAAAAAATTTAACATGTGCATTCGTAATATGAAATATTACATATTTACAATAAAATCTTTTCACTTTTGATTTATTATCACATGCAACATTACACACATGGCGGGCCCAAGGGGAGACTGCTAGAGCAACGACTTTAGGTCTCCCCATTACAAGGCCTCAAATTTTTTATAGGTATATATTATATATTAAAATTAATAATTTTTTATATTAAATATAAAAAAATATTATTAACTATTAGTTGATAGATAGTAATTAAAAATATTTTTTCTTATAAAAAATAGTTTTCTCAATTTAACATAACTTTCATTTGTTAAATATATATTTCTAATTTTTTTAAATAGATATATTATGTGATACCTCTTATCTTTATAAATAGGTCCTATTTTATAATTTGTTTTAGGCCTACAGAAGTATTGGACCGGCCCTCACACATTAGAAAAACAAATATATAAATAAGAATTAACCTTTTGATAAATTTGTGGACATAAATGAAGTATGAAATGAAAGTTTTAAGAAGACTGTTCTATTCTTGTTATTAGTTAAGTTAATTAATTACATGAACATTCATTTTTATAAAAAAAAAATATAATTCGAAACACATCGTATTTATAATATATAACTAAAAACTTAATTTACAACTAAATAAAAATATATCTTTAATATTTTAATTTTTAAAAAAACTTCACAAAAAAACTCTCCATCCCACTTAAGCCTTGGTGTACGTCTAATTTAAGAGTAATGATTCACGTACATCAAAACAGTGAATCCATTACTTATACCTTATGACCCTCTTTCTCTTTTTAACTCACTTTTTCTCTCTTTTTTTTGTTGTACTTAAAGCACAAAGTGTAGAAGTAATGGATTCACTGTTTTAATGTACGTGAATGATTATTACTAATTTAACTAGGCAGCTAGTGACCTAAATCCATTCAGTCCCGATATTTGGACACCAAACAATGTCCACACTGTTTGTACCGCATGGCAATTTTACTTTTTGCACCCCCTCCCCCGTTTTACTTTTTGCACCGCCTTTTCTAATTTTTTACAAAACTGTTATTTACTTTTTTTATTAAAAAAAATTATTTTTATATTTTTATTTTATTATTATATATATTTTTATTTATTTATCTCATCAAATAAAAATATAGATCAAGAAAATACAATTAAATAATCATATAAAAATTATGTTAATTAACCTCATCTACAAATATATTCATCGTTTCTCTTAAATTAACCAAATATCTCACTCTATTAACCAAATATGTTAACCAAGTATCCCACTTTGTTAACCACCGATGTATACATCATTAACCTCATTTACAAAATATTCACCATTTCTGTGCACACAATTAACCTCACAAATTCAATTAACCAAATATCACACTCTGTTAACCAAATATCCCACTCTGTTAACCACCAATGTATACACCATTAATCTCATTTATAAATATATTCACCGTTTCTGGCCACATAATTAACATCGTGTTAACAGGAGTTGCAATAACCAAGAATCCTACTCTGTTAACCACGAACGGAAACAGTATTAACCTCATTTTTTAACATATTCATCGTTTCTGCCCACATAATTAACTTCGTGTTAACAAGAGTTGCAATAACCAAGAATCCTACTCTGTTAACCACAAACGGAAACACTATTAACCTCATTTTTTAACATATTCACCATTTCGGGACACATAATTAACCTCGTGTTAATTAACATAGTTTTTATATGATCAATTAATTGTATTTTCTTGATCTATATTTTTATTTGATGAGATAAATAAATAAAAATAAATATAATAATAAAATAAAAATATAAAATTATTTTTTTAATAAAAAAAAGTAAATAATAATTTAAAAAAATAGAAAAGAGGTGCGAAAAGAAAAAATGGGGTGCAAAAAGTAAAATTGAAAATGTGGTGCAAAGAGTTTGACACTGTTTGGTGTGCATAAAACTTTATTGAAATCCATTGCTTCTTGGTCATCATAGTTCTTTACTTCTTTTGAAGCAAGGAAATTAAAAGGGACTTATAAAAGGGGAAAAATAAATAAAAATAAAACTTTGTTGTGTGATCAAACAATATTATTTTATTAATTTAATATCAAATTGATAGATTCTCTCCAAGAATCCTCTCTTTCTTCTTGGTTCCCTGCGATTGACCATGGCGTCTTCTGAAGACATCACCATGTTGCCTGATCCCCCTGATGGAAAGGAGGCCTCACCGAACCTGCATGCAACATTTAGGGATAAGCTTCTTGCCGGCAAAGAAAGGGTTAAAGATGCGACTAAGGTTGACCTCATCAGCCACAATCTGTTCAGAATCGAATATGAAGATGGTGATCGATTGAAGCCGAGATGCCATGTTGCTGATTCTGTTCTTGAGAATCTTCAACATCCATGGTCTGAGGTAGTGATTATCAAGTTACTAGGAAAGTATGTTGGGTATCTCACCATGAAAGATCGGCTCACTAAGGTATGGAAACTATTTGGGGGTTTCGATTTGCTTGAAGTAGGGAATGGTTATTTCGTGTGTAAGTTTGATAATATTGAGGATAGAAATAAGGTCATTGGGGAGGGACCTTGGATGATCTATGATCATTATCTCTGTGTTAGAATGTGGTCACCGAACTTTGTTGCCTCAGAGGTCTCAATTGATTCAACCTTTGTTTGGATTCGGTTCCCAAATTTGGGGCTTGAGTACTATGATGAAAACATTCTTATGGCTTTAGCTGCAGCAGTAGGTAACCCTGTTAAGGTGGACAAAACTACTTTAAATGTTACCCGGGGACTTTTTGCTAGAGTATGTGTTCAGATCAATTTAAATGAACCGGTTGTTGGGAAAGTTTGGTTGCAAGGACACTGGTATTGTGTTGAATATGAAAGCCTACACCTTATTTGTGGAAATTGTGGTCTTTATGGTCATGTAACTAGAGCTTGCCCCAAACCAAAGGTATCTCCAGACGCTGTTATTAATGAGGCTTTGGGTTTGAATGGGAATGAAGTTGTTGTTTTAATAAGGCTGATAATGGTCAAAATCAAGATTTGAAAAAACAAGATAAAGACAATTCTGGTAATGTGGATCAGATTCATGGGGAATGGATGGTTGTTTCAAGATCCAAGAGAAAGGCAAAGGCTAAAGGTAAAGGTAAAGTCCAGGAGGATTCTAATCAGGGAAAACAACATAATGTTACCAAGGCTGTTGTAGATGATAAAAAGAAAAGTTTTTATCATAAGCCTGTGTCTGATAGTGTAGAGTTTGTTTTTGGCAAAGTGCAACATGATACAAAATCAGGAAAGGAGCAAAGATTACATAGAAGTTTTCAAGATGGGAAAAAGAATCATGGCTCAGGTTCTACCAAATCAGCAAAAGAAGATGCAAAATCTATGTTTAATAGTAAAGCTGATAATAGTGCATCAGGGCTTGCTGTTAACAAGAAGAGACTAAGGTTAGACCCCTCACCTGGGCTCTTTGTTACAACTACAACAAATAATGAGAGCAACATTACTTTGGCAAAATTAGATGAATCTTCAAAAGTCATAGCTAATGGTACTGATTCTTCTAAGAGTTTGGAAGTCCCTAAGTATGGTATTCAAACAACAATGGATGTTGAGGTACTAGGGGCAAATAGATTGAGATATAAAGATGTGGAGGAATCAATTGGAGATGTTAATTTGGCAAGAAACCTAGATAAACATCTACAGGTGGCTCTTCAACCAAAACATATCCCACCGGATAGGAAGAAAAAACCTGTTGATAATTCAGATGATGCTATGTCTGGGCAAGATCAAAGCACCAATGATGATTCTGATGATGAATAGGATGTAATGAGTGAGGAAGATAATGAGGTTCATGGGTGAGAAAGGTATCTTCACACTTAATGATACAATATTTGTGCTTGCCTTGGCATCAGGTTCTGTCCCTTACTTTTCTTTCCTTTTAATAATGATTGGTTTTAAGGATTTTTCAGCTCTTTTTTGGAATGTTAGAGGTGCAGCAAATAAGAGGTGTCATAGGCATCTTAGAAATTCTTTAAGAAAGTTTAAACCAGAAATTTGCATTATTGCTGAAACACATACTGCATTTTCAAACACTATAAATTTCTGGAATTCTGTTGATTATTCACCAATAGCAATTGAGGAAGCTCAAGGGCATATGGGGGGAATATGGTTTTTGAGAAAAAATAGTTTTGTTTTTTCATATTCTCTTTTGATACACATGCTCAAGTGATAAGCATTGAAATTTCATTAGGAGCTAATAAATGGATTTTGTCTGGTGTTTATGCTAATCCTGCCTTGTCAATCAGAAATCATATGTGGGAACATTTGGTTAGAATAAACAATTCAATTTCTTTATCGTGGCTTCTGGTTGGGGATTTTAATGATGTTCTTTTCTCTACTGAACAAAGAGGTGGTAATTTTTCACACTCTAGAGCTAATGACTTTGCTAATCATATAGATGCATGTAATCTTTTACACATAGGAAGTTTTGGTTCTAAGTTTACATGGAGCAGGATATGTAGAGGTGGGGAATGGGTTCATAAAAGATTAGATAGGGGTCTTGCCACTCCATCTTGGAGAATGGCCTTTCCAAATGGTTCTATGGAAAATCTATGTAGATTATACTCAGATCATCACCCAATTCTTTTAAGATGTGGAGGTAAAATTGTAGGTAGAGGTGAAAGACCTTTTAGATTTCAGGCAGCTTGGTGTAATCACCCTAACTATTCTTCTCTTGTGCATTCTACTTGGAGTATTTCTCAGCATGATACCCTTCAATGTCTAAATGATGTAAGAGAAGCTTCTATTAAGTTTAATAAAGAGGAATTTGGGTCTATTTTTGCAAGGAAAAGATCCCTAGAAAAGAGACTTAAAGGATTAGAGAAATCTCTTGAAGTGAACACTTCTAGTAGTTTACTTCAATTACAAAATACTCTTCAAAAAGATTATGATGATGTTCTAGCTCAAGAAGAAATTTTCTGGTATCAGAAATCTAGGGAAAATTGGATTAAATTTGGTAACAAAAATACTTCTTTTTTCCATGCACAAACTGTAATTAGAAGAGATAGGAATAAGATTAATGGTCTACATTTATCTAGCGGTGAGTGGTGCACTGATGATAGTATTCTTCAACAAGAGCCTATCTCTTCTTTTAAGGATATTTTTTGCAATATTTCTGCTGATGGAACTTATTTTAATTCACCTAATTTTCCAAAACTTACTGATTCTGAGAAAACAATGCTAACAACACCTGTTACTAAAGAAGAGGTTTTTAAAGCTCTCTGCTCCATAAAATCATATAAGGCTCCAGGTCCAGATGGTTTCTAGGCAATATTTTTTAAAAAGTTTTGGGATAGAATTGGAGATGATGTTTGGGGCTTTGATAAAGAAGCTTTCATTTCAGGTTCCATTCCACCTCAAGCTGCTGAAACTTTAATTGTTTTGATCCCTAAAACTGATAGACCTAATTTCTTTAAAGAGTTAAGACCTATTAGTTTATGTAACTGCTTGTATAAGTTAGTATCTAAGGTTTTAGTTCATAGAATTAGACCCTTATTAATTGATCTTGTTAGTCCTTTTCAATCTAGTTTTATACCATGAAGGAGTTCTACAGATAATGCTATTATACTTCAAGAAATGGTAAATCATATGAAAAACTCAAAGAGTAAAAAGGGGGATATAGTTTTTAAACTTGACTTGGAGAAAGCCTATGATAGGGTTGACTGGGGCTTCCTTAAGAAAGTGCTAAATGAGTATGAGTTTCCACAAAACATAATCTCTTTAATTCTTAGTGGTTTAAATTCTACTTGTATCACTCTTCTTTGGAATGGAAATAAATGTGCCCCTTTCTCTCCAAAAAGAGGCTTAAGACAAGGGGACCATATATCCCCTTACCTTTTTGTTCTTTGTATGGAAAAACTAGGACATATGCTTTCAGATGCAATTCTAAATGATAATCTTCAACCTGTTAAGATTTCTACAAATTGCCCTGGTATATCTTTCCTGTTTTTTGCTGATGATGTATTATTGTTTTCAAAAACAAAAGTCTCACAAGTGAGGCTTATATCTGATGTTGTTCAAAGATTTTGTAGAATTTCAGGTTTTAAGGTTAATTTAGACAAATCAAGGGCCTTTTGCACTCCCGGTACACCTATGCAGAAACAACAAAGATTGTCAAGCATGACTGGTATAAAGCTGACTGGATCACTAGATAAATACTTAGGTTTCAAGATCTTTGATGGTAGAGCTTCAATATCAGATTTCAAACATGTTATAGATAAGGTTAATAAGAGGTTAGCTTCATGGAAAGGAAAACTTCTTAATAAAGCAGGGAGGTTAACACTTGTAAATTCTGTCATGAGCTCAATTCCTACATACACAATGCAGTTACATTGGCTTCCTACTAGTGTCTGCTCTGTTCTTGATAAATCTGCAAGAAACTTTCTTTGGAAAAGGTGTTCAAATTCTGGTGTTCACTTGGTTAATTGGGAGACTATTTGCAAGCCAAGAAAACTAGGAGGTCTTGGTGTGAGGCCTGCAAGACTTCAAAACACAGCCCTATTAGGCAAGCTAGTTTGGGAGATTTTGCAAAATAATGATGCCAAACTGTGGGTTAAGGTGCTGACAGCGAAATATGGAGGGGGGTACAAAGTTTTTAAAAAAACAAGAAAAGCTTCCTTCATATGGAAATCTATCCAGAAAGCTGCTGAAAGTCTACAACATGGTTTTTGTTTCAAGACTTGGTGATGGAAGTTCAAATTTCCTTTTTGATGCTTGGCTGCCTACATGTCCGATAAGTGATGAAGTTAATTTCATTAATACTCATGACATTCATATCAAAGTCAGGGATATCTATGATGGACATAATTGGAATCTGGTTGGGCTATGGACTAGGCTACCTGATCATGTAAGACTTTTGGTTACTTCCATCACATCACCCTTATCTCTAGGGACTCATGACACTATTTCTTGGAGTGTTGCTGCTAATGGTTGTTACTCAGCAAAGGATGGCTATAAATGGTTGTGGAATCAGAACTTTACTCAAGTTTTGATGAAAAATTGGCTTTGGATTTGGAAGTTGAAATGCAGTGAAACTGTGAAGCTTTTTGTTTGGCTGGTAGCTAATGGCAAAATACCTACTAAAGCCTTATTAAAGCATAGCTCTGTTACAAACTCTGATCTCTGCATGTGCTGTTGTTTAGAGGTTGAAAGTGTGTTGCATTGCTTAAGAGATTGTGTTAACAGCAAGAAGTTGTGGGACATAATTGGTATCAGCAGAAATTCTGAATTCTGGGTGTTGAGCAATCCTTTTGACTTGTTGTATTGGTCGAGTAACAATATTGGAACTTTATTTTTAGCTGGGATTTGGGAGATTTGGCTGTCCAGGAATAGAAAGGTGTTCAATGGCACTTCTACAAATTACTTACAGTTGCAGAATAAGGTTTATTATCTGCATCAGAATTTTCAATCAGTTTTTGGTGCTGGCAGTAGCTCATCTGATCAAGGAATCTCTTGGGTTAGGTGGATTGCACCTCCTCAAGACTATGTAGCAGTTAATGTAGATGGAAGCTTCTTTACCAATCCTATTCATGCTGGTATTGGTGCTATTGTGAGAGACTGTTCAGACGGTTGGCTGAAAGGATACTATGTGGCTGTTCAAGCTAATGATAGTTTAGAAGTCGAATTACTATCAATTCTCCATGGTTTGGAATTTGCTTGGAATGAAGGGTATGTAAAAGTCAAGTTTTGGACAGACTCCACCACTGCTTTGGCTCTTTGTACTGGGGCAGTTGATGAACACCATATTCATACTGTTATTATTCATAAAATCAAGGAATTGTTAGGCAGAAACTGGTCTATTACTATTGATTTTATTCATAGGGAAGGTAATAAGTGTATTGATGCCTTAGCAAAAAAAAGGAGCTACTAGTCGGGATAATTCTTTTGTAATTTTAGATTCACTAGGTGTTTTTCATAGCTTAGTGTCGGCTGATTCTAGAGGAGACTATTTCCCTAGAAATAGGGGCTGATTTGTTTTTCTCTTGTACTTTGTTGTTTTTGTTTTTTAATTCCATTCTTTTTTTTTTAAAAAAAAAGGAGAGATAACAAACCGGTAACTAACTCGTGAAATAGCGCGCGAGGAGTGGTATAAAAGTTGGCGGTTCCCCCTCGCTATTTCTGTTCGTTTGTATTGCAATGGCAGAAGACTCATCAACGGGAATGACGATGGAGTCGCACACAAGCTCCGCGAGGAAACGACCTATCAAGAACTACAAGCTATGCCTCGAGGACTACATCAACCTTCTTCACTCTCGCCAAACGCTTCATCTCACCATGAATTAACTCAATCAGGTTCCATTCTATACCCCAAACCCTACTTTCCAGTTTTCATTTTCAAAATTCTCCTGATGTGCTCTTAACACTCTACAATTTCTTTTCTTCGTTCCTACTCCTGCAGGTCATCCGCATTCATAGCTTCAAGAAAATCCACCATGCTCCCAAGGTTCTATTCTCTCTCTCATGCTAATTTAGTAATTTTGAGTTTCGCGGCAAAAACATTGCCTATTCTCTCTGTTTTTTCCTTATTTTATTTATCGAGGTTTTTAAATTCAACGGTCAAAATTGGACTTAGGAGATATAGATATAGATTGCCAAAAATAGTAGTAGTAGTAGTCAATCTTTAGTAGTTACTAGTTAATCTAGAATCTCTATTCAATCTTTAGTAGTTACTAGTTAGTTTAGAATCTCTGTTTAGTTGAACAGAGATTCTATTTTGTGTGTCTGTGTGTTGCTTTGGCTCTGCGAATTTGCAAAGAACAAGAGATTTGTCCATGAATAGTTTCATTTCGAGAAATTGCGAAACCTGTCTGGATCTGATTCGCAGAAGGTGTTGATGGATGCTGTGGACACGCTCGACCTGGTGGATCTGCCGCGGTCCACGCTCCGCGAGAGCATATTGGCGTTCGCTGCGGTGACGCTGGAGGATGCGGTTGCGGATCTCGGCGAGCTGAACTGGCAAGAGTGCTGCGTCACCTCCATCCAGAAACTTGGCTCCTGCGACGGCCAGAGCTTGTAATTCCCTGCTTCCTCCTCCGATCAGAACCTCCGACTCATGAACCACCCTCAGTCACAAAGCCACGCTCACAAGACCAAAAGAATGGACGAAATCTATGGCCTCGTCCCTGAAGCTTTCCGGAGTAGTCTACAAGCAACGAAAATGGTGCCAAAGCGTAAGAGAAGCAACATTCACTTTCTTGACTCTGCCACGTCCACTGTGGATTCTGCTTCGCTTGCTTCATGCTGAATAAATGACTCCAAAGTTTTTCTGCATTTATAGTATGTGATGATGTTTGACCAAAAAAAAAAAAAAGTATGTGATGTTTAAAGGAAAAAAAAACGTAAAAAACAATTTATATATAGCCTTTAATGGTTTTTAATATATAGTAATGACTTACAATGGAAAATTAACTCAAATTTATTTCAATATTGCCATTAATTAGTCCATTATGATTATTAAGTAATATTTAAATATCAATTACATATAACAATAATAAAATATAATTAACAGCTCTTTTATAAGCACAATTTACAAAAAAATAAAAAATGGATTAACAATTAAATTATATTATTAAATAGGCGATTAACCTCAAGCACTGATTCCTCTCAGCTCTCTAAATTTTGTCTAGAAGGAAGTTCAGGAGTTACAAGAATATTGATATTGATTCCTAGCCTTTGAATATAGTGCATGTGCATATATAATCAATGGCTGCTACAAACCATGTGTCTAATTACAGGGCTTGGAATAAGCTTCATATTCCACCAATTTTTCCTCACAAACAAAACAAACCCCAATATTGTACCATAAACCAAGCCCCTTTCCCTTTTGATTTCAGTCTCTATATATCATGAAAGCCACTAGTGATGGTGATGATGCCACTCCAGTTCATGGGAGTGGAAATATAAAGGTCATGACCAACCATTCTATGTGTCGTTCAGGCCCTCCTTTGACAGCCATAGACAAGTTCTTATGGGGCCAAAAAAGTCATACAAATGCAAGTGCTTTTGACAATCAATTCTCAACTTTTGCTTGTTCTGGTGCTTCAACTACATGTAGCTTTCTGTGGCCTAATAACACTCAAGAAGAAAGTAACTTTATTGATCAACTCTTAGCAAATGAAGAGTCCCTGAATTGGACACACTACCATATCCCCACATTGTGCCAGCAGAACGAAGATATGCAAGTTTTAGGGAAGAGTAGTGTGAAGGTGGGAAGAAGGCCTAAGAAAGGATCTTCTGTGTCTTTGATCAAAGGACAATGGACTGAAGAAGAAGACAGGTTCACTTTTATTATTTTAGTAGTATAAATATATGGTTTAATTAATTTATTTTAATTCTTAATTATGTATATGTATTTGCACTAAACTTTTGAGGTGAATTGTTATATAACCAAATTAAGGAAACTGTTAAAGTTGGTGAAGCAACATGGTGTAAGGAAATGGTCTCAAATAGCTGATGAGTTGGATGGAAGAGCTGGAAAGCAGTGTCGAGAGAGATGGAACAATCATCTGCGGCCTGATATTAAGGTCTGTAATTACTCTCTCAAACATTGTCAATGGCTACACTTTGATGCTAATTTCTATTCATGTTCAATATATATATACATATATAAACTGTTTATTGGCACTTGATTTGTATCAAAAGGAAAAAGGTGATTTTTTTTGGGTTGGGGAATCCCTTACTAATAGCTGTGGATTTAGGGCTGGGTAGTTGTTAGATAAAGTCCTCTCCCTTTGAACTCTGACCTTGCACGTGAATTTAGCTTGAGTCACAATACGCTTTCTTTCACGGTAACCTGTTTGGTTAAGGTGAAATTATTATTCTTTTTTCATAACAATGGAAGCAAACAAAAAGGTCAAATATATATAACGTAAAAATATTAATTTAAACTACATATCTTTTTTTTCTTGGCTACTTGTAGAAAGATAGTTGGAGTGAAGAAGAAGAGAGGATATTAGTAGAAATGCATGCCAAGATGGGAAATCGTTGGGCAGAGATTGCAAAGCGGATTCCAGGAAGGACAGAGAATGCTATAAAGAACCATTGGAATGCCACAAAGAGGAGGCTTAATTCAAAGAGAAAGAACAAAAAGACAGTAAGCTCTAATGGAAAGCCACAATCCTCTATCCTTCAAAACTATATGAGAAGGAACACTCAAACTAGCTCCACAACAGCAATCTCTGACTCTGACCCTGCTGCAACAGAACAATCCCACCTTCAGCTCTCTGATTCTGTTACCAATGACAATTTCTCATCACCACTAATAGCTGATCACCCATATGATGATGATGATGAGTTACTCTTCTTGCAACAACTTTTCAAGGACAATCAGACCCAACAGCAACCACTTGTCACTGATCAGAATGGGTTTATTCATTCCAATGCTAAGCCAAACTCATATAACAATGTGTACTTGGATGAAAGTCTTATTCTTAGAAAGACTCCTCCCACCCCCACCATCAATTTTGATCATGTCTATCTTTCTCACTTGCTGAATGGAACTGCCACTTCATCACTTTGCTGTAATTATGGGATTCAGCACCAGAACATGGACTTGCAATTGGGGGATCAAAATTCTTCAGATGGAAAGAAAGAGATGGATTTGATAGAGTTGGTTTATTCTGCTCAGTTTTTCCACTAGCAGTGATGACTCTGGATTTGGATGTTTTTATTTTAGTACTTTGGAATAAGAACTATGTATGCATGTCCTATGGGCTAACTAGGATGTGTCTCTTGATTTTAAGATTTTAATCTTTAATTATATCCTGTGTGATGTCTAATTTTCCTTAACTGCAATGTAGTTGAATTCTAAAATTTCCAACTTTCAGTGGGATATGTAACATTGGTTAATATCTTGCATGAATGAAACATGTGTTACTATGTTTGGGTGTTTTACTTGTGCTCTTTGCATTTCTTATCAATCTATGTATATCTATACACTAAACAAAATTGAACTCCCAAAGACGCTCAATAAGTTATTAGTGTTACTATGCGGCACTTTTCCATTTTCATTTCTTGTTCTTTTTGAATTGCTCAAATGTAATACAAATAAATAAAATTAATCTAAAAATGATGAAAAAATAATTTCATTTTAGCTTAGCTAACAAATATTTAAAAAATAAAGAAAGTTTTCTTCAATTTGATTTATTTTTTAACATTATCTAATATTTTGCAAAATAAGAAAATTACAATGTTACCAAGTAAAATAAAAATAAATTAGAGAAATAAAATATTTAAAAATAATAGGTGACGAAATTCGAAAAAAAAATGTTTATATTAGGTGATAAAAATTTAAAATAAAAAATTATATAAATTGATAAAAAAAATAATTTCTCTAATCTATTTTTTTAACATAATATTTTGTAAAATAAAAATTGTAATATTAATATTTTTATTAAATAGTAACATATATTTCAAATTATAAATTATTTTAAAACTTTGTATAAAAAAATAACAAATAAAAATGAAATGATATCCATGTTTAACATGGATGACAATGCTAGTTATGAAAGAAAAAGTAGTTATTGTTTTGTTTTATTATTAGTACGAGCGGAAAGACAGACACGTGAGTCTTAATATCAGGTTGCTCATGTACACATTTTAATTAGTAACTAGCCTTGGTCCTGTGCGACACATTTAAATCAATTATATATAAAATCAATAATTTATATATATATACAATAATGATCCACATATTTATAAAAGGAAATTGATAATAATTATAAAATAATAACATATATAGTGTATAACATATAATTTTCTTTGAAATTAATCAAAATAAAAAATCAAAATAAATTTTTGTAAAATAAGCTCAATTTATAAAATATGAAATATAAAAGCAAAAGAACGTGATAAGATTAATAATATATATGTAATCATTTTTAATTATACGGGAGTGAGTAATTATTTTTCGATTGTTTTTTTATATTTTTATTGAAAAAATCTACTTCAATACATGTAAAGATTAAAATACTTTTCATGTAATGTTTCCATTTTCTACATGTTTAAGTATACAAATATTGAAAAATAAATAATGTTTCCTTTTAAAATAAACATATTTTTTAGGGTGAGGTAAAATGTAAGTACATCTATAAGTGCTCAAAGAGCTCGGAGGCTTTCCCTGACTTGGACTGGGGCATTATCCCCTTACCCTAAATTTCAATTTATAAAAAAAAAACATATTTTTTAATCTTTATTCCAAAATGATATATTGATTATATAAAATTCTTAAATTTCGATTATATATTATATATTATGTAAGATATCATCTATAATAGTAAACTTGAGTCTAGCACAATAGCAAATTTAATTATCAATTTGCAAGAGATATTTGTTGGAATACTTAGTAGTACAATAACTTAGACTATATATGCCTTTAACGATAAATGTGGATTTGAAGAATGGTCACTTACTGGTCACTATGACTCTATATTGCAATATTGCGTGTGATGTATGTAAATGTCCGTTTGGTTTACAGTTGAGTAGAATTGATTCTAGAAATGAATGGTTGAGATGGATGCTGCATGCTTTAGTACGTTGGACGGAAGTGATTTTAAAATCAATTCTGCAGAATTGATTCTGGATGCTTCAGAATTTAAACCAAACGGTCACTAGTTTGAAAACAAAAAACGCAATCAGCCATATTTTGCAGTAGTCATGTATTCTCCATTTATAAATCGTTTAGCTATTAAAGTGATGATAATATGAAAATTATTATACCATATTAAAAATTAGAATTCAACATATTTTGTTTAAAAAGTTATACCAAACTATTAAATTTAAACTAAAATATAAATAATTACACAATCAGATTTAATAAAATAAAAAATAAAATGATTGAATTCCATTGTGGAACTAATAGTACGTAGTAACTCATGAAGAGATCAATATAAACAAATTCTCAGAGTGCATCCTGGGCGCAAAAAAGCAAACAAAATTTATTATATGCACCCAATTTGGTGCAACATTAAATATAATTAAGTTACTTTGTAAACAAATCTATGAAAAAAAAGGCATAAACTTTACATATCAAAGTCCTTCAATTTGATGCATGGGCTTTGCCACTCTGCAAACTCAATAGAAAAAAGTGAGCATAATTTAATCAAAGATTGGTTACCATCTTAGTGCGTGTTTGGATTGGAGTTTGCAAACTTGAGTTTAAGTGAACGTGATTTATTGAACGTGATTTGAAGGGAACTTGAGTTTATATAAACGTGATTTCTTGTTTGGATAGTTTGTTGCAAATGTGAGTTTAAGAAAGTGAATGTTGTTTGGTTTAGATTTTATAAATCATGTTTGCAGGTATAATTACTAAAAAAGATATGTCTTTATTTGTTATATAGATATAGATTTCATGGGTGGAGAGGGTAAAAAATGAAACAGAAAAATTGTGCCACCAAACTGAAGTTTATGTTAACGCAGAAGCTACAAATTCTTGCTTCTACATAAACTCAAGTTTAGCTCCAAACTTGAGTAATTGATGCAAATCCAAACAGCACCAAAATCTCCCTGACTCAAGTTTGACTGCTCTAAACTCAAGTTCAAAGGTTCCAAACGCAGAACCAAACACACCCTAAACCAAACACACCCTTATACTCAACAAAAGTGCACCGCACATGTTTAATTAAAGATTGGTGCGACCCATTGGGTCCATTGAAACTAAAAGGCATTGGCCTTCAACTACGTACAATGAAAAGCATACAAACCTTGCTGTTGCAGATACATTGTTGGTGCAAAAAGCCAACCTATACAAATAAAAACATAAGAAATAAAAAGTAAACCTAAACAAAATGGTAAAGAAAGATGACGTGATAATTTAATGATCATGCATGCGAGTATGCCACCATGGAAAACAATACATAGTAATAAAAAACAATACATAGTAATCAAGTTAATTCACAAATGATGTCTGAACCTTATCTATAATCCCATTATTCATTAATTTGTACTCATGAGAAGAAAAAATGTAGTAAAAACGATGCTACATTCATGTGATAACTGCCGTTGCTATATATCCTGGTATATATATGCCATTGATATCCTGTGCAAATGGAGATGATAAACATCACCGTGAAAATTATAAATGCATACGCCATAATCTCAATTTCAAGGATTTTCTCTTAAAAAATACTTACCCAGTACAAATAAAAAAGTCATATGAAAAAAAAAAGAAAAAGGGTGAGAATTCAAGGATAAAGATAGAATTCGGAAAGGGTTTGTGATGTTGTTTTTTCAAGAGAAAAAAGGTTTCTAAGAAGATGAATAAAATGAGACCTAAGTGGTTTATAGAGCAAGAGAAGAACAAAATAAAAAATGAAAGAACCTTTGAGCGGGAGTGGTTTTTTCTATTACCTCTTTATTTGAATTTGAAAAAAAAAAAACAGAAAAAGGATTGTTTTTTAATGATTATTTTGAATTCTGGTTGAAAAATGATGTACATAAAAAATTGTTAGTGAGATGGAATTGTTCTCTAAAACGCTGACACGTGGCAATCCAATATACAGATTTATTATATATTTAGATTAGATAACATGTACACATTTTGATTAGCAACAATAACATGTAGAATAAAAAACTATTATTAGGGGTATATCAAAAGAAAGAAAGTAGAATAGAATTTAGCAAGCATATGGTTGTACATGAGCAATTTAAGGTATATCCAGAGTTCATCCCATATCCACCAACAATCCGGTCAAATTAAAATTTTGAAAAAAAAAAACAGGTCATCCAATCTCTTAAAACCTTGTAATGGTTGCACATGAGCACCATTGAGACCTTGCCTCATCCCAGAGCCACTACCCCTTGCCTCATCTCCCACAACCTTTGTCACCGCTGTGACGCTGTCAAACACAAAATCAAAACCCAAAAGAATCAGAAAACCAAACAGGGAGGAAAATCAGAGAAGGTGAGAAAGGTCTAAAGAAAACCTGGAACAGAAAAAGAAAGGAGAGAGGAGGGAAGCCGCGGCCTCCCCAATCGCACAACGCCACCCATACCAGTCGCGCCGCCGTGCTCAGCACCGCTTCCTCCACGAAACACGGCGAAGAACCACCCCCTAAACCACCTCCAGCCGCGGCCAAGCCATCGTCTGTACCATCGTTGCATCTCACTCGCAGTCGAATGCAATCGCGACCGCCGCGCCTCCTAGCGGCTGTGTCAAGTCTCATTTCCCATCAGCTGTCCATGGCCGCTTCCCCATTGGTCTCCTCTGCCATGAATACGCGTCGACCAGACGTTGCTTGCCGTCACTACCGCTTTGTCAACCGCCCTTGACTTTTTCCTTTACCCGTCTCCCACCCAAGCCCCACGAGGTCACGACCTCTGTATTGTGCAATAACCACCATCTTCAAATCTATATAAAAATAAAAATGAAGGAGGATAGATGAGGGAAAAAAGGCTTGTGAGGAAAAGAGGAAATGTGTTTTTTCATAGAGGGTCGCGCGGAGGAGGAGGAGTCGAGGGAGCGAGGGAAAGTGACAGTGAGATTGTGATAATGGTCGGTTATTGAATTGCGGTTTTCTCTCTTTTGATTTTGACCTAAATGCCATTATTTAACCGTGGTTTATTGTAGTTATTCAGGGGTATATTGGGAAAGGTAAAAGTGGAAACGAAAAAAAGACCGTCACCATTATATAATGTTATAGATTATAGATTATAGATATATGTTAATTAACTATATGAACATTCATTTTTTTTAAAAAAAATATATAATTCAAAACACATTGTATTTATAATATATAACTAAAAATTATTTTACAACTAAATAAAAATAGGGAAAAGAGTATAGAAGCACCTTAAACTTTTACTCTTTTGTAAATAGGCACCATGAACTTTTATTTTGTCTCAATTGATCCTTAAACTCTTATAATTGTTGCAATAGATCCTTGCATTAACATAAAGTTAAATATTTAAAAAATTAATGACCACCCTTTAAAAATTTGTGTTTAAAAATTAAAAATAATATAAAATAAAGTTTCAAAATTTTTTAAAAAATACAAAAGCCCTAATCTGAAAGATCACATCATTGTGTTTCACTTTTAGAAATTTAAGTATGCTTGAAATACAAATTTATAGAATAAAAAAAATGTAAATCTTACTCATTACTCCTTATTTTAAGTGCTTTTAATATTTAAAATACAAAATCCCGTCAAATTGATATTTTTTTGTGCAATACCACATGTATCCTTCAGTTCATGTAAGGCAATCATGTTCGAGCCGGGTAGAACCTCTATGCGCGTAAAAGCTCTCCCTCTGAGTATTTAAGACAACATTTAACTTGATATTGATATTGATTCTATCAATCATTTAACTTGATATTAATAAAAAAGACTTATTGTAATAATGATGAGAGTTTAATGATTAATTAGGATAAAGTGAATGTTCATGGTATCTATTTGCAAAAGGATAATGGTGTGTTTAGTTGGAGGAGAGAAATAGAAAAGAGAGAAATGAGAAAGAGAGAAATGGGAAAGAAAGAAAGTGATAAGAAATAGAATAAATTTAGAGGTTGTTTGATTTGAAAAAAAAATAGAAGAGAAATAGAAAGGAGATAGTATGAAGTCAAATCAAATGTTTAATAAAAGTAAAAAAGAAAAAGAGGAGAGAGAGAGGGTTATATTTTTTAGAACAAAAATATCCTTTGATCAATAAAAAAATATAAGATGTTGATTTGCTCTTTAGGCAAGCTCAAATAAAAGTATTGAAGGGTAAATATGTCATGGGTGAAGAACGCCCGTCTCTCTCTCATTTCTTCTCTCAACCGAGAAGATTAATTTTTACATGAGTCCAATTCATTTTTCTTTATCTCTTTTCTACTCTCTTTTACCAAACGAGGTTCTAACTCTCTCGCTTTTCTCTTAGCAATATCTCGCTTCAAACAAACAGAGCCTAAAAGTTAGGGGTGTCCAACAATCAAACAACCGACCGAAATCTGACCAAACCGCGGACAAATGAAATTGTGCAGTTGGATATAGACGGTTTTCGGGCCCAACGGGTGAAAAAAGGAGTTAAGAACGGTTTTATACGGTCGGTTTCGGTTCTCAAAAATTAAATCCATCGGTAACCGAAACAAACCGATTCATTCACGTTCTCTGATGCTGACCTATAGTGCACTGGCCACACAGCAGTATGACTGTCCATAGATCTGGTTCGATCGGATTCGGGCCCAAAAAGCCCAATCCGAATGAAACCGAACATGATAATATGTGGCCCAATCTCGACCGAATTGGGCTTCGAGTTGGGCGGGGTAACGGGTTGCTACGGGTGGGTTGGTGCGATCATGGGCCAATATTGGACCTTTTTGGACGGACCAAATTTTAATATTTTTGGACATTTTTCCAAAAGTAAATACTGAATGGGCTTTTTATCATACATAAGTCCATTAACAAATGTTTTATAATTCTTATTGTATTTATTATAATGCAATATTTTCTCACAATTTATTATCTTACATTTATCATTGGATTATGAAAATGAAGATTAAGACTAAGCTTATGCAAAAGGCCCAAAGACAAAACAAAAAAAAAATGCTAGCTTTACAGTTTACACATCAAACCAGAAAAAAGTTACAAAAAAAAATTAATTAAAATAAATACAAACTAATTAAAGGAAGAACAATCTTTCAACTTCCATTTCATTTCATTCCATTCTATTATTTATTAATTATTAATTATAACCCTTATTTATTCAATCCACTCACCATTCGTCTCCCATATATATTTGCTAGTAGAGAGAAACCCTAACTAGTTGGCCGCTCTCTTCTCATCCTATTCTAAGAGTGTGTTTGGCTAGCCAATTCAGCTAGCTAAAAGTTGAAAAGAGTAGCTGAAACCAAAAAAGTTACAAAAAAACTGTGTTTAGGAAGGCAGCTTAAGGTAGCTTTTTTGGGTAGCTACATGCTTTTTTAGAAAAGCTACTTGAATTAACTTTTCCAAAAAAGCTCTTATTTTCAGCTACCAGCTGAATATTTTTTACACATTTACCCCTCATTAATATCCCATTCTCTTTTCCCCTTCCCTCTCTCCTTCACTTCACATTCCTCCCACACCCTGCCATTGCTGAGAGGGTTTTTCTCGTCTCTGACAGCTCCCATTCTCTCCATTCAACTTCCTACTCCAGTCCTCTCCTACACACAGGTTCTTGTTAATTTGCCTCACTTTGGTCCCGTTTTGTAGTTCTAGTTTATAGTGTTTGCTCTTATAGCTTTTATCTATGTTTTTTCTGGTTTATTAGAAATTTATAATATAATTTTCTGTTATTGTTGGTGGATGATGAGGCTATGTGAAACCTTTCTATTTTGTTTCTTCTAACGTTTTCGCAGTTGAATATTTTCTGCTATTTTTAAATGCATGTAGGTTGTACTGGTTTCCAATATGTTGGTCCGGATCAACCCACTGGTTTTAAGCAACATGCATGTAGGCAAAAGTGTTTTTCAACAAATCTTGCTTCCTGTTATGTATTTACCCTCTTAGACAATGAATTTCTTTCAAGGCCCGGTTTAATTTTGCGGCTATTATTTTGACTACAACAATTGAACTTTTAAAATTGTATGGCCACAGTTTTTCTCAGTGAATATGCTCCCCTGGCTTCTCTATTCTTTCATGACGTTTTCTGATTCAATCCTTACACTCCAACTTGCCTAGTAATTAATATAGTCCATTTAAAAAAAACTATTATAGAAATTACGAAACAAATGATAAAAGGAATAGTGAACCAACAAAATATTAAGATTTACATGAATCACATATTATTTACATTTTAATAAACACTAACATATTATTTACATGAATCATAAATTACTAAATAAATTAAAATATATAAATATATAATTATTTGAAAATATGTAATAACAAAATATTAAGATTTGATCTAATAATTAGTTATGCCTTATAAATAATTTTAAATAACCTAAAATATATAAATTTATAATTATTTAAAAATATGTAATAACAAAATATTAAGATTTGATCCAATAATTAGTGATGCCTTATAAGTAATTTTAAATAAACTGAAATATAAAAATTTATAATTATTTGAAAACATGTAATAACAAAATATTAAGATTTGATCCAATAATTAGTGATGCCCTTATTTGTCATTTTACGACTTTCAGCTAGTTGATCAGCTAGTTTTACCAAACACTTTCAACTAGCTTTTCAGCTTTCAGCTAGTTTTTCAACTTTCAACTAGCTTTTCAGCTTTCAGCTAGCTTTTCAGCTAGTTTTACCAAACACACTCTATAAACAAAAACTCTCACCTAACCCTAGCAAAATACCAACAATGGTAACCGCTGTTGCACCATTGCGGCTTCCTTCTTCTTCCTTTTTCTTCGGTTCGAATGGTGGAATAGTTTGCATGAGTGCGGTGGTGGCAATCGGTTGATGTGTCCGTTTTCTTCATCTCCAATTCGCAAGGTGGCTGCAACTTGTGCGACGGTGGTGTTTCGGTGTCGGAGGCGAGGGCGATGACAAACGGCGCTTGCGTCGAGGGCGGGTGTGACACCCTTCTACCCCTAACTCTTATACAATTAATAAATCGAGATATAGGAAAAGATAACGTCCCACAACGGGTAAAAAGGTTCACATTTCTCATCTTTTAAAACTTCATTCATTTAAAAGTTATCTCATATAAAATAGAAATAGAAGTTGACTGTTTCAAAATACTTTAAGCAGCGGAATTAACATCAAAATATTCTACTGGCCATGTAAGGCACTTAAAACAATTTACAAGTCATTTGCTAACTAGAAACATAAAGTAAAACCCCCTAATAATATGCTATGATGTCACATGTATCAGAGAGACACTCCCTTCAATCAATACTCGACACCAGTCGTGTCGTCATCATCACCTGTAAAATTAACCACAGTGTAACGGTGAGGAAAAGAATACCACTCATACATACACATAGGAGGCTACCATATCCTCACCCTCATATAAACAACATCATTATTAATCACACCACATATTCAAACTTCAAGTAATTCATCATATAATAATCATCTATAATTCATCATATAACAAATCATCGATATTCTCATATAAATCTCACATCATCATTCACCAAGAAAACACATGTTCTATTCTCAACACATAATACTCATTTCATCAATAATACTCATATCATCATAATTCTCATAACGTCATAATATAATTCGTCATCATCATCAAATACAATGTATATTCATCTATCATCATGCACACCAAAACATCATCAACATCATCCCAAGGATCATGACTTGGAACTCCACACAATGGCGCACCTCGTCAATCCCCTTAGTTGTTACCGATGATGGTCCTACCGTTAAACACCACACAGGTCGGTAAGTTGTACGTCGCCCCCCTCTGGGCTTGTACAGAGACATCCGCCCCACGTGTTAAGCCCTACCATTGCGCCCCTATTTAGGCCGGTAAGTTGCACCTCACCCCACTCTAAGTTTGTGCACGAATGTCCCCCACCATGGTTTCTGCACTCCGCCCCTATTTAGGCTTGTACAGTTCACCTCCCTGAGTTGCACTTCACCCCACTCTAGGCTTGTGCATCCCAAGTACCACATCTCTGCACCCCCCTCTAATGGGTCCGCGCAGTTCAACTCCCCGAGTTGCACTTCACCCCTCTCTAGGCTTGTGCATCTCAAGTACCCCATCTCATATGCTTAGGGAATAGTCAACACCATGAAGTTAAATACATCATTATCATCATCAATCGTCATCATCATAAATCATTATAAAAGTACAATCACCTCCCTGAGTTACACTCCACCCCTCACTGGGCTTGTGCATCTCAAGTACCACACCTCCCTAAGTTGCACTCCGCCCTTCTCTAGGCCTGTGCATCTCAAGTACAACACCTCATATGCTCAATGCATAATCGTCATCATAACACACCTCAGATGCTCAATGCATCATTACATCATCATTTTCACATAGCTCTTATGTTCAACGCATTAATATATCATCATCATTATAACACACATCATCAGTCATCATTATCATCATCATCACCATCGTTTAAACATCATCATATAACATCATATTCGTCATCATCATTATCATCATCATATAAGCATCATAATCATCATCATCATAGTCATAATCATATAAGCATCATTAATCATCATCATCATCATAGTCATAATCATATAAGCATCATTAATCATCATCATCATAGTCATAATCATATAAGCATCATTAATCATCATCATCATAGTCATCATACCCTCATTCCTCATATGTTCATTACATCAATATATTATCATCCCACACCACATACCTCATACACTCAATACATCAATACATCGTCATCATACATCTTAACAATATGGCCATCTAACATCAAGGGAGATATTAATATTATCATACTCAAACCACAATCAATACTCTTTAATCATCCATTTAAATCTCTCAATTCCGCAAAATAACACTTATATTAAATACATATCAATCTCAAATTCATGTGTTAAGGAAAACCATACTCACTCTGAAAAGAACTCATCACAATCACATCAAAAACAGAAATTCTGCGAGCTGCGCTTCAACCTGCGCTGCAGCGCAGATTCCAGAGGGCCACGCTTCAACTTGCGCTGCAGCGCAAGTGTCGCAGAACGCGACTGTACTGCATTTTTGACCCTTTTTGCTCCCTTCTTCGATCCCTACTCAATCCTCATTGTTTATACTTCGATCCAACACGTTTTTATCAAACAAATTCAATGAAATAATCAATCGTTAACACGATTATACAGTTATTCAATCAAACCCCAAATCATCAAACCCTTATTTACCCCTTTCGCTATTTTCGCTATCCTCTTCAATCTCATTCAAGAACTCATCAAGATTCATAAAACAATTCAACAATCAACATGTTTTCATCATCCATACTCAATATAAACATATATCAATCCGAACTCAAAGTCTTAGAACTACCCAAGCACCCCCACATGCACATACAAACAGCACCCTCTCCCCCACCGTACCTTAATTGAAGATCGATCAACAGCAAGGAAGACTCTTTCTTGGTTTTTGATGATTACTCTCCAGCAACCTCCTCATGAGACTTGGTTTCTCCCCTCCTTAGCGTTTCGCTCTCTGACGATTTTACGTATAAGGATTAGGGTGAACTGAGAACCCTCCTTAGATAAATACTTAATTGGGCTAGGCCCACTCTCAACCCACTTATCCTCTTTTTAATTCGAAATAACATTATTAATAAAATAACTAATACTACTAATACTATTATTTATTTACTTCTCTTATTTTATTAATTTTATTTTATTTAATAAAATTTGGGATGTTACCGCGGGAGCGATGATGGTGAAGGCAAACAGTGCCATTGCGACCGCGATGGAGAACAGTGTGGGCCGTTGGGAGCGTTTCCTTCATTTTAACAAAAAAAATCAATTTTTTGGGTTGCACTGTTGGATTTTTTTTGTGTGATTCGTTTTACAATCTATTGGAAACGCCGGGGGGGTATGGTTTGATCTTTCTGGAATGAAATGGAAGTTGAAAGATTGTTCTTCCTTTAATTAGTTTGTATTTATTTTAATTAGTTTTTTTTTAACTTTTTTCTGTTTTGATGTGTAAACTGTAAAGCTAGCATTTTTTTTTGTTTTTGTTTTGTCTTTGGGCCTTTTGTATAATCCAATGATAAATGTAAGATAATAAATTGTGAAAAAATATTGCATTATTATAAATACAATAAGAATTATAAAACATTTGTTAATGAACTTATGTATGATAAAAAGCCCATTTAGTATTTACTTTTGGAAATATGTCCAAAAATATTAAAATTTGGTCAGTCCAAAAAGGCCCAATATTGGCGCATAACGCACCAACCCACCTGTAGCACCCCGTTATCTGCCCAACCTGAAGCCCAATTCGATCGAGATTGGGCCACATATTATCATGTTCAGTTTCATTCGGGTTGGGTTTTTTGGGCCCGAACCCGCCCGAACCCGACCTATGAACAACCCTACTAAAAGTTTATAATGTTTGTATACTCTTTTCCTATAAATTTTTTTTTATATTTTAAATTTTTAAAAACTTTGAAAAAAAATCCTCGCCCCACTTAAGACATTGGTGTACGTCTAATTTAACTAATGTAGCTAGTGCCTAGTGGCCTAAATCTGTTACTTCTCGCTATTATAGTCCTTTTGCAACAAGGAAATTAAAAGGGGTCGCAATCGTGTACCCTCTCCTAAGAGAGGGTTGGTACCTTCTTGTTTATTTTTTTATTGAATGCAGGTATAAAGGCCAAAGTTACATAGGAACAAGTCGTGTGCTTCACTGTTAAATCATTTTGAAGACATAAAATAGATTTTGAATGAAAAACACGTGTATTGCAAATGAAAATGTGAAAGATGAGGGAAAACAATAAAAAATACATGATAATAGTGATAAGGGGTCAGAAAGTCTTTTCAAAAATTAAAAATACAGATTCTAATAGTTAAAACATGTCCATAACTGTAAAAATACTAAAATCATTTAAGAAAGTTAAGAGAAATTAATTAAATGGTTAAAGAAGGTACCAAAACTCTCTCTTGGCACATATGGTAACTTAGAATTTCCCATTAAAAGGAACTTAATAAAAGGGGGAAAAAGAAATAAAAATATAACTGTTGCGTGATCAGAGAAGAGATAACAAACTGGTAACGAACTCGAGAAATAGCGCGCGAGGAGTGGTATAAAAGTTGGCAGTTCCCCCTAGCTGTTTCTGTTCGTTTATATTGCAATGGCAGAAGAATCATCAAGGGGAATGACGATGGAATCGCACGCAAGCTCCGCGAGGAAACGACCTACCAAGAACGACAAGTTGTGCCTCGAGGACTACATCCACCTCCTTCACTCTCGCCAAACGATTCATCTCACCATGAATCAACTCAATCAAGTTCTATTCTATACACCAAACCCTACTTTCCAATTTTCATTTTCAAAATTCTCCTGATGTGCTCTTAACACTCTACAATTTCTTTTCTTCGTTCCTACTCCTGCAGGTCATCCGCATTCATGGCTTCAAGAAAATCCACCATGCTCCCAAGGTTCTATTCCTTCCCTCTCTCATACTAATATAGTAATTCTGAGTTTCGCGGCAAAAACATTGCATTTTCTCTCTGTTTTTCCTTATTTTATTTATCGAGATTTTTAAATTCAACGGTCATAAGTGGACTTAGAAGATATAGATTGCCAAAAATAGTAGTAGTAGTTGTCAATCTTTAGTAGTTACTAGTTAATCTAGAATCTCTATTCAATCTTTAGTAGTTACTACTTACTAGTTAGTTTAGAATCTCTGTTTAGTTGAACAGAGATTCTTTGTGTGTGTTATTTTGGCTCCGCGAATTTGCAAAGAACAAGAGATTTGTTCATGAATAGTTTCATTTCGAGAAATTGCGAAACCTGTTTGGATCTGATTCGCAGAAGGTGTTGATGGATGCGGTAGACACGCTCGACCTGGTGGATCTGCCGCGGTCCACGCTCTCGCAGAGCGTATCGGCGTTCGCTGCGGTGACGCTGGAGGATGCGGTTGCGGATCTCGGCGAGCTGAACTGGCAAGAGTGCTGCGTCACCTCCATCCAGAAACTCGGCTCCTGCGACGGCCAGAGCTTGTTCCCTGCTTCCTCCTCCGATCAGAACCTCCGACTCATGAACCACCCTCAGTCGCAAAGCCACGCTCACAAGACCAAAAGAATGGACGAAATCTATGGCCTCGTCCCTGAAGCGTTCCGGAGTAGTCTACAAGCAACGAAAATGGTACCAAAGCGTAAGAGAAGCAACATTCACGCTCTTGACTCTGCCATGTCCACTGTGGATTCTGCTTCGCTCGCTTCATGCTGAATAAATGACTCCTAAATTTTTCTGCGTTTATAGTATGTGCGTTATACCATTTATCCATGGTTACAATTGGATTATGAATATGTAAAGTGGTAGATCGGAGAGTGGATATGATACTTCATTTCAGTATTATATGGGTTAGGTAGTGTTCCAGAATCAGGGTACTCTCCAGGATTTTCATATTTGAGTTAGATCATGTATCATTCTGACCGAATTGCCTACGGCAACGCCAAGTTGTTTTCCTTTGAATCATTTCCCTAAACAAGGATAGTTCTGTTTATTGCATGTTTACTTCTTGTTCTTGGTATGAAAGATAGCCTCCTTGTCAGATTAATGCATTCAGTGATCATTACCTATTTATCTACCTTGTCTGCGTAGTCAACAAGGGGGATTTTGCATTGATCAGATCTATGGTTACTGTTCGCCTCAATTTGACAAACATGCTGCAAAACGAGCCCTGGTAGCCCCAATTAATGAAATGACCTTAAACGAGTTTGAAAGGATATAATGCATTTTTGAGAGAAGGCAGGAAAGGATCAAACCAAAACGTAGAACTACTAGTCCATAAATAAGTCTGAGGGAACCGTTTTTTTCGTCCCTTCGGACCCAGCATGTTGACTTGGCATTCCAGTTGTTGCTCACTCTCCCAACACAAGTTCAAATTTTATTTTTGCAATCATATTTCAAAAATATTTGCTCTGCACGTACGAATTATTGTCAAAAGAATCATCCCTTTGTAAAAACTAGTTCACCATGTTGGACTGATGTACTTGGCAAGGAAGATCCACAACAATGGGTATTCCCCTAATTTAAACACAGAAGCGAGTATTTAACTATTTATATCGTGAGGTGCTCAAAAAAGCCATACCACTTTCCCCCACTTTTCCTCACTGGCCTTTTGTTTGCTTACTCTATCTTCCACAATTTTTGGCAACATAATTAGTAAGGATTGGAATTCAAAATACTATGTAAATATTAACCAAAAATAAATATCCAATATAGCAGTCTCCATATGAAGTTGCAGCATTATTCATTTGAATAAGAAATACACTGAAGCCATGCTCCTTACAGAATCCTCCAAGGTCAGGATGTAAAAGCTTAGGGATAAAATAGGCCCGCGGTGGGAAGTGTAGCCAATGAACAGGAAACAAAAACAATGGAAACCTATATCTAGATAATACAAAGATGAGTAAACAGCTCTCATGTTTCATTCACAAACACATGCATCAAATCTCACGGTACCACCAGCCATTAGCCTCACTAACAAAAAGTAGAGTTGAATAAATTAAAGCAGTCAAATAGAAATTTTAATGATATAGCAACGTTTATTAAAGAATTACTGACCTCTACATCCTCATGTCCGCCAACCTTGGCGCTGCCATTCACTTTCAGGGAATCCTCTGTAACAGCAGGCAGAGAGAAATGAGTTGCATTAGAGTTGTAGAAAAACAGCACTAAAAATTGTGACTTTACAATACTAGCTAATGATGTAGTAGTTGATGAACACAAGTTATAAGTGGAAACAAAAATAAATTCCCATCTATGTAAAGCAAAATATCTCACTCCATTACACCATGAAGGATAATATTGACTTATTTAAAATACAGCAAGAGCTTTCCTTCCCTTACAAGAAAGAATCATCATTAACACCGATCCCCACAAAGAACAGTAACCTAATTTCTTTTCCACAAATTTCATGTGTGAAGAGAGATAATACGTACTTATATACTAAGTCCAGTCAAGTAACTCAGATATTATTAAGACAATGATGTCAACTGTTCTACTTAAATATAAATTGGAAAAAATGATGAGAAAACAATAAACCAAAGTGAACATATATGAGTCTTTTAGTAACCAATTACCTCCATCTTCTGGGATGTCAGAAGTCCACAATGTAAGGTTGTCCCTGAGAAGCTGCATGATCAAGGTGCTATCTTTGTATGACTCTTCACTCAAGGTGTCAAGCTCAGAAATAGCTTCATCAAAAGCTTGCTTTGCAAAATGACAGGCCCTGGAAGAAAGAAAAAAAGTACAATTTCCCACATTGAACACAACATTAATCTATGTGACTCAAGATAGAAATCAAACCCACAAACCTCTCTGGTGAATTCATGATCTCATAATAGAAAACGGAGAAATTTAAAGCCAGACCCAATCGGATGGGATGAGTGGGAGGTAATTCGGCCTCTGCTGTCGTTGTAGCAGACTGCAATGACACAAAACAAAATGGTATTTGCAGGAGATAGACGGGAAGCAAATGATAAAGCATTCTGAAGAGGAAACTCCTTTGAACAACTATTCTTCCAGATAGTACATTGTTAAATATGAACCATATGAAAAGAAAATTAAACAAAAAATAGAACAGCATAAACTAAATTTCGAGTTCTTTTTCCAAGTAAAACAAACTTGTCAAATATATAGCAATAAGAGGAAGGCTAAAAATACACTCTCTGACTTACTCTTTACTATTGGATCAAATTCTTGTAGGATTCACTAAATCATATGGATCCCACTCCCTGTTTGGTGAGAATCACATGAATTCCACCCAATACTAAAGAATGTGTTGAAAAAAGTATGTTAGAGAATGTATTCTTGACACCTCTCGTAGCAATAGCAACAACATGGAGTTATTAGCTATACAGAAGGACAACAGCAGAAAAGCAATCTATTAAGTATAAAATTGCAGGGAAAATGAAACAAATTTAGCGAATGCCTCTAATCAATCTGGCTCGAACAACTAAAGAGACTATAATGACAGGAAAAGGGCGAGGGCACCAACACTACTAAAGTACCAATTATTTGATTGCAAAATTCGTATGCCTTCACAATAAAAAATATCTAAAATCACCTAATGCTGATGGGCAGCATGTTACAAACACCCTTCTTTTTTTGTGGCTTAACATCATAAAAGTTTAGAGGAGTCAAACATTTATGATTTATCCCAATAAATCAATATAAGGAACCAAAAGAACACCATGCAACAACAATGACAATAATAATAATTTACATGATATGGATAATTATATCAAGGATGAGGGAGCCCACACTGTATTGGATTGTGCAATTAGTAAAAGTGCATAACTTTCTTAGTAATTATCATGTATATTTTTAAATGCAAGCCACTAATTGTCAACAATAGTACAATATACAAGTTTTATGAAGCGAAAAATCTCAATACAAGACCAAATAGAACAAACCCTAAGCCTATCATGTATATCAAAACCAAATATGAATAGCAAGAATATGAATATCCTCTCCAGTCAATTACTACAGCCACTGACCAGGCGCAAATATCATATAGTGTAAAAATGAAAAATAAGAATAAAAATTGCACCTCATATGCTTTCATTGACTGATCAGCAGCCTCCTTCTTCTCATTCCCTGGCTTAAATTCTGCAAGATATCTATAGTAATCTCCTTTCCTGCATTTAGAAAAGTTTAATTCCATTCAATCATCTTGAGTAAAACAGAAAAAATAAATAAATAAAGCACCAAAATATGTGGTAGAGAATGTGGACATGATTAATGCTCACATCTTATAATAAAACACGGTTGATTCACCAGCTGCAGCTGAAGGTATCAGATGTTCATCAATCACTCTCATAACATCATTACAGATGTTTGAAAGCTCCAATTCAACCTTCTTCCTATATTCCCTAATCCGTTTTACATTTACTTCATTTCCTTTTGTTTCTTCCTTTTGCTCTATGGAAGACAAGATTCTCCATGATGCTCTGCGAGCACCAACCACATTCTTATAACCAACAGAAAGTAAATTTCGCTCTTCAATGGTCAGTTCGACATCAAGATTTGCAAGTTTCTTCATTGCATCCACCATCTCTGTTACAAATAGATGCAAATTTACTTCTGTTTTTTTTACCAACTCCACCAACCAAAAGTCTGAACTTCAAAAAAAATAATTACACACACCAAAACAACAAAAAACTCTTTGATTTGAGAAGATCATAGGAACTAGGAAGAATAAGAATATACTCTGCCCAATGCAAATACTTCAAAAACTTAAATGCAGTATGTGATTTTGTTCAGGCTACGTATTGCTTAACCATGTCCTGGAAAGTGGAAACCATTATGAAATGTAAGCACCTCAGGCTCCCACATTTACTCAATCTTAAGCTTTGATTATCGGGATCTAAAATTTCAGAAACCTCAAATCTTTGGATTCCACTTATATGTAAACTTTTAGTCGTTCAATAACATAAATTCCACACACTTCATGGAAGTGACAACAACCAAAGCAACTGATTTTTCATAACAAGGATTGCCTCATCACATTTAATCAATTGAAAGAAAATAAAAAGGAGTCGTGGTTTTTGTAGACATTTAGACAAAGACGGAGACAAATTAAAGGCATCTAGAGCTGCTGCATTGATGACTGGTGAGAGTAAAAAGGAAGAAAAGCACAAAACTTCAAAGGGAAAGGGATCAAGAAATGAAGGATGTGTAATCCATGTAATGCATGTATGTATGAGGAAGTAGTTGAATGGAAGGGGAAGAAGGCAGTGTAAACAACCGTCGTATCGCTCAGCCTGCTCGGCGAGCTTTGCGACGTAGACGAAGTTCTCACGCTCCTTCGAGGAACCCATAGCCGATCAGATCTCCTCGAGTTAGGGTTTACGATGCTCTCTTCTTCTTCTTCTTCTTGTAGCTGCTGCTGCTTGAGGAGTCGACTCTCTGTACTGTATGTACTACGTAGTGCGTACGAGAGACTGTCGCTGTCGGAGCAAAATAGGAGTTCGTGTAAATGACAATAGGTCCCTGCCTTTTTGTCCTAATTATATTATATTCTAACTCTAATCCTTTGAAAATCTAAATATCAAATCCAAATCATAATCCTAATCCTAATCTTAATCTAAATGTCATTAAGTTATGCTTCTGGTAAAAAAGGATTCACGATTTTTTTTTTGGGACGAAAAGGATTCTTGATTTCCCTCTCACAAGTCACAATTCATTGGGAGTTCTAAAAGCAACTCCCCAATTCATTTCCTTCGTTGGGCCTAGACCCAACCAATGGTTTGGACCTGAACTATGTCCATTGATATTGTATTGTGGGAATTTATTTTCACACAACCCTTTTTTTTACTCCCACACAACTTATCTCCCTCTTTTATTAATTTTAATCTATCAAAATACCCGGACCATCGTGCAATTCATGTCCATCTTCTTCCTTCATGGAAAATAGAACCACTCTCTCTTCCTCCACATAATGAATCACCTTCAACATCATGATCCCAGTCCCTAAACCATTATTCTCCCAAGCCAGACACTCTTTCCTCGAACTCTCACAACTCTCTTTTCCTAAATGATTTTGGCCACTCATAGAGATGAAAATTGGTAAGATTATTTTCAATAGGAGTTGCTTATCCTACTTTTCTCATTAAGCATCTCATGAAAAGCAAAATCACCATTAGAGCAAGATGCTTAATAAACACTAGGTGCTTCTATAAGAACCTCACAAACTTTAGTCTTTGTGTCAATTTATGGGACCCATTCATTTTTTAGTTGATTAATGGCTAATTTGATATTGTAAAGGTGAGATGTCGGGTCCATTTAGTATAATTTTTATAGATGCGTCATTTGGAGAAGAGAGTTGCTTAAGTTGTAAAAAAGTAAAAAAAAGAGTGATGTGTAATTACAGGACCCACTTAAGAATGATAAAAAGTGACAATGTGAGAATAACCATTGGAGATGCTCATAGAAGAGGAGAGAAAGAGAAGATGGCAGTCAAACACTCGATAGGTGCAACAAGTGGTCACGATGCGCGATGGTGCCTCTATGAACTAGTGCACAACGCACCGGGTGGCTGGATGAGGATGACGACCATGACTAGCAAGATGCAATGGTGGTTGGGCAACACACGGCGTTGTGTGACATATCTGGGTCTTCATGTTGTGAGTTTTCCAACAGTGACTAGTTTGGTGGTGGGGCTTGCAACGGAGAGCCTCATGTGGTGGTTACTGGTACGGAGGCATGCACAACGACAACACTGCCAAATGAGTGAGGGAGCTCTTCTCTCAAACTCCCTTTCCCTTTATTTCTTTTCTTATTTTTCTATTTCCTCAATAAAAACTAATTTCCGGTGGTTTCTAGAAATTAGTTTCCGTGACACTAATTCACAACAATGAGGGTATATTGGGAAATAATAGAGAGGATCCAACCCAAGGGATATCTTCAAACAACGCTCAGGGTCAGCACAGAGACCGAGAATAAAGCTGTCTCAGCCAAATTTCTGATAGTCGACTGCCCTAGTCTGTACAATGTCATACTAGGACGACCATCCCTGAATGCACTAGAAGCAGTCATCTCCACCAAGCACTTGGTGATGAAGTTCCCAGGCCGAGACGACAAGGTGATCACAATCCAAGGAGATCGCAAAGAAGCAAGGAAGTGTTACAATGCCGCTCTGACCACCATGCCCACATCACAACAAGAAAAGCTAACACCTAGGGGACAGGTCTTGATGATCGATCTCGACCCTAGAGCCGAGATTGATGCAAAAAGTCGAGATAGAATAGAGCCAGCTGCAAAAACAAAAACTTTCCAGATTGGAACTACCGCTGAACAGACGACCAAAATCGGTTGTGACATGGATCCTACTATGGAAGAAAAATTGAAGGAGCTACTCACCAAGAACTCAGACTTGTTCGCTTGGACCTCAGCCGACATGCCTGGCATTGACCCAAACTTCTGCTGCCACAAGTTATCTGTTGACCCCAAAGTTAAGCCGGTCGCTCAGAAGAAGAGGAAAATCGGCCTTGAAAGACAGCAAGCAGCAAACCAACAAGTAGAAGAGCTCCTTAAAGCCAACTTCATCAGGGAATGCAAGTACGTCACCTGGCTCTCCAATGTCGTCCTTGTGAAGAAGTCAAATGGAAAGTGGAGAATGTGCGTAGACTACACAGACTTGAATAAAGCCTGCCCTAAAGATCCCTTCCCACTCCCCAATATCGACCAACTGGTCGACAATTCGTCAGGATACCGTTGGTTGTCCTTCATGGCTGCCTACTCAGGCTACAACCAGATCCCAATGGACCCAGACGATGAGGAGAAGACGACTTTCATCACTGACAAAGGCAGTTACTTCTATACAATGATGTCGTTCGGTCTGAAGAATGTCGGTGCAACATACCAGAGAATGATGACCAGAGTCTTTTGAGACTTAATGGGAATGGTTGAAGTCTACATAGACGACATCATAGCCAAAACCGCAGATGGAGGCAACCATGTATCCGACTTAGAGGTAGTCTTCGACCGCCTTCGAAGGCACAACATGAGACTCAATCCCCTTAAGTGCTCTTTTGGCGTGCCATCAGGGCATTTCCTTAGATTTCTTCTTACCAGCCGGGGTGTAGAAGCCAACCCGGACAAATGTAAAGTTGTGTTGAAAATTCAAAGTCCGACTTGTATCAAAGAAATCCAACAACTTAATGGGAGAATCACTGCTCTGAGCAGATTCATCCCCAAGGCGGCCACAACCTCCCTCCCATTCTTTCAGCTCCTTCGCAAAGGAAATTCCTTCACCTGGACCAGTGAATGTGAAGCCGCCTTCCAGCATCTCAAAGAGACACTAGCAAATCCCCCCATCTTGGTCAAACCGGCCCCAGGGGAACATCTCTACCTCTATATCTCGATAACTAACCAAGCCATAAGCTCCGTCTTAATCAAAGAAGAAGGACGCGACTAGTTCCCCATCTACTTCATCAGCAAAGCACTCCAGGGAGCCGAGTTGAGATACCAGAAACTAGGGAAGGCCGCTCTGGCCGTCTTAACTACTGCCCGCAGGCTGCGACACTACTTTTAAGGACACAAAGTCACTGTGCGAACCGACTTACCCCTCAGACTCATCCTCCATAAGCCGGACCTTTCTGGACGAATGACAGGTTGGGCAGTAGAGCTCTCCGAGTTCGACATTAGCTTTGAAGGCCGTACTGCTCTCAAGAGCCAGATCCTGTCCAATTTTGTTGCTGGAATGACCCCCCTGAACACACCCCCAATTCTGAGTGGACCGTCTTTGTGGATGGCTCATCCAACAAAAAGGGTGCAGGAGTCGGGATAGTTTTGGAAGGGCCCAATGGAGTTTGCATTGAGAAATCCCTGAAGTTTGAATTCCCCACCTCCAACAACCAAACAGAATACGGGGCATGCATTGCTGGCTTATTAATGGCAAAAGAAGTTGGGGCCAAGAAAGTATTAGTCTGCAGTGATTCACTATTGATGGTATCTCAGATCAAAGGAGAATACCAAGCAAAGGAATCATTACTACAAAGGTACTTGGAGAAGGTAAAAATTTCAAGTGACGGGTTTGAGGAGATCATCTTCCAGCACGTCCCAAGAACTGAAAACACTAGAGCCGACATACTCTCTAGGTTGGCAAGTACTAAAAAGTTGGGTAACAACAAGTCAGTCGTACAAGAAGTCGTCTCGATCCCAAGAATCTCAGAAACCGCCATCCTGGCAGTTGAAGAATCTGAATCATGGATAACCCCCATCAAGTCTTACATCTTGACAGGCGAACTCCCAGAAGATGAAAAGGAAACAAAGAAACTAAGACGGCTAGCATCCTGGTTCACAGCCATCAAAGACAAGCTGTACAAAAAGGGATTCTCAACACCCTTGCTCAAATGTGTCGAAGATAGTGAGGCCAAGTACATCTTGGCCTAGTTACATGAAGGCAGCTGTGGAAATCACCAAGGGGGAAAATCACTGTCAAGAAAATCCTTTAGAGCCAGTCACTACTGGCCAACTATGGTTTAAGAATCCATGGACTATGTCAGAAAGTGCGAGGTATGCCAGAAAAATAGTTCCATCCACCATCAACCCTCATCCGAGTTAACCACTATGTCGGTCCCATGGCCCTTCAACCAATGGGGCATTGACATACTCGGTCCCTTCCCCCAGCTCCAGGGCAAGTCAAGTTCTTAGTGGTGGCAGTGGACTACTTCACCAAATGGATTGAAGCAGAACCCCTTGCAACAATCACATCAACCAAGGTCCAGAAGTTCTTCTACAAGAACATCGTATCTAGGTTCGGGATTCCACAATCTGTAATCACGGACAATGGAACCCAGTTCACTGACAGAAGATTCAGAGAGCTCTTAGCAGGATTAAGGATCAAGCACCACTTCACCTCAGTTGAACATCCACAAACCAATGGCCAAGACGAGTCTGCAAACAAGGTCATCCTTAAAGCCCTTAAATGCATACTAGACAACGCCAAAGGTAACTAGGTGGAGCAACTCGACCATGTGCTCTGGGCATATCGGACCACTCCACAATCATTCACCAACAAAACTCCTTTCCGCCTTACCTATGGGACTAAAGTACTTATCCCAGTCGAGATTGGAGAGCCGAGTTGGAGAGTAGAAAACTTCAATCAAGAAACCAATGATAAAGCCATACTTGAAGAGCTGGATTTTCTTGATGAAACTCGGGAGGTGGCGCATATCCAAGATTCAACCTTAAAGGAACGCCTCACAACCCGGCGCAGCTCCAAAGTAATGGCCAGAAGCTTCCAACCTGGAGACATAGTCTTGCGTAGAGCCGACATTGGCAACAAGAACGTAGCCCAAGGAAAATTTGCTGCAAATTGGGAAGGTCCCTACAGGGTCACCGAGACGACCGGGAATGGAGCGTACAAGATAAAAACACTTGAAGGAAAAACCGTCCCAAGATTTTGGAACTCGGACAAACTCAAGACTTACTACTCATAGGTGATATGTACATATTTACACTTAGGAAATTTAGGACTACTAGTAGTTCATTTTGTTAGAACCGGATACGAAGAATATCCCGGTCATAAATTCCAGTTTTTATTCAATAAATCTTGATGCGATGAGCATCTTAAAACCAAAAATGTTCCTTAACTCGGGCGCCGACAACGTCATGAAGAAATGTTTACATAGCATTCACTGCGTTACAAGTGTACTAACACGTTAAAAGCGCAACCGAGTTCGATAATGAAAGCGTTACAAGCGTATTAACCTTAAAGTGAAGATCAAACAGCAAGGAAGATTCTTTCTTGGTTCTTGATGATTACTCCTCAGCAACCTCCTCTTGAGACTTGGTTTCTCCCCTCCTTAGCGTTTCGCTCTTTGACGATTATACGAATAAGGATTAGGGTGAACTGAGAACCCCTCCTTAAATAAATACTTAATTGGGCTAGGCCCACTCTCAACCCACTTATTCTATTTATTATTCTTATTGTTTATTAAATAGCCTTATTCATAAAATTTACTAATCTTACTAATATTATTTATTTATTTATTTCTCTTATTTTATTAATTTTATTTTATTTAATAAAATTTGGGATGTTACAACTCTCCCCTCCTAAAAGAAAAATTCGTCCTCGAATTTTCCGAGATGAACAACTCTAGAAAAGACTCCTCTCAACAGGTCGATCAAGGGCAACTGCTTCACCGGAACAATCCAATGGGACATGGTTGGAAGATAACCAGTCCATACCAAGAATAATATCTAGTTGACTTAGAGGTAAACAATTCAGATCAACTAGGAATTCTCTATCATTAACAAGAATAGAACAACAGTTTAGGCACACATCAGAAGTAGAAACTGACCCACTAGATGACGTTTCCACACTCAATACAAATGGCAAACAAGAAACGGGCAATTTTAACTTAGACACGCAAGCATGTGATATGAAAGAGTGAGTCGCACCAGAATCCGGCATTCCCTGATAACATGAACGCAGCCAACGTAACCTTTTGCACCAACGGGCAGTCCATCGCTCTAAAAATCTTCTCGATCTCGAAGATCCAGTCAGCAGCACCATCGGGGTCGTAACCCCCACGAAAAGGAGGTGGATGGTTCCTCTGGAACCGCGCAAGCCAATCCACCTCATGATGTTGGTTTAGGTTGCCAATAGCCTGTGTCGTAGCCATTAAGGCTTCAGCAATCACACGATCATTCCTACCCCCAACCATTACTCTTCTTATTCACAGAAAAGTAAATAAGTCACACAAATAATTCAATCAAAACAAACAACACAATTCACTCAATCACATAACACTTTAGCACCACAGAAGCACAATAGACTCATAACTCAAGGCCGGTGAACCGACCTGCTCTGATACCAACTAATGTGACACCCTTCTACCCCATACTCTCATACATTAAATAATTTGAAATATATAAAGATGACATCCCACATTGGGTAAAAAGGTTCACAATTCTCATTGTTTAAAACGTCATTTACCTCAAGGTAAAATAATTTAAAGTGGAAATAACAATCGACTGTTTTCAAAACACTTAAGCAGCGGAATCTCCCAAAATAGAAACAACAAAACATTCTACTTGCCGTGCAAGGCAATTAAAGAAAAGTTTATAAAATTATTCCTAACTAGAACATAATTAAAGAAACCCCAATGATGTGCCCTGATGTCACATGTACCAGAGCAACACTCCCTTTACTCAACACTCGACACCAAAATAGAAACAACAGAACATCCTAATTTCATAGTCGAATTGGATTAAACTGCTCTGCTACCAAAATGTAACACCAAAAAAATTCTAAATCATAATCTAGTCCGTTGGAAACCAAATTCCTAACTTAGAGTTTAAGATATTTCGATTTAGATATCAACTATTTCCAGAAATCATTAATCATCCAACGAGAAAATTAACAACTCAAGGAAAACCAAACTCAAAAGATCATAATATATAGATACATGATAAATTTCTATACATCAGAACACTAAAATTCTTTTTCAGAAGAGATCTCCTACACAGTACCCGTCCTCTAATCACAACCATATATACATATACACATATCTACATCAATATAAAACATTAAGAATTAAAGAGGTTATTTCTCTTGCACTTCATTTCCCGGACTGAGTGTCTGGCAAAGAAGGTACCTGCTCAGCTAAATAAAATCCACATAACGCGTGGTGAGATAAAAATCTCAGTGAATATAAATCATATGCATGAATGCAGGGGACAGAAATCCATGTCAAGGCATTATTCATAAATCATAAGAGTTCAAGCAACTAACATTAAATTAAAATGCAAACATGATGCACTCACTGTTGTGCCCAGCAGGCATGTTCTTATCTCTTTCTAGAGTTAGAACTGAGCTCAGACTACAAGGAATATCTTCCCCGGGGACGCATCCCACCCAAACTGGACCGAAGTCGTGTTTTCAATACAATATAGCATTTGTTTTACTCATAGCACGATGGCCGTCTTAATTTACTTCAATGAATCATATTCATGATAACATAGCAATACAAGGTTTAAGCACAGTAAGTATGAACATTCCGCTAGTTTCGACTATAATAGGAATTTCGACCCTACGAATAACAAATCCTAAAACTCAACTTAAATCCTAAATTCAACCATCTCAATTCAAGAATTACCATTAAACAAGGAACTATAACTGATTCGAATATTAATATGAGTTACAATCGAGGGGTTTCGATAGTTTCGAGAGTTTCGATAGTTTTGATTATTTCGAAAACTTCGAAACTAAAGATTTCGTTGCTCGATTTTATACTCACTCAATCCATCAATAATTACTTCAAACAACAAGAAAACACCAATTCAATCAATAATTATACAATATCAAGAAAGGGGAAGGAAAAGGGTTGGGTTCATGCAATTTGGAACTAACAAATCTCTAACATACAAGTGAGTTATACTCACTCAAGTGTGAAATCAAACTTGAAAAGGTAGATGAAGTAGTTTCCTTGCCTCAATTCTCCTTCTCCAAGCCTTGATTTCAAAACCTCTCTCTAGAACCCTCTCTCTCTAGGTCTTTTTAAAGAAAAGAAAGAAATGAAAATATGTTATGTTTAAGTGACAGATTTTTGCACTTATAACTGATGGTAATCGATTACTGACTCATTATAATCGATTACCAGCGTAAAAAATAACACTAAAAACCCTCCTGGTAATCGATTACAACCCTCGGTAATCGATTACCAAAAGCCCAGTTTTCCTGGTAATCGATTACAACTTCTGGTAACCGATTACCAAAAAACTCTGCTCTCAGGTAATCGATTACAGACTGTGCGTAATCGGTTACTAAAAATTCAGCTCTTGGGTAATCGATTACCAACTCCTGGTAATCGATTACCAAAAACTCAGCTCTCGGGTAATCGATTACAGACTATGAGTAATCGATTACCAGTAACCCAAACTCCCAAAATTTACTTAATGAAAACCCTGAAACTTAGTTTAATACTTAGTTTGACTTCCTAATCCCTTTCCACTTTTAGTTCCTCAATTATTCACACATTGACCACCCTTTAAACCTTATGATTTAATAAAATCTAATATGTGGGATGTTACATTCTACCCCCTTAATGCAATTTTGTCCTCAAAATTGATTAAAGACATAGAAGGTAGAATATAATACCTCAAATAAATAAGCTAGGATATTGACTCCGAATATCTTCTTCTTTCTCCCATGTTGCTTCATCCGATGACAGGCCTTCCCATAATACCTTAACCAATGGAATTGTCTTGTTCCTCAGGGTTTTGGCACTTCTACTTATAATCTGTGCAGACCTTGAAGGAATTGTGAGATCTTCCCTCAATTGTATTGATTCAGAGCTCGAAGCATGAAAATGATCGGGGATATATTTTCTCAACTTAGATACATGAAAGACATTATGAATTTTTGACAAGTGAGGTGGAAGGGCAATCCTGTAGACCAAAGGGCCAACCCTCTGCAGGATCTGAAATGGACCAATATACCTAGGACTCAACTTTTAATCTTGAGTGATCTCCCAACACCAGTGACATGAGTTACTTTTAAAAAAACATGGTTTCCTTCCTCAAACTCTAAATCTTTTCTTCTATTGTCAGCATAGCTTTTCTGCCGGCTCTGGGCAGTTGCAAGCTTTTCCCTAATGATTTTAATTTTCTCAGTAGTTTCCTGCATTAATTCTGGACCTAAAAGGGCTTTCTCACCAACCTCATGCCAACAAAGAGGAGATCTACACTTCCTACCATACAGAGCCTCGTAAGGTTCCATCCCTATACTGCTATGAAAACTATTGTTATAGGCAAACTCTATGAGGGGTAGGTATCTATCCCAACTGATTGACTCCTCTAAAACACAGGCTCTAAGCATATCTTCTAGGGTTTGGATGGTTCTCTCAGACTGACCATCAGTCTGAGGATGATAAGCGGTGCTAAACCTAAGTTCAGTCCCGAAAGACCGATGGAGTGCATTCCAAAACTTAGAGGTGAACCTAGGGTCCCTATTAGATATAATGCTAGAGGGAATGCCATGGAGTTGAATTATTTCCTTGACAAAAAGGTCTGCTAACTTATTTAGGGAAAAGGTATTCTTAACTGGGAGAAAATGGGTTGATTTGGTTAATCGGTCCACAATAACCCAGATGGCATCAAAACCAGCCTTAACCCGAGGTAAACCTACCACAAAGTCTATAGCTATACTCTCTCACTTCTACTCAGGTATTTCTAATGGCATGAGTGTTCCTGATGGTTTCTGGTGTTCTATTTTAACTTTCTGACAGGTTAGACATTTAGAAACATACTCAGCTATATCCTTCTTCATACCATCCCACCAAAACCTTTTCTTCAAATCTTGATACATCTTGGTAATGCCAGGATGTATAGAAAACTTGCCCTTGTGGGCCTCCTCTAATACTTGTTGCCTCACACTACCCCCTTAGGGACACAGATCCTCCCTTGAAAAAGAATCATCCCCTCACCTGACTCAGAAAACCCTAATTGTTTCTTCCTATTTTGAAGATCCTGGTCTGAACCCTGAGCTCTCCTGATAAGAGTTTGAAGCTCACTGGTGATTTCTAATCTATACAACTTGACACTGCTCGCTCCAAACTCAACACTAAGGCTTAGATCCCTGAATTCTTCTAAGAGGCTCATTTCATGTATCATTAAAGATGACACATGAAGGGATTTCCTACTGAGAGCATCAGCCACTACATTGGCTTTGCCCGGGTGATACTTCAACTCAAAGTAATAATCCTTAAGGAATTCCATCCACCTTCTTTGCCTCATGTTGAGTTCTTTTTGATCAAAAAGATATTTCAAACTCTTATGATCACTAAAGACCTCAAACTTCACACCAAACAGGTAATGCCTCCAAATTTTGAGAGCAAAAACCACAGCCGCTAATTCTAAATCATGAGTAGGATAATTTTCCTCATGAGGTCTCAACTGCCTAGAAGCATAAGCCACTACTCTCTTTTCTTGCATTAAAACACATCCCAAGCCCTTTCCCGAAGCATGACTATACACTAAAAGTTTTTGACAAATCTGGTAATGCCAATACCGGAGCGGTGGTTAACTTCTCTTTGAGCTCCAAAAAGCTCTGTTCACACTTTTTGTCCCACACAAAAGCTTGACCCTTTCGAGTCAATCTTGTGAGAGGCAAAGCTAAACGGGAGAATCAATTAATGAATCTCCGGTAGTAGCCGGCCAATCCTAGGAAACGCCTAATTTCAGTGACAGTCTTAGGTCTTTCCCATTCAAGAACGGCTTCTACCTTACTAGGATCAACTAACACTCCCTCTCTAGTAATTACATGCCCTAAGAAATGGACCATGTCCATCCAAAACTCATATTTTCCAGGATTAGCAAACAATTTCTTTTCTCTCAGAACCTCTAAAACAATCCTAAGGTGACTCTCATGATCTTCTAGACTAACTCAGGGGTGCCTCTATGTTTTCTAAGATAGACCTCAGGTCGGGGTATCATCAGATTAAAATCAGAAAGGAAGATATCTCTAAGACAGCCTTTAGGACTAGGTATGGGCACTACGAGTATCTAGTGATGCCATTTGGTGTTACGAATGCTCCTACTGTATTCATGGACTACATGAATCGAATCTTCCGTCCCTTTTTGTATTAGTTTGTTGTTGTGTTCATTGATGACATCTTGATACCAAAATGTAACACCAAAAAATTCTAAATCAGAATCTAGTCCGTTGGAAACCAAATTCCTAACTTAGAGTTTAAGATATTTCGATTTATATATAAATTATTTCCAGAAATCATTAATCATCCAACGAGAAAATTAACAACTCAAGGAAAACCAAACTCAAAAGATCATCTATCCTAGGAAGAGGGTACTTATTTTTAACGGTGACCTTATTCAATTGTCTATAATATACATACAACCTCATACTCCCTATTTTCTTTTTCACTAACAACATTGGAGCTCCCCAAGGTGACACACTAGGCCTAATGAACCCCTTAGCTATAAGATCCTCTAGTTGAGTTTTAAGTTCACTAAGTTCTAGTGGAGACGTCCTATATGGAGCCTTAGAGATGGGTCTTGAACCTGGCATTAGATCTATGGTAAACTCTATCTCTCGGTCCGGAGGTAATCTTCAAACTCTCGAACCGTGGCCACATCGTTCAAATACACTTTAGATTCTAGGGTTGAGGAAAGTAACAAAATAAAACATTCACTCTCATCACTGAGGCATTGGGTTACTTGAGTGACACTAGATAAGAGCATAAGGGGTCTCTCCCTCGAAGGAGGAGGAAAAGGGGGAAAAACAACCTTTTTATTGAAACATGTTGGCTTTAATTGTCAGCGTCACCCTTAGGATTCGATGGGCTTAACATCCCAACCCATGGCGCCTCTAACGGGCGCAGCCCCTTAAGCTAAATGCGGCTCTATCCCTTAAGGAAATAAAGTTGCGCCCTTGCTATCAGCTATAGCTTTTGGCCTGATGGTAAGTGCTTGATCCGTAAAGTGGTATCAGAGCAAGGTCATGGGTTCGAATCCCCCGGCTGACACTGGGGGGGAGATTGTTGGCTTTAATTGTCAGCGTCACCCTTAGGATTCGTTGGGCTTAACATCCCAACCCATGGCGCCTCTAACGGGCGCAGCCCCTTAAGCTAAATGCGGCTCTATCCCTTAAGGAAATAAAGTTGCGCCCTTGCTATCAGCTATAGCTTTTGGCCTGATGGTAAGCGCTTGATCCGTAAAGGGTGACGCTGACAATAAGCGCTTAACATCCCAACCCATGGAGCCCTTGCTTCTGAATTTTGCTTTTCTTGACTTCCCTTACTGCCTCCTCCCTTTCAGTTTGCTTTTCTTCTCTTCTTCTTTTGAAATAAAGATTGGCTGTGACGAACTTCTGATATTTATCTGCCATGTCTATAGCATCTTGTTTACTAGAGATACTCCTAGTGATTCTTGTGGTAACTTCAGGAGCACTAGTAAGGAACTTGCTTATTCTTTTCTTCCTCATGGCAGCACTGGATCTCTTTCTTTTCTTGGTTCCTTTAGCCAAGGCAGCTAGCCTTTCTTTTTCAGCTAAGGCAATCTGTGTAGATACTGCATAAGCATGATCAGCCTTTTCTTGTTCTAACTTCTTTTTCTTCTTGTATTTCTTCTTCTTCGTTTCTTCAGTTCATTGTTGTTCTTCAGACAGATGTATATTTGAATCTGTACTTCTTCATATCTTTTGCCTTCAGTTCAGATAGTCTTCTAGTCTTCACTTCTTCAGACAGTCTTCAAGTCTTTACTTCTTCAGACAGTCTTCAAGTCTTTACTTCTTCAGACAGTCTTCAAGTCTCCACTTCTTCAGACAGTCTTCAAGTCTTCACTTCTTCAGACAGTCTTCAAGTCTTTTATTCTTCAGTTGCTTCAACTCTGTTAAGGATTATTCTTCTTCAGATTCTGCACTCTTGTTCCTCTGATTCTGTTCTTCTGATTCTGATTCTGTTCACAAAATCTTCTTCTTCTTCTAAAGAGTATTCCATCCTGAAACATAATTAACAAACCAATACCTTTCTCAGTAGAACCTGTTTATATAATCTAATTGGTTCTTTATATAATCTTATTTGTTCTTTATATAATCTTATTTGTTTTTTATATAATCTTATTTGTTAATCATTAAAACTAAAGGATGTTAAGTCTTATAATCATGTTTAAATACTTAAACTGATTTATAGACTTCGCAAAACAGTCCAACATAACCTGATTGGAAGATAACCAGTTCATTCCTAGAATAATATCCATACCCTTTAAAGGTAAACAAATCAAATTAATATTGGAGACCCTTCCCTGTACATTAATAGAACAATTGGGACACATAAGAGAAGTTGAGATAGCCTCTTTGGCTGGTGTGGTTACATAGAGAACATAAGGCAAGGATTCAACAGACAATCTCAATTGATTTACACAATCAGATGAAATAAAATAATGAGTTGCTCTTGAATCAAACAATACAATTAAGGTTTTCTCTCCTAGGGTGCACATACCTCGCAACAGATTATCCGCAGAAGCTGCTACTTGCCCATTGAGAGTAAAAACTCTTCCAGTGAGTTGAGGTTTCTAGGGGTTCTTCAGTTTTGGACAATCTCTCTTGATATGACCCGGTTGTTTGCAAAAATAACATAAATTCTTTCCCGTCAGACACTCTCCCGAATGCTCCTTTCCACACTTAGGACACTTAAGTGTCCCTTGACGTTGTACTTGCTGAGTAGGCATGGCTGGTCTTCCTTGCCACTTAGGCTTGGGGCCCTTGCCCTGAACAAGCATCTCAAACTTTCTTTTCCCTTTGGTTTCAGGTGGAGCAGTTGTTGGTGTAGTTCCTTTGTAATTCTTCTCAGCAATATAGCATTTACTGACTAAGGCAGAAAAATCCCTAATTTCAAATGTTCCAACCCGATCCAGAAGTTCAGGTCGTAGTCCTCCTTCAAATTGGGTACATCCCCACTCCTCATCAGTGACATCTTGAAGGTAGCGGGAGTAGTTTGCTAATTCTTCAAATTTTGACACATACCGGCCCACTGACATATCTCCCTACCTGAGTTATAGAAATTCAGCCTCTTTTTGCCTTTTGATAGTGGCTGGGAAATATTTTCCCAAAAACAAGTTCTGGAATACTTCCCAAGTCATGGGAGCCTCTGCCTCTGCAGCTCAAACCTTAGCAGTTTTCCACCAATCTTCAGCCTCCCCTCTCAGCATATAGACTGCAAATCCCACCTTGGCCTCATCAGTACATTTCATCACATCGAAGACTCGATTCAAATCTCGGAGCCAATTTGCTGCTATGTCAGGGTCATAAACTCCATTGAACTGTGGAGGATTGTGTTTCCGGAACTCAGATAGTCCCAGAGCAAAAGAATTCACAGTAGGGGGTGGTGGTGGATCTGCATGTCTCCTAGTCATTTCTTGGAGCACTGCTGCATTGGTGGCAACTTGCTCCCGTGCCGCTTCCGCTTGAGCTCGATTAGAATTTAGTTGTTCTCCCATCATTTGTGTTAGTGCCTGAAGTGCTGCAACTACTGGGTCATGAGTAGGACCTTAAAAAGATAAAGATGAAGATGGAGGATGACCCTAAGAAGATGAAGATGAAGATGGAGGATGATTGACCCTTGGACGACCTCTCCTGCCGCCTGCCATGATTCTCTACATATTATTAAGCAAATATCGAGGTGATCAGTCTCTCAATTCACTAATAATACATAAAGAAAATCACTAACAAACAACAGAACATCCTAATTTCATAGTCGAATTGGATTAAACTGCTCTGATACCAAATTCTAAATCATAATCTAGTCCGTTGGAAACCAAATTCCTAACTTAGAGTTTAAGATATTTCGATTTAGATATCAACTATTTCCAGAAATCATTAATCATCCAACGAGAAAATTAACAACTCAAGGAAAACCAAACTCAAAAGATCATAATATATAGATACATGATAAATTTCTATACATTAGAACACTAAAATTCTTTTTCAGAAGAGATCTCCTACACAGTACCCGTCCTCTAATCACAACCATATATACATATACACATATCTACATCAATATAAAACATTAGGAATTAAAGAGGTTGTTTCTCTTGCACTTCATTTCCCGGACTGAGCGTCTGAAAAAGAAGGTACCTGCTCAGCTAAATAAAATCTACATAACGCGTGGTGACATAAAAATCTCAGTGAATATAAATCATATGCATGAATGCAGGGGACAGAAATCCATGTCAAGGCATTATTCATAAATCATAAGAGTTCAAGCAACTAACATTAAATTAAAATGCAAACATGATGCACTCACTGCTGTGCCCAACAGGCATGTTCTTATCTCTTTCTAGAGTTAGAACTGAACTCAGACTACAAGGAATATCTTCCCCGGGGACGCATCCCACCCAAACTGGACCGAAGTCGTGTTTTCAATACAATATAGCATTTGTTTTACTCACAGCACGATGGCCGGCTTAATTTACTTCAATGAATCATATTCATGATAACATAGCAATACAAGGTTTAAGCACAGTAAGTATGAACATTCCGCTAGTTTCGACTATAATAGGAATTTCGACCCTACGAATAACAAATCCTAAAACTCAACTTAAATCCTAAATTCAACCATCTCAATTCAAGAATTACCATTAAACAAGGAACTATAACCGATTCAAATATTAATATGAGTTACAATCGAGGGGTTTCGATAGTTTCGAGAGTTTCGATTGTTTCGAAAACTTCGAAACTAAAGATTTCGTTGCTCGATTCTATACTCATATACTCAATCCATCAATAATTACTTCAAACAACAAGAAAACACCAATTCAATCAATAATTATACAATATCAAGAAAGGGGAAGGAAAGGGTTGGGTTCATGCAATTTGGAACTAACAAATCTCTAACATACAAGTGAGTTATACTCACCCAAGTGTGAAATCCAACTTGAAAAGGTAGATGAAGTAGTTTCCTTGCCTCAATTCTCCTTCTCCAAGCCTTGATTTCAAAACCTCTCTCTAGAACCCTCTCTCTCTCTAGGTCTTTTTAAAGAAAAGAAAGAAATGAAAATATGTTATGTTTAAGTGACAGATTTTTGCACTTATAACTGATGGTAATCGATTACTGACTCATTGTAATCGATTACCAGCGACAAAAATAACACTTAAAACCCTCCTGGTAATAGATTACAACCCTCGGTAATCGATTACCAAAAAACTCTGCTCTCAAGTAATCGATTACAGACTGTGCGTAATCGTTTACTAAAAATTCAGCTCTCGGGTAATCGATTACCAACTCCTGGTAATCGATTACCAAAAACTCAGCTCTCGGGTAATCGAATACAGACTGTGAATAATCGATTACCACAAATACTGCTTTCAAGTAATCGGTTACACACTGCTAGTAATCGATTACCAGTAACCCAAATCCCAAAATTTACTTAATGAAAACCCTGAAACTTAGTTTGAGTTCGTAATCCCTTTCAACTTTTAGTTCCTCAATTATTCACACATTGACCACCCTTTAAACCTTATGATTTAATAAAAACTAATATGCGGGATGCTACACCAATCATCATAAAGTGATATACACTATCATCATTAACACCATCATCATAAATCACATTGTATATTATGCATTCCAAAACATTATTAATATCATCATATTATTCCATCACCAATCACATTGCATATTCACCCATCATTATGCACACCAAATCATCATCAACACCATAATCATTATAAAGCATTATCAAACAACATCAATCATCATCAAGCACTTAGGATCTCAAAATCCACTCTGGTAATCGATTACCAACCTCTAGTAATCGATTACCTGCAAACAAGGTCTCTGGTAATCGATTACAACCACCTTGTAATCGATCACCTGCAACCAAACACACTGGTAATCGATTACAGCATTCCTGTAATCGATTACCTGCAAACAATCTCTCTGGTAATCGATTACAACAATCCTGTAATCGATTACTAGTGAACAAACAGCACTCCCAAGCTGCCCAGAACACCCTGGTAACCGATTACCACCCCTGGTAATCGATTACCCGCGACGCAGACCGCAGTTCGCACGATTTCTAACACTTCTAAATCACTCTATTCAGTCTTTAATCACTCCTCTTTGTTAAAACATCATTCATGGTCGATTATATTCATCAAATTCAACAAAAGCATCAATCTTTAACAGTCTTACACAGTTTTCCCATCAAAACCCCAAACCATCAAACCCCTTCATTCACCCTTTTTCACTATTCTCATTATTCTCATTATTCTCATTCCATCCACTCAATATTCGTCAAGATTAACACACATAAGCATCAAATAACAGATTTTCATCTCAAAACAACACATTCACATATTGATTTCAATTTTTAAATTTTAGAAGTTATTTTTACTACCCAAGCACCCCTACATGCACATACAAGCAACACCCTCTCCCCCACCGTACCTTGAAGTGAAGATCAAACAACAAGGAATATTCTTTCTTGGTTCTTGATGATTACTCCTCAGCAACCTCCTCTTGAGACTTGGTTTCTCCCATCCTTAGCGTTTCGCTCTCTGACAATTATACGAATAAGGATTAGGGTGAACTGAGAACCCCTCCTTAAATAAATACTTAATTGGGCTAGGCCCACTCTCAACTCACTTATTCTATTTATTATTCTTATTATTTATTAAATAGCCTTATTCATAAAATTTACTAATCTTACTAATATTATTATTTATTTATTTCTATTATTTTATTAATTTTATTTTATTTAATAAAATTTGGGATGTTACACTGCAAGCTGTTGTTCATAACTGCTTTGGGTAAAATATCAACAGGAAGATTTTAATATTGCATTAAATTCTATTCATGTTATGTGTGATAACACAAGTGCTATTAATTTTTCTAAAAACCCAATCCAACATTCTAGGGCAAAACATGTATAAATCAAGCATAATTTCATTAGAGACTATGTGCAGAAAGGAATTTTTTTATTATAAGTTCATTGATGCTCTGCATCAATGGGCAGATATATTCACAAAACCCCTAGCTGACGATAGATTTAGGTTCATAAGGAACAATCTGAACATCCATGCATTCTCGGCAAAATAATTATGCTTGGTTGTCTGAACCTTTGTACTATCGAAAATGTATGTATCATCTAAAACATGATTGTCTGAACTATGCATTCTTCTTAAATGTTTGAACTATCTGAAAGGTCACTCTCTGAGTGACGTGGCTATCTGAGACGTTTGGTTTTCCAACTTTTCAATACCCCCAACACGTCGCATGGTTACCAATGTCTGCGCAGTTTCTGTAACTGCTATCATTACTGCTTCTGTGACGGCTATTTATAGGGTCATGTAAAGTCAGTTGCACATTTGTGTCATTTCATCTCTTTGCACCCAGAGTTTTGCACTCAAGACGTTTGAATTTTCTCTCAAGTTTCATAGTCTCAAGCTCATCTCTTTCCCTGCAACTTCAAGCTTTCTGTTATGGCTCCTAAGAAATCTGCAGGAGGAAAGATTGTTGCAAGTAGGGTTGTAGACCTTGAAGGTCTCAAGAATGGTGGTGTAGATTTGATTAAAGTCTTTGATAGTGCTAGTTGGACTCAGTTATTTACTTCTGTGAACTGTGCCTGGCATGAACAAAGTGTGATTGATTTCTGGAAGTCTTCCAGGATTGTAACTAGCAAGGATGGGAATAATTCTTCTATTCAGTCAACTGTTATGGGCATCAATGTCTTTGTGGATGCTAATATCATCTCCTTGGTGACTGGTGTGAAGTCTGAAGGAGAAGTCTTCGTTCCAGAATGGGAACACAAAAATGGAGGACCAAGAAAGTTCAACAAGATGTTGTATGGGATTGATAAGCCTCAAGACATGAGAGCCTCTCTCTTGTATCACAAGCCTAGGGTTTTGCATGCCATTCTAGGGTGCTGTGTTATTCCCAAAATGGGCAGAAAAAATAATGTCTGAGTTGGAAAGATTTTGTGTTATCCAATTGCTGAAGAAGAAGATGATAGATCTTCCCAGAATCATTCTTCTCCACATGATAAAAAAAGGTCAGTGATTCACCAAGCAGCTTCCCTCACACAACTTTGATTATGAAGATTCTACTTTATTTGAAGGTTCCAATTGAGAAGTTGTACGATCATAAAGCACCGGCTTATTTCTCCATCTCTAACATAAAAAAGATGGGCATATCTGTTAAATGCCCACCTCTTGAGCCAACAATTAAAGAATCCCTTGCGTTGGAAAAAGCTACAACAACTAGACGCAGTTCCATTGACATTCTGGAGAATGAACTAAGTGGAGACCCCTGCAGAAGTGAGTTTGTCCCTACAGAAACTACCCCAACAAAGATTGTAGTAAAAAGAAAAAGGACCAAGTTAGTTCAGAAACCTGCTGAAGTTTCAACTGTTCAGAAGGTGGAAACTGTTGGAGCTGCTAAAGTGAGACAGTCTGAAGGTATGAACGCACAACTTAGACAGTCTTAACCTGTTTAGAAGGCCCTCTCAGGACCTACTGAAATTGTGGGTCAGACCAATGAGGTTCTAGCTGCTCAAGAAACCGAGCCTACCTCAATCCCTAAGGGACACGTTATAGTTTCTGATCAACATAGCGCTACCACAGTAGTTCTTAATTTAGAATCTGTTGGTTATTCTGAAAAGACTATTGCGGCAATGCCAATAGGTGCTAGCAACCCTGACCCAAAACTGCAGAAGGTAGCTGCTATAGCCACTGCTTTGGAAGAAGAAGAAGCTAAAAGAACCAAGGATCAAGAGGCTCAAGATCATGCCATTGATGTTGCTGCACAGCAAGCCATTTTAGAAGATGAGAGGTTGGAGCAAGCCACCTCTAGGCTGAAGAGAATAAGGGAAAGTGCCAAGTCTAGAAAGTTGAAGAGACAAAGGTGGTTATCTCCTATTCCAGAAGCACCTCAAATGATTACTAGGAACAAATATGTTCAACAAGAGGATGCTTTCAAGTTTCAACAAGTTGCTGAACTTGAGAGAAGGAAGAAGTTAGAAGAGCTCAAGAAGAGGAAATAAGAAAAAGCAAATGTAGTTTCTGATAAAACACAACAAGAAATTGTTCCCTACAAGAAAATAAATGTTGTCTTTGGGAATGTCACTTCCTGTGAAGAAGAAAAGACTCCATCTCCCAAACCTGATGCACCTCAACCTTTTCCATCTCACTTTTCATCATCTTCATCATCAGATTTCTCAGAAGTGGACATAGAAGAAAGTTCACTCTCTGAGCCTTCTGGTTGTATATGGAAAGGAAGCTTGTTGCCTTCTCATATTCGTTTTGCTGATAAAGGAGGTGTCTACATTCTGGAACCTTTCTTTGATCCAGCACCAGAGGTATCGGCTTCCTATCATATTTAAGCTACTAAGGAAGTTCCCCACAAGGCATGTCCTGTGCTTGTGGAAGAAAGAATTAGGGTACCAAAATTCCCTAATCTTTATGAAGAATTAGTGTACTTCAGAGATGATCCCCCACTCTCAAGGCCCCAAGGCTTATTACTGGAAACTGCTGCAAAAGCCAGAGAGAAGAGACCGTAGACTTGGATGAAACAAGGCAATGGGGAAGAATTGTTTGCTGGTCAGCTGGAGAAGATCAGAAAGGGTGTCTTGCCCTATTATAAGTGGAGCCTGATTGATCCTTTCTCTGATGATCAACATAGGATTTCTAATGAAGAATGGTGGGTCATAAGAAAGTTGAGTACAAAAGGAGAAATGTTTGAAAGAGACATTATGTTCTCAGAATGTCTCAAAGGTTTCAAACCACCAAGACCAATTTCTATAAGAGAATCCACTAGAATTCTTGTTCAGCTTGATAGGATTGTGCCCAGATATCCCCTTATAAATGAAAAGCTGAAGGAACCAAAGTTGTACTCTTTTTATTCTACTCATGCTAAACCTTTAACACCTGAGCAATGGAGAAAGTTACCTGCCTATCTGAAGAGGCAAGGGGGAGAACTTGATCATGCTTGTAGAGATTGGGTCTGGGATTCTTACTGGCACATTAGAGAGCAAGCAGGTTCTTCTTCTGGAACCCCATGGAATGATGAAGACTCACTCACTGCTGGAAATATGTATGTTCTTGAGAAGAGAGACCTTTTTCCTGGTCAATTCCCTCTGTCAACTGAAGAATATCATGAAGACAGGATGATTCAGAAGAGACCATGCCAGCAATATTTCTGTGCAGTTTATAGGCATGATGAGTTTAGACTGCCTAAGGGCTTTCAACTGTTTAGATTTTCTTGCAGGAATTTATCCATTGTCCTTTATGAGATGGATCTGGAAGAAGAAGTTGTCGCACTGGAAGAAGAAAATAAACAGCTAAGAGTCAATAACATGGAACTTGTGCACAAGACTGATCATATTTTGGCTACTCAACAACAACTGCAAGAAGCGCAAAGAGATTTCAGGGCGCTATTCTTTCTGATCTGGAAAGACACAAGCTTCAGATCAAGGCTCTGATTAAAGAAGCTTTGTTGGGCAGAAGAGCTGGTTGAACATAGTCTATGATGTTTCCACCAAAAATCTTTTCACACAATGTTTTGTTGTTTTTGCACAATATTTTTATCAGATTCTTATACTTTATATATAAGTTTGCTTGAATTTTTGGCTCTCGTATTTATACATGTGTTTAATTTACACTTGTTTACCCTGGCACATTTGCACTGAAATTCTATAATCTGTTACGATCTTAAGTCTTTAATGCTCTGAACATTGTTATTCCAATGATATTAATTATGCTCTGATGCTTCATGATTCACTGCTCTGATATTTAATGCTATGGTATCCCTTTTGATTGATGACAAAGGGGGGAGTACAAACTAACAAAAATCTGAAGTGTAAAGTGTTTAACGAAAAAGGAGCATCTTACTGAGGGGGAGCATTAAGAAAGTCTTAAGTATCTGTCTGAGGGGGAGAAATTTCTTAACTTATCTTATATTTTAACTTCGTTCAAATTTTTTAGTTTAACAAATTTGTCATCATTAAAAAGGGGGAGAATGTTGAGTCTCAAAAATATCATTAAGTATTTAATAATGATTGAGTCTTACTTTCCTAAGTTTTAATGAATAACAAATTCTGTTAAAATATCTCTTGTAAATATTGCCTATGTTTTTAACATGTTTTCTGGTTTTAGCAAGATAACCTTCTTAAGTCAAGAAGCTTTCTGAAGTGGTCTACTGTCTAAAGAAGTAGAACCCTTTGAAGTGTCAAGTTATCTGAAGCAAGAAATCATCTGAAGCTAGAAGACTGTCTGAAGTCGTCTTACGTGGCAAAGCGTCTGAAGTCAGAATCCATCTTAAGGATGAAGTCTTCTGAAGATTTCTGATAAAGACTCAAGTCATTTTTCAACGCCATCTGAAACAAGTCTTTAGCTTATCCTTTTTAAGGCATGCAGAACAAATACTTTTCAGCATGTTTGAAATACATTCACCAGAAAGGAAATCTCTGCTACGTAGTTTTTGCGATGCTCAGAACAGAGACAACTATGCACATCTACCTTGTACTGTGTCAGAAGCTATCAGAAGTTGTATCGCAACAGGATTGGAAGCATTTAATGCTATCTCTCAACGGTGATTTCAATGGACTGCATTTCATCATCTATAAATAGCTTCATGCAGAACCCATGCAAGAGAGAACAAGTGAAGACAAAAAGTGCCCATACGCTGCAAGTTTTTCATCGTAAAAACACTCTGATAATTTTCTTTGTACAAACATTTTTCTTATCCTTATTATAACTCAGTTATCTTGTACATTACCTTGTTTGAGTTTTGAACTTGTGTAATTCTTTAGCTTAAACTTTCTTTTACCATAAACACTTGGGTGTTGAGCCTGGAGAGCCTTGTTTGTTAAATAATACTTGGGTAGATCCTGAAGAGGCTTGTGAGAAAAGAATACTTGTTGTTGTGGAGCCTAAAGAGGCTTAAAAGAAAAGAAGATTTGTAATCTTCTGAAGATTAGTGGAAATCCAGGTGCTGAGTTTGGCTCTGGGACTAGACGTAGCTCACAGTGGTGGTGAGTGAACCGGGATAAATACCTTGGTTAAGTTCTCTTATCCCTCAACTCTTTAAATTACGTTTTAAGTTAACAAGAAGGGAATTGAATCGATTTACATAAAGTTTAAAGTGAAAACAAGTCTTTCTGAGAACTCTTTTATATGTCTGAACGATCTTCAGACAGTATATTAAACTTCAGATGATAGCAAGTTATCTGAAAGCTTTTAGAAAACAAGTTAAGTAAAGGTTTCCAAAAATGTTCAAGTTTTATAGAAACACTGTTCAACCCCCTTCTAGTGTTTCCCTGTTTGTTCCTACACTAATTGCAGGAGATCATGTTTAAGTTAACTAAAAGTGTGGGTAATTGATTCAAATGAGGGTACAATACTAAATTTACAACCAATACAAATATGAGTCTGATTATGGATATATATTAAAAAATGTGGGTTATGAAATGAATTTAGAGTAATCTACTCAAAACCCTAATTGGCACCCCTAATTATTTCTTACTTTGCAAACAATTAAGTAAATGTAATTTTATGAATTAGATATTACTTCTTATGTCAAACTACCCAAAAATCTTCACACGATTACAACAAGGTTCATAGTCCTTTCTAATCTAAATCTACCCTAAGGTCCATTGAACTTGCTCCATATGTTCCACAAGGTTGAAAAAGCCCTTTAACACTTTCATTCCTACAATAACTTTTCTCTCTTGTCCCTTGATAGATAACACATTTTGAAAGTTATGAACATGCAGAAAAAAAGTAGGATACAATCTTTACAACCCAAAAAATCCCATCCTCTAGAAAAAAAAACTTTTCCTTTTTTTGTTTTGTTCCTATATCTCTTGCATATTAAAAAATATTTAAGAATTTTAGTATATGGTATGGAATCTATCATTTTAAGCAATTTGTATGTGTATTTATCATATTTTTTTAAGATATTTGTTAATTTGTTTTGTAGGAAACTAATAGAATCTTGGATATGCCACGTAAAAATTAACAAATAAAATATTTTTCAAAGAAAAAAAAATTAAAGTTATTTATCCTTAATCAAGGAAATGAATATACCAAATCCCCTCCAATGAAAAAGAAATGCAATTTTTTTTATTAACTAAGAAAACAATTGAACTGTTCTTATAAAAAATATATTTTAATAAAATACTACAATAAATACTCAAAAATTAATCGCATAACAAAAAATTATTATTTTAATAATAAAATAATAACAATATTCAATTGAACTCTGATCACATGTTTGACTATCAAAACAAAGCCCACATATTTAGCCACACTAGGCTCTTTTTTACAACTAAGAAAACACACCAAGACAATTTTCTAACCCCGTGAGGTGAGAAAACCATTAGCCTAAAGTAAAATCAAACCCATTCATATTTCTACAACTACAATAGTAAAGATCAAAGAGTAGTGTCAAAAAAGGAAAACAGAAAGATAATACAGTAGAGTGTGGATCCTACAAAGGAAAATTATAACTACTCACGTATTTTAGATAAAATGCAAAAGAAAGAAAAAGATTACTTATGAACTTTATACATTCAATGAATAGTGTTGTGTAGATGAATTACTTTTATACAAGTCAAAAACATATATGGCTTAGTCATACACATTTCAGGGGAGAGATTATATGGTGTAACAATTAGAGACCAACATGAATACGGTGAAGTCGAAGCTTGAATGTAAGGTGTAATCCCATCAGAACATAACCCCAATCTTACATTTCTCGTCTCATTTGCAAAATCGGGATACACATTATCAAAGTGTTTCCATGCTTCCCCGTCCGATGGATGACGCAATAAACCTGAATCATTCTTGTTCTCATGATGCCATCACATTTGTGCAGCAGACTCTAATGACGTATACAACCGTTGCAACCTTGGAATAATTGGCAAATAAAACATCCCCTTCACCGGAACATCTTTGTATCTTCCCTTCCCAACCTTCCGAGGAAGAAACCTCGAAGCATTACAAGACTTGCATTTGGTCAAATGGTTATCATCCTTGTAATACAACATGAACTCATTCCTACATCAATCAATTTTTTCAGCCTTCAAACCTAACTTAGACACCAATTTCGTCGCTTGATAATAATTTTTTGGAATGTTGTTAGGTTTTGGAGCTACATCAACTAGCATTTGCGTAAAATAATCCAAACACTTTTTAGTAACATGCCAGTTAGTTTTAGTTGTTAATAACCTCACAACTATTGATAACATAGATTCAGTTGCTCCATCATATATTGGCTGATTTGCAGATAATAACATATCATAAAACCGTTGGGCATCTGGGTTAGGTGGCTCATGGTCATTATCATGTGTTTCGTCATGTATAGGCCTAAATGCATCATACACCATCTGAGACACTGAGGCAAACTGAAGTTCATAACTCATATGTTCAACACTGTTATTATCATTATCCCCCAACTCAACATTATTATACCATTCTTCTCCGTGTTTTGTCCATACCCAATAGTTTGGTTTAAATCTATACTTCAACAAATGAGCTCTGACTAATATTGGTCTAAGAATTTTCTCACAATTACAAATCACACATGGAAACCTAATCCCTTCTTTGGACATAAACGAAGGTTGTTCCATAGCATGGTTAACAAATTTCGAAACCCCATCGATATACTCATGACTCAATCTCCGAGAAGAATCACTACTATTATACATAAATCTACGATCCATTTGCCTACAATTCAACAATTATATAATTTCAGCATAACATTTTCACATATCACAACATAAACACATACACAATTCTATATTATTGAAACACAACCTGCACCTTCCATAGGGTCTCACCTATTGAGCTCAGCTCTCCACTAACAAATAATTCATACAATATACAGAGAAATGTAATTTGCATCAGTTTCATCACACATAGGAGTGAATAGAGTACCAATTGGATGCCCACGATGGAGCTTGATCTCCGGCAATGTCCTTCCACGGTGACTGGCCGTCGTTCTCCTCCCACAGTGGTTGTCTCGCACAAAATAATCGGTCAAATTGAAGAGTTTAGGGAGAGGGAGAGGTTGAAAGAGAAAGAGAGCTTTAGGGGCAATGAGGGACACCTATAGACAGTGAGGCCGCGATGGTCATAGGGGAGAAGAAAGGGAAGAAGAAAGGAAGAAAAAAAGTGAAAGAAAAAAGGGGATGTCGGTCTCATATATGTTTCAGAATTAGTGTTGGCTTTAGCGACGGATGGGCGTCGCTATGTTAATTTTTAAGTAGTTACAACTTAGGGAGTATGTTTTTAGTAGTAAGGAAATAGAGGAAAAACATTATGATGAGCATATTATTATAGACGCTTAGAACCTTTAACCTTAGCCTTATTGAAGTGAATTGATGATTTATATCATTGTTCACGTGAAGTGTACCCCGTTGGGCTTCAATCAAGGTTGTTGATTAATTTTGGATTTTAAGTCTAATGACCTTGGTGCACTAATTTGATTATATCTAGAGTTGTAGGTGTCCGATTTATGTGATTCAAGTTGCGTTAGAAAGCTATGATTCGGAGCTTCAGTTTGATATACTACAGGATAGTATTCCAGTCTCAGTTTCACCTTCAAACAGGCTCATTCTTTCTCAAGAGAGAAATATCAGTAAAATAGGGGATTTCATTTCTGGTTTTCTCGCTTGAGTGCAATTGGGGGGAGTTTCAAAGTTTGCTCTCTGACTTTGTCTTGCTCAAGCGAGAATATCCTCACTTGAGCGAGAACGTGCGACCAAAGAAGGTTGGATGATTTTGGTTCTAGACATGGTGTGATTTAACTTATAACTCTTAATCGACTATCTCCTCACTTCTTGGTTTGATTTTGAAATACTTGTAACTACTGTTTTAAATGTATATCCTGCTCTACAATGTAAAAATTATTTTAGCACCAATACCTTGGTTTATCTGTTTCGATTGGTTGATTTTGGTGGAGAAGATACTTAATAAGTCATGCCCTTTATTCAATTTCTTTCTTCTTTTATTAATGGTTTTCAAACCTTGTATGGTTGTGTTTTAAATTTTTTGATTTTGATTTAGGGAGTTTAAAAATTTTGTTCATTGAGTTAATTTGGATTCATGGCTTATTCGATTGCTTTGGTTGATGGTTTGGTTAGGTGAATGTATAGGCTTGGCGTTTGAATTATTTTGTTATTACAAATGATTAGAACATGTGAATAATAAAATTTTGAATGATCAATTACGACGTAAGAATACTTAGGTAGCAACCAACCCCAAGGATATAGGTAATCTAGATGAGGGATATAAATTGAGTCTAGAAACCCTATCGTCACAATTGGCTCGATAGGGCTAGATACGAGATTGATGGTGTAGCTATAGGAATGTATTCATGGACGCGTTACAATCCCAGCAATCGACTATGATTTGGGTTAGGTCAGATGAGTTCAATCAGTTAGGTCATGATCCTTACATGTGAAACTGATTAGTTAGCAATCACGGATGGGTTGTACATTTCTGGGGAGTATATATGTAGAGGTTACACTTGAGGACCTTTAACCTAAGCCCATGGAGCAAACCTTACAATGAAGAAAGTTGGAACAATAGGCTTGCTCACCCAATCCCTAATGATATTATCATAAAATAGTAGAGTTTAAGGTTGAAGAGGCAAATTTTGAGGATAAAATTTATTTAAGGGGTTAGAGTTGTAACATCTCGAAAATTAGGACTCTAAGGACTGTAAGAGAAATCACAGGTTATGGAATCTATTTAGAGAAAGAGAATAGGAATTTAAGAAAGCTTTAAATTCTAAAGAGAATCCTAAACGTATATCCCAAAGCTAATCCCCCATTTCCAATAACAATTGAACTTATGAGGAAGATAAGCTAGGACATGGGGAGTATATTTTTAGTAGTAAGCAAATAGAGGAAAAAATTATGATGAGCGTATTTTTATAGACGCCTAGAACCTTTAACCTTAGCCTTATTGGAGTGAGTTGATGATTTATATCATTGTTCACGTGAAGTGTACCCCGTTGGGCTTCAATAAAGGTTGTTGTTTAATTTGGATTTTAATCCTAATGACCTTGGTGCACTAATTCGATGAAATCTAGAGTTATAGGTGTCTGTTTTAGGTGATTCAAGTTGTATTATAAAGCTAAGATTCAGGGCTTCAGTTTTATATGCTACACGATAATATTCTAGTCTCAGTTTCACCTTCAAACACGCTCATTCTCGCTCAAGCGAAAAATCTATCGCTTGAGCGAAAATATCAGTAAAATAGGGGATTTCATTTCTGGTTTTCTCGCTTGAGCGAGAAAACTCTTGCTTGAGCTAGAAAACACTTGCTTGAGTGCAATTAGGGGAATTTCAAAGTTTGCTCTCTGACTTTGTCTCGCTCAAGCAAGAATATCCTCGCTTGAGCGAGAACGTGCGACCAGAGAAGGTTTTAGAGGCTCGCTCAAGCAAGAAACTCTCACTTGAGTGAGAATGCGCAGATCCAGTTTTTAAAAACAGATTCATTAGGGCTTTTGCCCTCATTCTTTTCCATTCTTTCCACTTTTAGAGAGAGGAACTAGAGAGAGGCAAATCAAAAGGGAGAAGCTTGGATTGAAGCCCCCACACCAATCAAGGAGCTTGGATCATCATCTTCAACCTCCCATCTTCTCCATTTCTTTCCTTGAGGTGAGTGTGGTTCACCCACTCACTTTCATCCTTAAATGAGAACCCAGGTATGCCCCATATTCTTACTCCCCTTGCTTACATTGCTTGATTATGGATGGTTAGAGATAAAGCTAAGGTTGATTGTTGGATTTATTTCTTTGTATGTTTATGTTGCTCTAACCCTAGGTTAGAAGATTTGGTGTTTTGCTTGATGGTTACATAATGATTATGAGACCCTGTAGGAGTTATGCATTCATGTGAATACTCATGCTCATGCACTTACTATCAACTTTCATGTTCTTAATGTTGAGTCTCAAAATATTATTAAGTAATTAATAATGTTTTAAGTCTCATAATCTTGAGTTTTAATGCATAACAAATTTGGTTAAAGTATTCTGAAAAATTGTGCAATTTCTCTTAAGGGTATTTTTTATGTTTCAACAACTTTCTGAAGGAGTAACCCTCTGAAGTGGTGCAACCTTCTGAAGGAGAAGAACCTGCTGAAGTAAATCAACCCACTGAAGAGATGTACTATCTGAAACATGAAGACCCGCTAAAGACTTCCTACGTGGCATTTGTCTAAAGTTAGAAGACTTTCTGCTCAAGACTTAAATGCATCATCAACGTCTTCTACAAGCATGTCTTTTTAAGGAAAGATCACAGAGGCCTTTCTCACGTATTTGAATCACCATACCAGAAATGGAAACATCCGTATCATAGTACCTGTAGTGTTTCAAAACTGAATCATTCCTGCACACCTGCACTGTTCAAAGTCAGAAGCTACCAGTAGATTGTCTCACAACAATTCTCACAACATTTAATGCTATCTCTCAACGGTGGTTTCAACAATCTTCAACGGGCTTAATTCTGTTCCTATATATAGCTTCGTGAAAGACCTCATTCAAAAGAGAGAAGAAATTGTATCAAGCCAAAACACTGCAAAAATTTACGCTGCATACTCTCTGATTAAGTTGTACACAAAATTTCATTATCCTGAGTTATACTCAATTATTTTGTACAAGTGTTCTCTGTTTAAGTTAGGAACTTGTTTAGTTCAGTAACTTAAACCAATGTCTTTGTAAATACTTCTAAGTGTCTAAGAGCCTGGAGAGGCTTGGTGGAAGAAACAATACTCGGTGTTGAGCCTGGAGAGGATTGTGGTTAAACAATACTTGTTGTTGAGCCTGAAGAGGCTTGGGGTTAAAACAATACTTGATGTAGAGTCTGGAGAGGCTTGACTATAAAAGAATACTTGTTCTTGTAGAGCCTGAAGAGGCTTGATAGAAAAGAATACTTGTAATCTCTGAGATTGGTGGAAAATCCTTAGTTGTTTGGCTTTGGGACTAGACGTAGCGCACAGTGGAAGTGGGTGAACCGGTATAAATCTTGGCTAAGTCTTCTCTTACCCTTAACTCATTTATATTTGATTTAAACTAACTAGGAGGGTTCTGAGTATATTGTTTTATAACGTTGAAACTGAAAAACTATCAATTTATATTGAAAACAAGTTTCCTAAACTATTTTATTGAACCTGCTGAAGTTATTTCAGCAAGTACCAAACTCCTACTTTCAGCAAGTTATAAAAACTCTTTTGTTAAAAGCACTGCTTGTTAAAGGTTTTCCAAAATTAGTTTGAAATTTATAAAACACTATTCAACCCCCTTCTAGTGTTTCCTGTGGTTTCTATAGTTGGTATCAAAGCTCAACCCGGGTTGAGCATCTAACAGTGCTGAGGAAGAAGATCCTAGATGGAAACCTCAACAAGCTATAGCCATTTCATCTCTGAAGGAGCATTTGTCACCAGGCCTTCAGTCTTCAACAATAGTGATTATCTTTACTGGAGAGAACACATGAAGTTGTTCATTGAAAGCCACAATCTGGATCTCTGGGATATAATTGCTGATGGTGATTATGTTCCTATGAGAAATGGAGTACCTATTTCTAAAGCTGAGTGGTCCTATGAGCAAAAAATTAAAGTTCAACTCAATGCTCAAGCCAAACTCTACTTAATCTGTTCTCTGAAGTATGAGAAGGTTCAAGGATGCACCTCTGCGAAGGAAATATGGGACTTGCTGGATTCATCTATTCATGAAGAGGTTATGGATGACAAGTTTGTTCAATCTGATCCAGAGGATTCTACCTCAGAAGATGGAGAGGACTCATCTGAAGAAACAAACCTGTGCTTAATGGCAAAACAACGTTCTTCAGAAGCTACAGATTCTAAGGTAATATCCCTAACTCTTCAAGATGAGCATGATGATTTGGTAGATAGTTCCAAGGAACTTTTCAGAAAGTATAAGAAACTCTCAAATGCATACATTGTTATGTGCAATGAAAACAAAAGGCTTGAAAAAGGGAATCTTATACTTAAAGAAAAGATTAAGGAACATGAAAATAGTAATTCCAAAAATCAATTTGACAAAAAAAATGTCTTCAAAGACAGATTAAGGAACTTACTATAGATCTATCCAATTTCGTAGAGGGAACTAATAATCTTAATAGATTATTAGGAACTCAAAGAAGTTTTAAAAACAAACGTGGCTTGGGTTTCTCTGGAAAATCATCATCAAAATCATCAACTTCTGAATTTCCCAAAAAGGCTAAAAAGAAGGTAGATGGGTGCATTTACTGTGATAAACCTGGACAACATGTGTCTAAGTGTAAACAGAAGGAAAAATCCACACCCAAAACTAACCCAAGTGGACCCAAGAATATATGGGTACCAAAGCTCTCTATTGTTACACTTGTAGATGTCTTAGATAAATCAAAGAAGACTCCCAGAATTACAACAGAGGAATGGATGCATAGAACTCTTGATGGAAGGAAGGTGTATGTGCCCAGACTTTCAAACAAGAGCTGCTGAAATAGTCATTCTCAATATATTTCAGAAAACAATGTTGAGTCTCGACAAATGCAACTCACCTGATCATTCAATGAGAATCCTTGTTGGTAACACTTTTTATTGTTGCAAATATATATTTGGGAATACGTGCATTATCTGTAAAAATTGTGATGTTTGATATGTGAACCTTTTGAAATATATGAACTCTCTGATGTTTGTACTTGCTGAAATTTGTGTGTCTGCTGAAATTTTTGAACTTGATGAACACAAATACTCTCTGAAGTATCACTTGATGACGTAGCTATCTGTGGCGGTTGGATTTTCACCTGTCCACTATTTCTTGCATGACGCACGACTCCCTATGTCTGCACAGTCTGTAACTGCCAACATTAAGGCTCGATGTTGAGCCTATTTATAGAGCCTGTGGGAAGCTTCTCAAGGTTACACTTTATTTGCTCTCACTCTCATCTTCCAGAAACTCTCTGCATTCTCAAGCCCTAATTTTCTCTCAAGTTTTCTGCTACTGCAATGGCTCCCAAGAAAGGTGATGCTGCCTCTTCCAAGGCTGGTTGGAAGATTGTCCCTACCAGGTGTGTGAATCTTGCTAATCTTGCTGAACACGGTCATGATCTCACTGAGTACTTTAAAGCTGTTGGATGGCTTCCATTCTTTGAGAACATTTACTGCTCATGGCATAAGGACAGTGTGTATGAGTTTTGGAGAACTGCAAGAGAGGTAAAAGGAAGCAGAAAGATATTTCTTAAGGCAACGGTGATAGGGCAAGACATTGTTGTTGATACCTCAGTCTTGGAGACTGTAACTAATGTCAAGGATGAAGGAGCAAGGTTCGTTCCTGACTAGGAAGCATACAATGGAGGACCCATAATGTATAATCAAATGTTGTTTGGTTCAGAAACTCCCTCAATACTTAAGGAAAGATCACAAAGGCCTTTCTCGCGTATTTGAATCATCATACCAGAAAGGGAAACATTTGTATCATAGTACCTGTAATGTGTCAGAACTAAATCATTCCTGCACACCTGCACTGTTCAAAGTCAGAAGCTATCAGAAGATTGTCTCACAACGGTTCTCACAACATTTAATGCTATCTCTCAACGGTGGTTTCAACAATCTTCAACGGGCTTAATTTTTTCCCTATATATAGCTTCGTGAAAGACCTCATTCAAAAGTGAGAAGAAATTGTATCAAGCCAAAACGCTGCAAAAATCTACGCTGCATACTCTCTGATTAAGTTGTACACAAAATTTCATTTATCCTGAGTCATACTCAGTTATTTTGTACAAGTGTTCTCTGTTTAAGTTAGGAACTTGTTTAGTTCAGTAACTTAATCCAATTTCTTTGTAAACACTTCTAAGTGTCTGAGAGCATGCAGAGGCTTGGTGGAAGAAACAATACTCGGTGTTGAGCCTGGAGAGGCTTGTGGTTAAACAATACTTGTTGTTGAGCCTGGAGAGGCTTGTGGTTAAAACAATACTTGTTGTAGAGCCTAGAGAGGCTTGAATGTAAAAGAATACTTGTTGTTGTAGAGCCTGAAGAGGCTTGATAGAAAATAATACTTGTAATCTCTGAGATTAGTGGAAAATCCTTAGTAATTTGGCTTTGGGACTGGACGTAGCTCACAGTGGAAGTGGGTGAACCAGTATAAATCTTGGCTAAGTCTTCTCTTACCCTTAACTCATTTATATTTGATTTAAACTAACGAGGAGGGTTCTGAGTATATTGTTTTATAACGTTGAAACTGAAAAACTATCAATTTATATTGGAAACAAGTTTCCTAAACTGTTTTATTGAACCTGCTGAAGTTATTTCAGCAAGTACCAAACTCTCAGTTTCAGCAAGTTATAAAAACTTTTTTGTTAAAAGCACTGCTTGTTAAAGGTTTTCCAAAATCAGTTTGAAATTTATAAAACACTATTCAACCCCCCTTCTAGTGTTTCTTGTAGTTTCTTCGCTTAACCCACTCATGTTTAAAGGAGAAGATTTGGGTCTTTGTACCTCATGTTTAATGGAAAAGATTTAGGTCTTTGGAACTCATATTTAAAAGAAGAAATTCATGTTATATGTTAAAATCTATCACAGGTAAGGGGTAAGGTCCTAGTGGCCTTCAGGGACGACGGTTCTTGTTAGTCTGAGCTCAGTCTAGCCTTCGGAGATAAGTGGAAAGACCCCCAGGGTGTTGGGTTAAACACTTCACAACTATCATGTTTTTACTACGCTCACTGGGGCTGTTGGTTGGGTTTTGTTATGACCTAACTCTCTCCGATTGGTATTGTTTTGTATAGGCATATGATTCTATTGTTTTGATGGGATAGGATAATACATGTGGGGCCTCAGGGAAGTCCTTTATAATCCCAGGACACATGTATAGTCATATCCCATTATGACTATTGGATTGATATTTTGTATTCTGAGCCTCTGTTGGCAATAGTTGTATTTTTATAATTAATGCACTTGATTTTCCTGCTTAAGTATGTGTTGGATTACCTAGGCGTTGTGATGTAATTGTATGTTGGTATCAATAATGCGCGAATTAATTTCACGAATTTGAAAATAGTACTCCCAACAGGCATTATTTTTTAATTAAGAAATTAGGACGTTACATTATGGTATTAAGAAATTAGTGACTTGAATAGGAAGCCTTGGTTAGGGAATTTAGAATGTTCCCTCTAACAAGGATAGTACCGGCTACCTAATAGGGAGGGAGGATAGCATAAAAATCTTTCCAAGGACACGACCCTTATCCAAGGTACTCGCTAGGATGTCGTCTTAAGGGCCTAGTAAACATAATCCTCACATAGAAGGGCTAACTTAAGTGAGGTGCCTGATGAGTGATGAGAATGTTTGTTAATCTTCAATTCTGATGCTTAGTCTCTCTGAGTAGTTGGGTAATATGGTTTGTTTTGTGTGTGTGTGATGGATTGTGAATTTCGTGGGGTTTGATTTGATTGATTTTGGGAGTTTGTTAGAGCTTGGTAGGATTCAGGATTTCATGGCTTGCATAGATTGTCGGGAGGAGATTTTGGTATTCATGGGAGGTTATGGAAGCCTAGCAACCTTGGTTTGTAAGGGGTGGCCCTAACCCCTTGGTTGAACTTCCTTTACTTAGTTGGATGATTTTAAACTTAAAAAACTCAAGAAATTAAGTTATGGCCTTTATTCTCCACCTTTTGCAACTTATAACTTTTCTCTTAGTTACTCGTTGGTTTTTCACTTTCCAAATTTCTACTGGATTATACTTGTTAAATGATTATTTACCCTGTAAATTTTCTCCTAATTTATGTTGGATTGATTGCATCACTGTTGGTGAGACTTTTGATTGGAGAAATCATGTAATAGTGGGTGTTGGAGAACTTGGTGTTCATGGACCTAAAGAATTTTTACCTTGATCTTGTGAAACGTTGTGAGACTTTAGACTTAAAAATTAATTGATGGACTCCCTAATACCTAAGGAAGAATCTTGTTGCAGTAGAACTAGAGGAAGATCACCCTTGGTTGAATTAGTCTACTCAAATTGAAATTCAGTTATCATACACAAGTGTATACAATTACTAATTTCTAGCTTTGGTTCTGTTTTATCACTGAGATTTTATTATTGCCATCTTGATTTCCATTCCCTTAACATCTCTACTATTTTATTAGCTAATTCTAAGATACTGTTATGAGAATTATGTTTCTATAACTTACTGGTTTGATTTTAGAGTTTTTAAGTTTCTGTGTTACAGCCCATAAACCTCTATGCATGATCCTGTGGACGATTTCGACTTTGGACAGTTAAATCTTTGCACGAAAATGCTATAGTATGAGTAATAGTTTTAATCCTTCTTTATAGTATTTATGGTTTGATTTGTTTATTTGTGAGGTTGTTGTAACTTGATAATGAATCTGTCCTAAGAGACATATAATTTAACTTAAGGATTTCACTTAAGATTTTAGTTTAGACTTAGATGATGTATGTTAAGGACTAACTTGGATACAACCTATTCTATGATAAAACGGTTTTTTTTCTTTGTTTGAAAAGTGGATTATAAAGAATTATGACTACTGTTTTTATGGTTGAAATTTGATCCTTAAAAGTTGTAAAATTTATCCCCAGAGTTATACTTCATTTGGCATTGATGTGAATGAGTTTAGTTAAGAAACGGATGAAACTAGTTGGGAAGACAAGCATGTGCCTTAATTGAATAGTGTTGTGTAGATGAGTTCCTTTTATACAAGTCAAAGAAACAATTAGAAGAAACTTGATACCATGCTCAACCATTCTTTTTCTTTTCATTGACAAATAAGGTCCACGACCAAGAATAAAATGATTGAAGGTAAAGTGGTCTAGGATTCAAGCCCAAAATGAAGCAATGGAAAACATATTTTAGGCCCCTCTTAATTCTTGGGATGAAAATTAATTACCTAAACCCAATAGACACCTATAAAAATACCCATTATTCTCTATTTTACCCACCAAATGGGTCTGGCTATCAGAACTCATGTTTTTACCCATATAAATTTGTGGATATTGATACTATAGTACCCAATCCTATCTATACCTACACAATATATTTATATTTTATAATTAAGATTTTAAAAAATTTTAAATAATTTTATAATTAAGTCAAATGGTTTTATTTGTAATATTTTGGAATTACGAATCAAGTAATTTTTTAATACTTTTTTTTCAAAGAGTTGTATGTTGTAATTTTAACCAATGTTCCTTTTTTTTAATTAATTTTTCACCCCTAATAATAATAATAATAATAATAATAATAATAATAATAATAATAATAATAATAATAATAATAATGTCTAGTTTGTAAAACAAATATTGTAGGAGACCATGTTGAAATTAATTAAAAATGTGGGTGTTGAATTCTTATAAGGGTACAATACTAAAGTTACAACAAATACAAATATGAATATAGTTATTTGTATCTGTGCGAGTGCATGTGCGCGAGTGCACGTGAGTGTGTGAGTGTTAAAAAATGCGGGGTAGGAGATGAATCTAGAGTAACCTACTCTAAATCCTAATTGACACCCTACTTACTTCTTACTTTGCAAACAATTAAGTAAATGTAATTTTATGAATTAGATGTTACTTCTAATGTAAAACTACTCAAACATCTTCGCACGATTACAATTGGGCACATGGTCGTTTCTAATCTTAATCAATCCCAAGGTCCCTTAACTTTTCTCTCTTGTCCCTTGATAAATAACTCATTGGGAGAGTTAAGAACATGTAACGAAAGGAGTAGGATTCAATACCTACAATCCAAAAATTCCCATCCTCTAGAAAAAAAAACATTTCATTTTTTCCCATATCTCTTGAACATTAACAAATATTTAAGAATTATAGTGTATGGTATGGAATATATCATTTTAAGAAATATATATATATATATATATGTATTTATTACATTTTTAAAGATATATGCTAATTTTTTCGAAACCAAGATATATGCTAATTTCTTTTGTAGAAAACTAATAAATTCTTGGATATGCCACATAAAAAATTAACTAAAGAGAAAATTAAAGTAAGTCATGCTTAAATATTTGAGTAAGGTACATTAATTATGATTATGAAAGATTAAAATAATAAGAAAAATTTACATACCAAATCCCTTCAAAAAAAAGAAAAATACAAATGAATTATTAATTAAGGAAAAAATTTAACTGTAACTATAAATAATATATTATACTAAAATACTACAATTAATAATTAATTCAAAAATTAATAACATAACAAATAAAACTATTATTTAATTGTAAAAAAACTACAATACAATTAGACATATATCACATATTTAACTTTTAGAGCAAAACTCACATGTTTAGCCACACTGGGCTCTTTTTGACAACCCAGCAAACGCACCAAGACAATATTCTAACCTCATGGGGTGAGAAAATCATTGGCATAGAGAGAAAATCAAAACTAAAGTAGAATAAACGGTTACGAGTTACCTAATTTGTTTCAAGGCTCCTAATCCCAAAAGGCCAAACAACACCATCACCATTCACCACCACTAGTATATAAGAAACCAGTGTCAAGTATCTACAATCACAAAACCAAACAAATTTCCCAGCCCAATCGAAAGGTTCTTGTGTTGTGCGGTAAGCATGTGTCCACAAGCGAGGAGGGTTGATTTCAGCGTGGGTGACAAAGTGGAGGTGTCTATCGACGAAGAAGGGTTTTGGGGTTCTTACTATGAAGGCACTATTGTGTCCCCACTTGATGAGAATGGACGCTACATGGTGCGCTACAAGAACCTTCTCGAAGATGACAGGTCTAAGCCTCTCACAGAGCCTATTCTACCCAAAGATCTTCGACCCAAGCCACCTCGTGTTCGCGTTGGGGAGTACAAGGTGTATTCCTATGTCAATGCTTTTGCTAACGATGGTTGGTGGTTTGGTAGGATCACTAGGCAAAAGAGCGAATCTCACTACTATGTCTACTTCAAAACCACAAATGAAGAGATTCCCTACCATATCTCTCGTATCAGGGTTCACCAAGAGTGGGCTAATGGGGACTGGATTGCGTTCTAAGAGATACAATATTAACCACCTCGTTTCCCTTCCTGTCCCTTATTCACTTGAAACTTTAATAATACCATAGCTTGGAATTTGTGGGTTTTCTTTTTTCTCTTCTTGTTCATCTTTATGTTATAGGTTGGAATTTGGATATGGGGATATGGGACTATGTTTTGTTTGTAGCCAGTCGCCTTTGATATATGTATTTTCAATTGTTAATTGGCAACGGCGATCTGATCAATTCAAGAAGAATAATTGTTTTCTCTTTCTGTTTCGATTATTTTGTGTTTCCTTTTTCCCAATTCTTTGATTGTGTTTATGTGTGTGGTTGTTCTTGTTTTGTTCTTTTTATTGAGGTGTTATCAATACCCTAGGGTTCGATTTCTTGAAAATTTCCAGGAGAAAAACTTGCAATTGTAGGTGATTTATCATTGGTTTGGGTGCATGTCATAGTCTTTTTTACCCTTTTGTGCTGATGCAGAGATGAGTCATCGTATTTAGACAACACATCTTAAGGCGTTTCTTTGAGCGTCAAGAAGTCACGGTAAATGTGTGCAGAAAAAGTGAGTTTATTTGATGAATCAAAGCATGCTACAATAGTTTCCAAACCACGGTTTAATCTTACAAGAAAATAGGCCCTTTTTTTACTTAGTTAGAGCCTTGAGTCTTGTTTAATGTTGAGATTAAAAAGTCATATTCAAACAAGCCAAAGAGATTTTACCACACATATTATTACTTGTGAACAAAACTCAATTACCACACCTCAGACTAGGGTTTAGAAAATGTCGATCATACTCCAAATGTGCACTAATTCTTGAGCCAACATAATATCTATTAGATATAGAATAGTTTTTTATTTAAGTAAAGAATTTATTAAATATAATTAATACAATTTATGTAAGATATTATTAATTTATTTTTATATATTATACCTATGTAAGATAATATTATAATAATTTTAATACCAACTTTAATATCTTTTTTATTGTTATTTTAATATATATATTAAACTTTTAATACTCATTTGATAATATACCATAATTTGTTATTTGTAATTTGGTAACTTCTTGTTAAATAATATTAATTATTGTCTTGTTTGTAGAGTTGTCAAAGTGAGCCAACCTGGCTAACCCGGGTTGGCTCACCACAAGTTGCTCAGAAAAGTGAGTCGAGCCGGGCTGGCTCACTTTTTTGGTGAGTTGAAAAAAATACCAACCCAACTCAACCCACCACGGGTTAGTGGGCTAAACGGGTTGGATCACTTAATTTTAAAAAAAAATCATAAAAAGGAAAAAAATTACAAACAAATCCGAAAGCTACTCAACAAAACACCGAACAGACAAGATTTTGTTGGGACTATGGGAATGGTGCGACCAAGGGAAGCCAAACAGACAAGCTACACAACAACGTGCCGGTGAACAACTGTAGGGTGCCAGGGTGCACAATGGTGAACGTCTAGAGCGCACAGAGAGGTGAATGGTGAACGGCGAGCACACTGGGCCGAACGGGAACGACGAGCATGCGGAGCAAAAGGTTCTCTCAATGAACGGTGAACTTGAACAACATAGAAGGAGAGCGCGAACAAGGGAAAATGTTACTCCGTAAGTCTGCTAGCATGATGAACGAGAGGATAGGGGCAGATAGACGCATAGCGGACGATGGCCGGTGAAAAGATTTGTAGGGACAAGATGGAAAAAGTTGTCGATTTTGTGAGGAAGAAAAGAAGGCATAAACTGCAGAGAAGACGCCGCTTGGTGATTATCAGGAATTGTGAGTTTGGGTTGTGAGGAAATTAGGGCTATAGTGGCTACAAATACAATTTTTTTAATAAAAAATGGGATGGCCCAGCACAACTCTGCTACTCCTCGGACATTAGGTCGACCGAGTAGGCCTATGAATCAGAACTCGTTCTTCGGGCGCGAGCCTTAATTCAGGTCTGAAGCCTCTTGCCTTAAACCAAACCTTAAGGCTCAGGCTTGTGGGGTTGTGTACTCCTCGGACATTGGGCCGACCGAGTAGGCCTTTAAAGCAGAAAATTTAAATGTAAGTTAGTACTAACATGAATGTGAGTGCCACTTAGAAAAAAGTTAAAGCAATACAAACCACTTCAAAGTCTTCAATATTCTTTGTTGCAGTCCAGCAGTCAGCAATTGCAGCTTTGCGCACGGGAGAGTAGTCTCACGTTTACCTCGTCTCAGCAATTGTGTCTTTCGTTTTTTATTGCTTATGTTATTTTTAGTAAAAAAAAATTCAATACCCTAATTAACTGTACTTTATTAGGCTCAATCACCAAGGATTAAATTGTGCCTTTTTATTATATAACTTTTATATAATTATCCATATATATATATAAAGTTGAGGGCCCTCTAGTCCCTATAATCCCTCGTCCCTATCTGTATTCCACTCCTAAAATTTTTAATTTTGATATTTCTTTAAGAATAAGAACAACTAGTCGGTCAATGATATCTTTTCATAGACAAGGAGCTTTGATGGATTTATTTTCTTTTTGTAGGAAATGATCACTTCTAGCTCTAACTATTCTCATATTTTGTGTTTGTGCTTGCCTCTCTTTCTGTCCTTTTTCAATTGCTTGAATGTATATTTGTATGTGGATTTTGAATAATAGCTTTGTTCAAGTTGATTGTATTTCTTCAATCTACTTGTTATCTAAAGTTTGAATCAATTTCTAGTTTGAATCTGCATATATTATGTTAGGCTAGTACTTTTTATTCTATTTTTATGTGTTATTTGTGTAGTGAGCTATGAACCCATCTAGGTTTTGTTTGTTGATTGTTTATAGAATGTCTAAAACATTTTTATTGCAGTTTGCTTTGATATGAAGTTGGGATGTTGATATTTATTATGATATGGAATTAAATTCTATTAGAATACGATAATAGGTGTTTTATATTATCATTCATAAGAAATTTAAATCATCTTCCTCCTATGACTATTTCATGCACTCTATTCTTTTTATTACCATTCTTACTAAGCTTAAGACCACTTCTCATCTCTCTCACCAAGGCTTATTTCTCCTTTTTCTCTTCTCTCTTACTTCTCATCTTTCGAAAGCTTGCAACTTTAGGGCCTGTTTGGTTTGCATTTTCATTTCCTGTCTGCATTTTCTGTTTCCTATTTTTTGGAATTTTACAAAGGAAAAACTGGAAATGCTGGAAACAAAAATTTGCTGTTTCCAGCATTTCCAGTTTTTCCTTTGTAAAATTTCAGAAAACAGGAAACAAAATGAAAACAGAAAATGGAAACAGGAAATGAAAATGTAAACATCTTTTCCTCACCAACTTGGAGCATGTTGTCTTCCCCACGCCACGTCCACCAAAGTTACCGCCATCGTCTAGCAATCGATCATGCCCTTGCCGCCATTGCCACCATTACATGCGCCTATGGCTACCATTGGTTCTTCCTTACCTTTTCTATATTTTGAACAATTTTCTAAAGTGTTTGGATTTTTTTTCTATTTTTTATTGAAATATAAATAACTTACATTTTATATCTAACACATGTTGTGTCGATAAATTTACAGAAGTTTACAATACAACAGATACTTTTCTGAAATTTCAAAAGAGCTTTGTGAGCGCGTGCTTTTGTTGAAAGTCAATTTTTTTATAATAATCTGTGAGGGCACATTTTGTGAAAAACCTGAAATTTTTTAAAAGCTTTGTGAGAGCACCCTCACATGACTTTTTTTTAAATATTATCTTGTGAGGCGCTTCTGCTTCCTAGAAGGAAGCACCCCAGTAAGGGTACTTCCGTCCTTGAAGTGCCTTCACCATGCAGCAATTTGTTTTAAAAAAAGATTCCTTGAATGCGCTTCCATCCTAGAAGCGCCCTCATAAGTCTTCAACAAGGGCATTTAAAAAACGCCCTATTATTTTGGTACTCCCTGTTGGAGACAAGACCAAAACTCACTCACACATACAAAATAGAATGAAAGTAGAAGATAGGAATTATTTATTTCTGTAACACACCTACACTCACAGCATCACAGTATTTTTATACAAGAAGATAGTCTCACACCTACTGCACACTTTAGCACACATAGGCTAACAGATTTAACTTCCTCAACAACTATAACTATCTTAGCAGTTGTAACAACCACTTTGAATTACACTTCAACACGCCCCCTTTGATTCAAAGTATCTAAAGACACAACATTCAACATTCTTCTCAAATCCGTGAACCTCTCATTTTTCATAGGTTTAGTCATAATGTCATCTATCTGAAGTTCAGACCTGCAAAAACACAATATGAGTCTTCCTTTATTAACTTGATCACGTAGAAAGTGATACTTGGTTTCAATATGCTTGCTTCTTGCGTGAGCTACAGGATTTTTGGCCAAACTGATAGCTGATTTGTTGTCTACCAACAACTGCATAGCATGCTTTAATCCCAAATGAATTGTCTCTAGAAAAGATTAAATCCATAGAGCTTGACAAGCTGCATGATAGGCAGCTATGTATTCAGCCTTGCAGGAAGATAAGGCCACTACTGTCTGTTTCTTTGAGCACTAAGAAATCGGATCAAAAAAATTTGAATACATAGCCCATAGTACTCTTTCTATCCACCTTATCACCACACTAATTTAAGTCTGAGTACCCAACTAGTTCAGTCTTGTACTGATTTCCACTCCTAGGGAATAACACACCATAATATGAAGTTCCCTTCAAATATCTCAAGATCCTTTTAGCTGCCACCAAATGTGAATGTTTGGGATCCTCCATAAATCTACTAACTAGACCTACACCAAATGAGATGTCAGGTCTTCTGTTGCACACATATCTCAAGGACCCTACTAATTTCTTAAACAAGGTGTTGTCAACAGAACTTTCAGCTTCATCTTTCACCAATATGGTACTGGCTTCCATTAGTGTTGGTGCTGCATTGCAATTCAACATCTTAAACCTCTTTAAAACTTTAGTAATATATCTTCTTTGAAGAAAAATTATTCCTTTATTAGTCTTCACAAATTCCATTCCAAGGAAGTATGTCAAGTCTCCTAGACCAGTCATGCCGAATTCTGATTTCAGCGTCTTCTTAAATTCTTCAATTTCACTTTGATCATTGCCTGTGATGAGCTGATCATCAACATATAGTCATAATATTAGTGAGTCAGTATCATTCTTAGTCTTCACATAAATTCCATGTTAAACAGATCACTTTGAGAATCCCAGTTGCAACAAAAAGGAATCTATTCTCTTATTCCAAGCCCGAGGGACTTGTTTTAAGCCATACAAGGATTTCTTGAGTTTGAAGACCTAGTCTTCTCCCCCCTTCACCTTAAATCCAGGAGGTTTACACACATAAACCTCCTCCTCAAGTGGACCATTGAGAAAGGCTGACTTGACATCAAGTTGAAATAGCCTCCACCCTTTGGAACTAGTTAATGCCACCACCAGACTTATTATTTCAATTCTCGCCACAGGTGCAAAAACTTCTGAGTAATCCAAGCCAGCTCTATGAAGGAAGCCCTTTGCAACTAATCTTGCTTTGTGTTTTGAAACTGATCCATCAGCATTGTGTTTTACTTTAAACACCAATTTGACAGCAATTGGTTACTTCTTTCTTGGCAAATCAACCAATTCCCGGGTATGATTTTTATCAATTGCTTTCAGTTCTTCCACCATTCCTTTTCTCCATACATAAATGTTAATAGCATCCTCAAAATTGATTGGCTCAACATTAGCCAATAGTGCTAGATGAACCAATTCTCCTTCAGGTGAAACCATATTGTCAAGGAACATTTGACAATCTTCCAATCTTGGTGGCAAGTTTCTAGTTCCCTGGGGTATCTGATTAAGAATTTGTACATCACTGAGTTCATAATTTTGATGCAAATCAGCAACTTCATCATCTTCAAGCATGACAGGCGCATATGGTTTTGGTTCATGAGTCTGAACTTTCCAATCCCAACTTCCTTTTTCATCCACAAACACATCTCTATCGATTGCTATCTTTTGAGAAACATGATTATATAACATGTATGACCCTATGGGATGATAACCCACTAATATCATTGGCTCACTTTTATCATCTAACTTCCTCCTCCTCTCATCAGGAACATGTCTAAAGCATAAAGACCCAAAAACCTTAAAATGTCTCATAGAGAGCTTCTTACCTGTCCATTTTTCCTCGGGAACCTGTGTAGGGAGTCTCTTGGTGGGACACCTATTCAAAACATAAGCAGCTGTAGTAACTGCTTCTCCCCACAAATAGTGAGGTAGATTTTTGCCTTTAAGCATACTCCTTGCCTTGTTGAGATCTGTCTTGTTTCTCCTTTCAGCTAGACCATTTTGTTGTGGGGTACGTATAGGATGCAGTAACTTCATGTTGAATGCCAAATTCCTTGCATAAATTCTAAAATTCTCTGGAGGTATATTCTCCTTCACCATCAGTCCTAAGAATTTTAATTTGCTTCTTAATTTGTTCTTCAACAAAAAGTTTGAAATTCTTAAAAACTGAGAACACTCCTCCTTTGGACTTGATTAGATAAATATATAACATCCTGCTGAACTCATCCACAAAATAAACGAATTGAAATACTTGTTTCCACCAAGGGATGACACTTTAAATGGTCCACACACATCAGAGTGGACTACTCCTAGCAGATCTGTGGCTCTCATTGGAACATAGGAACTGAAAGAATTCCTTGGTTGCTTTCTCATCAAATAGTTTTCACACACCTTCATTAGGGTTTTAATTTCAGGAAGTCCAGTCACCATCTCTTTAAACTTAAACATGTTTAAGTTTTAGAAATTTAAGTGGCCAAATCTCAAGTGTCATAGCCAGGATTGACCACTGATCACTTTAGCCGATAGGCATTGTGTTTCAGCTGCATGTATTTGAACTTGAAAGCTTCTATTTTGAGCAAGATGAGCCCTCAAGATTCTTCTTTGATTAGAGTCAAATATTTCTAGGTGATCATGCTGCATGTGCATGATGTAGCCTTTCTCAAGCAATTGTCCCATACTTAACATGTTACTCTTCATATTTGGCACATATAATACATCAAAAATCAAAGCATATTTCTTATCTTTCCTTCTCATTAATCATCACATTCCCCACACCCTCAGTAGGAACTGTTCTTGAAGGGAATCAAGCATGTGGTCAGGGTTGCAGCGGAAATAAATGGATCCCCTCCCTAGTTATAATCGTTTTGCGAAAACACGAATCAAGGCATAAAAGGTATTGAAACGAAAGGTCGTACCTTATTAGGATTATAAACGAGGCAAGTGTAGCCACGTCTCTATTAGTATCCACGCCAACAACCGGACTAGGATTCCCTCCTCAGCTCTGCTAGTAGCCTTAGAAAGTAAGAAGCGATTGCTCATGTGTCTCAGGGTAGTGCATCTTATGCTCTATTTATAGAGTGGTGGCTAGGGTTCTACCCCTTCACTCACTTAACCCTCACACTTATGGGCCTAGCCCATTATGTAATAATTCTAATTAAATTAAATTAGAATTATTATCCTTTCCTAGTGGCATGTTGTATGCGTGTGACCCAATAGGATTTTAATATTTGGTTATAATATTAAAATAAAACCCTTTTATATTTAATATCATAAATAGTGAGCGGTATCTAGCAACACATCACTATCCAAATATTACGATTATCAATAACTTTGATAAATCCTATTTTATTATAATAATTTATATGCTCTGTTCCTTTGTCCAAATATCTAATTGAATACAAGGGCATGGATTGTGTCAACCTTGTATAGTTCAATTTATATTTTCTTGATCCCCAAGTAGGCTGTACAGAAAATAAATATCTCATATTTATTCTCCTGAGCATGGCCATGCATTTTGCAGTCTCACTTTATCAAGAGGCCTACAGATATAACTCCTGTTACATAGGAGGGACAAATCCCATCTAGGGCACTCACATTCCACCACATAATTTATTATATGTCCAAAAATCAACTTTATGATTACCCCGTTACAGGTAACGTTTGATGATAATTAAAACATATAATTCCTTATGTAGGAATCGTAGTGATTTCAGGTCGAAGGACTTCATATAACATTTATTAATTTAAGAAACGTTCATGACACTTATGTAACAACCCATGCAACGTTCTTAAGGTGGGTCTGTCCAGTACACCATTACTCTTAATGTGTACTTATGTGAGCACATGATATCTCATATCCATGATCTGTGAGATGTGATCATCAATGAACTCACATGCTAGTCTAAATGCATCTTTGTCCTAAGATGATAATTGACTAGGGACTATTTAAGAATAGTTCTTCATAAGCTCTCACGATCAAGTCATCTACTTGATTCCTTATGAAGTTCAAGCTTACTATTCTAAGGACAATAATTATATTCTAAAAGAATAAGTTTTCCTTTATAAAATAACATGATACAAGTGATGGATGTTCACAAATATATAAGTCTCTAGTGCATATTCCTAACAGTTCTGTTATCTATAAACCTTACTTTACTTTTCTTGCTTTCATAAAAATCAATTAGCCACTATCTATGACTAGTCATGTGATTAGAACAACCAAAATCATGATACTAGGTTTCAGAGTTACCTAATTCAGAATTTATTGTCACCATAAGCAAAACTGGATCAGAATCTGAATCCTCATCTTGTGTCATATGTGCCTCATCATCTGGTTTTCTTTGCTGACTCTTGTTGTTGTGGCACTGATCTGCAAAGTTTCCAAATCTGTGGAAATTAAAGCAATGCACCTTCTTCTTGTTGAATTTCTTTTTACCACTTCTATTTTGGCCCAATCCACTCCTTCTTGTTGAGGTTTCTGGTTGTTCTTGATTAGTATTGGATTGATCTAATCCACAAAAATTTCCAACAGAATTATTCTTGAAAGTTTTTCCATTTCCTTTGCCCTTTTTGCCTTTCCATTTATCAGCACCCTTATTTCTTGAGACATAGGCCTATAAGGCTTGACTTGCTAGTCTTTCTGCAATCCTTTCATTCATCCTTTGTTCATGAGCTTCCAAAGAGCCTTGTAGCTCTTCCACCTTCAATGTCTCAAGGTTTTTAGATTCCTCAATGGCCACCACGTTGTAGTCAAACCTAAGAGTGAGTGTGCAGAGCATCTTCTCTACTATCATAACATATGTTATCTTCTCACCACAATCTTTCATTAGGTTTGTTAGACTTATCATTCTTATAAAGTAATCTGCAATCTTTTCATTTGTCTCCATCTGCAATAGCTCATATTTCCTCCTTATGGTTTGAAGCCTTACTTTCTTGAGTTGATCAGCACCTGTATAACATTTATCCAAGATTTCCCAAGCCTGTTTTGCAGTTGTTGCAGCTGCAATCTTCTCAAAGTTTGCTATGTCAACACACTAATGCAACAAGAACATAGCCTTGCAGTCCTTCTTCATGTTCTCTTTGTAGGTTGCCTTATGAGCATCTATTGCATTCTCACTCAATTCGGGACAGCCACTTTTCACAATATATCCAGAACATCTTGATAGCCGAACAACACCCTCATCTAAACACACCACCTCTCCCATTCTTGCCATCAAGAATTGGCAATTGTGCAGGAAAATTTCTATGGGAACCAACCATCAAGATTAGGCAACTTTCAGGTAAAGCATGCTCTCACTCACACAGGTCTTGGATCTTAAAGAATAGCTCTTGATACCACTTTGTTGTAGACAAGATCAAAACTCTCTCTCTCTCTCTCACACACACACACACACAAAATAAGTAGAAGATAGAAATTATTTATTTCTATAACACACCCACACTCACAACATCACAGTATTTATATACAACAAGATAGTCCTACACCTACTACACACTTTAGCACACATAGGTTAACAGATTTAACTTCCTCAACAACTATAACTACTTTAGCAGTTGTAACAACCACTTTGAACATTACACTTCAACACTCCCTTTATCTTATTTAATCTATCATTTAGGGTCCGTTTGGTGCACAGGATAACAGACAGGATAGGATAATCCTGTCACTTATCATGTGTTTGTTGCACCAATATGATATGATAATGTTATCCTCTTGCTTATCCTATCCTATCCTTCTAATGTAATTCTTATCCTAAGGGGGGAGCTGGGTTAGGGAGTGATAGGATAGGATAAGATAAGATAAAAAAATTATTTCTCATTTATCCTCTCTCTCTACTCCCTCTTTCTCTCTCCTCCCTCTCTCCTATCTCTCTCCCTCTCTCATCTCTCTCCTCTCATTTATCCTCTCTTTCTCTCTCCTCCCTCTCTCCTCTCTCTCCTCTCATTTATCCTCTCTTTCTCTCTCCTCTCCCTATTTCTCTCTCCTCTCTCTCTCCTATTTCTCTCTCCTCTCTCTCTCTCCTCCTCTCTCTCCTCTCTCCCCTTCTTTCTCTCTCCTACCTCTCTTACATCAAACATAGGATATGATAAGAGCTTATCTTGCTCTTATCCTATCATGTCACTATCCAACTCTCTTATCCTATCCTATCATATCCTATCATGTGCACCAAACGGACCCTTAAGGTTTTTACACAAATTAAATACAATAATAAATAATTCAAAGACATAATAATCATATTTAATTACCCTTATTAATTTACTACCCTCTCTTTCTCTTTTTACATAAATACATTAATAAATAATTATTTATTAGCATTGGTATTAGTTATAAAAGAAATAAATACTCCTTACTATAGTGGATAGCTACACGGACAGCACTGTGAATTATGCACGACCATTTTAGAATGCTACAGTAGAATTTCAGTTGATTAGTTTCCGTATAGTGGTGCGCCGCCATTTTAAAAAAGCTACACTAAATTTTCATTTGGTTAGTGTTACCTATTCTCCTTTCTTGCATATTCTTAAAGACTACACATCAATGTAGTTTTAATAAGACTGTATAACACATACTTTTTCAAATTTATTTTCCCATAAAACATAATGAGAGGGTAAAAATAAAAAGGTTTTAATGCCTACATATAAATAAGAGAACATCCCATATTTTGAAAAGAATTATTTTCTTAAAACAACCAACATATTGAAAAGGAAGAGTATCTATTAGAGTAGAAGATCAAAAGCACAATAAAACCTCCTTAAAATCAATTTTGAAGATCATCATAAAGCTTTTTTGGCATAGTGTATTTCTATCTCCCATTATTACAAGATTTGTCTACATATATGATTGATCATATAGTTATGCATGGTAATTCAATTCCATGCCAAAATTAGTACATGCAAAACAAGCTTCATTCCCACTAACTAATTACTAATTAGAGCTCTATTTAAGAATGTAAAAGTAAAATACAAAATTTCCAAATATATCAGTCAGGACGAGAAATCCTAGATTCAAGGCTGCTGTTCCTTGAAAAGCTTTTCTTCCAACACTGATGTTTGGTGCATTGGCACTGGTTTTTCTTCAGACTCCCTACCACACCTTCATCTGTTTCAATCTTGCCCTGGCCACTGCTTCCTCCCATAGAAAACGACCTCACAAAATCCTTGGCTGCCTTATGATCACTCCCTTCTTTCTGCTCACTCTGTCTCCGTAGCTCCCTCATCCTCTCCCTAACCTTACAATTATTCTCTTCATGGGGACCCTCACAAAACCCACAAGTGGGAACCATTTCCTTCTTTCTCCGAATGCTTCTCAGCTGCTCAAAACCAAAGGCCAGTTTTAATGCATCGTTTAACGAATTGGGTTTCTGCATAAGAACCCAATCATGAAACTCTGCCCTTAATCCATCTATGAAGACCCCTTTGAGCACATTGTCGTCCAACCCATTATCCGGCCACCGCTTCAAAATCCATTGCAGTCTCAGAAAATAGGACCTAACACTTTCTTCCTCACCCTGATGAATCCCCATAAGCTCTGACCTTAACTCCTCAATGGGTTCAATTTTGTAATACGCTTGTAAAAAAGACAACTTTATCTCTTCCCATGAAAGAGAAGAGTAGTAAGGCTCAATGTTGAGGTCGTACCAGAGTGCTGCTTCTTCTTCAAGCGTGACAGGGAAGATCTTCATAAGCATGTCAATGGAGGATGCGTTGTTTGCCCTGCATACTTTGTTGAAACGGCTCAAATGGGTGATTGGGGATTCATTCGGAGTGCCACGAAAAATGGGTAAAGGAGCGATTTTTACGTATGAAGAATAAGAATTCATGGGTTGTGAGGGGTAATTAGGAAAATCAGAAGGAGACATTGAAGGGGTTTTCTTTGCAATGCTACTGCTTTCAGGAACATAACTGTGTGCTTGTTTTGAGAAAGATGGGTCACCGCGTGGTGCGTTGGACACTGATTCAGAACCCGCATCATTTTCTTCTTCTTCTGTTTCATCTTCTAACTGTTCGTATTCATCTCCCTGACATTCTTCATTGGATTGAGAATCAGAAACATCTGCATCCTCATTGCTGTAGTCTTCTTCTTCTACCAACTTCTGTCTTGGAGTTCTATGTCGATGTTTGCGACCAGAGTATGAAGCAGATTCAGATGATGGTGGACGGTGTTTATGGGTCATGTTCGATTTGCTTTGTCTTCAACAACGTTGTCTTGAGAACATTAACATAATCTGTCTTGGAAAAGTGCAGAGGTTAGTTGATTTGGAAAATGGAAGGAAAATTAACCGCTGATTACAACTTTAACGCATGATGGGGCTTCGTTTGGGCTGTGTTGGGCTTTATTAAGTCCAAGACATGGGCTTTATTAAGTCCAAGACTGTTATTATTTTTTATACTAATCTAGAAGCAAATATTTTGATAAAACAAATAAATAAAGCAAAAGAAATGTATCGTTTAAGGAAAAGTAGATCTTAGAAAACCAATCATTAGGTTTTTAGATATATCGACAGTTTTTTGGACTGAAGTAATTGTATATTTTGTATAAAAAAAATCTGACTTGTGTGGTTCTTGTCATGAACTCATGATCACGGAGGAAGAGAGGAAGACACAATCAAGAAGCCTGTTTGGCTTGTGGTTACTGTTAGTAGAATTGTCTTTAAGGGATGAGAATTGATTTTAATAATATCTTCAAACACGTTTGGTTGCAAAAAACATTCCGGGGGAAATCTCAATTGTAACGAGGGCTTATAAGTTATAACAATTGATTTTGAGGTAAATTTTCTTTTTTATATTTTTGAAGTTAATAAAAAGCGTTACTATGTATTAAATAAATTTGAGTTCCAACAAAATTCCATGTTATTTTGAAATTATATATATATATATATATATATAATTCTTATTATAAAAGATTTGGATTTCTCATTATTTAATAGTATTATCTATCTGGTTTAAATCCTTCCTTATCCTTTGATTTTTTAATTTTTTTTAAATTTTAGAACACATTTGAACAAGAAACACGTGAATTTGGATTTTCTCTATCCAGTCTCTCTCTCAAATAAAATCACAACAATTTATTTGTATTTAATGGTCTAGAGAGTATCTTTAATGTAGTTTCTTCTACATCTAGAAAATAATATTAAAAACAGTCATGGTTAATAATTAGGAAGATACAATTAATGTTGGTGGCCCTACCCAAGATGAAAACCATGAGAATCTCATGAAGAACATCCATAACGCGTTACGCTGAGAAGATTTGTAATATATATATATAGGGGATGTATCTTGTGAGAAAGATATTTTTATATGAGAGTGAGAGGGTTTAATTCCAACCACCAGCTGAGAATATACGGTCCAAATTAAAACTTCTTTTTAAATGATTCACGTGCCTACTCCTTTTTCTTATTTGTGCCTTTATTATATATAAAAAAAGAAAAAGAAATTAGGCTTGAACAAGGAGAGAATCAGATAATGCAAACCGCACCTTGTGAAATTAAGGAACGGTTTTTGGCGAATTTTCTGGCTGATGAGTTCCTTCACTCTGTGGATGGCGATTTTGGAAGAATTGTCGAGGTTATCTACCACGACGGTTTTGTAACCGTCGAGCAGAAGTTGATGGACGATGTGGCTGCCGATTACAAACGAGAACTATTTGGGTTGGCATAATTTAAGAAACCTTTAACTGAGGAAGGTGGGTGTGAAGTGACTAGACGGTAACGATAGGCTTTGAAATCCCATCAATTTTTATGTAGATGGGGAGAAGCCAAAATAGGAAAAAAAGAAAAAGGAGTAGGATCGTGAGTCACTTAAAAAGAAGTTTTAATCTGGACCGTATATTTTCATCTAGTGGTTGGAATTAAATTCTCTCACTCTCACATAAAAATACCTTTCTCACAAGATACATCCCCTATATATATATATATATGAAAATGATACACTATTGATGAGTATGTTTTGGTGAGTGATATAGAAGAGGTAGAATGTTTTGAGAAAGCATATGTAGAATCAGCATCACAAAGAATGAATGGAAACTCTATGAAATGAAATGAAATCCTTGCAAGAGAACCATACTTATGACTTGGTAAAACTTACTAAGAGTAAAAGACTATTAAGAAATAAATTGGTGCGCAAGGTAAAGTAACTAATAAGATAGTTCGAAGTCATGACACGAGGATAATCTTAAAACTTGTAGCATGATGGACATGATAGCAATATATAGCCCAACTTGAGTTGTGAGGAAACTTGATACCATTCTCAGCCATTCTTTTTTTTTTCATTGACAATAAGGTCCACGACCAAGAATAAAAGGATTGAAGGTAAAGTGGAATAGGATTCAAACCCAAAATAAGCAATGGCAAACATATTTTAGGCCCCTCTTAATTCTAGGGATGACAATTAATTACCTAGACCCAATAGACTTCTATAAAAATACCCAATGTGTAGAATTTTACCCACCAAATGGGTTGGGTATTAGAATGCATAGGTTTTAGGGTTTAGGGTTTATTTTTACCCATATAAATTTGTAGGTATGGATACTATAGTACCCAATCCTATCTATACCTACACAATATATTTATATTTGGAAAAAATATGTTTTTCGTCCCTGGTCAATTTTAGTCTTCGTCCATGTACTTTAAATCCTATGTTTTTGTCCCTAAACTTTCTAAACCCCCAAACTGTGATCCCTGCCCGTTAGTGAGACCTGTTAACCTGATGAACTGGCCAACAAAAGTTACATGTCATCTTCAATAATGAGTCCCAAATAACTTACTAATCATCTAATTAAATTTTCTTTATTAATTTTTAATTATTAAAACAATCCTAATTGCTAAATTAGGGTTTTCACCTAAATAATTTTACTCGATAAAAGACCTAATTTCATAATTATGGTTATTTTAATAATTAAAAAATTAATAAAAAAAGATTAATTAGATGGGTCGGCTATTTGGGGCCCACTATTGAGACTAACATGTAACTTTTGTTACTCAGTTCACCGGGTTAACAGATCTCATTAACGGTTAGGGACCACAGTTTGGGTTTAGAAAGTTCATGGACAAAAAACAAAAGGATTTAAAGTACAGGGACGAAGACCAAAATCGGCCGAAACTATAGGGACAAAAAACATATTTTTCCCTTTATATTTTATAATTAAGATTGTAAAGATTTTTAAATCATTTTTTAATTAAGTCAAATGGTTTTATTTGTAATATTTTGGAATTACGAATCAAGTAATTTTAAATACTTTTTCAGATGAGTTATATGTTGTAATTTTAACCGATGTTCCTTTTTGTTAATTTTTCACCCCTAATAATAATAATAATAATAATAATAATAATAATAATATTCGTGCCTAGTTTGTAAAACAAAATATTGTAGGAGACCATGTTGAAGTTAACTAAAAATGTGGGTGATGGATTCATATAAGGGTATAATACTAAAGTTACAACCAATACAAATATGAATCTAGTTATGTGTATGTGCGTGGGTGCGTGTGGGCGAGTGCGTGCGTGTGTGCGTGTGTGTTAAAAAATGCGGGGTAGGAGATGAATCTAGGGTAACCTACTCCAAATCCAAATTGATACCCTACTTACTTCTTACTTTGCAAATAATTAAGTAAATGTAATTTTATGAATTAGATGTTACTTTTAATGTCAAACTACTCGAACATCTTTGCACGATTACAATTGGGCACATGGTCGTTCCTGATCTTAATTAATCCTAAGGTCGTTCCTGATCTTAATTAATCCTAAGGTCCCTTAACTTTTCTCTCCTGTCCCTTGATAAATAAGTTATCGGGAGAGTTATGAACATGTAGTGAAAGGAGTAGGATTCAATACCTACAATGCAAAAATTCTCATCCTCTGGACAAAAGAACATTTCATTTTTTTCCATATCTCTTGCATATTAACAAATATCTAAAAATCTTAGTGTATGGTATGGAATATATCATTTTAAGAATTTTTTAAATGTATTTATTACATTTTTAAAGATATATGCTAATTTTTTGAAGCAAAGATATATGCTAATTTCTTTTGTAGAAAACTAATAAAATCTTGGATATGCCACATAAAAAATTAACAAAAGAGAAAAATCATGAAGAAAAAATTAAAGTAATTCATCCTTAAATATTTAAATAAGGTACATTAATTAAGATCATAAATTATTAAAATAATCAGGAAAATCCACATACCAAATACCTTCCAAAAAAGAGAAATACAAATATAATTTGAATTATTATTTAAGGAAACAATTTAACTGTTACTAAAAATAATATATTATAATGAAAAACTACAATTAATAATTAATTAAAAATTAATCACATAACAAACAAAAACATTATTTAATTGTAAAAAACTGCAATGTAATTAAACCCTTATCACATATTTGACTTTTGAGCAAAACTCACATGTTTAGCCACACAGGGCTCTTTCTGACAACCCAGAAAACGCACCAAGACAATATTCTAACCCCATGGGATGAGAAAACCATTGGCGTAAAGATAAAATCAAAACCAAAGTAGAATAAACGGTTACGAGTTACCTAATATGTTTCCAGGCTCCCAATCCCAAAAGGCCATGAAACACCATCACCATTCACCACCACTAGTATATAAGAAACCAGTGTAAAGAATCCATAATCACAAAACCAAACAAATTTCCCAACCCAATTGAAAGGTTCCTGTGTTGTGCGGTAAGCATGTGTCCACCAGCAAGGAGGGTCGATTTCAGTGTGGGTGACAAAGTGGAGGTGTCTATCAATGAAGAAGGGTTTTGGGGTTCTTACTATGAAGGTACTATTGTGTCCCCACTTGATGAGAATGGATGCTACATGGTGCGGTACAAGAACCTTCTCGAAGATGACAGATCTAAGCCTCTCACAGAGCCTATTCTACCCAAATATCTTCGACCCAAGCCACCTCATGTTCGTGTTGAGGAGTACAAGGTGTATTCCTACGTCAATGCTTTTGCTAACGATGGTTGGTGGTTTGGTAGGATCACTAGGCAAAAGAGTGAATCTCACTACTATGTCTACTTCAAAATCACAAATGAAGAGATTCCCTACCATATCTCTCGTATCAGGGTTCACCAAGAGTGGGGCTAATGGGGACTGGATTGTGTTTTGAGAGATAAAATATTAATCACCTTGTTGCCCTTCTTTTCCCTATTCCCTTGAAACTTTAATAATACCATAGCTTGGAATTTGTGTGGGTTGTCTTTTTTCTTTTCTTGTTCATCTTTATGTTATAGGTTGGAATTTGGATATGGGGATATGGGACTATGTTTTGTTTGTAGACAGTGGCCTTTGATATATGTACTTCCAATTGGTAATTGGCAACGACGATCTGATCAATTCAAGAAGAATAATTGTTTTCTTTTTTTGTTCGGATTATTTTGTGTTTCCTTTTTCCCAATTCTTTGATTGTGTGTTTATGTGTGTGGTGGTTCTTGTTTTGTTCTTTTTATTAAGGGTGTTATCAATACCAGGGGCAGGGGTTCGATTTCTTGAAAACTCCCAGGAGAAAAACTTGCAATTGTAGGTGATTTATCATTGGTTTGGGTGCATGTCATAGTTTTTTTTACCCTTTTGTGCTGATGCAGAGATGAGTCATCGTATTTAGACTCGCACGTATTAAGGTGTTTCTTTGAGTTATTTGATGAATCGGAGCATGTTGCAATAGTTTTCTAAACCACGATTTAATCTTACAAGAAAATAGGCCCTTTTTCGTACTTAGTTAGAAGCCTTGAATCTTGTTTAATTTTGAGATTCAAAAATCATATTCAAAACGAGCCATGTGATTTTATCACACGTACTATTACTTGTGAACAAACTCAATTACCACACCTTAGACTAGGGTTTAGAAAATGCTGATTATACTCCAAATATGCACTAATTCTTGAACCAAGACAGTATCTATTAGACACTGAATAGTTTTTTATTTAAGTCAAGAATTTATTAGATATAATTAATACGATTTATTTAAGATATTATTAAATTAAATTTAATATTTATTTTTATTATTATTTTAATACATCTTATAATTTTTTATTAATTGTATTTTTATATATTATACTTATGTAAGATAATATTATAATAATTTAATACCAACTTTAATATCTTTATATTGTTATTTTAATATGTGTGTAACTAAACTTTTAATACTCATTTAATAATATACCATAATTTGTTATTTGCAATTGGTAACTTCTTGTTAAATAATATAAATTATTGTACTGTTTGTAGAGCTGTCAAAGTGAGCCAACTCAGCTAACCTGGGATGGCTCAACACAGGTTGCTCAGAAAGTTTGTCGAGTCGGGCTGGCTCACTATTTTGGTGAGTTGAAAAAAAAATACCAACCCGACCTGACCCACCACGGGTTGGCTCACTTAATTTCTTTTAAAAAATAAAAAAAATCATAAAAAAGGTAAAAAAAAAATACAAACAGATCAGAAAAGCTACTCAACAACACACTGAACAGACAAGCTTTTGTTGGGACTATGGGATTGGGACGACCAGGGGAAGCCAAAATGACAAGCTACACAACAACATGCCGGTGAACAACTGTAGGGTGCCAGGGTGCACAATGTCGAACGTACAGAGCGCATAGAGAGGCGAATGGTGAATGGCGAGCACGCAGGGCAGAACGGGAACGACGAGCACGCGAAGTAGAAGGTTCTCTCAATGAACGTGACTTGAATGGTAGAGTGCAGCGCGCAAGCTATAGAGAAGGAAAGTGTGAACAAGGAAAAATGTTACTCCGTAAATCTACTAGCTTGATGAACGAGAGGATAAGGGCAGGTAGACGCATAGCAAACGGTGGTGGACGGTGCCCGTAAAATATTTGTAGGGAAAAATGGAAAGAGTTGTCGATTTTGTGAGGAAGAAGAGAAGGCATGGACTGCAGAGAAGGTGCTGCTGGGGGATTATCAGTAATTGTGAGTTTGGGTTGTGAGGAAATTAGGTCTACAGTGGCTACAAATACAATTTTTTTAATAAAAAAATGGGTTGGCCCAGCTCAACCCTGCTAGTCCTCGGACATTGGGCCGACCGAATAGGCCCATTAAGCAGAACCGGTTCTTGGTGCGCGAGCCTTCATTCATATCTGAAGCCTCTCGCCTTAAACCAAACCTTAAGGCTCAGGATTTGTGGGGCTGTTGTACTCCTCGGACATTGGGCCGACCGAGTAGGCCCATGAAGTAGAACGGGTTCTTGGGCCGCGAGCCTTAATTCAGGTCTGATTCCTCTCGCCTTCAACCAAACCTTAAGGCTCAGGCTTGTGGGTCTGTGTACTCCTTGAACTATATGTCGACCGAGTAGGCCATGAAGTAGAACAAGCAGTAACAGACGCAAGACGACAGGGCGGGGACTTCAGAGCAGACGTGGCCTAGTAATGGGCAGACATGGGGGAGAAATGGTTAAATACTCAAAGACAAATACGAGATGAGAGGGGGCCGAGACCCTCAGTTCAAATTTTAGCAGAGTTAGATCAAGAGCTTTTGACACTTCGGGCTCCTGGTTGAGTTTCAGCCCTTGCTGAGAAACATTTGCCTGCGGGTTAAGTGAGCCAGGATAGGTCAGTCCGGGTAAATGTTAGCTCTGAATTTAGTAACCAAACCCACCGTTGAGCCGCGTTTATACGAGTTGGCTCACCGAGTTGGGCTCGTTTTTGAAAGTTCTACCTGTTTGAGATGATTGTCAGATTTTAATTTTTGGATTTCAAACCCCATTTTCACAACAAAACATGTTTATAAAAGGAATGAAAGTTTTTTAACTTATTTTAAACTGTTTACAGTCTTCTTTCAAAATTACAAAAAAAAGATTGTTAGTTTTTAGTTTTGAGTTGTAAAACTTTATTTTATTTTAAAAAAATAAAAACTAAAAATTGGCAACCACCCCAAACAAGGTTTAACTTACTAGTTTGGTTTCATTAAAGAATATTACCACAATACATTATGATTATCTAAAGTCTAAACAAAATATAATTGTGCATTATATTTGATAGATTTAAATATGAAAAAGTATAATGATTATTCCACACCTCATTTTGGGGTGTGAAAGTTATTAGAGTATATGTGCATTATGTAATATTTTTGCTAATTGTCATCAGATTCAGATAAGTTTGTTGGATGTAGTTTTTTTTGTTAAAGTCTGTTAGTTATTATTGTCTAGCTGACAATTGTAATTACTTGTAACTTACTTGATTTAGTTACAAGCTGATGGCTTAGCTTTCTCGAAAGCTTTTGTGCATTATATACGTCTATGTAACCTAAAGTTTTCTTTATAGAATTCAATTGAATTCAAGGAAGTTTTTAGATTACTAACTCTTTCAGATTTTCTCTCTGCTCTTTCTCTCATTTCTTGCACTTTCTCATTTAAACATGGTATCATAAGCTTCAGTTCAATCCAGTGATAATGGCTTAATCAGCCAATCCTTCTTCTTCATCTAATCCACAGTTTTCTCCCTTAGCACCCATCACTTCAGAGCAGACGTGGCCTAGTAATGGGCAGACATGGAGGAGAAATGGTTAAATACTCAAAGACAAATATGAGATGAGAGGGGTCGAGACCCTCAGTTCAAATTTTAGCAGAGTTAGATCAAGAGCTTTTGACATTTCGGGCTCCTGGTTGAGTTTCAGCCCTTGCTGAGAACATTTGCCTGCGGGTTAAGTGAGCCAGGATAGGTCAGTCCGGGTAATATTAGCTCTGAATTTAGTAACCAAACCCACCGTTGAGCCGCATTTATACGAGTTGGCTCACCGAGTTGGGCTCGTTTTGACAGTTCTACCTGTTTGGGATGATTGTCAGTTTTTAATTTTAGGGTTTCAAACCTCATTTTCACAACAAAACATGTTTATATAAAAGGATTGAAAGTTTTTTTAACTTATTTTAAAACTGTTTACAGTCTTCTTTTCAAAATTACAAAAAAAAAAAGATTGTTAGTTTTTAGTTTTGAGTTGTAAAACTTTATTTTATTTTTAAAAAAATAAAAACTAAAAATTGGCAACCACCCCAAACAAGGTTTAACTTACTAGTTTGGTTTTCATTAAAAGAATATTACCACAATACATTATGATTATCTAAAGTCTAAACAAATATAATTGTGCATTATATTTGATAGATTTAAATATGAAAAAGTATAATGATTATTCCACACCTCATTTTGGGGTGTGAAAGTTATTAGAGTATATGTGCATTATGTAATATTTTTGCTAATTGTCATCAGATTCAGATAAGTTTGTTGGATGTAGTTTTTTTTGTTAAAGTCTGTTAGTTATTATTGTCTAGCTGACAATTGTAATGACTTGTAACTTACTTGATTTAGTTACAAGCTGATGGCTTAGCTTTTCTCGAAAGCTTTTGCGCATTATATACGTCTATGTAACCTAAAGTTTTCTTTATAGAATTCAATTGAATTCAAGGAAGTTTTTAGATTACTAACTCTTTCAGATTTTCTCTCTGCTCTTTCTCTCATTTTCTTGCACTTTCTCATTCAAACATGGTATCATAAGCTTCAGTTCAATCCAGTGATAATGGCTTAATCACCCAATCCTTCTTCTTCATCTAATCCACAGTTTTCTCCCTTAGCACCCATCACTTCAGAGCAGACGTGGCCTAGTAATGGGCAGACATGGGGGAAGAAATGGTTAAATACTCAAAGACAAAATACGAGATGAGAGGGGCCGAGACCCTCAGTTCAAATTTTAGCAGAGTTAGATCAAGAGCTTTTGACACTTCGGGCTCCTGGTTGAGTTTCAGCCCTTGTTGAGAACATTTGCCTGCGGGTTAAGTGAGCCAGGATAGGTCAGTCCGGGTAAATGTTAGCTCTGAATTTAGTAACTGAACCCACCGTTGAGCCGCATTTATACAAGTTGGCTCACCGAGTTAGGCTCGTTTTGACAGTTCCTACCTGTTTGGGATGATTGTCAGTTTTAATTTTTGGATTTCAAACCTCATTTTCACAACAAAACATGTTTATATAAAAGGATTGAAAGTTTTTTTAACTTATTTTAAAACTGTTTACAGTCTTCTTTTCAAAATTACAAAAAAAAAAGATTGTTAGTTTTTAGTTTTGAGTTGTAAAACTTTTATTTTATTTTTAAAAAATAAAAACTAAAAATTGGCAACCCACCCCAAACAAGGTTTAACTTACTATTTTGGTTTTCATTAAAAGAATATTACCACAATACATTATGATTATCTAAAGTTTAAACAAAATATAATGTGCATTATATTGATAGATTTAAGTATGAAAAAGTATAATGATTATTCCACACCTCATTTTGGGGTGTGAAAGCTATTAGAGTATATGTGCATTATGTAATATTTTTGCTAATTGTCTTCAGATTCAGATAAGTTTGTTGGATGTAGTTTTTTTGTTAAAGTCTGTTAGTTATTATGTCTAGCTGACAATTGTAATGACTTGTAACTTACTTGATTTAGTTACAAGCTGATGGCTTAGCTTTTCTCGAAAGCTTTTGCGCATTATATACGTCTATGTAACCTAAGTTTTCTTTATAGAATTCAATTGAATTCAAGGAAGTTTTTAGATTACTAACTCTTTCAGATTTTCTCTCTGCTCTTTCTCTCATTTTCTTGCACTTTCTCATTCAAACATGGTATCATAAGCTTCAGTTCGATCCAGTGATAATGGCTTAATCACCCAATCCTTCTTCTTCATCTAATCCACAGTTTTCTCCCTTAGCACCCATCACTTTATCTCATCTATCACTATCAAACTCGATGAAAAGAATTCTATCCGTGTATTTTCCTACTATTGCTCCTCACCGTTATATTGAGATTCGACTTTCTAGCTTTATCGACTTCAACTTGTGCACTAACATTGAAGTTTTAGGTAAAGGCTTCCTACTAAAAGCATTGGTAAATTTATTGGGTGCACCTGGGTGATGCTTTAACTTAGGTCATCGCCCTAAGAAATTCTTTCTTCCTCTCCTATCCAGTATGAATCCCCACTTAGTCAAAACTCTTCCTCACGCTCCCAAGGTCACTCGGTGCCTCCAACCTCACTCGTTTCTCGGACACGTCTCCAAGTCCTTAAGGGTTACCACTATTGTAGCTAATCCTAGGTCTTGGGCAGGGTATCCTTACTCGAGGGATCTAGGTTTTCTAGAGGCATAGGTCGCTACTCCCCTCACCTTTCAGTAGGTCACGACCCTAACTTGAACAAGATCTACTCTAGAGGCTCGTACCTCTATGTCCTTGGGTTTTGAGGAGATGATAACCTAAGTCCGACAGAATGAATTATGACCGTGTAATCAGAAGTGTGACTAATATTCCCGCGATACCTCCCCGAGGGTTAGTCTAGTCTAGTCACAATTTGCACTTATCGAGGTTGGCAATAACTTCCTCCTCTCGGGTCTGCCTTTCACAACTCCTTAAGTGTCGCTCAAATCCCTCTACATGTTAGGAATAGATAAGGACATCGTCTGTAACATCCCAAATTTCATAAACCATTTTCATAAAATTATTAGGGTTAGAAAGGTGATTTATAAAAAGAATTAGGAAAGGGGAAAGTAAACTAAGTTAGAAGCAAAGAAAAGTGAGAATCAAGGATTTTGAGTCTTGCATTCTCGCTCAAGTGAGAAGGGCTCACTTGAGGTTGAGCGAAGGCATCAGACAGGAAATGGGTGTTTCTTCTTTGATAATCTCGCTCAACCTTGCTTGAGTGCGCCGGAGCAAGGATGTCAACAGAAATAGGGGAGTTCTACTCTGGTTTTGTCGCCTAAGCTCTTTTGAGTGAGAAGTGAGCGAGAAGACAGAGTTAGAATGGGGTTCTGTGGAGTGGAAATCTCCCCCAGCCGCGCCTGAGCGAGAGCGCACAAATAGGATTCCTTAAAAACACAGTTTGGGCTCTTTTTTCTCACTTTCTTCCATCCCTTCACTTCTAGAAAGAGAGAAACCTGGAGAGAGAATGAGCTTTTAGGAGCTTAGAGAAGGAAGAGGAAGCCAAGGATTGCTCATCCCAGCCCCTTCCATGCATTCCCCTTCTCTTTGAGTTTTCTTGAGGTGAGTATAACTCAAACACCCACTCTCATTCTTGCTTGAATCCCTTGAATGAATCCTATTCCCTCTTCTTCCCTTTCTCTAGTCTTGTAGTCTTTATGTGATTGTTGTTGTTCTATATTTGGCTTTGAATCAACATTGTGAATTGAGGCATGAGTTAGGGCTTGTATGTTAGGATTCCTCTAAGTTGTTTCATGATTAAGCATTCATGGAGTACTTGTACTCTAATGGTATGGCTAGTGTATACATTAGAAGTATGGGAAATGAATTTGGCCTGTGGCTACCAAACCCTAATTAATCAAGTTTGACTTCGGTCTAAAATAAGACTAAAATGAGTTTGGCTTCGGCCCAGACAATCATGCATCAAAACTTGACTTAGGTCTAGAATAATGGCTTCGGTCTAGAATAATTGGCGGTAATAGTACCCAAGGAAGACGTCAATTGTAGTATATGCTCAGGTCTAGCCTTAGAATTAGTGAAAAGACCCCGCTAGCCGGGAAAAACAGGTCATGAGTATTACAATCACATGAGTTGAGAATGATTGTGTTGTTGAATGTTTACTTGATTAATTATTGCATAGCATATGTCTGCCTTTCCCACACTGCATGATGCATAGTTATATTCACTGAGACAATCGTCTCACCACATGTTTTGTGGATTATATTTTAGATGCACAGGTTCCTCCCCGCATCGACCAGTGATTGATGGAGCTCAGGAGATTTATTATCTTTTTTTGTTATTTCATCATGGATTATTGTATTTAGCTATGGATATGCATCTGATGTGATACCAATTATTCTTTTGTGGGATGTGATTGTACATGTGCAGCCTCTGGGCCCTCTCTATTTTGTTTAGGGCACATGTATGGGGGGATCCCAAGTGATATATGTACTGCTTATTCTTTTGAGCCTTCATGGCCTTTATGTATTCTGTCTGATGTTTCATATAAATTTTAAGTAATCGTTTGGAGCTGATGCGATATATGACATATGTATGCAACAATATCTAAAATGGCGTGAAATAATTTCAGTAATTCGGGAATTTGGCTTCCAACGGGCTAAATTCTTGGATTTAGAAATTAGGATGTTACATCGTCGATCACCACAACAACATACTCATCCAGGTAATGCCTTAGGATTTCATCCACGTAATTCATGGATAAAGCAAAGGCACTAGGTAGCCAAAATGGCATCACCAACTACTTGTAAGGCCTATGACTAGTTCTAAGGCAGTCTTTGGAATCTCATTCACCTTAGCCTTAATCTGGTAGGATCTGACCTCAAGTCTATTATAGAGGATACTGAGGTTACGTAAGTTGTCCAACTCAATCTTCAACCCTAGGTGAGTGGTTTTGGTTTGCTTATTCCGTATCCTACTTGGATTCATCATAGCTAATCCAAAAACTAAATTTTTCTCCAAGTGAATCCTCTTTATTCTAGTACTTCTTAGTGCGTCATAAACAAATCTAATCTATTCCAAATTCAAAATAAACTTCAATTTATGCAAGCCAAGATATTCTTAATCCTATCAAATTCTAATAAAAACTCAAAATCGATTAACCATACCCCAAGAAATTCACAATCAAACATTACAAATCATGTTACTCAATTCACAAAGAAACCGAGTATCAAAATTCAAAGACAAGCAAGCATTCTCATCACTCAGTAGATAGTTTACTTAAGTTGGTTCCTCTAAGTGAGTCTTATGTTCACTAGGCCTTAAAGGTGACATCATATAGGGTACCTTGGATAGGGGTCCTGCTCTTTAAGATAACACAAGTTTAACCCTTGTTAGATAAAATGTGTAAAGCAAGATTAAGGATCGTAAGATCACACAGAATGTTTCTCCTGTTAACACCAACTACACGTGCAACGTCTAGTCCCTAACATATTTTTTCACTATTACAAGGTACCTTTACAAGTATTCTTCACTGCCTCTTCAGGCTTACGAGATACTTTTCAACAGCCTTCTTAGAAATTTACAAGGTATTCTTTACACAGACAAGCCTCCTTAGGCTAAAAATAAAGAATGGTAGGAAGAAAGATAAACTATGTTGTAAGCATACAAAGTGTGAATACATAAAATGAGTAGCATAGGTTTTTCAGAGAAGGTTAAAATCAAAACTCGTTTGAGATGAACAACTCAAAGAATGAAAATGAATGAAAGAATTAAAGAGTCAGAGTAGATGAAATGGTGGCGCGTAGGCTCTTATTCAAAGTTCTCTACCTCTTTCAGTCTTTATTCTTTTTTTTTGTAGGATGTAACATCCTAATTCCCAAAACTCAGGAATTATGCTCGTTGGAAGCATAAGTCCCAGATTTAGAGAATTATTTTCGCGACATTAACGATATCAGTAACATAATTTAAAACTTGCTTAACTAAATCCAACCTTTAATTAAACATAATTTGAGTGTCTAAATACATAAGCATAACATGGACATTACAATACATGTGTCCTAGCTAAGCGAAAATAACAAGAGAAACACATGTACAAAATATCCATACAAATGAATGTACATCCATGGTATCTCAAAATATAATTAAAACCAAGGGCTCCAAAGCCAAATGAAACACTAAGCTCCAATTGTGCCATAGTCCTCAATGACCTGCCTCGGGATCTAAAATATAACTGACAAACATGGGGTGAGACTAATGCCTCAGTGAGTAAAGCTAAGCATGCATGTGTAGGGTACAACCGAATGACATGCAACAATAATATCATGACATGGAAATGAACTTGCTTCACATAAACAATGATAACTTGAAAGTTGATTTAGCATGAACTTTTAACCCAGCAGTAGGGGTCTTATCACTTTCCTGCAGCTAGAATTGAGCTTAGACTATAAGGGATATCTCCCCTTGGGACATAAAGTCATCGTCATTACCTGACGACCGAAGCCTAGTTTTAGCATTAACCTGATGGTCCTAGACCCGTGATGGTCGTAGCCTAACATGATTTTTCTTATCTCTTGAGTTATTTGGTAACATGTTATATGAATGGTTTTACTTGAAATGAGCATGTCCATGAAGAATACATTTTTCTTAGCAATGAACATGAGCATGAGCAGTTATAGCAATAAAACCTAACCTAGGTTTCCAATTTCATAATAGAACCTAAACGGGGAATAATATCCAAGGAATACAATACAACCACTTGTAATCAATTATCAAGAAACAAGTTCATTCACAAGCAAAGAGAAAGAAAATAAGAGAGATTAGGGTTCATGAAAGGATTTCACACAAGAAGAGGTGAAGTGTGTGAGCTCTACTCACCTCAAGGGAACACAAAGAGAAAAGGGAAATGAGTGGAGGGGGTTGGGATGAGCAATCCTTGGCTTCATCTTCCTTCTTTAAGCTTCCAGAGTTCCTTTCTCTCTAGGGTTCTCTCTCTAGAAGTGAAAGAATGGAAGGTAATGAGAAAAAGAGCTAAAACCATGTTTTTGAAGTCCAGCTCTCTCAGGCTCGCTTGAGTGAGAGTGAGCGAGAAAAGGAGGGCTATCTGGAGTGGAAATTTCGCTCAGTCACGCTTGAGCGAGAAAACCAAAACAAATTTCCGTGTTTCTGCTGATATTCTCGCTCGGGTGAGGGATTTATCGCTCGAGATAGAATGAGCCTATTTGGAGGTGAAAATGAGGCTGAAATACTATCATATAGCATATCAAACTGAAGCCCCGGATCTTAGCTTTCTAATTCAAGTGGAATCACCTCAATTAGACACCTATAACTCTAGATATTATCGAATTTGTGTACCAAGGTCATTAGGCTTAAAACCCAAAATTAAGCAACAACCCTTGGTTCAAGCCCAACGAGGCACACTTCACGTGAACCATGATGTAAATCATCAATTTACTTCAACATGGCTAAGGTTAAGGGTTCTAAGTGTCCATACACCCTTCTACCACATACTCTTATACAGTTAATAATTCAACATATAGAAAGGATAATATTCCACAACGGGTAAAAAGGTTCACATTTCCCATCGTTTAAAACGTCATTTATTTCAAAGTCAACTAATTTAAAATAGAAATAGCAGTCAACGGTTTTCAAAATACTTAAGCATCGGAATCACAAGTATCCACCTCAAAATATCCTACTAGCCATATAAGGCACTTCAAACAGTTTACAAATCTCTTCCTAACTAGAAATATAAAGTAAACATCCTCCAAAATATGCCCTGATGTCACATGTATCAGAGCGACTCTCCCTTCAATCAATACTCGACACCAGTCGTGTCATCATCATCACCTGTAAAATTAACCACAGTGTAACGGTGAGGAAAAGAATACCAACTCATACATACACATAGGAGGCTACCCTATCCTCACCCACATACAATCATCATTATCATCAAGTAATCACATACTCATATCATCTTATATTCCTTATTCATCAAGTTATTTTCCTCATCATAGTTATATTAGTCTCACTTTACTATCATCAAGCACATTCTCTTACTCAACACATATTGTCATATCATCAATAATTCTCATAACGTCATAATATAATTCGTAATCATCATTAAATACAATGTATATTCATCTATCATCTTGCACACCAAAACATCATCAACATCATCCTAAGGATCATGACTTGGAACTCCGCACAATGGCGCACCTCGTCAATCCCCTTAGTTGTTACTGATGATGGCCCTACCGTTAAACACCACACAAGCCGGTAAGTTGTACATCGCCCCACTCTAGGCTTGTACAGAGACATCCGCCCCACGTGTTAAGCCCTACCGTTGCGCCCCTATTTAGGCCGGTAAGTTGCACCTCACCCCACTCTAGGTTTGTGCACGAATGTCCCCCACCATGGTTTCTGCACTCCGCCCCTATTTAGGCTTGTACAGTCCACCTCCCTGAGTTGCACTTCACCCCTCACTGGGCTTGTGCATCTCAATTACAATTACCTCCCTGAGTTACACTCCACCCCTCACTGGGCTTGTGCATCTCAAGTACAACACCTCATATTCTCAATGCATAATCATCATAACACACCTCAGATGTTCAATGCATCATTACATCATCATTATCACATAGCCCTTATGCTCAACGCATTAATATATCATCATCATTATAACACACATCATCAATCATTATTATCATCATCATCGATCATCATCATCATAAATCATCATGAGCTCAATGCATCAACATATAAACATCACACCTCACATACCTCATACACTCAATACATCAATACATCGTCATCATACATCTTAACCATATAGACATCTAACATCAAGGGAGATATTAATATCATCATACTCAAACCACAATCAATACACTTTAAACATCCATTTAAATCTCTCAATTTCACAAAATAATACTTATATTAATTACATATCAATCTTAATTTCATGTGTTAAGGAAAACCATACTCACTCTGAAAAGAACTCATCACAATCACATCAAAAAAAGAAATTCTGCGAGCTGCGCTTCAACCTGTGCTGCAGCGCAACCTGCAACGCAGACTCCAGAGGGCCACGCTTAAACTTGCGCTACAACGCAAGTTGCAGCGCAGGTTACGTAGAACGCGTCTGTTCTACATTTTACCCCTTTTTCTCCCCTTCTTCAATCCCTACTCAATCCTCATCGTTTATACTTTGATCCAACATGTTTTTATCAAACAATTCAAGGAAATGATCAATCTTTAACACGATTATACAATTATTCAATCAAAACCCCAAATCATCAAACCCCTAATTACCCCTTTTCATTATTCTCAATAACCTCTTCAATTTCACCCAAGAGTTCATCAAGATTCATCAAATCAATCATCAATCAATAGTTTTCATCATCCATTCTCAAGATAACACATACCAATACGAATTTAAAGTCTTAAATTACTACCCAAGCACCCCCCACATGCACATACAAGCAGCACCCTCTCCCCCACCGTACCTTAAGTGAAGATCGAACAACAGCAAGGAAGACTCTTTCTTGGTTCTTGATGATTACTCTGTAGCAACCTCTTCTTGAGACGTTGCTTCTCCCCTCATTAGTGTTTCGCTCTCTGACGATTTGAAGAATAAGGATTAGGGTGAACTAAGAACCCCTCTTAAATAAATACTTAATTGGGCTAGGCCTACTCTCAACCCACTTATCCTCTTATTAATTTGAAATAGCATTATTAATAAAATAACTAATACTACTAATACTATTATTTATTTACTTCTCTTATTTTATTAATTTTATTTTATTTAATAAAATTTGGGATGTTACAACGTGGAGCGACGGTCATATGTGAGAGGTCGTTGGATATCTTATGATCGCGACGCGATCAACACTTTCTTAGGCAGACCTGGACCGGATGATGAGAGGATGATGGTGTGCCAATATCATGAATTGATGAACGAGGTCGACATTAATGGCAATGTTGTATTGGATACTAAAACTGCTAAGTATTTATGCTTACAGGGGTGCACCTTTGAGGTTGATGCTTATAGGCAGGATGCTAGGATCTTCAGGAGGGACCTAAAAAGCATTTCTCGGATGTGGACGGTCCTGGTATTGGCTAACATCAAGCCAACTAACCATGTGTCCGACATTATCATTGAGACAACACATTTCATCTACCGTATCCTGACAGCACATGACATTGATATTGCGAAGGTAATATCTCACAGGATATTCCTTACGACTTCATCTGTTGGACGTCGCAGTGCACGATCCAGGATCCGCTTAGGGTTCCCTGCCCTTATCACACTGCCCTATGCAGATCCCGGGGGATTGAGGTATTTCCCTACCGAGCCTATTAGGACCCCTATGACTAAGGGGTACATTGAGGCTAACTGCTTTCCGGAGGAGGACGACGAGCCCCCGCAGCCGCCACCACCACAGCCACACCGCAGCCGCAGCAGCACCCACCACCTGACGAACCTATTCCCTTTTGGGCGGAGCATCTGTTTCATCAGAACTCCACCCTCTACAGAGGAATAGTTCATCTCTAAGACTATTGGTACCAGATCAGACCCCTACCCAGGCATGCACCCAGACCAGTTCAGAGATTATTTGTAGTGGCCTAGGGAAAGGCCTGTTGTTCCGGGAGAGGGAGGAGCTGCTGCAGATGGAGCAGATGACATGGAGGACGAGGATTGATTTGATGTTTTTCTTTTCTTTTTCCTTTTTCCTTTTTCCTTTTTTTATTTTATTTTCATTTTATTTTCTTCCATTGGATCTGTACTATATTTAATACTATTAACTCACTCCTTTTATGCAGTATAGATTCCGGTATGCTTATTGTTGCGTAGGATTTATTTTTAGATTTTTTTTTTATTTTTAGGATTTAGAAATAGGGATTTAAGGAATTCAGTTTCAAATTCTTAAAACTAGGCAGTCTAACTAACTAAACTAGGAAATAAAAAGGAATTTTGTGATTGAATCCATAATCAGTTAGGATTAGGATATTATGCAGGAAAATAAAATTAGAGTAGTTAATTAATTTCAATAAGTGATTTCATCAAGGACATTAGCCAAAAAGTCGGTGAGTTGTGAGACCAAACACTTTTACTGAGAGTTTTCAACCGTTGCTTGTCAACTGCTATTGCTTGAGTTTTTGGATTTTATTCTGCACATGAAAAACATGGAAATGATTAAGGCAACTTGTACTTATGAAATAATTGCTCAGTGCCAAAAAGCCTACCCTTGAAACATTTTCCAATTTTTTTGGTAACCCATTTGAGATTTAATATTTTCTTTCTTATGCACCCCAGCCAGATTGATATCAATATCATGTCCCTTATACACTTGTGATAGAGAGATTAAGTGCAGTTCTGACAAAATGAGTAGTTAATTGGAGAAATACAAAAAGCAGGCACAAGCAAGCAAAGTGAGTCACTCCCTCAAGAATATAAAAAGAAAAATAAAAAGTGAATGAAAAAGGGAGTGAATCACCAAATAAAGAAAAGAGGCCAGCTGAATAATGCAAGTCAAGAATGCAATGGAGAATTGAGTGAAAGTTCAAGAAAAAGAAAAATTCAAAAATGCTCTCTATTCCAGTGTTTCTTTGCAAATCCAGAAAAACCATGAGTTCTTGATAGCCCAGCCTTATTACAACCCAAGAAAGACCTTTTGATCCATGATTTACCATGTGCATGATTATTAACCAGAAACAACTATCAATTTTAGTTGCTCAACTGCCATGAAAAATTTGAGGGAAACACTTAACCGTGAGCATGAGAGAATTCCTTGACTTATCACTTATTATTTTGATGACTACTTTTGAAAAAGTTTGAATGTATTTTTATCCTGTTCTGATTGAGTGTTGGAAACATCACTTAATTCTGATTATCAATCTGAAATTTGGAAAGCGGCAGCTGCCTAATAAGATATGATGAAATTATTTCCTTACTAGTGAGAACCATGAATGGGGATTGAATTCATCTGATTGCAGAAGGTTCTCTTGCTTGAAGACAAGCAATAAGCTAAGTTGGGGGAAATTTGATAAGTGTTAAATTAATGTAAAAATCATACTTAATTTCAATACTTATTAAGGGCGAAATGGTAAATTTATACCCCAATTGATCCCTTTTTGGCTAAAAGTGTGATCCTGTAATTATTTAAATCAAATTTGAATTTGATGCTATTTTGATAAAGATTCTGTTGATTTTTGTAGATAAAGATTAACTTCAAATCCAGCATCAAGATAGCAGCAAATAAGGATAGGATCAACACATGATAAGCTTAAAAAGGAAGAAAATCAGGAAAGCAGATACAGAGATCTGCACTCCACCTGCGCTGAGCGCAAGTGGAACGCAGAATTAGAAATTCACCACTGTTTCCTGTGCTGAGCGCAGATCTGAGCGCAGGAACACGAAAACCTAATATTTTATGGGCCAAGAAAGGTTCAACAGGCTTTCCAAAAGTTCTATTTAAAGGATCTTTAGCAAGATCAAAATGAAGAGACGGCGGAGTAGATCTGGAGATAGAGAAAAGTGTGACAGTCTCTCAATTGGTTTGTAATGGCTACCATGAGTAGCTAAACTCTCCCATAGGATTGAATGTAGTCGATTCAATCCCCATTGTATTTGGATTCTCTTTGTTATCTAAGGATCTCTATTTTTATAATATATTGGTGTTTTTACTCTGTTCTTAATGCTTAGCTTTCGCCTTTGTGCCGGAGTTATGATATGATTTTATGGGGCGCACTGGGAGGCGGTTTTCTGAAATCAAGAGCGAGTTATTGGGAGCCTAGGAATATGGATCTTGAATTCTGATTTGGGTAAGATCACTCTGTAGGTTGAATGCCTAGGAATAGGGTTTAATTTATGGATAGCTATTAACAATTGATCTTAATGCTAGGATTAATTTGTTAAATTGCCAAGGAATTGTGATTTAGGGAATTAGTTCTAAGGATTTCATAGTTGAGGGATCTTTATGAATGACATTTATTTGGGCTTCAATAATTATAATTATAAATTCTTAGATTTCATTGGTTCCAAATACACGAAGGGTGCGATAGACGAAGTTCAATCCTAGTTCCAGTAATTTGCTCAACCTCATCTCATTATTTTATTTACTATTGCAATCTACACAAACAACCATCTTCCCATACTTGATAAGTGTGACCACTAAAATTTATATTGTACCGTTCCTTGTGGATACGACAACTCTCTTACTACTATTATACTGCTACGATATTGATACGCTTGCCAAGATCTCAACAGCCATAGTCCTCAATGACCTTCTTGGGGATCTAAAATATAACCAACAAACATGGGGTGAGACTAATGCCTCAGTGAGTAAAGCTAAGCATGCATGTGTAGGGTACAACCGAATGGCATGCAACAATAATATCATGACATGGAAATGAACTTGCTTCACATAAACAATGATAACTTGAAACTTGATTTAACATGAACTGCTAACCCAATAGTATGGGTCTTATCACTTTCCTGCAGCTAGACCTTAACTCAGACTACAAGGGATATCTCCCTTAAGGACATAAAGTCGCTGTCGTTACCTGATGGCCAAAGCCTAGTTTTAGCATTAACCTAATGGTCCTAGACCTGTGATGGTCGAAGCCTAACATGATTTTTCTTGTCTCTTGAGTTATTTTGTAACATGATAAATTAATGGTTTTACTTGAAAAGAGCATGAACCATGAAGAATACATTTTTCTTAGCATGAACATGAGCATGAGTAGTTATAACAATAAATCCTAACCTATGTTTCCATTTCATAATAGAACCTAAATATGGAATAATCTCTAAGACATACAACCATTTGTAATCAACAATCAAGCAACTAGTTCATTCACAAGCAAAGAGAAATGGAATAAGAGATATTAGGGTTCATGAGAGGATTTCACACAAGAAGAGGTGAAGTGTGTGAGATCCACTCACCTCAAGGGAACTCAAAGAGAAAAAGGGAATAAGTGGAGGGGGTCGGGATGAGCAATCCTTGGCTTCCTCTTCCTTCTCTAAGCTCCCAGTGCGCCTTTCTCTCTCCATGGTTCTCTCTCTCTCTCTCTCTAAAAGTGAAAGAATGGAAGGAAATGAGAAAAGGGAGCTCAAAATCATGTTTTTATGAAGTCCAGCTCGCTCGCTCTCGCTCAGGCTCTCTCGATTGAGAGTGAATGAGAAATAGAGGGCACTCTGGAGTGGAAATTTCGCTCTGTCTCGCTTGAGTGAGAAAACCAGAACAAATTTCTCTGTTTCTGCTGATATTATTGATCGGGCGAGGGATTTCTCACTCGAGCGGGAATGAGCCTGTTTAGAGGTGCAAATGTGGCCGGAACACTATCAAGTAGCATATCAAACTGAAGCCCCGGATCTTAGATTACTAATGCAAGTGGAATCACCTCAATTGGACACCTATAACTCTATAGATTATCGGATTAGTGCACCAAGGTCATTAGGCTTAAAACCCAAAATTAAGCAACAACCTTGGTTGAAGCCCAATAGGGGCACACTTCATGTGAACCATGATGTAAATCATCAATTCACTTCAATAAGGCTAAGGTTTAGGGTTCTAAGATTATCTTTAGTGGGAGTTGCTCTAAGTGTCCATGAGACTATGCTCCTCTACTCTCCCTGTTCCTTTCCATAAAATCATCTTTCTATCCTGATTACTTGAGTCTACGTCTCTCTTCTTTCCTTCTCGCCAATTCGTTTAAGCTTAGCTCCTCCCATCTCAATCTAATTCCTTAGTTCTAATGTCTCTACTTCCTTCCTCACTTTTTCACCATGCTAGCCTGTCCACCACAAGGTGGGACTCCTTCTAAGTTAACTCTACAGTCGTGTTGGACTTGATACTTGGTTTTTCCCTTTTTAATTCTCTTAAAATTCAAAACTCTTAACCAATCCCCTAACCCTTGTCTTATTTTCCCCCCAAACCCCTAAGTCCTCATTTTACTTCTAGCTTCCTTCTTGCGTTGGGATTCACAGCCTAATACTTCCGTTGTAGGCTCTAGGTCCTGATTTTTGGGAAGTGACATAGGCTCCTCTAGATGTAGTTCTTGTGATGATATCTCTTAGCACTTAATGTATGAAGTTGCTCGTTGTCCTTTCTATAGTTGCAACAGTGTACAGTGGACAGACCAAGATGCTTTTGCGCGGTACAACTTTCCCTTTTTCTGATATCCTTTTTGCTTCCATGTATATCATGCTTTCTACTATAAAATGAATTTTGCATTATTTCTTCAATGAGAGAACTTGCAATATGAGTCAAGGATAATTTGAATTGGATTTAGATTAAGGTAGCTTAGAATATTCTTCATAGTTATCTTCATGTAGGGTTTGAACTTTTGGTTGCAGAGTCTGATACTTTAGTCTAATGAAGTCTTCAGACTATGACGTTCTTCAATCTGTCAGAGTACTTTATCTTGACATCAAACCTTTTTAAGACCTTGTAGTTATGCACTTCAGACTTTGTTAGAACTTCAGACTTATAAAAATTCTTCTAGTTGTTATCATTCAAAACTTGGAGATTTCAGACTATGACTTAGTCATTTCCAACAATCTCCCATTTTTATGATGACAACTGACTTGGAATTTTATTGAGTCTTAAAGGTAAGCAACACAAATTAATAATAACATTAATGATTAAGTGATACTCCCCCTGAGAGGTTGCTTTGATTCATTATTGTTTTCTCCCCTTTTACTGTTGTCTACATTTATGCACAACTTAAAAAAATCTCATTTCTTGTTTCTTATTTGTACCATTTCACCGTTGTCAATATTTCTACACAACTTAAAAAAGTCTTCATTTCTTGTTTCTTCTCCCCCTTTGTCATATCAAAAAGGGAAAACAAAGGATAAATGATAGATAGGGAACATGGTATGCAAAAATGCAACAAAAGTAAAACAAAAAAATTGAGGCATAAGAAAACAACAAATTTTCATTAATAACAATGGATATTACATTAATCATCATCAGGCCAAATAGAATTTCTAAGGAACTCACTCACCCTATTTTGAATAATGTCCAACATGGAAAGTTGAGACACCTAAAGCCTATTAAGACTATAAGTCCTGAGGTCTTGCTACTTTAGGTGACTAAGATTTTGCCTCCTAATAATCTCCTTTTGGTTTCTAAGAATTGCTTCCTGGTCCATAAGAATCTTCATCAGCCCTCTTCTCTTGTTATGCCTAGCCCTACAGTTGTGTGCTTCTTCAGCTCTTAACCGCTACAGTACATAATCAGATTCATTAAAGTAAAGGGCAAGGGAAACTACATAAATGGGGGGCAATGGAATTTGGAGGAATGAAGAAAAGAATAAAAAGCATAAAATGACGGGGTAAACAATATACAAAAAAGATCAGACTCAAGAATACTAACTCTAGGGGATTAAGGGGAAAATGTGGGTATGATATGGTGAGGTTGAAAACGAGCTCCGTACTTAAACAAACAAACTTAAAAGTTGTTTGTAATTGGAGTTGACAAAGAATAAAGAACAAAAAAGGGTGATAAACAAAAACCACGTCGGGAAAGAGGGATGAGAACCAACTATGGAATTTGACAAGTATTGGTAAAAGAAATGTTAGGAAAAATAGGTGACAAATATAAAAGGGTAAGGAATGAGAGGATGGGGGTACAAGAAGTGATATTGGACCTTGAAGCTCTGGGATGATCAACCTTGATCTTCATCAGCCTTTTGTTGCTTGTTCTGATATGTTTCTTGTAAATATTATCTTCATTCTTCTTCAGACCAATACTAGTTAACCTCCTTTCAAACTCAAGGAAGGTTAGCATTTTTTTCTTCCTCAAGACTGGTTGGATGGTACTTGTCATGTACTTCAATTGGAAAAACCTTGTGTTGAGGATTTAGAGGCTCACCAATCCTGATAGTCTTTCTAGAGTTGTGATCATAATTGAGTCTTCTGTTCATAGTAGCCTCCAATATGTCTAGAATTATGCCAACATAGATTTTCTTGTAAGTTCTTATGTTGAAAATAATCTCAGAACACTTTTCTCATTTGCTTCTTCTTCTTCTTCTTCTTCTTCTTCTTCTCCTCCTCCTCCTCCTCCTCCTCCTCCTCCTCCTCCTCCTTCTATTCATCAACATTCTTCTCCTTTTCAACAAGCTTTCTTCTTCAACAACATCAATAATTGTGCCAACATCGTCCATGGAAACTTCAGTGAATGAGACATTCTCTATCTCCTTGAACCTGAAGGGGTAGTTGGGAATTCTTTCAGATAAAAATCCTTAGAACCAGCAGCCTCTTGAGAGGCTAGACACACTCAACAAATTTTTTTTAGCTTCAGCTCCCCCTTTAGCTTCAGCCTTTTCCTTCTGTACTTGCCCTTCTTCTTCTTTATCAAGGTCTTCAGCAAGTCGCGTGTTAGATTCAATCTCATCAACAGTTTGAATCTTAGGTTTCCTGCCTAGCCTTTTCTTTCTAGGAATGGCTTTTGGTGGAATAAAAGCTTTAGTATCAAATGCTCGAGGTTGTGACTCTACTGGCTCAGAATCATAGGTATGTGATTGATGTCATATTCAACCAAAATTTAAGATATAAAGTGCAGTAAAAAGGTGATCAGCCCTAGTCGTCTCCTTAGAACCTCAATACCAATTCAGAAACATCACAATTAAACTCACACACAAGGGAGATTTGTTTGTTTTAGATTTCATATATAAAGTGAATCAAATCCAAACAATTCAAATTAAGAAACAGTAATTGGAACATATCAATTCTATGAATTTATTAAAAAAAGATCAATCAAAGATCAAAATGATAGGTTTAGATTCCTACTCAATCCTTTGTTCAATTAGAATTAATTATTTAAGCACTAATAAAACTCGAATTTGTTTCTTGAATAAAGATATTCACATGTTCATCAATTCGGGTTTAGCGATTAAAGAAATCTTCAAATCCTAATTGACTATTAAATTCGAAATTCAATTGAATATTAAGAATCAAGCATTCTTTATTAAATCCTAATCCCTAATCACAAATTGAAGCAATTTGTAATTATGTCTCTATGTTATTTGAATAGGAAGAAAATTATATTCAAAATTGAATTAAGGCATTCAAATTCAAATTTAATTTTAAAAAACCTAGAGATGAGGAATTAAGAGAATAGAAGGATTTAACAAAAATCAAAACGAAATTGATGCAAGCCATCCTCAAGATTCAATTATGATACATCCAGAGAATCAATCCAAGAACTTAGCCTTCCATGGAGGAAGAGGAAAATCCAAAAATTCAAAAGTAGGAAAAAACATATTAAGGCAAGGAAGTAGAAAGAACCTTGAAAAATATGGAAAGTGTTCCTCCATAAGGTATATAATCACTCTATTTATACTAATTACTCCTAAATATATAATTTGACTCTGACTGGGCCCTAATTAACTAGGTGGCAGGCCCAATAAAACTAATATAACATTAAAAACAATTCGGTTTCCATTGGCAACATCAGTAGACAAACTTGAAAGCAGAATATATCTCAGGTATGAACTCCAAATGGTATCACGCGACAAATCAATATGAACCCCTGAATCTTAGCTTTCTAATGCCATTAGAATAACCTTGAAAATCCACCTACAACTCATGTTATGGACAGAAAAGTACACGTAGGTTATTGGGCTAAAAAAAAAAAATCAGAAATTAAGTCAACAAGGTAAATTCCATGTAAACAGTTAAATTATCATCATTATAGCCCAATTTAGCCAATACTAAGGGTGCTAAGTGCGTATAAAATATGTTCATCAGTATTATAGTAGTTGCCTCTGTCTGTGGCTCTACTAGCTTAGCCTCAGGAGTGGGTCTTATAGTAGTTTCCACTTCACACTTTGACCCCTTAACAACTGTCGCCACCCTTGGCTCAGGTTCCTCTTTAAACTTATGCTTAATGTTAAGCTTTGGTCTGAAGGTCTTGGTAGTGTTGTTCTTAGCACTTATTTTGTAACATCCCAAAATTCAAGAATCTAGAATTAATTATGATTAAAACACCTTGTAATGTATTTTGATGACGACAATTATAAACAAAAATAAAGTTTTAAAATAGTGATAATAATAATGTTAAGAAATAGGTTAAATATGAGTTATAATAAGTTAAATAATGAGTTATCAGGTGGGGTAATATAGTTATAAAGATAAACAATTCCAGAGAGAGTGATTTTCGCTCACACACCAAGCTGCCAGCCGCTAACTCGAAATTGAAGATTCGTTCACCGTCAGATCGAACTGAAATTTTTACAGTAGGTTTCAAGACATCTGGTTTTTCAATAGGAACGGCTGAGTTATTGATGTTGAAGTCTAAGTTGTGCGATATGCAGCTCACACTGTAGTGCTGATTTTGGAAATTTTTGCTTCAGCGAAAATGACAGTAAAATTTCATAGAAGAAGAGGATGTATGATCTAGAAACAAATTATTGAAAATGGTTTCAGGAAGAAGAAAGGAGAGGAAAAGGTTGGGTCCACCCTGTAGATTTGGACTGGAAACATGCTAGGATATTGATTCATTTTTTGAAAATTTTTGCTGAAGGCCTCTTTGCATGTGACATCAAACCATTGCTTTCATGAAATTGCATTAATACACTCTGAGTTGGTAACATTGAGTAACAATCATCCTGAATCCTTTGGGCGCATGGTCTTGTCAATGAGGGAAAAGTTCTATAAATATTGGGGAAATGATGAAAGATCAAATCCACTTTGTTTGTTGCTGTTGTGTTAGAACCCTCGATATAAACTAGATTATGTCACTTGGAGCTTAAGGGAGATATGCAACAATGATCTAGGGCTAGTATGACTACTTTGGTTAAGGAATCCTTGGATGAATTGTACAATTTTTACTCAAAAGGTATTTCTGAAATCAAAGAAAGTGAAGTTTGTGGAGATTCTTCAAAGAGAGTAGCATCATATGAGACACATAGAGGATTACCTAGTTTCAAGGGTGCTTTTGTGAATAGGGTGGAAGTTTGGAAACAAAACAGAAGAGAGTCAGAAACTAATTTAAAGAAGACAGATCTTGAACGATATCTGATAGAGGACACAATAGATGGTGAGAATGATGACTTTAATATCTTGGGGTGGTGGAAAGCAAATTCTTCAAAGTATAGGATCCTTTCTGCAATTGCTCGTGATGTATTGGTTGTTCCGGTTTCTACTGTGGCTTCTGAGTCATGCTTCAGTACAAGTGGGCGTGTTCTTGATGTTTTTCCACAACTCTTTGTCTCCTAAAATGAGTGAAGCCCATTTGCACTCAAAATTGGTTGTGCCCTGTTGGCCTCAAATTTGATGAGCAAGATTTTGATCAATTTGATAGCACTGAAAAGATTATTGATGGTGAGTTCATTTCTATTTCTATTATTGGTTAATTTATTCATTTTTTCCATTTGATATAAACTGTTTTTTATTTTGTAGATGTTTTCACTAAAACTCTGGAGCCACAAGGAGTGAATGACAAGCAGCAAGTTATGAACATTGACTGATAGACAATCCAGCAACAATTTTGTGGGTAGCTAAACATTTATATTAATATTTTTTTTTTATTTAAAATCCTGGAAGGCTTGTTCAGATATATAGGCAGTGGGAGTATATAGGGTAGTCAAAATAGTTGCAGTTCTTTTTTTGTATGTAGCTGCAGTATTTGGGCATCAATATAGCTACAGTTCTTTTTTATGTAGCTGCAACTTTTACAGATATTGGTATATTTTGGTGGTGTAGAGAGGCTAGAAGGACTTAGAAAAGTGGGAATTAGGAATATATTGGTATATTTTGGCGGTATATTTTTACAAAAAGTGCACTTAATGATATTGAAGTATGATTGGATTTTGAATTTTTAACTACTGTTTTCAATTTCATTGTTTCCTGGCAGTGCCATGAAGCATGAACAATATTGACTTATTAAGTTATTCTTTTTTTATGTTCCTACCAATCAATTTGACTGGAGAACCATATTGACTTGTTAAGGTTATTCTTTTTTATTGTTCTTTTTTTATGCACTAGAGGCTTCTTGTCTCATCATGAAAATATCATCTTAAATTTATCAATTGTTTCTTCTCAATTTTAATCATAGTTTGGGTCAACCTGGCCCATCTTCTTATTAGGCTCGGTCTTAGTTTGCTCTTTAGATTATCGGATTGCTTCGGGTTTAAGGGACAGGTTAGGGCCTATAAAATTGGCCCGATCAATATTTAGGGCCGGGTTAGAGCCAAGTACACACAACAGCCCGTCCTAACCCCTCGCTTGTACAACCCCTATTGACAACTGATCTTGTATATGGAGACTTAGGGCCCGTTTGTTGGACAGGATATGATAGGATAGACGAGTTGGATAGCAACACGATAGGATAAAAGCATGATAAACTCTAATCATATCATATGTTTGATGCCACCAGGATAAGAGGCGCATAACATTATTTATCTTATCATACGTTTGAAATGGCATAAATGATGATAAGTTAAGATATAAAAAATATTGATATGACAAAATTACCCTTATTATAAAATTAAATTAATTTTAATTTTTAATTTTTCAATAAAGCATACATGATTAAAAAATTATTTATTTATAAAAATATTTAATTTAATAAAAAAGAGGAGAGAGGGAGGATAGAGAGAGGAGAGAGAGGAGAACAGAGGAGAGTCTCTCTCTTCTCTCTCTTCTCCTCTCCCTTTCTTCTCTCTCTTTTCCCTCTCTTCCCCCTCTCTCTTCTCTCTCTCTTCTCTTCTCTCCTTTCCCCCTCTCGCTCTCTCTCGCGATAAGAGACAAATTGAGCCATTTTTTATCTCATCCTATCACTCCCTAACTCAACTCCCCCTTAGGATAAGAATTACATAGGATGATAGGGTAAACAACATGATAAGGTGATCATATCCTATTGGTGCAACAAACACCTATAAGTGATAAGATAGGATAAAGTTATCCTATACGGTCTCTTATTGTGTGCCCAAACGCGCCTTAACATACATAGGGTTCGTTTGGTATACATATGAGTAGAATTGATTCTAGAAATGAATGGTTGAGATAGATGATGCACGCTTTACGAAGTATGTTGGATGAAAGTGATTTAAAATCAATTTGCCGAATTGATTCGGATGGTTGGGAATTTTAACCAAACGGGCACGTAATACCTTTCCAATCACTTGTCCCGTGTCTTCCTTTCATTGCCATTCCCACCTAGAATAGCACTACCATAACAGAAAAAAGTGAACAAGTAAAGGCAATTCTGTGAACTACATTGTATGACCCCTTCAGCCACACCCATCTCACAAGAGTCTCCAAGTTCTCAACCCTTGCCAGACCCAAGGCAAACCAAAGTTGTTCTTCCAAAGAAAAAGCCCATGAAATGGTCCACTGGGGTGGCTCCTGGGGAATACGGTGGCCCTCCAACCACCACCACCAAGCTCCGCAAGTACTGGGGTGGTGACGATAAAGACCCTTTGGACTCTGATGACTTTATGTGGAACAAAGACTTCGTGGTTCGTTCAAAAGGTTGATTGAGGAACCTCAACCTCCCACTCAATCCTCTCCTGTAAAGGTCTCAACTTTGATTCACTTTGTTCTCATACTAAGTCATTGACTCATTGCCCATCTGGGTGTCTTTTTTTTACTACTAATGTTGAATTGGTTTATTTTTTTGTTGGAATTTTGGATTGATAGGAAAATTATATGTGGAAAATGTATACTGGCTAATTATGCTTATGATTGCTTTGTGTTTGTGGGTTGTTATTTGATTATTGTGTTTGAATTAAACAAACAGGAGATTCATTATGTCGAATTGAGTTTCATTGATAAACAACTGAATATCCAAATATTGAATTGAATTTCAATAAAGATTTTCACTCATGCAATCACTCCCCAATCCCATTCAACACTGTTAGAAATTCAGTTACTGGCCTAATAGGCCCTAAGCGTTCCAGGGTAGATCATATCTACTTCTCTCGTGTATTCTCCCCTGCTTTACTATGTAACTAATAACAATATTATCTCAACTTATTTGATGTATAATAATTAGATAATTTCCCATTATAGGGGCTATGGATATGGATATGGTCAATCTATCATTTGTGCCCCCACCTTACTTGGGTTTCCAATTCTTTTAAGTAATATATTGAGACCAAGTGAGCAAAGCAATGAAATGGAAGTACTGAACCAAGTTTTACTTAAGTTTACAAAATCATTATGTTGAGTGCCCTACATTTGTGTTTTTTTACATCATGAGACTCTGCCAAGGAAAGGAAAACATATACATTGCATGATTCAGTTTTTAGTAGAAATCGAAATGAAATGAATGAAACTAGATTTAATTCACATAATCATCAATGTGTGGGCACTTCATAATATATTTGAATGGGTAGATTTACTCACAACAGTGATGCCCGTCAAATGTTTTCTAACTTATATTAAACACAATTATGGGTGGAGATGGAAAAAAGTTACTTTTTTTAGCATTTTATTTCCTGTAGTTACTTCGTTCCAATTTTCACATAGGAATCAAAATTACACAACAAATTATTAGGTTTTATATTACTCTTTTTCATTCCTTGGTGACTCAAGAAATTTTGATAGAATACTTAGGTGTTGCTTAATCCATATAGTCAACCCCATGTAGTGAGAAAAAGTCTTGGTTTTTGTTGGTGTTGACTCAAGATATTGTGGTAACTGATTGCAGATTAGTTAAATTTGTTTGATTCCATGAGTTGGTTCTGACATGAATAAAGCTCCTGTGAACAGGAATAGCCTTCTGGGTTTCTAAGCTTGAATAGAGTCATGAGCCTTGGCAGGTTTCATTCTGCAATATTTAAATTCAAATCTTCAAATGTGCTTGCATAATTCTTTTTTCTTCTGTTCTTTCTTTATCTATAAACTTATTTGAATTATGAACTGCAGTTTGGAAGTTGATTTGAGCAAAGAACTCTCAGCTCCTGCAAATCATAATATATACCAGCAAATTGAGGCAGCAACTGATGTAAGAGATATGTTTTCTTTTCTCTTGATTTTCCCCCTGATCAGATTATTATATCTTGGGTATTTTATGAGTTATGATATATCTTCACTTCAGTATTTATTTTCTTTCTCTATTGAGTAATTGAGTTCTATTTGAAAAAAAAAATTACATAATAGATTATATTGTTTTTCCATTTGATTCATTTCTCTTTTTCCAATTAAATGTTGATCAGGTGATTGAAAGTGAAAGCAAAGGGGGTAAGATGGAAATTGGAAGCAACACTCTGTGAGCAAGAAAAATGGATAGAGCTGCTAAAGCTGCAACAGGAGGCATTGTAAGTAATTTTTGCTATATCACTTTAAAATCCTTTGCCATTTATATCTAATCTTGTAGTTATGAACTGGGGTATATTTTCCAGCTTATTTAACCTAGGAGAATGCAATATTTGTTGCTGTAACATAGAACTCAATCAATGGTTTACTTTTGAACCCAAAACAGAAACTTGACAACCTATGTATCTTTGATAACATCCTTCATGGATCTGATCTTGACTACCTATAGGGTGTGATGTTTCGGGAATTAAGGCAGTCTTGTGAATATCCAGAAGTATTGGCTGCTCGATCCAGGAGCAGTATGATAAGGTACTTATCACCATTGTCTGGTTAGTTTTCCTTTGTTAGAAGTCAAGTAAATATTACCCTTTTTCATTGTAAACATTGATCAAATATCTAATTTTGTTCCAAAACTTATTTGGGTTTTCAGTTAAAGAGCAAGTAAATTGGGCATAGGTGGGGTTGGTCTGGCTTCAGCTTATGTTTCTTATTCTCCTGAGATTGCAGCTCTAGGTACTTCGATTCTCCATACATTTATTAACTTGGTTATTCTGAGTTGGAGATCTTAGGTACTTTCCTATCCTTCACCTATGCTAGCAAATAGCCAAATATGATTAAACTGAGAGCTAAATTCAGCTTAATATACAACCATCAAGTAAACATGGGATATGACTCTGTTCTAGATCAGTTTAACTAAAGTGGTTTTGACTTTTAACAGTTCACTCATTTCATATTTATAAATCATTTTTCCTTTTGAATGACGAATAGTCAATATGTTTGAAGAAGTCTTTATTAATGTGTTTGGGGTTTAGGTTAGGTTAGAGAAACAAAGGTTTCTATAAGGGATAGAAAGAATATGGAGGGAAAGGAAAGGGATGGTAAAATATCTACATTTCCTGCATTTGAAAACTAAATGAGGAATTTAACGGGAATACATCTTTCTCTTGTTTTATTAGGATTGAAAGAGTCAAAAGGAAGAAAATAAATTATTTTTGTAGAAACAACTATTCTGTTCCTTCACCCTAATTCAGAAAGAAGTGGGTTTACCCTCAGATCTCTCTCTCCTCCTCCCTCATAACAGGCACTATTGCACTTTGAAATTATTAAATGTAACTACTTCTGGGGAATAATTAATGTTAAATTGCCATTGAGACACATTGGATAAAATTCACTGTTGTGCTAGTCATCAATTTCTATCCATAAAAACCAAAATTACTGAAGCAAGTATGAGTCAATTGCTAAGATTTCAGAACATCTAGTATCCTTCAGAAGAAAGTTTTAGTGTATGGTAAGGAATCTATCATTTTAAGCAATTTATATATATGTATTTATCACATTTTTTTTTTCAAATATCTACTATTTTTTTTTTTGTAGGAAACTAATAAAATCTTGGATATGCCACATAAAAATTACCAAATAAAATATTATGTAAAGAAAAAAATTAAAGTTATTTATCCTTAAATAATTTAATAAGGTAAATAATCAGGGGAATGGATATAACAAATCCCCTCCAGCCAAAAAGAAATACAAATATATGTATAAAAAAAAGAAATACAAATATATTTTTAATTATTAATTAGGAAAACAAATAAATAATATATTATAATGAAATACTACAACTAATAGTATAACAAATAAAAACATTATTTAATTGTAAAAAAACTGCAATCCAATTAAATCCTTATCACATTTGAGTATTTGACTGTCAGAGCAAAACTCTCACATGTTTAGCCATGGGCTCTTTTGACAGCTCAGAAAAACGCACCAAGACAATATTCTAACCCCATAAGTTGATAAAACCATTGGCCTAAAGATAAAATCAAAACCAAAGTGGAATAAACGGTTACAAAGTTACCTAATTTGTTCCAAGGCTCCAAACCCACCATCACCCTTCACCACCACTAGTATATATATATATATAATTATAAATAACATACAGTGTCAAGTATCACAGAGTCACAAAACCAAACAACTTTCCCAACCCAATTACAAGAAACAAACTTGAAAGGTTCTTGTGCAGCCATGCGTCCACCAGTGAGGAGGGGTCGATTTCAAGCGTGGGTCAAGAAGTGGAGGTATCTAGCAAAGAAGAGGGGTTTTGGGGTTCTTACTATGAAGGCACAATTGTGTCCCCACTTGATGAGAATGGGCGCTACATGGTGCGCTACAAGAACCTTCTTGAAGATGACAAGTCTAAGCCTCTCACAGAGCCAATTTTTCCCAAAGATATTCGACCCAAGCCACCTCGTGTTCGCGTTAAGGAGTACAAGGTGTTATTCCTACGTCAATGCTTTTGATAACGATGGTTGGTGGTGTGGGAAGATCACAAGGCAAAAGAGCAAATCTTACTATTACGTCTACTTCAACACCACAAATGAAGAGATTCTCTACCATACCTCTTGTATCAGGGTTCACCAAGAGTGGGTTAATGGGGACTGGCTCGTGTTCTGAGAGATTTAGTATCAATCACCTCGTTGCCCTTCTTGTCCCTTGAAACCATAGGTTGGGATTTGTAGATTTTCTTTTCTTGTTCATCTTTATGTTATAGATTGGAATTTGGATATGGAGATTTGGGGATATGTTTGTTTGTAGACAGTGGCCTTTAATTTGATATATGTAAGTCGAATTGATAATTGGCAACGGCGATCTGATCAATTCAAGAAGAATAGTGTCTTTCTGTTTCTGTTTCGTTATTTTTTGTGTTTTCTTTTTCCCAATTCTTTGATTGTGTGTGTGGTGGTTCTTGTTTTGTTGTTTTACTGGGGGTGTTATCAATACCAGGGGCTGTTGTTCGGTTTCTTAAAAACTCTCAAGAGAAAAACCTGTAATTGGAGGTGGTTGTATTGTATCATTGGATTGGGTCCACGTCATGAGTACAGATCCTCTCCATTTCCAGATCTCCATTTCCTATCCTTTATTCGTTTCATGACACGTGTCTCTCTATTTATCAGCTGAGATTACACTCTTATAATTCAATTTAAAGTAAAAAGTAAAAAAAAAAAAGAAATGGGATTATATATACGCATGAAACCGGAACGAAAAAAAAAAGAGAAACTTCAAATCAAACATGGCCAAGATACAAGATTGTTTTTCTTGACTGAGATTATAAAAAAAAATTAAAATAGAAAAAAAATCAAAACATTCTCTTGGGATAGAACTTAATTGCTGTAATTTATAGAATGCATATGCTCAATGGTCATCTCCAGGATGTCGGAGGAAAAACACAAGCTTCAAAAGGATAGTGAAAATTAGGACTTTCGTATTGTCACTGTGATAGAGAAAATGGAAGGAATGGTGATGGTGAAAGAGGGGAGTGGGGTGAGTGTGATGATGAATGATGATCAAGCTTTTCAGACAATAGTAGCGGCAGGACGACATCAAGGGGAGGTAGAAATCTTTTTCTGTTTTGAACACGGTGGTGCCACACGGCGGATGCACGACGGCGTCGAGGGGAGGGTGGTGGCGGTCGCTGAGGCAGAAATCTTTTTCTCTGTTTTGGACATAGTGGCGCTACATGGCGGAATGCACAACGACATGGCGGGGAGGGTTGTGCCGTGGTGGTGAAGTCTGCAGTCTGGACGTAATGGAGATGCTTCTCTAATTCTCTTATTTCCTTTCTTTCTCGCTATGGCTGAATCCGAACGTCGACCAATTTTTTTTTTCAAATTTAAAATTGTATTACCTAAATAAAATCTCAGCCGTTGGTTATTGTTAAAGACATGTGTCAGCAGGGAACAAAGGAAATGGAATTCTCCATTTCTCAGGAAATGGAGAGGATTCAAACGCCCACGTCATAGTTTTTTTTTTTTTTTATCTTTTGACCTTTTGTGTTGATGGAGAGATGAGTTATCTCCTATTGGACACGCAAGTCTAAGGCGTTTCTTTGAGCGCCAACGAGGCACGGTAAATGTGTGCGGAAAAAGTGAGTTTATTTGATGGATCAGATCGACCAAACCATGTTTTAATTTAACGAGAAAATAGGGCTTTTTTTTTTTTTTACTTAGTCTTAGTTTTTAGATTCAAAAATCATATTCAGACAAGCCAAGGTGATTTTACATTTTTACCTAACATCTTATTTGTGAATAAAACTCAATTACCACACCTCAAATTAGGGTTTAGAAAATGCCGGTTGCAATCCAAATATGCACTAAATATTGAGCCAAGACAGTATCAATTAGATATAGAATAAGTTTTATTTAAGTCAAGAATTTATTAGATACAATTAATAAAAAATTAATTAAGGTAATAATAAATTAATTTTAATATTTGTTATTATTATTTTAATACATCTTATAATTTTTTATTAATTGTATTTTTTATATATTATGCTTATGTAAGATAATATTAAAATATTAAAATAATTTAATACCAACTTTAATATCTTTTATATGGTTATTTAATATATATATATATATATATATTAAAATTTTAATACTCATTTAATAATATACCATAATTTTTTATTTGCAATTTGCTAACTTCTTGTTAAATAATAATAATAATAATAATAATAATTATTATTATTATTATTATTATTATTATTATTATTATTATTATTGGTGTTTTGGTTGGGGTGATTGTCAGTTTTAAATTTTTTGTTTTAAAATCTCATTTTCACAACAAAACATGTCCAAATAAAAAAAAGATTACAAGTTGAGTTTTAATTATTTTTAAATTTTTTCTTAGTCTTTTTTTTTCAAAACTATAAAAAAAAGGTTATTGATTTTTAATTTGAGTCGTAAAATTTTATTTTAACTTTTCAAAAATCAAAAACTAAAAATTGACAATCACCTCAAACGAGGCCTAACTTACTGGTTTGGTTTTCATTGAAAGAATACTGCCACAATATATTATGACTATCTAAAGTCTAAACAAAATATAATTATGCATTATATTCCATATATTTAAATATGGAAAAGAATAATAATTATTTCACACCTCACTTTGGGTATGAAAAGAATATAAAAGAGAAAATAAAAACAAAAAAGAGAGGAAGTGAAATATGTGTTATGTAATGTGATTGAAAAAAAGGGGAAAAAGAAAAAAAAGGGAAAAAGAGGTGTAGATTGAGATGTAAGAGAGCGAATGATGAGATTTTGGCAAGCGTATCAATGTTTCCACAGGGATTGAAGCTCAAGTATCGAACTACAAAGAATTTATCTAGTTGAATAGAGAATACAGGTGTATCAAGTAACAATTAAAACTCGTGCAGAAAAGTAAACCAGAACAAGTTGAATCAGGTGTTAGAAAAACAATATCAACAAAGTGGTTAGGGGTTGGTTCCTTTCAATTCTCACTCCATGGAATTTAAGAAAATGTTCAACTCAATGACTATGATTCAATTCATAATCCAATTCACTAAGATAGTTTAAACCCAATTCTTTGGTGAATTAACCTTATGTCAACGATCAAGAACTCTAATTCCTTAAGTGAACTCAATAGAGACATGCATTAGTATCAAGAATTGATAAAGATCACACAAGAATTAATTCTTATTCCTAGGTAATTATCTTCTTATGTTACTTACTTCATGCATTGGTTGGTCAAGTCAATGAAGCATTAAGAGTAGAAGGAGGCAATACAATTGGATCACAATTCATTGAATTGAAATAAAATATAAGAATTCACATAGAGTTTGAATCAAAATTCACCAATCCCTAACCTAAGAAATGCAAACTCGGTGAGAGACTCCATAGATCTTAACCCTAATTTTCATTTAGGTTTGGATCTTCAAGAGGAGGAGAGAAAAAGAGAGGATTTATGTTTGTTACAAAACTAAAAAGTAATCGAATGAATGAGTAAAGCTAACTAAAAATATGTATGTAGATGTTGTTTGGTGCGAGCGGGAACACAACAACTCTGGGTGTCCTCACACGCACCATACAGAAGCAAAACTAAGTATTGTCTTGCTCGTGTCCCCACACAGAATGTTGTGATGTCCTCACGCGAGCATTGCAGTAAGCATTCTAACTTTCTATCATACACGCGTTCTCACATAAAGCTCCGACATGATCCACACGGGCCGGCCAAAGGCCAAGCTCCTAAAGCAATGGCTTTAGGCCCCAATATTACATAGGCCTCATAAATTTATATTTATATTAATTATTCTTATACTTAAATTTATATAAATATAGGAATTTATGTATTGTCATCCAATAATGTGTTGTCAACTTGTCATATCAATTAATGAGCTAATAATACATGAGGTGTCAAGCTCATTAAATGACATGGCAACACATCATTGGATGACAGTGTAAAATTAATGTATAGTGATTAAATTCTTAATAAAATTCTCTTTTGATTAAATAATAGGCCTCATATTACTATAAATTTTTCTCATAATTAATAATTATTTTATTAGTTAATTTTTCATATCACTTAATCCTAGTTATAATACATATTTTCTATTATGTAATATAATAAATATTGTAATAGTCAAAATCACTAAAATAATAATATAAACCTTAATTATACATAATAATAATTTAATAATTAATTTTATATCTATTTTTTAAAAAAAATTCAATAAAATTTTAATAATTTTAATAATTGATTTTAGTTAATTATAAAGACTCCATCTCAAAAATTTGCTTTAGGCCTCAACATGTGTTGGACCGGTCCTTACCCACATCAGTATGGTAATGAGTAATCTTCAATTTTGAATTCTCATGACAAAAAAAAAATGACTTCTCATGTGTCCCAAACTCAATGTTTTGTCCCACACCAAGACCTCTAAATTGCTTCTATCATCATTTGCTTCTCTTTCACACAATTCCTATAAAACACCTAATTAATGAGCAATTAAAACAAATAACTAATATTTACTACAATCACCTAGAATAACAAATAAATGCATTTCTAAACATTTTTAACTACAATTTCACACAATTAATAACCTAAACAACAAAAATTACCTACAAATTACCTTATAAATCTACTTATATTGTGGATTCATCGAGGAAAGTGTAAAAAATCAAAATTGTATGAAAAATGATGCGTGGACACTCGTGCACCCAAAGATATGGGAAGTATGAGTATTCACAATTTGGATTGACTAATTTTGAAGAAAAAAAATCCAATTCAATCATATCGATTTGTTACTTGCTTATTCAATCGGTTTCATTTTAAATTTGAATTCACAACAATTTAATCCAATCCAATTAAAATCGGTTTGAATTGGATTATTTTTCGATGTTATGTTATTATTTCGTAAAATATTTATTCAATAATGAAATATACAATAAATAGTAATAGTATAATTTAAAATCTCAAATACCTCAAAAAAATTTAAAAAAATCTCAAATAACTCATCCAATAAATCAATTATTGTAAATTTATGGTTAGCATAGTTTATTTTAAATTAAAGGAAAAAGAGTATAAAAATACCTTGAACATTTGTCTTTTTGTAAATATGTATGCGCTATAACTTTCAATTTGTCTCCATTAATCCTTAAATTCTTATCATTATTGCAATAGATTCTTTCATTAATATCAAATTAAATAATTATTCTAACTGATCTTTATCTTTCAATATTTTGTGTTTCAAATATTAAAAACACCTAAAGAGTAAAATTTAAATTTTTTAATTCTGTCAAATTTTAAGTATATTTAAAATTTTAAAAACGATAAATTACTTGTTATTTAGGTGATTATATATTCTTCTCCCTAAATTAAAAAAAATCTTACGAATGTCATAATTAATATTTTTAAATGATAAATTACTTGTTTATTTGTGTTATGTTTTATTTTGTGATTCTATTAATAATACTTCATTTAAATATTTTTTATATACTTTTACTGAAATTATATTTATAAATATAAATATAGATCCTCTATCACGTTTCAGAATTTCTCATTATTATTATTATTATTATTATTATTATTATTATTATTATTAATAATAATAATAATAATAATAAGAAAAAGGTCAGAGGTGAGTGAGGAGATATTTTGCAAATACCATGTTTGGCAATTGATCTTGTATGTGGAGACTTAACAGACACACAAATACCTTTCCCATCACTTGTTCTATGCTTTCCTTTCACTGCCATACCCGCAGCGCATTATCATAACAGCAAAACAGTGAACTAAGAAATGGCAATTCTGAACTACATTTGCGTGACCTCTTCAGCCACACCCATCTCACCAGAGTCTCCAAGTTCCCAACCCTTGTCAGACCCAAGGCAAACCAGAGTTGTTCTTCCCAAGAAAAAGCCCGAGAAATGGTCCACTGGGGTGGCTCCTGGGGAATACGGTGGCCCTCCAACCACCACCAAGCTCCGCAAGTACTGGGGTGGCGATAAAGACCCTTTGGACTCTGATGACTTTATGTGGAACAAAGAGTTTGTGGGTCGTTTCAAAAGGTTGATTGAGGAACCTCAACCTCCCACTCAATCCTCTCCTGCAAAGGTCTCAACTTTGATTCACTTTGTTCTCATACTCAGTCATTGCTCATCCGGGTGTCCTTTTTTTTACTACTAATGTTGAATTGGTGTCTGTTTTTGGTTGGAATTTTTTATTGATTGGAAAATTATTTGTGGAAGATATGTACTAATACTGGCTAATTATGTTTATGATTGCTTTGTGTTTGTGGGTTGTTACTTGATTATTGGGTTTGAATTGACAAACAAGAGAAACTGATGATGCCTGACTCAATATCCAAATATTGAATTGAGTTTCTGTAAAGATCTTCACTTATGCAACCACTCCCAATCACACTCAACACTGTTAGGTATCTAGTTACTTGGCCTAACAGGCCCTATGTTTTCCAGGGTAGATCAGTTCTACTTCTCTTTGTGTATTCTTCATGCTTTACTATGTAACTAATAGCAATATTATCTCAATTTATTTGATATATAATAATTAGATAATTTCTCGTTATAGTGGCTATGAATATGGATATGGTCAATCCATCATTTGTGCCCCCACCTTACCTGGGTTTACAATTCTTTTAAGTAACATATTGAGACCAAGTGAGCAAAGCAATGAAATTTACTGAACCAGGTTTTACCTAAGTTTACAAATCATTATGTTGAGTGCCCTTGATTTGTGTTTTTACTTCATGAGACTCTGCAAGGAAAGGAAAACATATACATTGGATGATTCAGTTTTTAGTAGAAATGGAAATGAAATTAATGAACTAGATTTAATTCACATAATCATCAATGTGTGGCATTTCATAATATATTTGAATGAGTAGATTTACTCAGCACAGTAATGCCCATCAAATGTTTTCTAACTTATATTAAACACAATTATGGATTGAGATGGAGAACAGTTACTTTTTTTTAGCATTTTTTTCCTTGTAGTTACTTCATTCCAATTTTCACATAGGAATCAGAATTACACAACACAGTAATTGTTTTTTATATTGCATTCTTTTTCATTCCTTGGTGACTCAAGAAATTTTGATTGATAATTGGTTTTTGTTAGAATATTTAGGTGTTGCTTAATCCATATAATCAACCCCATGTGATGAGAAAAAAAAGTCTTGGTTTTTGTTGGCGTTGACTCAAGAAATTGTGGGTAATTGATTGCAGATTAGTTAAATTTGTTTGATTCCATGAGTTGGTTCTGACATGATTAAAGTTCTTGTGAACAGGAAGAGCCTTCTGGGTTTCTAAGTTTAAATAGAGTCATGAGCCTTGACAGGTTTCGTTCTGCAATATTTAAATTCAAATCTTCAAATGTGCTTTCATTATTCCTTTTTCTTTTGTTCTTTTTATCTATAAACTTATTTGAATTATGAACTGCAGTTTGGAAGTTGATTTGAGCAAAGAACTCTCAGCCCCTGCAAATCATAATATACACCAGCAAATTGAGGCAGCAACTGATGTAAGAGATTTTTTTTTCTCTTGATTTTTCCCTGATTCTTATATCTTGTGGATTTTATAAGTTATGATATATCTTCAGTATTTATTTTTCTTTCTCTATGGAGTTCTATTTAAAAAAAAAAGTACATAGTACATTATATTGTTTTTTCCATGTGATTCATTTCTCTTTTTTTCAAATTAAATGTTGGTCAGGTGACTGAAAGTGAAAGCAAAAGGGTAAGATGGAAATTGGCAGCAACACGCCGTGAGCAAGAAAAATGGGATAGAGCTTCCAAAGCTGCAACAGGAGGCAGTGTACGTAATTTTTTGCTATATCACTTTAAATCCTTGCCATTTATATCTAATCTTGTAGTTATGAACTGGATATATTTTCCAGCTTATTTAACCTAGGAGAATGCAATATTTGTTGCTGTAACATAGAACTCAATCAATGGTTTACTTTTGAACCCGAAACAGAAACTTGACAACCTATGTATCTTTGGTAACATCCTTTATAGATCTGATCTTGACTACCTATAGGATGTGATGTTTCGGGAATTAAGGCAGTCTCGTGAAGATCCAGAGGTATTGGCTGCTCGAGCCCAAGAGCAGTATGATAAGGTACTTATCACCATTGTCTGGTTAGTTTTCTTTTGTTGGAAGTCAAGTAAATATTACCCTTTTTCAATGTAACATTGATCTAATATCTAATTTTGTTCTAAAACTTATTTTGGTATTTCAGTTAAAGAACAAGTTGCAAATCCTTACATTGGGCATAGGTGGTGTTGGTCTGGCTTCAGCTTATGTTTCCTATTCTCCTGAGATTGCTGCTAGGTACTTCGATTCTCCATGTATTTATTGACTTTGTTATTCTGAATTGGAGATCTTACTAAATCTTTCCTATTTTTCACCTATGCTAGCAAATATGATTAAACTGAGCTAAATTCAGCTTAATATACAAACCATCCGGTAAACATGGGATACATGACTCTGTTCTAGATCAGTTTAACTAAAGGGGTTTAACAGTTCACTCATTTCATATTTATTATAAATCATTTCTCCTTTTGAACTACGAATAGTCTATATATTTCAAGAAGTCTTTATTAAAGTGTTCGAGGGTTTAGGTTAGGTAGAGAAACATAGGTTTTTATAAGGGATAGAAAGCATATGGAGGGAAAGGAAAGGGATGGTAAAATATCTACATTTCCTGCATTTGAAAACTAAATGAGGAATTGAAAGGGAATACATCTTTCTTTTGTTTTATTAGAATTTAAAGAGTCAGGAAAGAAAAGAAAAAGAAATGCTTTTGTAGAAACAATTATTCCTTTCGTTCACCCTAATTCAGAAAGAAATGGATTTATCCTCATGGAGGGGAGTTGAATAAATAGGTCCTCTTTGTTACCCATGGCTACTAAAAGTTATCTCAGGTTTGTCTATTTTTCTTCCTAGATTCACTGCTGATCTTTGCCCTTACCCCGTTTTTTTTGTTTTATCTCTCCTCCCTCCGAACAGGCACTAATGCACTTTGAAATTATTAAAAGTAACTACTTCTGGGGAATAATTAATGTCAAGTTGCCATTGAGACATATATTGGATAAATTCACACTGTTGTGCGAGTTATCAATTTCTATCCATAAAAACCAAAATTACTGAAGCAAGATAAAGTATGAGTCAATTGCTAAGATTTTAGAACATCTAGTATCCTTCAGAATAAAGTTTTAAGGTTTATTCATTTTCTTAATATATACTTGTCTTTCTTGTATTCAGCTTTGGTGCTGGCTTGCTTGGTTCTTTTGCATATATTCGCATGCTGGGAAGTAGCGTGGACTCACTAAGAACAGATGGTGCAAAGAGCTTTGTCAAGTAATCTATAGATTATAGATATACTGTGCAGAATTTATTTCTTTAGTAGGTGCCTGTTTGATTAGTCAAGTTTGCAGTTTCTAATTTATCTCATTAATATTCCCAAAACATTGTGTCCATGTTGAAGTTTATAGCAACCATATATAATATAGTGGTAAAAGAAAGGTAGAAAAATTAACCTGGGTTCATCTCCTTAACAATGTCATTTAAGTACAGTGACCTCTTCCACAGTTCCACATGATATGCCAAATTGGTGGAAATTGGGTTTCCATCAGTTTGTTCCTTGTTTTTTATTTTAAAAAATGTAGCCATGATTTTTTTGTTTCAATTTTTCACCTTGTTTGTTGGTATAGACAACAAAGGCTTAATGACTTGTTGGATTTTACTTTCAGGGGAGCTGTTGGGCAGCCAAGATTACTGGTTCCTGTTGTATTAGTCATGATTTATAACCGCTGGAATGCGTAAGTCCTCTTCTGATATGCAGTTGGAACAATTATTATTTTGTTGATGAAGGCAATATAATTTGCAAACAAATTTTCTTGACCTTTTTTAAGGGATGACAAGTTTAGGGCTCATTTGATTAATGTTTTCACTTACTACTTTGACACCCCATTTTTGGGGTGTGGAGATGAGAGATAAAAGAAAAAAGGAGGTGTAATTATATGGGTGTGGAAAAATTATAGTTGATTACGAAAATGTCACCTTGCTTTCATTTTATTTCCTGTTTTTAATACAAAATCCTAAAAGCATGAAGCAAAAAAAAGTGATATTTATTATAATACTAGTAAAAACTAAAACATGAAATGGAAACAGAAAAATGAAAATGGAAACCAAAGAGCCCTCTACCTTTTTTACCGACGGCACTTAATGTTTAGACAAGATATCTAAATACCTTAGTTTTGGGTGATGTATTGATTGGATGCCATCTCATGTTTGGTTTACACCAAAACCATGTTTCAAACGTGGTTTTTGTGTAAACCAAACACACACTTTGCCAAGGATTTAGCTCTAATGGCACCTCTTTCTCTTTGAAGAGTGGGGTGAAAATCATTTCCTGCATTCTAGATTTGTTTATATCTTTGACTATGTGTCTCTGAAGTACTGGTATAGCCCTTTGTTTTCACTGCCTAACAAGGCTGTTTGGTTACAGGATTCTCGTTCCAGAATTTGGATCTATGCACTTAGAATTGATACCAATGCTTGTTGGTTTTTTCACTTACAAGATTGCAACTTTCGTTCAAGCTATAGAGGAAGCGATTACCTTACCTGTAAAGAAGACCTAAATTTCAGGAGGGGAAAAAGTATGCCTTCTCATTAGAGTTGGGTTTTTTCTCCAGCATTTTGAGCACATCAATTGTATTTATGTTTTTTATATTTAATAATTTAAATTATATTAATGGACACCTCAAAGTGACACAATCATCTCTCATTCTCTATCAAGTTTTACCAGTACTATATAATAGAAATAAATTATTCTGTATATTCCCTCACATTTAGCAAAAAATTCATATTAAGAGTATATATTTTAGATTTAACTAGATATGTATTGTGGGAGTAAAACTACGATATGACAATATGTGTAAAATATTTTAACACTAACGGCGTATAACTATTAATCATTACTTATTTTAGATATTAGGCTTATTTTACCTTTTGTGTTGGATTTCTTTTCGCATTTATTGCATGTTGTTTGCTTTAATGATTTTTCATATTAAGAATCTTAAATTCTTCAAGGGCCGCATAAATGCTTGTCTTTTTCTTTCCGGCATACAAAATGGCAGGAAAATGATTCAAGGGTGAATTCTTTCATATTCTCCGTAATCGCTATTAGAAATCAAAGATCAAATATGGTTCAGAAAATTGAGTGAAAATTAGAGAAAGAGGAATTTGGTATTGAGCCAAATATTATCATGTCGAAAAGATATTAAAAGAAGAGAGAACTACAATTATTTATAGGAGTAATCCTAAACTAACTAAGGCAGAAAAATACTAACTATGGTAGAAAACTAACTAAAGTAAAAGTAACAGAATTATTCTTTTTTGATTCCCTAAAATAGAATTTGTGATTTCTAACACCTTCTCACAAGTTGATAATTGGTATCAATAGATATCAACTTGAAATCCAATATCTATTAGAAGTATGTTTGTGGCAAAGTTGTGAAACAAAAGAGAATAAAAAAAACGGCAAAATTTACGGTACAAGGGGAAAATAAACTTGCATCGGTACAAGAGGAATCTGAGCCGTTGATTTAATATTTAATGAATTGAGTGGTTGTGATTTAAGAAAGGCAACCCGGTGAAGGACAATTTATTGGTATTTGCTGAATTGGTCCTTGTGAAAGGAAGTATTTATGTATGCAGTATGAGGGTTTTGATAGCCACCCAGGATGAAGAATAATGGTGTGGTGGAAGTGCTAGGTGAAGACAATGTCTAGAAGACGGAAATTTTGAACAATAAGGGCATTTGAAGTGTGTGGTTCGTGAAGTGATAGCAAGGCATATGCGGTCATATTGTGCAGCAATGGCGAGTCCTTTTGTGGTGGTTTGCAGCGTTGGATTAATTTAGTGTGCGACGAGTATTGGTTCGGTGTGCGGCAGTTATGGGTTCGCTTGCAACCGAATTTGGGATCTTCGCTACCAATTTCGATCACACCCACTCGTTACGGTTTCATTGCGCACAGCCTATTGCTTCCGCTAACGGTTAGTTTCGTTTGGACGATGCGCTTTTGCCGCCGGAGGTGGTCTCCGTTCAGACTTCGTCACCTTCTTCCGCACGGATTGCCTTTCTCCACACCTAGAACCCTCTAACGACTGTGGCGGAGTAACGTTAAGAAAATTAAGCCCAATGATTTTTACCCTAAACCAACATCAGGGGTTCTTTTGCAATTGACTGCGATCAAAGGACCACATTGTAACGTGCCTCATGCCTTACAACTACTGACACCTGGCCTTATTTTTACCATGTACCGGTACAGGGAATTCAATTCCAAGGCACCTAAAAAAAACATAATCCCAACAGCCAGCTTCTTCAAATGCTTACGGACCCCAATTGCTTCAGCAAGAGCAATTCCACTATCTGGACTAGCCGCAAAGGAAAATACACACAACGCATAAGTTGATTTGTCATCATATGCCATCAACAAATTGTTGAGACCTTCATGATCAATCTTCTGCAGAAACCATTTGATGTATGGCCCTGGAAGACCCTTCAAGGCATTGAAACAGAAACAAGTGTCTTCAACAACACAAGCAATTTATTAAACAGGTGAAGTGACCCATCCAGAGCTTCCCTTTTCTTCTTCGCCTTCTCCGAAACCTTCTGCACAGAGAAGCTACTGTAGTTCTGCAGAATCGCATCCAGCTTCTTCATCAAACCCTCTTGCCCCTTCGAAACGATCGTCAACCCGTAGCTCAACATATCAGAACTGAATCCATCTGGTTTCCGACGATTCTCTCCCTCCTCGTCAGAATCGGAAACCTTAGGAGTGGAGAAGAGGTAGTGCGAGTCGTCGACCTTGACTGCGGTTTCGTCATTGGCGAGGGGCCATTGGATCTCCCCGGCGACGCGGGCGTAGACGGCAATGACGTTGTCGCCCTGACGAAGACAGAGGACGGTGAAATCGTCGGACGCGAGCTCGACACTGGATTCCTTGTCGATGAGGTGGAGAATGGCGCCGGGAATTTTGAGGAGAACCTCTTCGGTGACTTCCGGTGGGGCAGAGGACGGAAGGTCTTCAACGAGGTCTTCTGCGAGGTCTTCAACACGCTGGTGTTGTCAGGGACAAAGTCTTCTGCGAGGTCGCTGACGTCGATTGAGGGGTAGAGAGTGTCTCTGTGATTAGTATTTTGAGACGCCATTGATGAATAGAAGCTCCCGAATGTGAGTGGATTTGATGTTGGATGGAGCTCTAGGAGGAAGTAAAGGTACTGATTTATTCTCCATTTTTGCTAACCTCCATATATGAGAGATGATGGAGTGTGAGGAGGAAACTAGGTGGATAAAAAATGACTGGAAACAGAGTTTTGTGGCAAGAGAAAGGTGGTGAGCTCCATGGATGGAGCAGCTCCATGGATGGAGCTCTGATACCATCTTAGAAATCAAAGATGGTTCAGAAAATTGAGAGTGAAAATTAGAGAAAGAGAGATTTGGTATTGAGCCAAATATTATTATATTGAAAAGATACTAAAAGAAGAGAGAACTACAATTATTTATAGGAGTAATCCTAAACTAACTAAGATAGGAAAATACTAACTATGGTAGAAAACTAACTAAAGTAAAAGTAACAGAATTATTCTTTTTTGATTCCCTAAAATAGAATTTGTGATTTCTAACAATGGCCCAACAAAACCATGGATGTATTATTTCCATTAAGAAGATATATTAAAGAAAGAAAATCATAATTACAAAAACAAGATGGTGTACAACCCTTTTATCAGACATTAAGCTCCTCGGGGTGGAAAGGAAGAAGACGAATAAAGTATCACCAACCAACGGTGCTTGTGTTGGGAGAATTAGAAGACATTTTCAAACAAACCCCCCAAAAATTGAATGACAAAACATACAAAATGAAAGCTCAAAACTTAAAAGTAACTTCTAGCAAGAAGAAAAGGAGAATTGCGACATATATTGTAAAAAATTGGACATCAAAGCCAAAGTTGCCTGATAAATGGTTCACGTTAAAAAAATATAAAGAGAAAAGGAGAATTGCTTTTAACACCTCTTTTTGCTATTCACACCACTTCTTTTGTTTTTTCCAAAAAAATTCTCATACATTTCCTAAAGTACATTTATGGAGACCTCCGAAAATCAACTTTTGGAAGTTATTAAGGTAGATAATAAAAATTACTTCTAGAATTAATTTTGGAAAAAATTTATATTCTGAAAGTGTAACTGAAAGTGTAACTTTCCAAAAATGAATTTTTTTTTAAAAAAATTGTCCTTAATGACTGGCTTAGGAACAGAAACCCAAATACTTGAAAGAAAATAAAAATGTTACGTTGGAAGAGGGGGTGGGGAGAAGGAAATAGGGTTAGGGTGGGGGTGGGGTGCAAATAGTAAAAGAGTGCAAATAAATGAAACGTCGAAAGAATACTACAACTCTAATGCCACAAATTGGAAATGTAACCCCAAGATACAAAATCAAAATCCAGTACCTCGGATAAAAAAATCAAGCCATTGGAGTTCGGGGCAACTATTCTAGAGAAATTAGTAAGCACCTGCCCATTTGAAAAGAAAGGTTGAAAGGATACTGCAACTCTAATGCAACAAATTAGAAATGTAACCCCAACAGAAAATCAAAATTCAGTATCTTAGGGAAAAAAAAGCCATTGGACTTGGGGGAAACTATTCTAGAGAAATTAGTAAGCACCTGCCCATTTGAAACCCCACACAACATGCACTCACAAAGGGACAGAAGGTCACTATCCTGCAACCCCACATACTCCGACATGTACAATACCACCCTCCATTAACATGTCTATGTACACTAACACACAATATTCACTTTGTCAAACTAAGGTTTGGATCATCTTTTTTTTCATCATTGTCTCTCATTCTAAGCGTTGAAATCTCTTTACAGACTTATTTTTCACCCAAGAAAGGGAGACGTGAGAAACTCAAGTAGACATCATATTTTGGACTTGACCTCCTAACACTTAACAATTATAATTATAATAAAATATTACTAAAACTGATACCGATATCATCAAATGTTATAAGAATAAATTAAGATTTATGAAGAAAAAAACGATGAGAATTGTGGTTTTGAATCAATGCTAAATTAATGATTAAAAGAACAATTTTTTGTTGAAATTTCAATCAACTCAAGCGTAAGCACATATTAATTCTAATACCAAATTTTCAAATTGCAAACTTGGTTATAAAACGTAGGCGAAGAGCTGAGGAAGAGACGAAGAACTGCAAACAATAATTAATTAATTAGATATACCTTCTTTATTTTATTTCTAAAGCCAACCTTTCTTAAACAAGAAAAAATAAAATGAAAATGAATAACAAGAAGAATACACAACGATTCATGAATGCATGCATATATAATAATCAACATTCATGACCCACTTCCAAGGCGATCATATAGCTCATAGGAAAGTATCTATCTATCCTAGCTATAGCTAGTTTTCTACTATGCCTTTCTTTGAAATGTCATTGATAAAGGGGTTGCCATGTTTCCTATAATAATGAACATCGACATGGTGATGATCGTTGTGGCGTAGTGAAGGACCAGAAGCAGATGGAATATCCATCCCTTTTGGAAGGAAAGTCCAATAGGTTGAACGAGAGAATCTTCCACCTGGAGCTCCAACAGGTGAAACTTCATGCCTCTTGTAACCACCCTTTCTGTGCAGGATCTTCATGCATTGATGAGTTCCAAAACTTTCAGCACTTGTTATGGTCATGTCAGAAGAGATAAGCAGCAAGAGCAGTGCAAGAAAAGAGCCTGGGCGTAAAGCCAGTTTAGAAGAAGCCATGACACGACAGGAAAGGTGAAAACTTGATGCTATGTTCTAGTACTCTTTTGAGAGAGATATGTTGGGTCTTGTTTGATTTTATAGAGGAATTTACATCGAGTGTAACGATGGTTATATATTATCTTAGAATTACTTTTCATATATTTTGCATATAGTCTCTAGATTGTTCTTTATCTTTTATACCATTGGTCAGTTTAGATAAACTTTAGAATAACTTAGTAAGGAAAAAAATAAAATGAACTAATCACACTCACTTTATCCAAATTAACCAATACCCTCTTCCCCCCGGCTATTCTGTTGCATGTTGTTGAAGCCCAGAAAATGTGTGTCCTTATGTAACACATGTTGATAGCACAGGGATTGGCCCATCAGCACATAACTAAGTCCCTATGAGGAAAACATGAGAAACGCAAAACATCAAGCAGTAAATCAGATAATATCTTTGCTAGCACAAGCAAATAGAGTCGTTTTATTGTATGATAGATAAGAGCAAATTGTTCTTTGATGGTGTGGCCCACATCTGTTGTAAATAACATAGGTTAAAGTGTAACCAACAAATTTTTCTTGAAACTTCAAACAAGTCAAGCGTAAGCACACATTAATTCTAAGACCAAATTTCCAAATCGAAAACTTGGTTATAGAACGTAGGCGAAGAGCTGAGGAAGAGACGAAGAACTGCAAGCAATAATTAACTAGATACCTTCTTTATTTTATTTCTAAAGCCAGCCTTTCTTCAGTAAACAAGAAAATACAATAAAATGAAAGTGAATAACAAGAAGAATACACCGTGGTTAATCATGAATGAATGCATATATTGTAATAACATCAATATTCATGACCCACTTCCAAGCTCCTCAAGGCGACCATATTATAGCTCATAGGAAAGTATCTATCTATCTATCTATTCCTAACTATAGCTAGTTTTCTACTATGCCTTTCTTTGAAACATCATTGATAAAGGGGTTGCCATGTTTCCTATAATAATGAACATCGGCACTGTGATGATCGTTTTGGCGTAGTGAAGGGGAACAAGCAGGTGGAATATCCATCCCTTTTGGAAGGAAAGTCAAATAGGGTGAAGGAGAGAATCTTCCACCAGGAGCTTCAACAGGTGCAACTTCATGCCTCTTGTAACCACCCTTTCTGTGCAGGATCTTCATGCCTTGATGAGTTCCAAAACTGGCAGCACTTGCTATGGTCATGTCAGAAGAGATAAGCAGCAAGAGCAGTGCAAGAAAAGAGGTTGAGTGTAAAACCAGTTTAGAAGAAGCCATGACAAGACAGGAAAGGTGAAAACTTGATGCTATGTTCTAGTACTCTTTTGAGGAAGATATATTGGGTCATGTTTGATTTTATAGACGAATTCACACCGAGTGTAACGATGGTTATATATTATCTTAGAATTACTTTCCATATATTTGCTTATAGTCTCTAGATTGTTCTTTATCTTTTATACCATTGGTCAGTTTAGATAAACTTTAGAATAACTTAGTAAGGAAAAAAATAAAATGAACTAATCACACTCATCAAAGTTTGTTACTTTTGGACATACACGTTGGATTCAATTCAGTAGAAGTACTTCTAGAAGGAAAAAAAATATAATGAATCAAAGAGGTAAAATAATTCAACTTCTTTCATAAGTTGAAATTAGTTATTTATAAAGAAATTAAATAGGTGAATTTCTGAAAAAGTTGAGTTGCAAATACTAATTTCAACTTCCGGAAGAAGTTGAATTCATTTCACCTTCTTAATTCATTATATTTTCTTCTTCTAAAAGTTTTTTTAGAGAAGTTTATCCAAACTGACCAATACCCTCTCCCTCCGGCTAATCTGTTGCATGTTGTTGGAGCCCAGTAAATGTGTCTCCTTATGTAACACAAGTTGATGGCACAGGGGATTGGCCCATCAGCACATAACTAAGTCCCTATGAGGATAACATTAGAAACGACAAACATCAAGCAGTAAACCAGATAATATCCTTGCTGGCACAAGCAAATAGAGCCGTTTTATTGTATGATAGATAAGAGCAAATTGTTCTTTGATGGTGTGGCCCACATCTGTTGTAAATAACATAGGTTAAAGTGTATGCATTCAATGCCACAACGTTACAAACATTGTTTATAGGAAAACATCACAACAACATGGAAGCTTAACCAGTGTTTTGCATGCCAGCAGCTATACCCTTCATTGTCAAAATAAGGGTATCCTCCAAACCAGGGGCATAGTCACTTGTGGGGTTGAGTTTTACAAGCTCTGCTGCTGGCTTGCTTGATGCTATGTAGTCCATGGACAAATGTGGCCTCAACTTCACATGGTAATCAGGATCACAGATTCGTTTCAATGTGTAGGCTTGCAACACATTGATGGTTGTGATGTATGAATCACGCATACGAAGTCTTTGCTTTAAGTAGGGGTCTCCTTCAAGGAGATCTTTGTGCCCAACAACCTGCAAACAAGGTTTACAGGAACAAAGTTGATCATTAATTTACCAAGATAAAAGTAAAATTCTTTTTCATTTTTACTCTATTGCAAGGACTAAGCTGGAAATAACACGAAACATTTGGTACAAAATAGGGAAAGTAGGTGGGGTGGGGTCCATATTTCATTTTCATGGAAACAAGTAAATAACATTTATTTTTTATATAAAAATAACTATAATTAAATAATTACTATAATTACTATCAGCATAATTATAAATTAGTTTTTTTAAGTGTTTGAGAATGTTTTAAATTTATTATTATTTTTTATTTCTTAAAATTATTAGATATGCTTTAAATTATCATAATTTTTATTTTTCTAGTTATATTTACTTTAATATAATTACTATAGTTAATTAATGGTGATGCATAATATTAATCATTTAAAATGTATACTTTCTATTTTTAGAAGTTTTACGTAAAGGAATTTACTATTGTGCCCTCATTTTAGATTTCATTAGCCACTTTCAGTACCTTACTTTTATATCTATAAAGATAAGCTCCTCAAGCGGAAAGGAAGAAGACGAAGAAAGAAGCACCAACCAACGATGCTTATTGGGAAAATTAGAAGACATTTTCCAACAAACCACCAAAAAATTGAATGACAAAACACACAAAATGAAAGCTCAAAACGTAAAGTGACACGCTATATTGTAAAAAATTGGACATCAAAGCCAAAACTGCTCGATAAATGGTTCACGTGCAAATAAAACAATACAAAGAGAAAAGAAAGGTTGAAAGGATACTGCAACTCTAACGCAACAAATTGGAAATGTAACCCCAATAGAAAATCAAAATCCAGTACCTCAGGGGAAAAAAAAGCCATTGAAGTTGGGGACAACTATTCTAGAGAAATTAATAAGCACCTGCCCATTTGAAACCCCCAATAGAATGCACCTCACACAATATGCAGTCACAAAGGGACAAAAGGTCACTATCCTGCAATCCCACATAATAATTTTTTTTTTGCCAGAAACCCCACATACTCCGACATGTACAATACTACCCCCTATCCTCCATTAACTTGTCTATGTACACTAACACACCATATTCACTTTTGTCAAACCAGGGTTTGGATAATCTTTTTCTCATCATTGTCACCCATTCTAAGCGTCGAAATCTCTTTACAGGCTCATTTTTCACCCAAGAAAGGGAGACGTGATAGCAATCACTATTTAGATGCTATAAGAATAAATTAAGATTTATAAAAAAAAAAGAAAAAGAGAATTGTGGTTTTGAATCAATGATAATTTAATGATTAAAAGAACAAATTTTTGTTGAAACTTCAATCAAGTCAAGCGTAAGCACACATTAATTCTAAGACCAAGGGGGGTGTATTGGTTTAGGATTTTAAAAGAATTTTTATGGGTAAAAAAGTCTGTTGGTATTCAATCAGGATTTTAAAAGACTTAAAAACAATCCACTAGCATTCAATCTAGATTTTGAAGACTTTAAAAAGAGTCTGTTAAAATTCATTGGTATTTGTTTGAGATTTCGTAGAACTTAAAAACAATCCATAGGTATTAGAAAATATAAGGATTTTAAGGGATTCTTTTATTACATGGATTTTGGGTGACTTTTTAGTAGTATCTATACATACCAAATCCATCAAACAATCCCACCCAAATTGAAAGGATTTATGAACATGACTTTTCAAGTGTTTCATTCTCCAACAAGCACAGAGTCACATAACCTTTCTTTCTCTCTCTCACCTCTTCCCCAACAAGCACTGGGTCACTCACCTTTCGAATCTTTTTCGTCTTTGGGTTATGAGGTACGTTTACTGAATCCTCTTGCAGTGGATAGAATTGTTGTTGGGGGTGGAACAGCTACTGGAAAGGCTTCCGTATCAGTAGGCCCTGATGATACTGATGCTAGAACTTTTGCAGAAGAGAATATAGATTCTGGGATGCTACAACTTTTTCAAATCCTTTGCATCATATAGGCCCCGTGTTTTCAAATCCTTCAAATCCTTTTTTTAGCTACTGGTGTTTGAAAATGTAACATGTCCATAGTGTGTGTTTGAAAACATTAGATAGCTACACATTCACAATTTATAACTAATACCTTCATATTTTATGTCCATTTTTTTTAAATTAATTTCTATTATTCATTGGATTAATCTCAGTTGAATCAAGTAGTGTTGTTTATATTCGGGAAGATACCGAAAGTTTAAAAAGGGCCAAAGTTTTCAATAATTTTTTCTGGAAATGAAGAGAAAGAGAGATAGAAGAATAATAAAGAGAAAGAAAGTGAAATAAATTATAATTGAAATAATAGGAAACAAAGAGAGATCAATGATGTATCAAGTAAAAGCGCCAAAGATACATGAGTTTTATACATTTTAAAGAATAATTTAAAAAAAATTAAAAAAGACTATCTTTAAAAGAAAAAATATTTTTAAAGATAAAAATCTACTTAAATTTTATATGAGTTTTATATGAATTTTATATGAGTTTTAAAGAAAAAATACATGAGTTTTATATGTTTTTTAAAATACACGACGTGTGAAGTAAAAGAGCTAAAACACATGAGTTATATGTTTTGTAAAGATTTAAAGTTAAAAAAAATTAAAAAGGACAATTTTAAAGGACAATTTTTTTAAAGCTAAAAATATATTTAAATTTAATTCATTTTTCTCGTAGTTTCATTTTAATACGTTTTTAAGAAATAAAAGTACATGAATTTTGTGTTTTATAAAAATTACATGTTAAAAAATTATAAAGACTATTTTTAAAAGAAATAATATTTTTAATGATAAAAATATATTTAAATTTAAATTAATTTTCTCAAATTTTCATTATTTCATAATAATTGTAAATAAGATATTTAAATTATATATACAATTTTAAATTTTTTTTATCTATGCTATATATACGCATTTTTATCTTGCAGAGTCTATAAAGTCCTATAAAGTCCACAAAGTCCCGCAGAGTCTATGATACAAATCCATTAAAATCCTGACTTAAAAATTCTTGAAATTCTAGCAGAATCCTTAAAAGTCATAGAAATCCTATAAATTCCTGAAGACTTTTTTCAGCTAAAAAAGTCTTTTAAAATCCTAAACCAATACACTCCCCCAAATTTCCAAATCGTAAACTTGGTTATAGAACGTAGGCGAAGAGCTGAGGAAGAGACGAAGAACTGCAAGCAATAATTAACTAGATACCTTCTTTATTTTATTTCTAAAGCCAGCCTTTCTTCAGTAAACAAGAAAATACAATAAAATGAAAGTGAATAACAAGAAGAATACACAGTGGTTAATCATGAATGAATGCATATATTGTAATAACATCAATATTCATGACCCATTTCCAAGCTCCTCAAGGCGACCATATTATAGCTCATAGGAAAGTATCTATCTATATATCTACTCCTAACTATAGCTAGTTTTCTACTATGCCTTTCTTTGAAACATCATTGATAAAGGGGTTGCCATGTTTCCTATAATAATGAACATCGGCACTGTGATGATCGTTTTGGCGTAATGAAGGGGAACAAGCGGGTGGAATATCCATCCCTTTTGGAAGGAAAGTCAAATAGGGTGAAGGAGAGAATCTTCCACCAGGAGCTCCAACAGGTGCAACTTCATGCCTCTTGTAACCACCCTTTCTGTGCAGGATCTTCATGCCTTGATGAGTTCCAAAACTGGCAGCACTTGCTATGGTCATGTCAGAAGAGATAAGCAGCAAGAGCAGTGCAAGAAAAGAGGTTGAGTGTAAAACCAGTTTAGAAGAAGCCATGACAAGACAGGAAAGGTGAAAACTTGATGCTATGTTCTAGTACTCTTTTGAGGAAGATATATTGGGTCATGTTTGATTTTATAGACGAATTCACACCGAGTGTAACGATGGTTATATATTATCTTAGAATTACTTTCCATATATTTGCTTATAGTCTCTAGATTGTTCTTTATCTTTTATACTATTGGTCAGTTTAGATAAACTTTAGAATAACTTAGTAAGGAAAAAAATAAAATGAACTAATCACACTCATCAAAGTTTGTTACTTTTGGACATACACGTTGGATTCAATTCAGTAGAAGTACTTCTAGAAGGAAAAAAAATATAATGAATCAAAGAGGTAAAATAATTCAACTTCTTTCATAAGTTGAAATTAGTTATTTATAAAGAAATTAAATAGGTGAATTTCTGAAAAAGTTGAGTTGCAAATACTAATTTCAACTTCCGGAAGAAGTTGAATTCATTTCACCTTCTTAATTCATTATATTTTCTTCTTCTAAAAGTTTTTTTAGAGAAGTTTATCCAAACTGACCAATACCCTCTCCCTCCGGCTAATCTGTTGCATGTTGTTGGAGCCCAGTAAATGTGTCTCCTTATGTAACACAAGTTGATGGCACAGGGATTGGCCCATCAGCACATAACTAAGTCCCTATGAGGATAACATGAGAAACGACAAACATCAAGCAGTAAACCAGATAATATCCTTGCTGGCACAAGCAAATAGAGCCGTTTTATTGTATGATAGATAAGAGCAAATTGTTCTTTGATGGTGTGGCCCACATCTGTTGTAAATAACATAGGTTAAAGTGTATGCATTCAACGCCACAACGTTACAAACATTGTTTATAGGAAAACATCACAACAACATGGAAGCTTAACCAGTGTTTTGCATGCCAGCAGCTATACCCTTCATTGTCAAAATAAGGGTATCCTCCAAACGAGGGGCATAGTCACTTGTGGGGTTGAGTTTTACAAGCTCTGCTGCTAGCTTGCTTGATTCTATGTAGTCCATGGACAAATGTGGCCTCAACTTCACATGGTAATCAGGATCACGGATTCGTTTCAATGTGTAGGCTTGCAACACATTGAGGGTTGTGATGTTTGAATCACGCATACGAAGTCTTTGCTTTAAGTAGGGGTCTCCTTCAAGGAGATCTTTGTGCCCAACAACCTGCAAACAAGGTTTACAGGAACAAAGTTGATCATTAATTTACCAAGGTAAAAGTAAAATTCTTTTTCATTTTTACTCTTTTGCAAGGACTAAGCTGGAAATAACACGAAACATTTGGTACAAAATAGGGAAAGTAGGTGGGGTGGGGTCCATATTTCATTTTCATGGAAACAAGTAAATAACATTTATTTTTTATATAAAAATAACTATAATTAAATTATTACTATAATTACTATCAGCATAATTATTAATTAGTTTTTTTAAGTGTTTGAGAATGTTTTAAATTTATTATTATTTTTTATTTTCTTAAAATTATTAGATATGCTTTAAATTATCATAATTTTTATTTTATAGTTATATTTACTTTAATATAATTACTATAGATAATTAATGGTGATGCATAATATTAATCATTTAAAATGTATACTTTCTATTTCAGAAGTTTTACGTAAAGGAATTTACTATTGTGCCCTCATTTTAGATTTCATTAGCCACTTTCAGTACCTTACTTTTATATCTATAAAGATAAGCTCCTCGAGCGGAAAGGAAGAAGACGAAGAAAGAAGCACCAGCCAACGATGCTTATTGGGAAAATTAGAAGACATTTTCCAACAAACCACCAAAAAATTGAATGACAAAACATACAAAATGAAAGCTCAAAACGTAAAGTGACACGCTATATTGTAAAAAATTGGACATCAAAGCCAAAATTGCTCGATAAATGGTTCACGTGAAAAATAAAACAATACAAAGAGAAAAGAAAGGTTGAAAGGATACTGCAACTTTAACGCAACAAATTGGAAATGTAAACCCAATAGAAAATCAAAATCTAGTACCTCAGGGGAAAAAAAAGCCATTGGAGTTGGGGGCAACTATTCTAGAGAAATTAATAAGCACCTGCCCATTTGAAACCCACATAGAATGCACCTCACACAATATGCAGTCACAAAGGGACAAAAGGTCACTATCCTGCAACCCCACATAATCATTTTTTTTTTGCCAGACACCCCACATACTCCGACATGTACAATACTACCCCCTATCCTCCATTAACTTGTCAATGTACACTAACACACCATATTCACTTTTGTCAAACCAAGGTTTGGATAATCTTTTTCTCATCATTGTCACCCATTCTAAGCGTCGAAATCTCTTTACAGGCTCATTTTTCACCCAAGAAAGGGAGACGTGATAGCAATCACTATTTAGATGCTATAAGAATAAATTAAGATTTATGAAAAAAAAGAAAAAGAGAATTGTGGTTTTGAATCAATGATAATTTAATGATTAAAAGAACAAATTTTTGTTGAAACTTCAATCAAGTCAAGCGTAAGCACACATTAATTCTAAGACCAAATTTCCAAATCGCAAACTTGGTTATAGAACACAGGCGAAGAGCTGAGGAAGAGACGAAGAACTGCAAGCAATAATTAACTAGATACCTTCTTTATTTTATTTCTAAAGCCAGCCTTTCTTCAGTAAACAAGAAAATACAATAAAATGAAAGTGAATAACAAGAAGAATACATAGTGGTTAATCATGAATGAATGCATATATTGTAATAACATCAATATTCATGACCCACTTCCAAGCTCCTCAAGGCGACCATATTATAGCTCATACGAAAGTATCTATCTATCTATCTATCTATTCCTAGCTATAGCTAGTTTTCTACTATGCCTTTCTTTGAAACATCATTGATAAAGGGGTTGCCATGTTTCCTATAATAATGAACATCGGCACTGTGATGATCGTTTTGGCGTAGTGAAGGGGAACAAGCAGGTGGAATATCCATCCCTTTTGGAAGGAAAGTCAAATAGGGTGAAGGAGAGAATCTTCCACCAGGAGCTCCAACAGGTGCAACTTCATGCCTCTTGTAACCACCCTTTCTGTGCGGATCTTCATGCCTTGATGAGATCCAAAACTGGCAGCACTTGCTATGGTCATGTCAGAAGAGATAAGCAGCAAGAGCAGTGCAAGAAAAGAGGTTAAGTGTAAAACCAGTTTAGAAGAAGCCATGACAAGACAGGAAAGGTGAAAACTTGATGCTATGTTCTAGTACTCTTTTGAGGAAGATATATTGGGTCATGTTTGATTTTATAAACGAATTCACACCGAGTGTAACGATGGTTATATATTATCTTAGAATTACTTTCCATATATTTGCTTATAGACTTTAGATTGTTCTTTATCTTTTATACCATTGGTCAGTTTAGATAAACTTTAGAATATATTAGTAAGGAAAAAAAATAAAATGAACTAATCACACTCATCAAAGTTTGTTACTTTTGGACATACACGTTGGATTCAATTCAGTAGAAGTACTTCTAGAAGGAAAAAAAAATATAATGAATCAAAGAGGTAAAATAATTCAACTTCTTTCATAAGTTGAAATTAGTTATTTATAAAGAAATTAAATAGGTGAATTTCTGAAAAAGTTGAGTTGCAAATACTAATTTCAACTTCCGGAAGAAGTTGAATTAATTTCACCTTCTTAATTCATTATATTTTCTTCTTCTAAAAGTTTTTTTAGAGAAGTTTATCCAAACTGACCAATACCCTCTCCCTCCGGCTAATCTGTTGTATGTTGTTTGAGCCCAGAAAATGTGTCTCCTTATGTAACACAAGTTGATGGCACAGGGATTGGCCCATCAGCACATAACTATGTCCCTATGAGGATAACATGAGAAACGACAAAAATCAAGCAGTAAACCAGATAATATCCTTGCTGGCACAATCAAATAGAGCCGTTTTATTGTACGATAGATAAGAGCAAATTGTTCTTTGATGGTGTGGCCCACATCTGTTGTAAATAACATAGGTTAAAGTGTATGCATTCAATGCCACAACGTTACAAACATTGTTTATAGCAAAACATCACAACATGGAAGCTTAACCAGTGTTTTGCATGCCAGCAGCTATACCCTTCATTGTCAAAATAAGGGTATCCTCCAAACCAGGGGCATAGTCACTTGTGGGGTTGAGTTTTACAAGCTCTGCTGCTGGCTTGCTTGATTCTATGTAGTCCTTGGACACATGTGGCCTCAACTTCACATGGTAATCAGGATTACGGATTCGTTTCAATGTGTAGGCTTGCAACACATTGAGGGTTGTGATGTATGAATCACGCAGACGAAGTCTTTGCTTTAAGTAGGGGTCTCCTTCAAGGAGATCTTTGTGCCCAACAACCTGCAAACAAGGTTTACAGGAACAAAGTTGATCATTAATTTACCAAGATAAAAGTAAAATTCTTTTTCATTTTTACTCTTTTGCAAAGACTAAGCTGGAAATAACATGAAACATTTGGTACAAAATAGGGAAAGGAGGTGGGGTGGGGTCCATATTTTATTTTCATGGAAACAAGTAAATAACATTTATTTTTTATATAAAAATAACTATAATTAAATAATTACTATAATTACTATCATCATAATTATAAATTATTTTTTTTTAAGTGTTTGAGAATGTTTTAAATTTATTATTATTTTTTATTTTCTTAAATTATTAGATATGCTTTAAATTATCATAATTTTATTTTTATAGTTATATTTACTTTAATATAATTACTATAGTTAATTAATGGTGATGCATAATATTAATCATTTAAAATGTATACTTTCTATTTTTAGAAGTTTTACGTAAAGGAATTACTATTGTACCCTCATTTTAGATTTTATTAGCCACTTTCAGTACCTTACTTTTATATGTATAAAGATAAGCTCCTCGAGCGGAACGGAAGAAGACGAAGAAAGAAGCACCAACCAACGGTGCTTATTGGGAAAATTAGAAGACATTTTCCAACAAACCACCAAAAAATTGAATGACAAAACATACAAAATGAAAGCTCAAAACGTAAAGTGACACGCTATATTGTAAAAAATTGGACATCAAAGCCAAAATTGCTCGATAAATGGTTCACGTGCAAAATAAAACAATACAAAGAGAAAAGAAAGGTTCAAAGGATACTGCAACTCTAATGCAACAAATTGGAAATATAACCCCAATAGAAAATCAAAATCCAGTACCTCAGGGGAAAAAAAGCCATTGGAGTTGGGGGCAACTATTCTAGAGAAATTAATAAGCACCTGCCCATTTGAAACCCACATAGAATGCACCTCACACAATATGCAGTCACAAAGGGACAAAAGGTCACTATCCTGCAACCCCACATAATCATTTTTTTTTTGCCAGAAACCCCACATACTCCGACATGTACAATACTATCCTCTATCCTCCATTAACTTGTCTATGTACACTAACACACCATATTCACTTTTGTCAAACCAAGGTTTGGATAATCTTTTTCTCATCATTGTCACCCATTCTAAGCGTCGAAATCTCTTTACAGGCTCATTTTTCACCCAAGAAAGGGAGACGTGATAGCAATCACTATTTAGATGCTATAAGAATAAATTAAGATTTATGAAAAAACAAGAAAAAGAGAATTGTGGTTTTGAATCATTGATAATTTAATGATTAAAAGAACAAATTTTTGTTGAAACTTCAATCAAGTCAAGCGTAAGCACACATTAATTCTAAGACCAAATTTCCAAATCGCAAACTTGGTTATAGAACGTAGGCGAAGAGCTGAGGAAGAGACGAAGAACTGCAAGCAATAATTAACTAGATACCTTCTTTATTTTATTTCTAAAGCCAGCCTTTCTTCAGTAAACAAGAAAATACAATAAAATGAAAGTGAATAACAAGAAGAATACACAGTGGTTAATCATGAATGAATGCATATAATGTAATAACATCAATATTCATGACCCACTTCCAAGCTCCTCAAGGCGACCAAATTATAGCTCATAAGAAAGTATCTATCTATCTATCTATTCCTAGCTATAGCTAGTTTTCTACTATGCCTTTCTTTGAAACATCATTGATAAAGGGGTTGCCATGTTTCCTATAATAATGAACATCGGCACTGTGATGATCGTTTTGGCGTAGTGAAGGGGAACAAGCAGGTGGAATATCCATCCCTTTTGGAAGGAAAGTCAAATAGGGTGAAGGAGAGAATCTTCCACCAGGAGCTCCAACAGGTGCAACTTCATGCCTCTTGTAACCACCCTTTCTGTGCGGATCTTCATGCCTTGATGAGTTCCAAAACTGGCAGCACTTGCTATGGTCATGTCAGAAGAGATAAGCAGCAAGAGCAGTGCAAGAAAAGAGGTTAAGTGTAAAACCAGTTTAGAAGAAGCCATGACAAGACAGGAAAGGTGAAAACTTGATGCTATGTTCTAGTACTCTTTTGAGGAAGATATATTGGGTCATGTTTGATTTTATAAACGAATTCACACCGTGTGTAACCACTCTTTTGCAACGACTAAGCTGGAAATAACATGAAACATTTGGTACAAAATAGGGAAAGGAGGTGGGGTGGGGTCCATATTTTATTTTCATGGAAACAAGTAAATAACATTTATTTTTTATATAAAAATAACTATAATTAAATAATTACTATAATTACTATCATCATAATTATAAATTATTATTTTTTAAGTGTTTGAGAATGTTTTAAATTTATTATTATTTTTTATTTTCTTAAAATTATTAGATATGCTTTAAATTATCATAATTTTTATTTTTATAGTTATATTTACTTTAATATAATTACTATAGTTAATTAATGGTGATGCATAATATTAATCATTTAAAATGTATACTTTCTATTTTTAGAAGTTTTACGTAAAGGAATTTACTATTGTACCCTCATTTTAGATTTTATTAGCCACTTTCAGTACCTTACTTTTATATGTATAAAGATAAGCTCCTCGAGCGGAACGGAAGAAGACGAAGAAAGAAGCACCAACCAACGGTGCTTATTGGGAAAATTAGAAGACATTTTCCAACAAACCACCAAAAAATTGAATGACAAAACATACAAAATGAAAGCTCAAAACGTAAAGTGACACGCTATATTGTAAAAAATTGGACATCAAAGCCAAAATTGCTCGATAAATGGTTCACGTGCAAAATAAAACAATACAAAGAGAAAAGAAAGGTTCAAAGGATACTGCAACTCTAATGCAACAAATTGGAAATATAACCCCAATAGAAAATCAAAATCCAGTACCTCAGGGGAAAAAAAGCCATTGGAGTTGGGGGCAACTATTCTAGAGAAATTAATAAGCACCTGCCCATTTGAAACCCACATAGAATGCACCTCACACAATATGCAGTCACAAAGGGACAAAAGGTCACTATCCTGCAACCCCACATAATCATTTTTTTTTTGCCAGAAACCCCACAAACTCCGACATGTACAATACTATCCTCTATCCTCCATTAACTTGTATGTACACTAACACACCATATTCACTTTTGTCAAACTAAGGTTTGGATAATCTTTTTCTCATCATTGTCACCCATTCTAAGCGTCGAAATTTCTTTACAGGCTCATTTTTCACCCAAGAAAGGGAGACGTGATAGCAATCACTATTTAGATGCTATAAGAATAAATTAAGATTTATGAAAAAACAAGAAAAAGAGAATTGTGGTTTTGAATCAATGATAATTTAATGATTAAAAGAACAAATTTTTGTTGAAACTTCAATCAAGTCAAGCGTAAGCACACATTAATTCTAAGACCAAATTTCCAAATCGCAAACTTGGTTATAGAACGTAGGCGAAGAGCTGAGGAAGAGACGAAGAACTGCAAGCAATAATTAACTAGATACCTTCTTTATTTTATTTCTAAAGCCAGCCTTTCTTCAGTAAACAAGAAAATACAATAAAATGAAAGTGAATAACAAGAAGAATACACAGTGGTTAATCATGAATGAATGCATATATTGTAATAACATCAATATTCATGACCCACTTCCAAGCTCCTCAAGGCGACCATATTATAGCTCATAAGAAAGTATCTATCTATCTATCTATTCCTAGCTATAGCTAGTTTTCTACTATGCCCTTCTTTGAAACATCATTGATAAAGGGGTTGCCATGTTTCCTATAATAATGAACATCGGCACTGTGATGATCGTTTTGGCGTAGTGAAGGGGAACAAGCAGGTGGAATATCCATCCCTTTTGGAAGGAAAGTCAAATAGGGTGAAGGAGAGAATCTTCCACCAGGAGCTCCAACAGGTGCAACTTCATGCCTCTTGTAACCACCCTTTCTGTGCGGATCTTCATGCCTTGATGAGTTCCAAAACTGGCAGCACTTGCTATGGTCATGTTAGAAGAGATAAGCAGCAAGAGCAGTGCAAGAAAAGAGGTTAAGTGTAAAACCAGTTTAGAAGAAGCCATGACAAGACAGGAAAGGTGAAAACTTGATGCTATGTTCTAGTACTCTTTTGAGGAAGATATATTGGGTCATGTTTGATTTTATAAACGAATTCACACCGAGTGTAACGATGGTTATATATTATCTTAGAATTACTTTCCATATATTTGCTTATAGTCTTTAGATTGTTCTTTATGTTTTATACCATTGGTCAGTTTAGATAAACTTTAGAATATATTAGTAAGGAAAAAAAATAAAATGAACTAATCACACTCATCAAAGTTTGTTACTTTTGGACATACACGTTTGATTCAATTCAGTAGAAGTACTTCTAGAAGGAAAAAAAAATATAATGAATCAAAGAGGTAAAATAATTCAACTTCTTTCATAAGTTGAAATTAGTTATTTATAAAGAAATTAAATAGGTGAATTTCTGAAAAAGTTGAGTTGCAAATACTAATTTCAACTTCCGGAAGAAGTTGAATTAATTTCACCTTCTTAATTCATTATATTTTCTTCTTCTAAAAGTTTTTTTAGAGAAGTTTATCCAAACTGACCAATACCCTCTCCCTCCGGCTAATCTGTTGTATGTTGTTGGAGCCCAGAAAATGTGTCTCCTTATGTAACACAAGTTGATGGCACAGGGATTGGCCCATCAGCACATAACTATGTCCCTATGAGGATAACATGAGAAACGACAAAAATCAAGCAGTAAACCAGATAATATCCTTGCTGGCACAAGCAAATAGAGCCGTTTTATTGTACGATAGATAAAAGCAAATTGTTCTTTGATGGTGTGGCCCACATCTGTTGTAAATAACATAGGTTAAAGTGTATGCATTCAATGCCACAACGTTACAAACATTGTTTATAGCAAAACATCACAACAACATGGAAGCTTAACCAGTGTTTTGCATGCCAGCAGCTATACCCTTCATTGTCAAAATAAGGGTATCCTCCAAACCAGGGGCATAGTCACTTCTGGGGTTGAGTTTTACAAGCTCTGCTGCTGGCTTGCTTGATTCTATGTAGTCCTTGGACAAATGTGGCCTCAACTTCACATGGTAATCAGGATCACGGATTCGTTTCAATGTGTAGGCTTGCAACACATTGAGGGTTGTGATGTATGAATCACGCAGACGAAGTCTTTGCTTTAAGTAGGGGTCTCCTTCAAGGAGATCTTTGTGCCCAACAACCTGCAAACAAGGTTTACAGGAACAAAGTTGATCATTAATTTACCAAGGTAAAAGTAAAATTCTTTTTCATTTTTACTCTTTTGCAAGGACTAAGCTGGAAATAACATGAAACATTTGGTACAAAATAGGGAAAGGAGGTGGGGTGGGGTCCATATTTCATTTTCATGGAAACAAGTAAATAACATTTAATTTTTATATAAAAATAACTATAATTAAATAATTACTATAATTACTATCAGCATAATTATAAATTAGTTTTTTAAGTGTTTGAGAATGTTTTAAATTTATTATTATTTTTTATTTTCTTAAAATTATTAGATATGCTTTAAATTCTCATAATTTTTATTTTTATAGTTATATTTACTTTAATATAATTACTATAGTTAATTAATGGTGATGCATAATATTAATCATTTAAAATGTATAATTTCTATTTTTAGAAGTTTTACGTAAAGGAATTTACTATTGTGCCCTCATTTTAGATTTCATTAGCCACTTTCAGTACCTTACTTTTATATGTATAAAGATAAGCTCCTCGAGCGGAAAGGAAGAAGACGAAGAAAGAAGCACCAACCAACGGTGCTTATTGGGAAAATTAGAAGACATTTTCCAACAAACCACCAAAAAATTGAATGACAAAACATACAAAATGAAAGCTCAAAACGTAAAGTGACACACTATATTGTAAAAAATTGGACATCAAAGCCAAAATTGCTCGATAAATGGTTCACGTGCAAAATAAAACAATACAAAGAGAAAAGAAAGGTTGAAAGGATACTGCAACTCTAATGCAACAAATTGGAAATGTAACCCCAATAGAAAATCAAAATCCAGTACCTCAGGGGAATAAAAGCCATTGGAGTTGGGGGCAACTATTCTAGAGAAATTAATAAGCACCTGCCCATTTGAAACCCCCAATAGAATGCACCCCACACAATATGCAGTCACAAATGGACAAAAGGTCACTATCCTGCAACCCCACATAATCATTTTTTTTTTGCCAGAAACCCCACATACTCCGACATTTACAATACTACCCCCTATCCTCCATTAACTTGTCTATATACACTAATACACCATATTCACTTTTGTCAAACCAAGGTTTGGATAATCTTTTTCTCATCATTGTCACCCATTCTAAGCATCGAAATCTCTTTACAGGCTCATTTTTCACCCCAGAAAGGGAGACGTGATAGCAATCACTATTTAGATGCTATAAGAATAAATTAAGATTTATGTAAAAAAAGAAAAAGAAGAGAATTGTGGTTTTGAATCAATCATAATTTAATGATTAAAAGAACAATTTTTTGTTGAAACTTCAATCAAGTTAACTGCAAGCACACATTAATTCTAAGACCGAATTTCCAAATCGCAAACTTGGTTATAGAACGTAGGCGAAGAGCTGAGGAAGAGACGAAGAACTGCAAGCAATAATTAACTAGATACCTTCTTTAATTTATTTCTAAAGCCAGCCTTTCTTCAGTAAACAAGAAAATACAATAAAATGAAAGTGAATAACAAGAAGAATACACAGTGGTTAATCATGAATGAATGCATATATTGTAATAACATCAATATTCATGACCCACTTCCAAGCTCCTCAAGGCGACCATATTATAGCTCATAGGAAAGTATCTATCTATCTATCTATTCCTAACTATAGCTAGTTTTCTACTATGCCTTTCTTTGAAACATCATTGATAAAGGGGTTGCCATGTTTCCTATAATAATGAACATCGGCACTGTGATGATCGTTTTGGCGTAGTGAAGGGGAACAAGCAGGTGGAATATCCATCCCTTTTGGAAGGAAAGTCAAATAGGGTGAAGGAGAGAATCTTCCACCAGGAGCTCCAACAGGTGCAACTTCATGCCTCTTGTAACCACCCTTTCTGTGCAGGATCTTCATGCCTTGATGAGTTCCAAAACTGGAAGCACTTGCTATGGTCATGTCAGAAGAGATCAGCAGCAAGAACAGTGCAAGAAAAGAGGTTGAGTGTAAAACCAGTTTAGAAGAAGCCATGAAAAGACATGAAAGGTGAAAACTTGATGCTATGTTCTAGTACTCTTTTGAGGAAGATATAGTGGGTCATGTTTGATTTTATAGACGAATTCACACCGAGTGTAACGATGGTTATATATTATCTTAGAATTACTTTCCATATGTTTGCTTATAGTCTCTCGATTGTTCTTTATCTTTTATACCATTGGTCAGTTTAGATAAACTTTAGAATAAAATGAACTAATCACACTCATCAAAGTTTGTTACTTTTGGACATACACGTTGGATTCATTTCAGTAGAAGTACTTCTAGAAGGAAAAAAAAATATAATGAATCAAAGAGGTAAAATAATCCAACTTCTTTCATAAGTTGAAATTAGTTATTTATAAAGAAATTAAATAGGTGAATTTCTGAAAAAGTTGAGTTGCAAATACTTATTTCAACTTCCGGAAGAAGTTGAATTCATTTCACCTTCTTAATTCATTATATTTTCTTCTTCTAAAAGTTTTTTTAGAGGAGTTTATCCAAACTGACCAATACCCTCTCCCTCCGGCTAATCTGTTGCATGTTGTTGGAGCCCAGTAAATGTGTCTCCTTATGTAACACAAGTTGATGGCACAGGGATTGGCCCATCAGCACATAACTAAGTCCCTATGAGGATAACATGAGAAACGACAAACATCAAGCAGTAAACCAGATAATATCCTTGTTGGCACAAGCAAATAGAGTCGTTTTATTGTATGATAGATAAGAGCAAATTGTTCTTTGATGGTGTGGCCCACATCTGTTGTAAATAACATAGGTTAAAGTGTATGCATTCAATGCCACAACGTTACAAACATTGTTTATAGGAAAACATCACAACAACATGGAAGCTTAACCAGTGTTTTGCATGCCAGCAGCTATACCCTTCATTGTCAAAATAAGGGTATCCTCCAAACTAGGGGCATAGTCACTTGTGGGGTTGAGTTTTACAAGCTCTATTGCTGGCTTGCTTGATTCTATGTAGTCCTTGGACAAATGTGGCCTCAACTTCACATGGTAATCAGGATCACGGATTCGTTTCAATGTGTAGGCTTGCAACACATTGAGGGTTGTGATGTATGAATCACGCAGACGAAGTCTTTGCTTTAAGTACGGGTCTCCTTCAAGGAGATCTTTGTGCCCAACAACCTGCAAACAAGGTTTACAGGAATAAAGTTGATCATTAATTTACCAAGATAAAAGTAAAATTCTTCTTCATTTTTACTCTTTTGCAAGGACTAAACTGGAAATAACATGAAACATTTGGTACAAAATAGGGAAAGGAGGTGGGGTGGGGTCCATATTTCATTTTCATGGAAACAAGTAAATAACATTTATTTTTTGTATAAAAATAACTATAATTAAATAATTACTATAATTACTATCAGCATAATTATAAATTAGTTTTTTTAAGTGTTTGAGAATGTTTTAAATTTATTATTATTTTTTATTTTCTTAAAATTATTAGATATGCTTTAAATTATCATAATTTTTATTTTTATAGTTATATTTACTATAATATAATTACTATAGTTAATTAATTGTGATGCATAATATTAATCATTTAAAATGTATACTTTCTATTTTTAGAAGTTTTACGTAAAGGAATTTACTATTGTGCCCTCATTTTAGATTTCATTAGCCACTTTCAGTATCTTACTTTTATATGTATAAAGATAAGCTCCTCGAGTGGACAGGAAGAAGACGAAGAAAGAAGCACCAACCAACGGTGCTTATTGGGAAAATTAGAAGACATTTTGCAACAAACCACCAAAAAATTGAATGACAAAACATACAAAATGAAAGCTCAAAACGTAAAGTGACATACTATATTGTAAAAAATTGGACATCAAAGCCAAAATTGCTCGATAAATGGTTCACGTGCAAAATAAAACAATACAAAGAGAAAAGAAAGGTTCAAAGGATACTGCAACTCTAATGCAACAAATTGGAAATGTAACCCCAATAGAAAATCAAAATCCAGTACCTCAGGGGAAAAAAAGCCATTAGAGTTGGGGGCAACTATTCTAGAGAAATTAATAAGCACATGCCCATTTGAAACCCCAAAAGAATGCACCCCACACAATATGCAGTCACAAATGGACAAAAGGTCACTATCCTGCAACCCCACATAATCATTTTTTTTTCCAGAAACCCCACATACTCCGACATGTACAATACTACCCCCCTATCCTCCATTAACTTGTCTATGTACACTAACACACCATATTCACTTTTGTCAAACCAAGGTTTGGATAATCTTTTTCTCATCATTGTCACCCATTCTAAGCGTCGAAATCTCTTTACAGGCTCATTTTTCACCCAAGAAAGGGAGACATGATAGCAATCACTATTTAGATGCTATAAGAATAAATTAAGATTTATGAAAAAACAAGAAAAAGAGAATTGTGGTTTTGAATCAATGATAATTTAATGATTAAAAGAACAAATTTTTGTTGAAACTTCAATCAAGTCAAGCGTAAGCACACATTAACTCTAAGACCAAATTTAAAAATCGCAAACTTGGTTATAGAACGTAGGCGAAGAGCTGAGGAAGAGACGAAGAACTGCAAGCAATAATTAACTAGATACCTTCTTTATTTTATTTGTAAAGCCAGGCTTTCTTCAGTAAACAAGAAAATACAATAAAATGAAAGTGAATAACAAGAAGAATACACAGTGGTTAATCATGAATGAATGCATATATTGTAATAACATCAATATTCATGACCCACTTCCAAGCTCCTCAAGGCGACCATATTATAGCTCATAGGAAAGTATCTATCTATCTATTCCTGGCTATAGCTAGTTTTCTACTATGCCTTTCTTTGAAACATCATTGATAAAGGGGTTGCCATGTTTCCTATAATAATGAACATCAGCACTGTGATGATCGTTTTGGCGCAGTGAAGGGGAACAAGCAGGTGGAATATCCATCCCTTTTGGAAGGAAAGTTAAATAGGGTGAAGCAGAGAATCTTCCACCAGGAGCTCCAACAGGTGCAACTTCATGCCTCTTGTAACCACCATTTCTGTGCAGGATCTTCATGCCTTGATGAGTTCCAAAACTGGCAGCACTTGCTATGGTCATGTTAGAAGAGATAAGCAGCAAGAGCAGTGCAAGAAAAGAGGTTAAGTGTAAAACCAGTTTAGAAGAAGCCATGACAAGACAGGAAATGTGAAAACTTGATGCTATGTTCTAGTACTCTTTTGAGGAAGATATATTGGGTCATGTTTGATTTTATAGACGAATTCACACCGAGTGTAACGATGGTTATATATTATCTTAGAATTACTTTCCATATATTTGCTTATAGTCTCTAGATTGTTCTTTATCTTTTATACCATTGGTCAGTTTAGATAAACTTTAGAATAACTTGGTAAGGAAAAAAATAAAATGAACTAATCACACTCATCAAAGTTTGTTACTTTTGGACATACACATTGGATTCAATTCAGTAGAAGTACTTCTAGAAGGAAAAAAAATATAATGAATCAAAAAGGTAAAATAATTCAACTTCTTTCATAAGTTGAAATTAGTTATTTATAAAGAAATTAAATAGGTGAATTTCTGAAAAAGTTGAGTTGCAAATACTAATTTCAACTTCCGGAAGAAGTTGAATTCATTTCACCTTCTTAATTCATTATATTTTCTTCTTCTAAAAGTTTTTTTAGAGAAGTTTATCCAAACTGACCAATACCCTCTCCCTCCGGCTAATCTGTTGCATGTTGTTGGAGCCCAGTAAATGTGTCTCCTTATGTAACACAAGTTGATGGCACAGAGATTGGCCCATCAGCATATAACTAAGTCCCTATGAGGATAACATGAGAAACGACAAACATCAAGCAGTAAACCAGATAATATCCTTGCTGGCACAAGCAAATAGAGCCGTTTTATTGTATGATAGATAAGAGCAAATTGTTCTTTGATGGTGTGGCCCACATCTGTTGTAAATAACATAGGTTAAAGTGTATGCATTCAATGCCACAACGTTACAAACATTGTTTATAGGAAAACATCACAACAACATGGAAGCTTAACCAGTGTTTTGCATGCCAGCAGCTATACCCTTCATTGTCAAAATAAGGGTATCCTCCAAACCAGGGGCATAATCACTAGTGGGGTTGAGTTTTACAAGCTCTGCTGCTGGCTTGCTTGATTCTATGTAGTCCTTGGACAAATGTGGCCTCAACTTCACATGGTAATCAGGATCACGGATTCGTTTCAATGTGTAGGCTTGCAACACATTGAGGGTTGTGATGTATGAATCACGAAGACGAAGTCTTTGCTTTAAGTAGGGGTCTCCTTCAAGGAGATCTTTGTGCCCAGCAACCTGCAAACAAGGTTTACAGGAACAAAGTTGATAATTAATTTACCAAGATAAAAGTAAAATTCATTTTCATTTTACTCTTTTGCAAGGACTAAGCTGGAATTAACCTGAAACATTTGGTACAAAATAGAGAAAAGAAGGGTGGGGTGGGGTCCATATGTTTTCATTTTCATGGAATCAAGTAAAACGGATCTACTCTTAAATTAAAGCTACTGAAGAAGGGGAAAAAAACAAAAGAAGCGTGTAGAATCAGCTTTTTTTGAAAATTATACTTGCTTTCAGTTGAGCTTCCAGCATATAGTCAATTTGTCATGGTGCAATGACAATGACACTGACCATATTTGCTGAATTAAAATATTGAATCCATGTCTAAAGCAGCACCAAAAAAAAAGGTAAATAAGAATAAAGGTAAAAATCCTAACAAGCAAGTTTGTAGTAGCAATAATAGATTACCTGGAGGAGAAGGCTCTTGGTTTCTTCATATTTAGACCTTAATCTCTCACCAAATGGCCACAGTTCCTCTGACACTAGGAGTTTGTCATAAAGGGTGGCGATCCCGGGGTCTCCCTTGGCGAAGACCATCTCAACCAAGTCAATGGTGACCCTGAAGAAAGGCCATTGATTATACATGTCTTGAAGCATTTGGAGATTCTTTGGATCCTTCTCAATTACATGCTTGAATGCAGCCCCAAAGCCAAGCCATACTGGTAAGTGAAACCTTGTTTGAGTCCAAGCAAAGATCCAAGGGATAGCACGGAGTGATTCAATTCCTCCACTTGGCTTTCGTTTTGATGGACGACTGCCAATGTTCATTCTTCCATATTCCAACTCAGGAGTCGCCTGCAGTTTGCAAAATTCAGAAATGAAGTAATGCAAAAAATAATAATAATAAAGAAAATAAGGAAACCCATTACAAAGTTGTCAGTTTTATGTGACTCCAAAAGGAAAGGGAAATATTCACCTAAATCATCAGATAATTGTATTCCAGTTAAATCGTAAGCAATAATGATATTGGGGAAGAGAAAACATGGTAACAGCAGTCATAATCATAAACCTTTATTAATGAAATTTTGAATACCAAGAGTGCTGTTAAAGAAGTATGTCTTAATAGTAATGCAATTCTAAATACCATGTTAACTAAATTATCATTTTTAAAATCATACCACTTAAACTGTTAGATTTTCAAGAGCATCTTTCTACACTGCTATCAGTAATAATAAGATCAACTGCAAACAATACTTACACGTCGGAAGTATTCAACAAAACGGGGTTCCTGGAAAACAACAGAGCGATACTCTGTTGTTGCGATGACAGCCATCTCATCCATGAGGGCACGCCATTCTGGTTTTGGTGACACAGGAGGGTGCATTCCATGCTCAAGTGTGGCAGCAGTGAAACGCTGAAGTGTTCTGAAGCACAAGTGCTCCTCTCCAAATGACTGTTCAATAACTTCACCTTGAACTGTTACTCGAAGTGAGCCATGAATAGTATCTGGTGGCTGAGATAATATAGCAAGATGAGTGGGACCTCCTCCTCTTCCCACAGTCCCTCCTCTGCCATGGAACATTGTTAGCTTAACACCATACTCCTTTGCAACCTTTATGAGCTCTTCTTGAGCCTTGTACAGTGCCCAAGCTGCAGAGAGACGACCAGCATCTTTTCCTGAGTCTGAGTATCCTATCATAACTTCTTGTTTCCCATTGATGCGGTTTCTGTACCAATCTATGGAAAATAGGCGGGCTACAGCAGCAGGAGCAGCTTCAAGATCAGCAAGTTTTTCAAACAACGGGACAACCCTTAATGGCTGCTTCACATGACATTCACGTTGTAACAGTTCAACAGCAAGCACATCAGATGGAGCTGTTGCCATTGAAATGATATAGGCACCAAAGTTGTCAGAAGGAAGTTCAGCAATGACATGGAAGGTTTCCAAAACATCAGCAATTTCTTCTGTTTTAGGAAGATCAGGGCCAAAGAGAGGGCGCTTTCCACTGAGCTCAGACAACAGCCATTCCTGCCTGCGCTCCTCAGACCATTCTCGATAAGATCCAATCTCCAAGTGGTTTGTAATAGCATCCATAACATCAGTGTGCCTGTCTGATTCTTGACGGATATCAAGTCTCACAAGTGAAAGCCCAAATGTGGAAACTTGCCGCAAGAAATCAAGAAGGCTTCCATCAGCAATTGGTTGATCACCACATGCACACAGTGACCTATAACATAGTTCAAGAGGCTCCAGGAACTACATGAAAAAATTGGAGGTCATATTCTTAATATAATATATTAAATCACTATGTCAGGATTATTCTAAACATTTATGCTATTATGCCATGCATTATTAGGTATTGCCCTTTCAGAGCTGTGGGTTGAATGCTGTCTGATTAAAATTGGTAAGAGATTTATTATAGAGTTGAGAAGACTGTTGCCAACTTGAACAAAATATTTACTACAAATTTTAGCAATACACAATTCTCCAAGCAGTTTGAAAATCATCCCTCTTCATATTTTTAAAAGGATCAGCTAATAAGCTCCAGAAAAACTAAAATCAACTAAACCTAATATTATATGTCAGTATTCCCATAATCAAGAAGTGAAACAATCTTTCAGGGCTGGAAGTTGGGACACTACTAGTGATATTAACATCAAGGGAAAAAGTCTACATATTTTATGGCTCAAGAAAATGGTCCAGGTATTTAAGAGTGTTAAAAAATAGAACTATAGCTGAAGACAAAGGGAAGCAATCCAACAAGTCACTTTAAGGCACTAGCCTTTTAGGTTAAAACTTAAAAGGTTTAATTATCTGTATTCTACAATAGTTTACTGGGATGTTTTGAGAATAATACCTGTTCAACATTTGTGAAGGTAGTTTCTTCAGGGATTTCAGAGCTCCCATTGGCTAATAACTGCCGGGCACGTTCACGTGTATTGTATAGTTTGTCCCTCACATCACCAAGAATAACACGATATGGCTCATTTGGAGGTATCTGTTTCCAGAACTCTGCAGCAATGAAGAATTTATAATAATAACATTCAATACATATTACTTATCAAAAGGTTAAGCTCTTAATGAATTAACTAGTTTGAGACATCACCACAACTAAGTTCAGAATTTTGAGTGTTCAGTATCGAAAATAAAATTATTTGTGTTCAATACTGTAGATTTCAATAAAGAGTTCAATAGTTTAGAGTGTAATTCAGAATAAAATATTCTAATTGTTGCATAGAACCATACCAATATAATGTTTTGCATCTCTCTTTGAGGAACTAAGGAGTTCATCAGCACGAACGCGTAGCTCATCATTGCAACGCCACATAGACATCTGCCGGAAGCAGACAATAAATGAGATGGTAAAAACAGTATCCTCAACGCTAAAACAAAATATGACTAATAGCAACCAGCATATTTGATACCTCAAACATGAGATCCTCAATCTGAGAGAAGTACAAATTAGCAGCCATCATTCTAGCCAGCAAACACACATCCCTTGTAACTTCAGGGGTTACTCTGGGGTTACCTGCAATGCACATTAGACAAATTGTATGACAGGTTATTAATACATAACAAGCTATCAATGAAGACATGAACTGAATAAAGAATATATGAGGCATCAAGGATAGGGAGATTAGATTTTTTTAATCTATACCGCATAAATACTATGGCCAAAAAAGTCAGGTAATTTAACAAAGATACTGCTTTATGAGGAACATGTCCATTCATTAATTGCTTAGAAAAAAAGAAAGATACCATCACGATCTCCTCCCATCCAAGAAGAGAATTGAATAACAGGGGCATTATATGGAACACGTTCATTTATTCCGATGTTTTTTAGGGCTGTATCAACCCGGCGCAAAAACTTTGGTACACCTTTCCAGATTGTCTCATGAAAGTAACTCACTCCTGCCCTCATCTCATCTTGTGGTGTAGGAGGGGTCCTTCGAATTTCATCTGTACGAAATGCAGCTTGAATCTGCATGAGAGAAACATCATTTTAGGGCCTCATCCCTCCCACAAAAAGTTTGCCATATAGTCATATACAATTTTAACCAACAAGCCATAGCCATAATGAAACTAATTAGCTTCTTAAAGAAGAATGTCAATAGATTTCAAATCTAAATGGAAACTGAGTAGGAGAGGAAATTCAAATGGAACAGCCAAATCCAAATAACTAGAGCTTTACAGATAACCAACAACACGGGCAGAATCAAAGGCTATAATATAATAAAAAAATATTCAGAATAAGTAATTTTGACCATGGGTTTTAAGATTAAGAGTTTTGTTTTCTGACATTGCACACCTTGAAGTTAGATTACATCAAACATAACTCTTTGACTTTATATAAAAATCTACCAACTTTGAACCCAAATACGATGTGCCAAATGCTCATGAAAATGTCAAAAGGTTTTAATTTTGGTTATTAGACACCACACATAAATTCCATCCACTATACCTACACATAACAAGAGTGTAGCTTCATAGCATTTCTGCAATGCTACCCATGCAAATAGGCATACAACACAGATAACTCGGAATATTCCATCCGAACCAAGGAAAATAATGTTATCACTTAAATTATAAGGTTATCATGTTTAAACACCATGAAACTACCGTGAATGTTTACAAGAAAATATCAACCACAATCATTATGTCTATCTATAACTATATGAGCAAAGTAGCATACAACTCAGACAATCATGTGCCTGTCAATGACATCATATATCATATTCATATATGCATATAGAATCAAGAACAATCAGCAGTTAAGCACCTCTCTTTGTAAAGCCTCATCAAGTTCCTGCTTATCATCTGGTGTTATATCTTTTGCATACAACTGAGTCAAGCAATTCCTTATCCTGAAAAAAAAAAGGCAACTGCTATCAACAGAAAGATTAAGCCTTGGTACAGAAATTATCAAAATGCCAGAAATATTGGATTTCAGAGTCATGACATTGATTCTCAACACAGATAGTTGATAAATGCTCAACAAATAGACTACCATAACTCCTCTCAGTCCTTTGAGTTGCATTTCAACAATCAAAATCAAGGTAAGTAACCTACAAACCTGCCATGCTTTTGCAGCAAAGATCTACGAACAGACTGAGTAGGGTGAGCAGTTAGGACCAAATCTACAGTTTGGTTCTTCAGAGCATCAAAGATTTCGTGGGGGGTCTTCTTCAGTTGATTCACAAGCCTCTTGAAGGTCTCTTCAATGTCTGATTCAGTGATGGCAGAATTCTCATCAGCAAAATCACCCTTCTTTAATAACTTAATCCTTCTTCGATAAGCAATTTGAACTTCTTCTGCCAAGTTGGCCAAATTAAGCATGTGAGAAAATGACTTGGCGATGACAATAGAATCCCCAGCATCAAGACCAGTCAGCATGTTCCCAAGTTCCTCCAACTTTTGAGGGTTATTCTCCCCTTCATACTCAGCGGACAGTTCATAACAGTCTTGAACCTAGTCAACATCAAATTACTGAAACTAATAAGCCACAAAGTCTATGTATACTTTAAGAAAATAAAAACAGACTATGTGCATCAAGTATAATTGATTTGATTTACCTAAGCATGAATCTGTATTTAACCAAAAATAGAACCTTGAGTTCAATATAAGAAGGATCAAAATGAGAAAAGACATAGAACACACAATTCACTTCAGGGCCCTTAAACCCACCAAACAACATGAAATACTCATTCCAGTGAGCATACAGCCATACATACCCCAGACAATTTTTAATATTTTTTTCACCAAACAATGTTCCAAGACCAAAAGGCAAAAACGGTTACCATTACACAAAATTCGAAGTGGGTTTCGGAAATCAGTCAATATTGAGCCAAAAAGAGCACCTTTACGTTTTATTGTTTCATAAAATTGAAGTGGGGTATCAGAAATCTATCAAAACTGAAGTAAAACTAGCATCTTTTCATGATCCACAAAACTAAAAATCACAAAAAAACAAAAGGGGTGGTGTGGTGGGATGGAAAATCACAATTACCGTTTCTCTGATATCGTCCCCATGCAAATCCTGAAGAATGTCAAGGAAACGGTCCAGCAACAAAGCATCATATTCAACAAGCTTGTCATCATCAGACACCTTACTTGGTGCCAGTAACCTCAACTGAGCATCAATTGAAGCCATCTTCTCAACTTTCCTAGTTGCCATCCTCTCTATATATCACAAACACACACTCACTAGCTTTGCTATTCACTCTGTGACTGTGAACCAGTCAATTCACAAAAGATGGTCTGAAAAAGCAGATAATACTCGTAATAATAATCTGACAGTGAAAAAGGTACTGGTACTGTTATGTATTGCAATGGAAATTATGGAATGGCCTCAAAAGCAGAAGAATTATGTGAAAGGTGAAAAGAGAGAGAGGAAAATCCGGAGAACCCAGATGAAGAAGATCTCGTAGGTTCGAAGCTAATTGCCTCCCCCTTATGATATCTGCACCAAAAGGTACAGAGAAAAAAGAGTAAAGAAACTTCAACTAGTGCCACACACAGTAACAGAGGGACATGATTTGAAGTGGCGAGAACCTTGAATTTATAGAGACAGAAGGATTACTAGGTGAATTTTTTTCTCATTTTAAAAATAATTAAAAAAACAATGTTACTCATATAGCAAGAACCACGTTCCCATGTTCATGGACTCGGATCGTCTGGAGTTTTTAAACTGCACCTTGCTTCATAATTTATTAACAAAATTTTATTTTATTACTAGATATAGATATACCTGCAATTTACAAAGGTTTCATTTTATTTTATACTTTAACCATTTATCCAATTCATGTGATAATATTCTTATTTTATTTATATTTCTAAATTAAATATAAAAAATATATATAAATTGTTTTTTAATTAAAGAAAAAAAATTATCATATAAAATTATTAATATTTTTTAATTAATATATCTTAAAATTTAAAGACAAATTTTAAATCACAAGTAGAAATTTATGTCTTATGAATAATATTAAATAAGTAAAAATTTAAACTTTTATAATAATTAGCATTTTAACTACGTGTATATAGAAATAAATTTCTTATTTTGTTAATATTCCTAACAAAAATAAAAAATTTAACTACAAAGATGACATGTTTTTAATAATAAACATTCAAAAATAAAGAGATCATCATAAGAAAATTATTAATGTGTTTTTTAATTAATATATTTTAAAATTTAAACAAAAAATCTAAAGAATATAAAGAGATATTTAAGTAGGGTAGACAATATTGGATAAAAGGACATTTAAATTGTTTTCCAAATTATCATGCTTATATATTAAATTTGAAACCTAATAGAGCTTTTGCATTCACTTTTAGACTAACTTGTTCATTATAAGATCCTCCTAGATGAGGTTTTAATGAAAACAAGCTTTCATACTCAAAGTATAAGTGTTCTCAATAAAAAGATTATTAATGTTTGAATACTATATACATCATTAGGAACATTTTAGAAGCAAGACTCATTGTTCAGAAGCACAATTTTGTCAAGTCACAAGTTCCCAAACATGCTATGGAGAAATTCTTCAAGAATGAAGAAATCAATACATGGAGGAACTACTAAGCTTTAGAAAGGTGATCAAGAACAACTATTAAAAATCTATTGCACATGCAACTGAGTTAAATCGAGCTTCAGAAGATACTGAAAGCTTGAGAAGATCATTACAAGACCATTAGAAGCAAGAATCCTTGACTAGAAGAAAGACTATGAACAAGTGAATCAGAACAACTGTTGTGATATCTCAAGAAGCACATTCTCGAATTACTGTTGATGCAAACAAAGTAAAGAAAGTTTGAGCAAGTGATCAGAAGCATGAAATTCAAAATCTACTATCATTTACTTCCTTTAGAAGCAGGAGAATTCAGCAAACATTCACTAGAAGGTGAAACTCTTCCACAAACTTCTCAAGCTTTATTCCTTGAATTATTTCAAGCTGAAGGACGTTCATACTTGCCATTAGAAGGTGTTTTTAGCCTAAGTTCAGATGCAACACTCAAAATTTAAAGTTGGCCAAAATGCATTTAATGAAGAAAGAGAAAGTGTGTTGACATGAAAGTGACAAGTCAGCCAATGTTTGACCAGGCCTTGACTTCTCTCAAACGACTAGTTTGACCTGAGAAGTTTAAAAATACATCCATGGCTACAACACACTTTGAAGAGAGAAGAATAGAAGAGGCCATAGTGTCTAAGGGCTGAAAATTACCAATCCTCATTACTGCAAAAAGACCTTTTAACAACGTCTTTCTATGACGGTTAATTAGGGATTGTCGAAAAAAGACCGATGACATTTTTTCAATTTTTTCTGCAAAATGACGACGATTAGTATACAACCATTATTGAAAACAACATACGACGACGATTGTCTTTATAATCGTCGTCATATGTTGTTTTATACAACATTGATCCTGGAACCCTTGTCTTCACTTTCCTCTTCGCGTCGTGCCCTACCCCTCTCTACCTTCTCTTCCAACTGCCTCAGTTGCCCTTCCTCTCCCCCCAATTCTCTTTTCTGGCCATCCAAGCTGTCGTGCCGCCGTCTCCATTCTCCGTACAGTTCCCAACAGTCGTCTGTTCTATGAAGACATCTTCTCTGGTGCCGCAACTCACGTGAGACCTCCATCTCCGGTGCAAAGATCGTGTGAGATTGCCTAATCATAAGTGTTTGAGTTTAGTGAAATATAGTGTTAATTGAAGCACTTTTAGCTTTTAATTGCATTGAATTGTAACTCCAATCACCGCTTTTATTTCATGAATCTCAGTTACTATTAGCTTTAGTTTCATTTTGGAGTTTGAGAGTATTTTCATCTTGGTTGTGGATCTTTTACAGAGATATAAAAGTTTGTTGAAGACTAGGAGCTTAAAGGAATCCAGGAAAAAGAGTTGGAAAATTGAAGCATGAGAGTCCTCGCTCAAGCGAGGAAAGCCCAGAAATAAAATGAATTATGTAGTGTTTCTCGCTCAAGCGAGAAATGCCTCGCTTAAGCGAGGACTTACTTACTCAACACATTTATGGAACGCGATAAAAGAAAAAGGAGGGAATTTTTGGGAGATGATATTTTCTCTCTCTGTTTTTGGCTATCCTTGGCAGATGGGTTCCTTCAAGAAGTCTAGGGCAACATTCATCCTCTTCTCATTCATTTCATCATTTTTAGGTTGCTAGCTACCATGAGTGGCTAGTCTCTTCATCCGGGATTGAATGTAATCTTCGAACTCCGAAGTATTTCGCTTGTTTTCTTGTATAGTTTTCACTTCACATGAACATTGGTAGTTTTGTTTTGTACTTAACACTTGAATCTATTAAGTCAATAGTTTCTTGATTCAAAATCTAAGTTTTGACTGGAAAGTATTGCTTGGATTTTGTTTTAAACGTAACTACTCGATAAGTTGTTATTCTAGGAATAGATATCTATCTGTCGATTGCTCTTTGATACTTGTTCTTAATGTTGGAATATTTGTTTTATACTTGAGGAATCGTTGTTTAAATAAACTATTCTTAGGAACCCTAGATTTGAGGAATCAACCTAGGAGATTTTAGTGTATTTCATCAATGTTAATAGAACAATGTTCTATACAGTAACTTATCGGAATACAGCGGAGGGAGAATGATGAAGTTCAATCCCATTTCACCATTTCTGAACTAAAAACAGTTTTACTGCCTTTATTTAGTATTACAACTGTCTTCATTTCTTTCTAGTCAACAACCAACATGACAATGGAACCATTCTGTTGTATATATATTTAGTGAACTATATTGTTGAGAATTAATAGTAGTTATGAGTTCCTCGTGGGTACGACAACCCTTACTTTTAAACTATTATACTACAGTTGATTTTGGTACGCTTGCCGGAAGATCAACACCTGCAACTATCGTGCAACTGCCTCCATCTCCGGCCATCCAATCTGCTTCTCGCAACAACTGCCTGCAACTGTCGCGTCGTCTCCGTTCTCCCCAACCCCTGTGCACCGCTGCTGTAGAGAGGTAAGGTTTGTTCCCTTTTTCTACTCGTTTTCTTTTTTACTCTTTTTCTTACATGAATGCATTTTTTAACCTGTTGTTTTTCTTTGATTATTTATTGAGAAATAATTTATGATTGAGATTAGGACTATTATATTTAGATTGAAAATTTATACATATTAGAAATTTATTTATTAAATTAAAATGTGATTTAGGATTGTGATTATGATGATTGTATTATCTAGGAGTTTAATGTTGGAATATAAAAATATTATTTAGATAGAATTGAAAATTATATATGAATATTAGTTAATGTTTGAGATTGTCATTATTTACATTGTATATGAATATTAGTTAATTATAGGTTTTGTATTATTCATTTAATTTTATGTTTTTCCTTTATTCATTTAATTATATTTTTTGTATTTATATATTGTTATGCTTTTTTATTTTCGATTATGCATTGAGTGAACCTTAGCTTTTTGTTTGAAATGTCCCTGCGATTTCTTTTTTATAATAGCAAGAGGATGGAGTACTAATAGTCAATGTATTGAATCTTGAATTATCCGGTTGGACAGTTAGAAAGATTAAGCATTTTTTTATAGTTCATTAATACATATATTTTAATCATATCATTTTATATATTTCATGAAATTTTGGTTGATTGCATTTTGTGTTGGTTTTCAAGTGCATATTTGATTGTGGTTCATTTGATTTCACCACTTTCATTTCGTGCCACCTGAAGACCAATGTGAAACGCTGCTGAAATCTTGTGAAATCTAATAAATGATAATGGAAAAGTGAATCTTTCCTGAATGGGATAGGGCCACACCTTTGATTAAAAAAATGAGAAATTGAATGTCCATCACACACATACAAAACGTAGATATGGATCGAAGTTGGATTAATTCAACACACATTAGTGATGAGTATGAGATAGGAGTGGAAGGATTTCTACAATTTGCACAACGTAATGTTGCTAGTGGTGATGATGGTCGGAAGGTTTAGGTGTCCTTGTATGAATTATTTGATGTTAAAGAAATTAGGGAGCATCTTATGTGTGATAGATTTCTTAAAAATTATATAACTTGGACATGGAATGGTGAATTTATACATATGCCAAGCATCTACCCAATCGAGGAGGTTGTTCATTAAACCATAGAGGACCAAGTGGAGGACATGATTCGTGATGTTGGAGCATATAGGTTTGCAGAAGCACATCTGTATGAAGATATGTCTAGCGATGCAGAGACTCCATTGTTTCTTGGGTCAACTAACTTCATCTGGTTGTCAGCGGTGTTAAGGTTGATGAATTTGAAGGCAATGAATGGGTGGTCTGAGATAAAAGCTTCACTGAATTGCTTCAGTTGCTAAATGCCGTGCTTCCTGAAGGAAATACACCACCCAATCGTAATTATGAGGCGAAGAAGATACTTTATCCGATGGGTATGGAGTATAAAAAGATACATATGTGCCCTGATGATTTCATATTACATACAAAAAAGTTTGAAGGGTTGAAAAACTGTCCTATGTGTGGGTTATCACATTACAAGGTCAAGGACAATGATCAAGACAATAGTGATGAGATCACAAAAGAGGGTCCCCTGCGAAGGTTGTATGGTATCTTCCAATAAGATTTATTAAATTTAATTAGCATAATTTTTTATTAATAAAATCCCTAAAAATTTATATTTTATCCAAAAATCATCAAATTAAAATTCTGGGCATCCCACATTATTACCCACACATTATAGGACCCAAAAATGAGTTTTGCAAAAAATTGACAAAAATGGGATAAAAATTGACAAAAAATTGTTATTGGCTCGACCAAAAAATGCCATTTGTTTGTCAAAATAATGTCGACAAAAAATGACCAAAAGAAAATCTAAAAAAATGACATCAGTTCCAAAAAAAAATAACAAAAAATCTACAAAAAAATGGCATCATTTCAATGAAAAAATTTAATGAGTTCAAATACTTCTAATAATATGAAGGGTCGCATAGCAATATCACTTACATTTTTAAAAATAAAGAAGGATCTTATGGAAATTATTAAATGACCAGTTCAACACGTATCAAATATTCAATTTGGACCCTTGAATAATTTAACAATATATCTAATGACTATAAAACTGTGAGGCACCAGCAATCGCGAGCTACTTGATATTAAACGTTTGCTAAAAATATTATATAAATTATTATATGAATAATGATTCTCATTTACAAAAATTCAAAGGCTATTGGTGCTGGAGTAGTGGTGTCTGACTTGAGCTGTGGCATATCCGAGGTATCTTCGAAATCTATTAATTATGCATGGTCCATGATTTATTTTAGTCTCTATGCGTGTCCTACAAGTTAGGCTATGGGTTCGACCAAAAACAAAGTTAGGCTATGGGGAATTTTTCTCATTTTTTTGGTGGATCTTATAGTACAAGGTTTTTTCTTGCTTCTCTTGTTATAAGGACACGTGCATAAAATCTCTAATATAATGATAATGTAAACCCTCAAAATGGTCCCTGAAACATATAGGGTCGGTCACATTGGTCCCCGAAAGATAATAAATTGTAAAAACGTCCCTGAAAGATAGTAACGTCAGTCAATTAGGTCCTTCCGTTAACTCCCCTCTGTTAAAGTTATAACAGAACTTCAAGTAAATCCTCAAAATGGTCCCTGAAAGATATGGGGTTGGTCACATTGGTCCCTGAAAGATAATAAATTATAAAAACGTCCCTGAAAGATATGGGGTCGATCACATTGGTCCCTGAAAGATAATAATTTGTAAAAACGTCCCTGAGAAATAATAACATCATTTATTATGCTTTCTTTTTCTTCATTGATTTTGTTTCATTCCCAAATGCGAGTCATGCTTCACCATTTCTGGAAAGGCTGGACTAATGACATTTACCCCGCTATCATGGTCCTATCGATTGAAAATCATGAAAGGAACTACAAAAGGATTGGTCTATCTGCATGAATTTAGCCCAAAAAAATATGCCATTGGAGATCTCAAGCCAAGTAAAATAATTGTTGGACATAACATGACACCCTACATCTTTGATTTTGGACTTGGGCGCCTTGCAAATATTGCTAGGGGAACCCCGACCTTGCAATCCAACTGAGTGACTGTAGAGAAATTCCAAGAGAGACAAAAGAGCCTGTCCACTAAAAGTGGTGAAGCCATCACAGAAGTGAGATGTTTATTCATATGGTGTGATTTTGTTAGAAATGATCACAAGGCGATTACCCATTATCCAAGTGGGTAACTTAGAAATGGACCTTGTTCAATGGATTCAGTTCTGCATTGAGGAGGAAAAGCCACTCTCAGACGTATTAGACCCATACTTGGCTGAATATGCAGATAAGGAAGAAGAGATAATTGCAGTTTTGAAAATTGTGATGGCTTGTGTCCATAACAGCCCTGATAAGAGACCTACAATGAAGCATGTGCTTGATGCGTTGGATAGATTGTCCATTTCCTCTGATTGAGAAATTTCAGGGAGTTGTGAATCCAGCTCATGTGTGAAGCTTTTTCTTTTACTCTTTCTTGCCATATCATTTTTACTTCTATTTTTCTGTTTTTTAAAGTTTTCTCTCCTTCAATGGAATAATATATCAAGATTCATTTGATGGTGGGCTTCCTCAAAGTCATCTTCAACAAGAAGATGATGATTTGACTCATGCACTTTCTTTGTCCTTAAAGGTTTTGGAGTTTCTTTTTATTCTTAGACTGCAGAGGAAGAGGATGCAATACGTGAGCTTCTAGTGAAAGAGGAAACCAAAAGACTTGGAGTTCATGATACATTAGCCAAGGGAGAGAAAAACCAACAATAGCATACACAGACCAAAGGTGTGTAGAGCATTATAGTAGAAACCTAGTAGAAACATATACATGTATTGGGTGGTCGACCAATAATATTTGGGAATGGAATGAAATCATTCAGGAAAAAGAAAGCATAATAAATTATGTTATTATTTATCAGGGACGTTTTTACAATTTATTATCTTTCAGGGACCAATGTGACTGACCCCATATCTTTCAGGGACGTTTTTATAATTTATCATCTTTCAGGGACCAATGTGACCAACCCCATATCTTTCAGGGACCATTTTGAGGATTTACTTGTAGTTCTGTTAACTTTAACATATGGGAGTTAACAGAAGGACCTAATTGACTGACGTTACTATCTTTCAGGGACGTTTTTATAATTTATTATCTTTCAGGGACCAATGTGACCGACCCCATATCTTTCATGGACCATTTTGAGGGTTTACTCGCTTTTAGTTGAATACTAGTTGTGGACCCATGCATCGGCACAGGGTATGTATAGGTTAATTGATATATCTATATATATATATATATGGTATTAATTTAAATAAATTATTATGCTTTGAGACAATATATCAATTGTAAGAAAATCAATAAAAAAAATCGTACTCCAATAATAACTTATAAAGTCCTTTCTCGTATCTTGAACAATTTTATTATGCTTTCATCTCTTCATCCTACACAATAAAATAATTCATATAAAAAAACAATATTAGAATGAATTAAGTAAGCATGTATCGAAATAATTTATCTCTTACATATCCACTTCATATATGCATTTATAAGTCTTTTCTTCACATGTAATAAATGTAAATGGGTGCAAATGAGTTTTTTTTAAATGATAATGAAAATTGTATAAGTAAAAGTGAGAGTGAAATTCTTACCAATTATTTGCATATCTTTAATATTATATGCTTTTACAGAATTCACCAATGCCAAAGTAAAGTGTCTGTATAAGGAAAAGAATGGAAAATAAATAAATAAATAATAGTATTTTAATATTATACATATATATAATTAATATGAGCATCAAATCGTAGCAGATAAGTTTCCATTTTTTTAATGTTATATATTTTGTACAATCATGTGTAGAGTTGCCAAATGGGTACACTTCTCTTGATCTATATATTAGTATTAAATTAAAAATGCAATGGAAATAAAAAAAACAAAGCATAAGTCATATTGTAATAATATTTAAGGTTTAAGATACTGACCTATTATAGATTTTGGAAGACCTATTTGAAGACAACATTGACAGTGGTGTTTAAGGCTCTTCCTTCTTTATCAGTGGGATAAGATAAGCAACATGTAGTTTTTTCTGTTTCATTATTAAGATAGATATCAATCTATCTTGTAAAAGATAGCTTTTGTTTTGTTATACAAATTATTCTCTATTAGTTCAACTCTAATATGATAAAAAAATATTTAAAAATTTTAACAATATTCTTAGCCTCAATGCTCTTCCAGTCGTGATTCGATTTCTGATACTCCTCTTTTCTTTTGCAAAAAACAAATTTAAATATTGTCTCTCGTGAAAACTTTTCTCATACTTATGCGGATAAGTAATCAATACTTATTTTATACATTATACAAGTAATTTCAAATTCGAATAAAATTTAACTAAAATTTAAATTTACAAAAACTAAAAAAATTATTTCATATTATGAGGATAATATATTATTGTTGTTAAAACCGGACCGGACGGGCCATTCCGACCGGGAACCGGTCCATTCAATCCAAAAAATCAGAGGAGCTCAGAACCGGTGAGAACCAGTCAAGAACCGGTGAAAACCGGTATAAAATCGGTATCAGAAAATCGGTTAAACCGGTTGTGAACACCCGATTTTGACCAGAAATTTTTCTTTTTCTTTATTTTATTTTATTTTATTCACAAAAAAGGAAGAAAATAGAAAAAAGGACTAACTTTGATAATCATGTCCAATTTTATGGAGTCCAAAATATTTTTAGTCCGCTTGGGTCCATGGCCCATACCCATTAGGATCACTTGGTTTATTCAAAAAAAAAACCTAGCCTCTTTCTAAAAATGGTAAGATTTTGTCCTTTAATTTGATTGAAAATTAATTCTTTTCTTTTTATTGCAGATCAAGAGATTTGTTTGATCAGAATATTAATTTTTGAGATACAATCTGATTGAAGAAAAAAGAGATCGATGGGAATCAATTTCAGGATACACTCTGATTGAAGAAAGAGGGATTACATCTAATCAGTTTATTTTGGGATACAATTTGATTGAAGATAAAGCCAGATTGCAGGCAATCAATTTTGGAGATACATTCTGATTGAAGGAAAAGAAGGATTATTGGCAATCAGTTTAGGATACAATCTGATTGGAGGAAAAGAGGAATTTTTTCGCAATCAAAGGAATCAACAATCAAGAGGCAACAGAGAATTTTTTCACTATAAAAGAGAGAAGCTGGAGAGGGGGACAAAAAATGGAAATTGAGAGCCTACAGTAGGGGACGAAATAAAGAAACAAGGAGAATCACCAGATTACAAGACTAGGGGCAGAGGCAAGAAGTAATGTAACATCATAAGAGAGGCACGTGAGCAAGGAAGAGAGAAGCAAGCAGGAATAGAAGTTATAAAAAGTGTTTTGCTTAAAATCTCTGGTTAAAAATCTTGTGGTTTTCTTTATTCTTGTGTACCCATTGTTGTCTTGCTTATTATTGAGAAGAAAAAGATAATTCATTTATTTTTCTTATTGGGTCTATATGATTGCTAAGAAGATTAATTTCATGAATTATTCTTTTATCCAACAATCTTGAATTCATTGGGTTTTTATTAGTTTGTGAGTCTCTCTCTTTATTTGTGTGTATAGGAGATCAACATGAATTGAAAATATAAAAATTTGAATATATCAAATCGCATCTTGATATAATTTCATTATTATTGTTAAATATATATAAAATCAACTTTTTTTATTGTAAATATCATAATAAATTAAAAATATTCCTGTGTAAATATTTTCTTTATTTTTCTTTTAATCTCTTGATTTGTAAAGATTTCATCATTAATTTTCTTTAATATTTGTAATTATTATTAATTTATAAAAATATTAATTTACTCTCCCTTAAATAACTCTTACTTCTACAATTTGATTTTGTATATTCAGTGCTTTGAAATAAGTCATATTTTTTTGTATATATTAAATATATAAAAAAGGGTAAAATAAACATTTATTTGCACATTCAATTTAGGGGTAACCGTTATAAAACGGGCGTGTAGGGGTGTTGTGGGGTTTAGTCTCCACCCTTCCCAAAACGTAATCGATTTCTGAATCCAAATCAATCTTCAAAAATTTCATTTTTAGGGTTTCCAATTTTCCCTAATTTAACAAAATTGGTGGCGACTCCCATTTTTGGAACCATTTATTTTTTGGGTCGTTACAGATGGCGACTCCACTGAGGACAATTTTGAGAATCAAGCCCATTAAATTGATTGTGAAAATTATGTTTATTTTACCCTTTATTTTGTATATATTTTTTTATCCTTGTGTTTTTTTTTTTGTTGTATATAAGTATTTTTTTTATTTGCTTCCTTTTTTTAGATTTATGTTATTTGTTTGCTTATTTCAACCATAGGGTAGAAGATTTTTATTTTATATATATTGTTTGCCTCTGTTTTGCAGGATAGTAGGGTTTAGTTTATAGGTTATTAAAAGGTTTGTATGCTCCCCTTCACACACTTCACCGTCACTTACCTCACACACTGTTGGGCTCTATACCCGAGCTTGTGCAAACCTAGGAATAAGAGGTGTTTTGATGATTGCTATTGAGGGGCTCAATGCTCACTTGGCAGTTGTCAGGATACCGCTCAGATTGTTACCGGTATCATGTGTTGGTCATCATTGAGATGGGTTCATCCCTCCTTGTGCCCAATTCATGAACTGGGTCCTTGTCTGTGTGATAAGGGCAATCTGGGGGCCATATATTTTTTAGGGAAGTCTAGACCCACCCATGAGACCAAGCACTTGTAGATGACTCTACTAGCTACCAAAGTTAGAATCTAACCTTAAGGACAGCTTGCCATAGGACTTTACCTGAATTAGGACACCTGGGGAGCATGCTTCTTCCTCTATAACTCTTTATTGTACATAATTGTCATAACATTTAAGTAGGACATATAGGGCATTACATCTCATTTATTAAAAAAATATTTTCTTCATCAGTGTCATGCATCCCGTGCATAATTCATAAGTTAGTTTTTTTAATAAACTAAAAAAAAGAAAAAAAATAGAAGTTTTCATATTTTTCAATTGATCATGATAGAATTACGTTTCATTGCATAGTAGCATGCATTTTCTTTATACATTTAAGTAGGACAAATGAGAGCTTAATTGTTTTCTCCTATCTCTTACTTTAAAAAAAAAGAATTCATTCATAGTTTCACCATTTTTTTTATTTAATTCAAAAAAATAAAAAATTGATCTTTTTCATTTTTCATTTTTTATTCTTTTTTGCATATAGTTATATAAAAAAATAAAAAACGTGCATTTTATTTTTTATTAAACATTTTTGTTGTTTGTTAATAGAAAACAAGTTTCTTTTTGTTTAGATTCTTTCATTAAAAAAATTGCATTCCTTATCATAAAAATAAAAAAAAATTATCATTATGATTCATTGCATAAATACTGTGTTTTTCTTGAAAAAAAAATTTACTTTTCTTGTCATAAAAATGTAAAAATGTATCTTATTTCCTCATTCTTTTGTTGCATTGAATTTCATGATGTCATTATAAAAAATAAAAAAAAATGTAATTGCTTTGTGAATTTTTTTGTTTTTCATTATAAAAAAATCTTGGTTCAAACATTAAAAGAAATCTTTGCATCGCATGTCAATAAAAAAAATAACAAAAAAAATCATTTCTTGTCATCCTAAAAAGTTGCACGGTTTGAGTTCATTTGTTGTAGATTTTGGATTTAGAAAAAAAAAAAAAAAGTTTCCTTCTTCCTTATACTAGATTTCTTTTACATTATAAAAAATAGAAATAAAAAACGCATTGCTTGTCATTTTTTTCATTGTGACTTTTTGTATATATATTGTCATTGTTAAAAAAGAAAAAAAAAAGTTTAAGTTACTCCTCAATTGTAAATAAAAAAAATTGCATTAGAGTTCTTCATTCTTTTTTTTTTGCATAGAATAAAATCATCCAATGGCTACTCATCTTTTTTTAAAATAAAGTAAAAACAAAAAATCATGTTTCACTTTCTCATGCATTTTTTATAGTCTTGCATATCAATTGCATATAAAAGGGTAGGATTGTAAAACAAATTTCATCAAAGCAATTTTTTTCTTTGCATGCATAAAAAAGATAAAAAAATCATTATCATTGCATTGAAGTGTGATTCATTTTTTTTGTTTCTCAGTTTTTTTTTCATAATAGTATTGGGTTTTTGGTCATTTGCATTTTTGTAAAATAAAAAAAATATTTTGAACCAATATAAAGTGGATATCAATCAAACTCAGGTTCTTGATATTGGAACACTTCCATAGAGGTTGTTGGCAAAAAAAAATCTTGATGAGGCTGCGTAAAAGTAAGAAAGATTTCCAAGTAACAATGGAAGGAGATATGTTGGAACAAGGAGCAAGACACCAACATTGGAAAAATTTAATGTGGTCTTATGTTGTTTTATTCTGCATGAATAAAAAGGGAGTGAAGAAAAAAGAGCAAGAAAGGGGAAAAAAAAAGGAAGAAAGGAAGGCAAGTAGTGACAATCAATTCTTTTTATCACCGAAAGCACTCGCAGTGGTTACCATTAAGGCTTGTTTGATCATATTGCCTCCTTTGTAAACTTTGTTGGAGTCTTATTTTTAATGAATTTGCATGGATTCAAATAAAAAAAGTGGTGTCCTTTCTTCATGCTTCCTCATTCTTAACCAATTGTCCCTTGACATTTGAATTCTTTGGAAGATTGTCTCAAGAAATAACTTCTCAAACCCCTTTCATTGATTTATATTGTGAAGATCTAGATTTGCATTAAGATAACAGTCGTTGATGGAATGTATACCAATTGTCAAAGTCCCATTTTCTAAAAAACAAAAAGAAAAAAATAATAAAAAAGAAAGAAAAAAAATTGAAAAGAGCAAGAAAGTGTATTTTATCAATGTTGTCTCAAAACAAAATTTTTGAAATAAGCAATCATTATTTGAAATGATGAATGACCATTTTTCTTTATCCATAAAAAAAGAGGTATATCCCTTGATGTCCCCTTTGAGCTTGGATTTTTTTTTCCATTTTTTAAACCCTGGACAATGATCATTGCTACACTGGCAATCAACATTTGAAATGTGAATCATTACATTGATTGATAAAAGAGAAGGAAGATGGCAAAAGAGGAGTCAAGACAGAAAAAGAAAGATGAAAAAATAAGATGTGAAGGGAACATGAAAATGTGGGGAAATTGAAAAAAAAGGGTAGAAGGGAATAAAAGAGTTGTTTTTGTGCAAATAAGATGGAGATCAATGTTTTTGAAAGCATAACAATGATGAATCATTTGATTTAAAGATCCTTGGTCCCATTAAACCCTTAAACACTTACTTGAGCCTCATGTATCCTTTCTTTCATAACCCACAACCATGGCCACGTTACAAGCTTTAAAAAGCCCATTCTGATTGATGAGTGATTGTTTTCATTTCATATAATTTTAATTTTGAGGCAAATTATTTTTTATTCAACTTTCATTTGCTCGTAAAAAAAGTATAGAAAAAAATAGAAAAGGAAAAAAGGAAAAAAAAAGGGGCCCGTTAGGTTGAAAACTCGTAAGAGCGGTCTAAGCAAAAGTCAGGGCAATAAAATGAGAAATGGGACTTATACTGGGGCAATTTTCTTTCCCCTAGATTAATGCTTTAATTCATCATTTCTTTGGAGCAAATCTGTGGATATTTCAGTTGCTTATACTTGGGCAATTTCAAGCAACCATTTTGCATTATTTTGCCATCTCAGTGATGAAGGGGATCAATCAATTGAAACAAAGGAACAAGTCTTGAGACAATATCCATTTGTCATTTCTCATCCTACCTTCAGCCTTGTAAATATCTTCTGTTCTCAAAACCTCCAAAATCTTCTAACAAGCTCTCTTGAAAAGAAGAAGGAGAAGGAGAAGAAGAAAGAAAGAGAAAAAAGAGTCGCAATCTTGATACACCTGTGAATCCATGCTTGTCCATTGAATAATGCTTCAATAGGGTAAACATAGACTCAACTGTATGACTTAACAAGTTTTCATCAAGGAAGGAAAGAATGATTGTGGTTGAGATATGTTTAGAAGAAGAAGATGATGATGATGATGAGTAAGAAGAAGAAAAAAAGAAGTGGAAGGAGAAAATGAAGGAGAATAAGGAACATGAGGTAAAAAGGAAGAACGAGAATAAGAGGGTGATGATGGTGATGACGTGGGTAAGAAGAGGAAAAAAAGAGAGAAAAAAAATACTTGATGAAAGATGAAAAATAGGGCATTAGAAGTTTCTATTTGAGCACGGGTTTGATTGGTTAAAAAAAGGTTTTGGTTCATTTTAAAAAAAAGAAAAAAAATGTTAACAATTTTGGTTTTAACTCAAGGGTCATGCATTCAATTTGGCTCAAAGTCCAACTCATGCATTTCAATTTGGTTTTGTTACAAGAGTCATGTATTTTATTATAGGCTTAGATGTATGTATTGTAAAAAAAATGATAATAAAAAAAAAAGAAAGGAGGAAATAAAGGGATATAACGTTGGAAGCCTATAAAGGTAGTCCAAGCAAAGTCAAAGCTAAGATGGGGAAACTTTTTTGGGGCAAAGATATAAAGCATCTCGTTTTGACTTCAAGCTCACACATTTCATTTAACATTCATGCATGTCATGTCTAGTTTTAGGTCCATGCATTTTTTGTTTTGACATAGAATCCATGCATGTCATTTGCTTATAATTCAAGTTGCATTGAATAATAATATTTCAGTCAGAACCATGCATTCAGTTCTATGCAGTTAGATTCTAGAAAAAAAGAGAGAAGAAAATAAAGAGAGAAGAAAATAGAGAGAGAGATTAAAAAAATAATGAAGCAAAAATTTGAAACTGGGGCAATTTAAAAAGAGTTGAGAAAAAAAATGAGAATGAAAGGAAAAAAAAGAAAAAAAAGGAAAAAAGAAAAGTAAGAGAAAAGGAAAAGGAAAAGCAAAAAAAGAAGAGAGAAGAAAGTCTGTCAAGATAAAGAAAAAAAAAGGAAGATTCAATTGAGGCATACACCATTGGTTAAACTCAGATGTTCATTGATGCAACTTTAGAAGTGAGACATAGACGCTGGGGCAATCAGCTCTAGTGTTAAAGGAAAGAGGGTCAAAGCAACAAGACAGAGCAAGATAAAACCCAAGTCCAAATTCAACAAAGGTTTGATTGGTCAAAGCGTTCATTGGTTAGCAATCAACTCAGGTAATTTCACAAATGTTGTTTATGCAGGTTATCAGACTCAGACATAATTTTCTGTTCGGTGAGGAGGTTTTGCTGGTTGTATCATTGGCGAGGAGATTCCGTCAATTGCACACTTATTCGGCAATGAGGTCCCGCCGATTGCATATTTTTGGCGAGGAGGTTCCGCCAATTGCAAGTCTACTTTTCTGTTTCGCGAGGAGATTCCGCCGAATGCAGAATTGTTGTTCTACTGGCGAGGAGTTTCCGCCAATTGCACCCTTATTCGGCGAGAAGGTCCCGCCGGTCACATATGTATGGAGAGGAGGTTCCGCTAGCTGCATATTTACATCTCTGTCCAGTGAGGGGGTTCCACCGGTTGCATATCTATGGCGAGGAGTTTCCGTCAGTTGCATATTTTTTCGGCGAGGAGGTTCCGCCGGTTGCATTTTTTCTTTTTTGTTTGGCGAGGAGTTCCCGCCAATTTCATACTTATTCGGCGAGGAGGTTCCGCCGGTTGCATTTTTCTTTTTTGTTTGGCGAGGAGTTTCCGCCAGTTTCATATTTATTCGGCGAGGAGGTTCCGCCGGTTGCATTTTTCTTTTTCGTTTGGCGAGGAGTTTCCGCCAGTTGCATATTTATTCGGCGAGGAGGTTCCGCCGGTTGCATTTTTTTACTTTTCTGTTCGGCGAGGAGGTTCCGCCACTTGCATATTTACCTTTCTAGATGGCGAGGAGGTTCCGCCAATTGCATATTTACTTTTCTGTTCGGCGGGGAGATTCCGTCGCTTGCATATTTACCTTTCTAGATGGCGAGGAGGTTCCACCAAATACACATTTACTTTTCTGTTCGGCGAGGAGGTTCCGCCGTTTGCATATTTATCTTTCTAGATGGCTAGGAGGTTCCGCCAAATGCATATTTACTTTTCTGTTCGGCGAGGAGGTTCCGTCGCTTGCATATTTACCTTTCTAGATGGCGAGGAGGTTCCGCCAATTGCATATTTACTTTCTTTCTCCGGCGAGGAGGTTCCGCCGGTTGCATGTTTAATTTTGTTGTTTGGCAAGGAGATTCCACCACATTCCTTCTTTAACTTTTCCATTTGATAGTTTCTTTCGGTCAAAATAAGAAGTTCATGTCTTTACTTATTCCTTACTATGATAATATAAAAATCACAGTTATTTATATCATATTGTAAAGAATAAGTAAAGAGGGGCAACTGTGAACACCTGATTTTGACCAGAAATTTTTCTTTTTTCTTTATTTTATTTTATTTTATTCACAAAAAAGGAAGAAAAGAGAAAAAAGGACTAACTTTGATAATCATGTCCAATTTATGGAGTCCAAAATATTTTTTACTCGGCTTGGGTCCATGGCCCATACCCATTAGCATCACTTGGTTTATTAAAAATAACCCTAGCCACTTTCTGAAAATGGTAAGATTTTGTCCTTTAATTTGATTGAAAATTAATTCTTTTCTTTTTATTGCAGATCAAGAGATTTGTTTGATCAGAATATTAATTTTTGAGATACAATCTGATTGAAGAAAAAAGAGATCGATGGGAATCAATTTCAGGATACACTCTGATTGAAGAAAGAGGGATTACATCTAATCAGTTTATTTTGGGATACAATTTGATTGAAGATAAAGACAGATTGTAGGCAATCAATTTTGGAGATACATTCTGATTGAAGGAAAAGAAGGATTATTGGTAATCAATTTAGGATACAATCTGATTGGAGGAAAAGAGGAATTTTTTCGCAATCAAAGGAATCAACAATCAAGAGGCAATAGAGAATTTTTTCACTATAAAAAGAGAGAAGCTGGAGAGGGGGACAAAAAATGGAAATTGAGAGCCTACAGTAGGGGACGAAAAAAAGAAACAAGGAGAATCACCAGATTACAAGACTAGAGGCAGAGGCAAGAAGTAACGTAACATCATAAGAGAGGCACGTGAGCAAGGAAGAGAGAAGCAAGCAGGAATAGAAGTTATAAAAAGTGTTTTGCTTAAAATCTCTGGTTAGAAATCTTGTGGTTTTTTTTATTCTTGTGTACCCATTGTTGTCTTGCTTATTATTGAGAAGAAAAAGATAATTCATTTATTTTTCTTATTGGGTCTATATGATTGCTAAGAAGATTAATTTCATGAATTATTCTTTTATCCAACAATCTTGAATTCATTGGGTTTTTATTAGTTTGTGAGTCTCTCTCTTTATTTGTGTGTATAGGAGATCAACGTGAATTGAAAATATAAAAATTTGAATATATCAAATCGCATCTTGATATAATTTCATTATTATTGTTAAATATATATAAAATCAACTTTTTTAATTGTAAATATCATAATAAATTAAAAATATTCCTGTGTAATATTTTCTTTATTTTTCTTTTAATCTCTTGATTTGTAAAGATTTCATCATTAATTTTCTTTCATATTTGTAATTATTATTAATTTATAAAAATATTAATTAATTTATTCTCCCTTAAATAACTCTTACTTCCACAATTTGATTTTGTATATTCAGTGCTTTGAAATAAGTCATATTTTTTTGTATATATTAAATATATAAAAAAGGGTAAAATAAACATTTATTTGCACATTTAATTTAGGGGTAACCGTTATAAAACGGGCGTGTAGGGGTGTTGTGGGGTTTAGTCTCCACCCTTCCCAAAACGTAATCGATTTCCGAATCGAAATCAATCTTCAAAAATTTCATTTTTAGGGTTTCCAATTTTCCCTAATTTAACAAAATTGGTGGCGACTCCCATTTTTGGAACCATTTATTTTTTGGGTCGTTACACCGGTCCTTTTCAAAAAATTCAATTTTTTTTGTTTTTTTGTTTTTTATTTAATATAAAATATTTTAAAGATAAATAAAGACATGTATTTAAGGATTCCACATAGATATATATTATTTTACTAATCATTATTAATTTTTTCTCTTATAATGAGGTCATTTATACTGATTTACAACTTTATATATCTTAATTTCTTATAATTTTGTGTTACTTTATTAATTAAAATATTATATAATATTAAAAAAATATTTAATTAAAACTGGTTCAACCACAATTGAACCATTGAACCGTGAACCGGTGCCTTTACCGGTTCAATTACCGGTCCGGTTTTTAAAACATTGTAATATATATTAGTAATTTAAATGAAAGTAATTACAAAAGTTTAGATTAATAAGAAGATCAATCACTTTTAATGCAATCAACGGGGTCGGGTCGGTTCAAGTGATATATGCTTGATTTTCCTTAAGCAAGATCTCAAGTTCGAGTTTTGTAGATAGAAAAAATCTCCACCGGGAGAGTTAGCCCCTCCATGACGTGAATTTTTTCGACTCGAGCAGATATTGTTTCCCGTGGAAGATACTTGTGGTTTAAACAAAAACACTTTTAATGCAAAAATAAAAGAGTAAATTACTCCAATCTCCCTCTATTTTATACTTCCAACATAAAACTCTCTCTATTTTGAAAACCTACACAAAACCCCAATTAACCAAACTCTGTTAAGAATGTTCCGTTAGATACTTTTTATTGTTTATCAAAAAAAAATTTCTTCGAAAATTCCAGATTATCCTTTCTGATTAATATTTTCAAATTACAAACCACTTCTCTTTCTTATTTAAAGCTATGGGTGAAAACCCATTTGAATTGTAAATCAATAACTTTGTGTATTTTTTTTATGTCGTTGTTGTTCTTAGACCCCAAAAAAAAGTTGTTGTTATTATTTTTTAGCATACTTTGATCAACATTTTATTTGTTTATATATATTTTTTATTTTATTTTATTGGTGATTCATTTAATCGAAATAGTCGTGCTTGGTATCTTTACTAAGAACAGAAAAATGAAGTTTTGTACCTTTAAATTTGGCTATGAAACGAAGTCGGTTTTACCTATCTCTTCTCTTTAAATAACAAAGTGAATATAATATACAATTTCATTTGGTTGGAATCCCTTAATTATATATCGTTTGTCTTACATTTTTTTAATTTAAAATATTATATTTCTCAAAATATTAAACTAAATAAACTCTTTGTCGGGCAATGTAGGTCATGAGCATTTATGCATTATTATGAATTAAGATTTAGTCAGTTTATATGATGTTAAACTGTAGTTGTTGCATCTCATGTGCCTGATGTAACATTTCAAATCGCAATTTAATTTCATAAATCACTGAATGAGAATCAAGGTTAACACTATAGAAATAGAGGGGAGGAGGGAGTAAGAGTAAAGGATCGAAAAGAAGTATTTGAGTTCAGGCAGGCTCGCTCCAGCGAGTAACAAGTCAGAATAGAGGGGAGTCTCTAAGTTGAGGCTCGCTCAAGCGAGCCGAAAGTCAGAGAGGGGGAGTTTATGAGTCAGGGCTCGCTCAAGCGAGCGAGGACCCCCTGCAGCATCAGGAATGCCTCATTAGTGGAGGCTCGCTCAAGCGAGCAATCCCTCGCTTGAGCGAGCGCGCGTGAATTTTGTTTTTTAAAACAGAAAGCCCTAACCTCTCCCTCATTTATTACTTCATTTAGGGCTTTTTAGAGAGAGAGGGAGAAGAACTTAGAGAGAGAAGGAGTGAGAAAGAAGAAAGGCTTGCTTGAAGGTTTCCCCACCGTTCCTAAGGCTTGGATTCATCCCTTCCTTCTTCCTCTTCTCCATTTTCTTCCATTTAAGGTGAGTGTGTTCACCACTCACTTCCATATTGCGTGAAATCTGCAAATGCCCTGTTTTCCTACTTCCCTTGCTTGCATTAATTGCTTTTTATTGATTAGAAATGATTCTTGAGCTATCGGTTGGACTGATTGGTGAGATTCCGATTTTTGCTCAAACCCTAGGTTAGAGGATTTTGGGGATTTTGTGATTTCTTGAATTTTGATGACGAAACTTGAGGAGAAATATACAATCATGTGGTTATTCACTCTTAGAAGGATATAATTGATTTTTATGACAATAAATCACTCATGCTTGGGAGGAAATTGATTTGGGTCTTTTAGACCTCATAGTAAATATATTGACTATTGAATCATTGGCCTTCATGTTTAAAGGAATTATTTGGGGTCCTTGGATTTCATGTTTAAAAGAGGAAATGACTGTTGAGTCTATCATAGTGATGGGTAAGGTCCCAGTGGCCTTCAGGGACGACGGTCCCTGTTAGCCTGAGCTTAGTCTAGCCTTCACAGATAAGTGGAAAGACCCCTTGGGTGTTGGGTTAAACACTTCATGTTAAATTATAACTTGATTCATTGAATTTGGAAATGCTTGAGATATTTATTGAGTTATTTGAACTGTTGCATTTCATTTGCTTGAAATTCCCACACTGCTTGATTATGCACACTCACTGGGACTCTAGTCTCATTATATGATGTCTTTTGTATTTATATTCGCAGGGTCCCAGGCCGAATGCTTGATGTGACACCCTTCTACCCAATACTCTTAAATACTTAATAAATCGAAGTTTAGAAAAGGTAATGTCCCACGATGGGTAAAAAGGTTCACAATCGATCTTATTAAATCTCATAGTTCGAAAACGACTTTATTAACCGAAATTAAACTTTCAAATATAATTCAAATATAAAGCAGCGGAATCTCCAAAGAAATAAAAACAACTAGTGACCTACTGCCATACAAGGCATCCAGAAAGTTAATAAGAAAATACTCCTAACTAGCAACATGGTAAAACTCCCAAATACACCCTGATGTCACATCTATCAGAGCACCACCCTTCAATCATAATCGACACCAGTCGTGTCCTCATCAACACCTGTAAAATATATCCACAGAATACGGTGAGGAAAAGGAATACTACTTATACATACACATAGAGAATACCCATCCTCACCCACAACATCATCATGTCATCAATACCTTAATCACTAATCAATATCATTCGTCTAAACTCAACATATATTTAATCATCTACATCAACATATACATGTCCTACCATCATTCTTATTTATAACACATAAATATATCCATTATACATTCACCAAGCTCAACATCATCATAGCATCATTCATATGTCATCATACTCATCGTCATCGTAGCATCATTCATATATCATCATACTCATTATCATCATAACATCATTCATCTATCATCATACTCATTCTTACCATAACATCATTCATATATCATTATACTCATTATCATCATGCATCAATACTCCTCTCATCATCTACCCAAAGATCGTGACTTGGAACTCCACACAATGGGTGCACCTCGTCAGTCACTCTAGTTAGTACCAAGATAGTCTACCGGTGTTACCACACATTATCCGATAGGTTGTACCCCCTCTATGGGCCTGCACAACGACATTCGACCCTAGGTTGTACCCCCTCTATGGGCCCGTACAATCACCCCTAGGTTGCACCCCCTCTATGGGCCCGTGCATCGAACGCCCCATCTTGATCCCCTGAGTTGTACCCCCTCTATGGGCCCGCACAACTCAGTTCACCTCCCGAATTGTACCCCCTCTATGGGCCCGCACAATTCAGGTCTCATCACATATGCTCAAGGCATCTCTCCTAAGTTGTACCCCCTTTATAGGTCCGCACAGCTTAGGTAACATCATCATCAAAGGTGATATACACCGTCATCATCATCATTATTATCATGCATCACCATGCTCATCATTAAACATCATTATAGTAAAGTGATATGCACTTATCATCGTTAACATCATCATCATGCATCATCATGCTCATCATCAAACATCATTATAGTAAAGTGATATACACTTACCATCATCATCATGACATTCATCATCAATTATCATCATTATACATCATCATAATCATCGCAAACATCATCAAACATCATTAGTCATCAACATCATACTCATTACAAAGCACCATCAAACAACATCAATCATCATCAAACACTCAGGATCTCAAAATCCACTCTGGTAATCGATTACCAACCTCTAGTAATCGATTACCCACAAACAAGGTCTCTGGTAATCGATTACAACCATCTTGTAATCGATTACTCGCAAACACACTCTCTGGTAATCGATTACAGCACCCTTGTAATCGATTACCCACAGACAAACTCTCTGGTAATCGATTACAGCATCCCTGTAATCGATTACCAGCAGACAAACAATACTTCTGGGTTGTCCAAAACACTCTGGTAATTGATTACCAGGTGTGGTAATCGATTACACGCGATGCAGATCGCAGATTTCACGATCTCAAACCCCTCAAAACCCATCCAATCAGTCCCCAATCATTCTCTTTCGTCTAATCGTCATACATAATCATTACTAACATCAATTACTCAGTAAATCATCAATCTATTACAGATTATAACATCAATTAATCAAAACCCCCAATTTCTCAATCCCTAATCACCCTTTTTCCATTATCCTCATTATCATCTTTATTCTCATTCAATAATTCATCAATAAACATACAATCAGCCATAAATCGACAGATTATACCATCATTCTCAGTTATACATTCATCAAATACGAATTTATACTCTTAGATTACTACCCAAACACCCCTACATGCATATACAAGCAATACCCTCTCCCCCACCGTACCTTAAGCGAAGCTTTGATCACAGCAAGGAAGTCCTTTCTTGGATTCTTGGCTTTCACTCCACAGCAGCTCTCTCTTGAGACTCCGTTTCTCCCCTCCTTAGTGTTTCGCTTACTGAAGAATGATACGAATAAGGATTAGGGTGCTCTGTTAACCCCTCCTTACTGAAATGTCTAATTGGGCTTGAGCTCACTCTCACCCCCTTATTTCTATTTTCAATTCAATCTTACTTTTATGGAATAAAACTAATAATAATAATACTCCTATTATTTATTTTCTAATTAATTAATTATCTCCTTAATTAATCTATTTAATTTAATTAATATTTATCCTAATAGAATTTAGGATGTTACACTTGACTTGTGTTCGATTATATAAATGAGTCAAACCCAAACCTTAGACGCTTGACATTAAGAGCTCGTGAATAGCTTGCATATTATATATATAATAATTAAATAATATAAATATTTAAAGTAAAGTAGCATTAATAAAAAATATAAAAAGAAAATTACAGTTACAAATTTATTTTTAAAATAAATAATAAAATAATAAAGTAAAATAATTACTTTATATATTTAAAATTAAGTATTGAAATATTTCTTATATTACTCAAGAAGTTATGTATTGAATTTTGAAAAATATAATATTTTAGAATTCTTAACTATATATATCATACATTAAGAATATATTTTGATTTTTATATTATCATTTAGTAATTAATAAAATATTTATTAAAATACTAAATTCAAAAATTTTAAAAATGATTTAATGAAAATTTTCATAAAAACAAAAATAATGAAGTTATAAATGAGCTAAACAAGTAAAGCCCAAGCTTTATTTTTCGTTAACAAGCCAAACTCAAGCTTTAAGTTTGGCTCATTTAAATAAATGAGTCAAGCTTGAATTACCCATTTTTATCACAAAGCCAAGCCTGAACTTCAAATACTCGGTTTAGCTCAACTCATTTACAGTTCTAGTCCCAGAGTCACTGGATAATTAAAATTTCTATATAATTTCATAGCTATTTCCTATCTAAATTTTTCTATAAAGACTACACAGCTGAGGAGCATCCATACACGCCCAGTCCCATCATATTCATACACCATGTTTAGGAGTAGAAAAACATGTAAAAAAAATACGATCTATTGCTTATAAGATCTGAATCTTACATATTTATATTCAATGAAGCCTAAATTTTATACATTTATTTAAAGACATATACTAACCTTTTAAAAATCATAATTCTAACAAATATTTAAAGATCTACTTTACAATAAAATATATAAATAATATAATAAGTTTAAACTTTTAAATTTAGGAGTGTATGATTTTAATAACAACAATAATACCAATAACAACGACTTATATATATTTAGTTACTTAAACAATTAGCCCTACCTTGTCAAGTCTAAAAAAGAGTCATTCAAATGAACTGAAATATAATTATTTTAACTAAATAGGCTTTTGAAAAATATTAAAATTAGTAAACATAACAGATTTAGAGTGTGTTTGGCAATGATAATAAGCTAGCTACTAGCTTATTTGACTAGCTTATAAGCTAGTTTGACTAACATAAAAGTGTTTGGTAACGTACTTCAAAGTAGCTTATTTTAGGAGCTTCTAGCTTATAAGCTACAAGCTACTTCACCTAGCTTCTAGCTTGTAGCTTATTTAATTTTCTTCCATCACTATCCCTTATATTTTAATACATTTCCCTTATTATCCTTAATTTATTTTTACCTATTATTACCTATTTTCAATTTTAATGACAAAAATCTTTCAATTTTTTTAACTATTATTACCTATATAATAAGTAATTTAAAATATTACGAATTAATTAAATTGCTATTTTCTTTTCACTATTTTATGGATTTTTTTATATTATGCTATTTATTTTATCAATTTCATTATTTATTTTAATTTTTAATTAAATATTTTATCACTAAAAGGTTTAACAGGAATTTAATTATTTTTATAAAAATCTAAAATTATAATCAAATAATAATATATTTTTGCCTAGAAGACACAAATAGAATTTATATAATAAAACTTATGTAATTATGTCCTTTTATGTCATTTTACATTTATCAACTAGCTTATCAGCTAGTTTTACCAAATACTTCTAATTTAATAAGGTAGCTTATCAGCTCGGAGCTTATAAGCTAGGAGCTTATCAGCTAGAAACTAGCTTATCAGCTACCAGCTAGCTTATCAGCTAGTTTTCTCAAACACACCCTTAATGCAGGCCTTGTTGTAACTCCTTCATGGACTGGCTAATACATTCACATCCTTATTGATACTTCTTAGAAGATTATATATATGAGTCAGCATCCGTTGACACCAGGTGTCAAACTTGTAGAGTCACACCTCTTATATAAAAGTGTTTACTTTTCATTTGTATAGAAGTTAATGATTAATTCTTTGTATTTTACATTTTATAAAGTAAAGCGCTAAAGCATTCATTCACTATATATATTATGAAAAAAGAAAAAGAAGAAAAAGAAGATTCCAAAAAGATGCGAAGGAAAACGAGAGGAGAATAGGCATGGGCAAAGACGTAACGGCATGCGTGAGCAGATGCCATCTGGTACCATACTAATTTGATATGTTTGGTGGCCGTAAAAGCGACCTCATTGGCATTGAAAATGTTTAGTTCATTAGAATCCAAATGATGATCAATTTCAATTTCAATAGTAGAGCACATTAGAAAGAGACTTGAGAGAACCTTTCATTGTCACCAAGATCTATTAATTTTATCAGGCTTCTACAACCTCCGATCGATGTCTTTTGTAATGTAGTTTAAGAGTTGGTCGTAATGTTTTTTTTTTTTTTCAATGTCCTTTTGTAGTTTTATTAGAAAGAAATATTTTATTTATTATGTATCCAAGCAACTTAAAATCACTTTCAACAATGTAGTTTTTTCTACCTCCATCAGATCAAACGTAATTTCAAGACCAGTCTATTTTTTTTTTGTATATATTTAGCTTTCCATTTGCACAGTTTTTTACAAGGTAACTATAGTATGCTGAATTGCTGATATTAACCTCTTTATATCATATTGAGTTCATGATGAATTTAAAAGTGAGTAAGTTGTGGATGTAGGGGTAGTGTCTGACTTTAATCCTTTAAAGTCGGTTCGAGGAGGTTGTCAGTTTTCAATTTTTTATTTTTAAAAAATTTAAATTAAGATTTTACAATTCAAAATCTAAACTGAATTTTTTTTATGATTTTTAAAACATTTATTTTAAAAATCACGAAAAAAAAAGTTTTTAATTTTTTATTTTGAATCGTAAAAATTTGATATGAAATTTTTAAAATCCAAAATTTGAAATCTCACGATTACCCCGAATTGGGCCTAAGTTACTCAAGGTTAGATGATGATTTGCTTTTTAAAATAGTGTCTTCAGTGATGGTCAAAGAGGGAGTATCTACAAAAATACTCCAACACTCAAATTAGATGCAATTTTGGTAGTGTTAGATATAGGGAAAAGAATGTATATACCTGGCCCATTTCCAGTTAGAAGTATATTTATAGGTGTGGAGTAGAAGTGTAAAAGGGGAGAAGGGATGTTCACTTACATCATCATCTCATCCACACCCTTATGATATCGGGCTATCATGGACCTGTAAAAATTGGATCCATGATGGTCTATGGATTTTTGACCTATAATATAGGTGCCTGTAAGTTTTTGTTATTTACTAATAAGGACCTAGTTATGAAATCTATTAAGTTAAAATGTTAAATCACAAAATAACCATTTTGCTTCTACAACTGCTATGTCACATTCTTGGCTCCACCATTTCTTCCTGTATTTATGATTGAAGCGTAATTTTTTTATTGGACTTAGCTTATCTAAAGTGATTACATGTTTGTTTGGTTACCGACCGGTTAGAAACAGTGAGTATCAATTCTGCTTGATTTTAAATCACTTATCCAATGTGTTTCATAAATCGTGCATCATTCATTTTCTACTCTTGATTTTAAAAACGTATCAAAATCAATTCTATCGAACTATAATTAAACTAAACAGACCCTAGGTCACTTTAGAGGGTAAAGTAAATAATTATCATCATTAATTTGAAAATCAATAGTTAAGATTTCTTTTAAAAAATTCAAAATCGTATATATATGATGTATGTGATCACAATCTTAAACGTTGATTTTTAAATCAATAATTATAAAGTACTTACTTTAACTTCTAAATTCTAAAGTGAGAGAGCCAAATCTTTACTTACAACTAGACCATTTAAGGAGACCCTTACAACTGGATACTGTTGCAAACAATTATACTCTAACCAAATAATTGGGACATCGAATCTTTTCTATTGTTATACCGTTGCCTAATCTTACGATTCCAATGGTTATAATGGGTTGTGTCTGACCATGTAGCTGTCTTGAAGTTTCAGCAACTCTCGCTTCATTCTTGGTTGGTATAGTTGTCCACTTCACATTTGAGCAGTATGCAAGATATTGGAAGTCACCTTCAAGGGTTGTCATTCCTTTTATCATTCAAATAAAGGCAATCTTGATACCCACTTGATTAACCTCCTCAACTTATATCTGCCTAATAAAAATAGTGCATGTAAACAAAAGAAAATATTATTTGCAGTTATGTCTGTAGATTACTTTAAATTATTAAAAGTTAAATTACTTTGTTTTCTCCTGGCTATTACATTGACTCTTATTCAACTGAATATTTTTAAATATTCTTATTTTTTTGCTTTCTTAAATGATGATTCATATTAGTAAGTTAAAATTATTTTACGAGCAGGTATATAGATTGCAACAACTATATAGACCAAGACAATTAGTAACATCTCTGTCATCTACAATTAAAGGAGTTGGAATGACCTCATACGATCTGACTATAAACAACTCTTTAGGTACTCTTCTAAATGTTCTTCAGATCCTTGTTGTGATCTGCATTTGGTCTATCGCAAGATTCCTCATGAGATTCCTACCTTATGGTCTTGCAACTAAGCAGTACGTCATACAAAGATGATGTGAGGTTTGTTAATAATATGACCTCACTGTTCAAAACACACACCATATATTTAGATGTGTTGGGTTCAACTTTTGTGATAATAACTAATCAGTATAATATACATTGGTCCTCTTACCAGTCTAGATATATATGGTAGATGCTAGAAATCTATGAAAATGAGGATTTTAAATACAAAAAAAGTGGATGAAGGAATATATTTTTGTAGTTCTATCTCTGCATTCATTTTAGAAACATTATCATATCATCTTTTAATGAAAAATACTTTTGGCGAAACACTTCTATTCACTTTTAAATTTTTTAACAACCTAATAGTGTTAATGGATGACACGAAATGATATAACAAAAGATTATGAACTTGTAACAATTGTGCGATCTAGTGTGTTTTTTATTTATTTATTTGAAAAAATAAAAAATATTGTGTGTATATTATTTCATAACTAATTTCCTGCTTTCACTTGTAATAAATAGTACTCTTCCTAAAAAAACCTCATTCAACTAAATAACCGTTTTAAAATGTGTGGTTCTGAAACAAAATAGCAGGACAAAATTTTATTTAAATAAGAGTAAATAAAGTATTAATAATTTTAAAAATACCCCATAAATTTTATATAATATATTTTATATTTTGGATTCAACTGTGTTTCACTATATTATTATATTTTTATAGCTTTCATACATTTACACAATTATTTTTTTAAAATTTAAGAGTATTTAAAATTAATTTTTTGACATAAAGAGTAAATGAAAATAAAGTCGAAATTAAAAAATGATAAAGTCAAAATTAATTCGGTCCGGTTTGGTCTAGTTCGGTCCAATCTGGTCTGGTCCGGTTAGGTTTGGTTTGGTCTGGTTTGGTTTGGTTCGGTCTCGTCTGGTCTTGTCTGGTTCGGTCCGGTTAGGTTCGGTCAGGCCTGGTTCGATTTGGTCCGGTCCGGTCTGGTTCGGTTCGGTCTGGTCTAGTTTTGATGCGGTCCGGTTCGTCTGGTCTGGTTTGGTCTGGTTCGATTTGGTCCGGTCCAGTTTGGTTTGATTTGGTCCGGTATGGTATGGTTCGATCTCGTTTGGTCCAATCTGGTTTAGTCTGGTCCGGTTCAGTTCGGTCTGGTCTAGTTTAGCTTTGGTCTGATCCGGTTCAGTTTGGTCCGGTCCAGTCTAGTTTGGTCCGGTTTAGGTTTGGTTCAGTTTGGTCCAGTCTTGCTTCATCCGGTTTGGTTCTGCTTGGTCCGGTTTGGTCCAATCCGGTCGGGTTCGGTCTAGTTTGGTCCGATTCGGTTCTGTTCGATTTGGTATGGTTTGGTTTGGTCCGACCGGGTCTGGTTTGGTTCATCTTTGTTTGGACGGGTTCGGTCTAGTGTGGTTCGGTTTGGTTTAGTTTGATTTTGTTCGATTCAGTCTGATCCGGTTACATTTTTTTGGTTCGATCAGTCGAGTGTGGTTCGGTTTGGTTCGACTTGGTTTAGTTTGATTTTGTTCGATTCAGTCTGATCTGGTTACGTTTTTGGTTCGATTTGGTTTGTTTCGATCTATCTATCTATCTATCTATCTATCTATCTATCTATCTATCTATCTATCTATCTATTTCTTTTATCCTTAAGGTGCTAATATTTGCATATAACTGAAGGAACAAAGGAGTAGACACTCAAGTTACCACCTCAACTATATATTGAGTGATTTGGCATTATATGGAGTTTCTGAAGGGTCGGGAATGTGTTAACAATAGAATCAGTACTTGCCAATACATCAATTTTGGGTTTAGGGTTTATAAGAATACTATATGATAACCCGCGCGTTGTAGCAGGTTAATTTTAATATATTAATGTAGATAGAAGTATGCATAAAATAAATTTTAGATATTAGAATTATAATTAGTTGAGCTTATTTATTATAATGAAAAAAGAAGTTAATTATTTTTTTGTGGATATAATATGTGCGAAGTATATTGCAATATAATATTACTAAAAAAAGATTTGTTGAGTTTTGATGTTATTTTTGTTTCTTTATTATTTTCAATTTTTTGTTAAAGTAGTTGTAAACAAGAGTCATTCTTTTAATGTTAGGAGTTATGGGCAGTATTGAATTGAAAAATTATGAGATATATATTAATTTGGTATAGAAGTATACATACAATAAAATCTAGATATTAAAATTATAATAAGTTGAGTTTGTTACTTTGTCATATTAAAATGAAAAAAGAAATTAAGTATTTTTTTGGGTAAATATAATATATGAAAAGCATTTTGTAATACCATATTACTCAAAAGATTCATTGAGTTTTGATGCCATTTTTTTTTTACTTTATTATTTTCATTTTTTGGTTAAAGTAAGAATTATTCTTTCAATGTTAGGAGTTATGAGTTGTATTGAATTGAAAAATTAGGAGTTATATATTTGAAATTAATTTTTATGATTGAATGATAATTACGATATTGAAATAAAATTATGTGTCAATTATCTTATAATTAATGGTAAAAATATAATAAATTATCGATAATAAAAAAATGAATGTAAAAAATATAACTAACAAAACCGACATTAATATTGAAAAGATGAAAAGACATTGAAATAGAGAGGTGACACATAAGTCAATTTATTGATGTGATAAAATGATAGTTGAGGTGTCAACACTACATGTTGGCTGCTGCACTTCAAATTTAATATAATATAATAATGTGTGGGAGATCAAATTACTCCGGGAATAACCCTTGCTCTCATGGTAAGTTACTCCACTTAATAATTTTTTGTAGAATAGAAATTTCACCAACTGTTGAAAAATGTGATATTAACATGATGATCATGCAGACCAAATTTTAGATAAATTAATTGGACATTTATAGGTATGTAAATCTATACTCACTATTTACTTATATTTTGAAAAGTATTATACGTTAATTTGAAATTATTTGATGAGGTATCAAATGATTTTTTAAATTTTATAAAACTTTGTATACTACTTAATGAGATTTTTCAATTTAAAGGTTGAATTGATAAAAAAACATTCAAGTTATTAAACGGAGTAATTTTACTAAGTGTTACGCCTGGTGTAACTTAATCCTCACCCTATTATAATAGATATGGCATGCATCCACTATAATGTGGTTTGGCATTGAAGAGAATATTCATGTTTATGAACTAGTACTAAATGATATTCACATGTGCATCCACCCGATTGGACCGATCAGTCCGGTTTTGATAACCATGATGTTTAGATATAAAAAGCTTTGAAGAAAAATGAAAAGGAAGATTAAATATTTATTCTAGATTAAAAGAACTATATAATATTTATAAAAATGAAAAAAAAGAAAATTCTATCATTCATAATTAGACTAATTTTTATTTAAAATCAAACTTTTATCTTCAATTAAGATATTTGACAAAACATGTCTTCATTAATTAAATATATTCATTTGGATAAAGATGTTTGCACACTTGTATGTTGAAGTGTATATATATACCTCGTAAAAGAAGATATATATATATATATAAAAGATGGATGGTAAGGGTGTTTGTGGGACAGGTTTTGTGTGTCCCTTATACGGTCCTAATTTTTAATCGGTTCAATTCTATAGACTTGAATTCGTCCATAGACCCGATGAAATACGCTTTTAATTAAGACTGGGTTTAGTCAATGTTATTAAAATTGGCTTGGACTAGCCCGGTTGGATCTATCGAACTGGAAACCGATGATATGGCTAGTTCGAGCCACTTTCTAAATCGGGCATGCATACACACTATTAGAGATAATATTGTTAGTTAGGGATTAGTTAGTTAGTTAGGATACTAGTTAGGAATTAGTTGGTAATATTGGCTATATAAGCCCATGTTCCTATTGTAAAATCAATCTTTTCATTCCATTATCAATATAGAATTTCATTTTCCATCTTTAATCTTTTCCTATTCTCTCTATACCATGAAATTCAACATGGTATCAGAGCAATGGCAGCCACCATAAACTTTTTTTTTTTCGCTACATCTTTTTCCCATCTTTTCTTCCATTTCCTTTCTCATTCCTTTCATCACATGGCGGTGGAATATTCATGTTAGAGTTCTTCATCCACATAGTCATCATTGTCGACTGACCTGAATAGAGCACTTGTTGATGCCCCTGACTTGCTAAGGTCCCAAATGAATTTCAAGAGGTTACTATTTGTGGTGTATCTGATCTTGATGCATATGCGAATGCCTGTGCCCGCATTGTTTGTGTTAACCAACATCTTCTTTGTATTAGTTTGAAAGAGGTTCTTGTGTGCATGGTTTCTTTGCCTTCTAAAGAGCATTGTTGTCTTGGTACACGCGATCTATTGCACCATTTTTCTTTCATTCTTACTCCTGTTCATCATCAACACACCGATGAAAATCGGTTAACTCGGGCAGATTTAAGCAAGCACCGGTAAAACAAATGGATTTGTGATGAGCCGACCAATCATCATTTTTGACACGGTGAGAGAAAAATGAGACATCAAGGAAAAAAACTAATAATTTCCTAATTCTAAATTTAAAGAAATAAACAAGATCATCGTTCAACACAAAGAACCCAAAGGTCCAAAGCTATCACCTACATTTGATACATTCATCAACGACGTTGGCTCTGTCATAGTCACCATCGTTCATGGTGTTTCTACGTTTTCAACCATTAATCTCCGTCTACCATGGTCGTGTGTCATGCCACAGTAAGATGCATGTGTTTTTCTCTTGACACACTAGGGGGAGGCAGTAGAAAAAGTTAAATCTCCTTAGGCTTTGTCAAGTTTATAAGACACAGTGTTATGGGTCGGTCACAAGCCCATGTCTTTCTCATGCCAAAAAAGAAATAGATTTTACTTGTTGTTAGTAAATGCAGAGTTTGGGCTTGTGTCTTTCACAAGCCCATGTCTAATATTCAGCCATGAAAAACGGGTGCAATCTTACACCTAATTTTTACCTGTTGTAGAAAGTCATTTAATCAAATAACCTATATTTTAGGATTAATTGTTCATATAAGCAAGAAATTTTTTATTTTGCAAGTCAGTTTTTACCCACATAATCAAAATTTCCATCTGTAGTAAGTTTTTAAAAGGAACAATTAATAAAATAATGAATGTTCCCCCCCCCCCCCCAACAAGTATAGGTTGAAAAAAGTAAAAAAGGTGGAAATTATGGCTAGATAGGTAAAAACGAACTTGCAAAATAAAATATAATTTCTAGCTCACTTAAACTAATAATCCCAAAATATGGACTATTTGATTAAACGACTCCTTATAATTGATAAAAGAAAAAAATAGGCGTAAGGTTGCACCCGTTTTTTACTCAAAATATTTCTCCATAATAAACAGTATGTTGATAAAATATATCAATCTCGTTATATATTTTAATAAAAGGGTTCAACTTATATCAATTTCATAAAATTTCAACACTAATAACTTGATAATCAAATCATTTTTATTTTAATATATTTTAAAAGTATATATGACATTAGATGATTTATTAAATACTTTTAGATTAATGTAAAATTTTATAGATATGATTTATATGATAACAACTTTCAATCTAATGGTAGATTTTGAAAAATAATTATTTGTGAAAAAATTATTCAATGATGTAAGATGTAAATTGATGATGTAACTTGTACTGATGTAATTTGATCCCCCTCCCTGCCCCCCTCTCTCTCTCTCTATATATATGCGTGTGTGATTCTTTGTCAACAAGTTAAAATTGGGACATTGCTATTTGCACCCTCCTTTTTACTTTTCACACCCTATCACATTTTGTAAAATGTCCTTTTTAAAAAATGCACTCAAACTATTTCTAGAAATTAACTTCCGGAAATTTCGATTGATAAACTAATTTATGAAAACTATAGGATAAAAATTACTTTTGAAAATTAATTTTTTTGAAAATGTATTTTTTTTAATAAAATTTCATTTTTTAAAAATCAAAAAACTTTTTGTCTCTAAAATTCGTCTTTATATTTATTAGTGATTTAAAATTTGTCTCTAAAGATTGACACATAATTCATTTTTGAAAATTTTTAGAGACGAAATTTTTCCTTCATCTTTAACAAGTTAGAGATGAAATTTTTCCGTCTCTAGGATCTGAAACTTTATAAAAAATATTTCACTTTTGAAATTAATTTGCAATTTTTTTTTTTTGAAAACTTAATTTTGGAAATTTCTGAAGGTGTTTTATTTCTTGAAAACAATTTTCGAAAAGAGAAAAAAAAAAAAGAAAAAGGTGGGGTGAAGTGGCGATGGGGTTGCAGGAGGTGGAGGTGGGTTGACAGAGGTAGATGTGGGGTGGGGTAGTTTGGAAAAAGATATTTTTTAAAAAGGAGAAGGGAGTGAATTAATCACCCTCTACAGATTCGATAAGTGGAATGGGCAAAAAGTCTTTTCAATCAAACTAGACCTCAACTATTTTTGGATTCAGATACTTCTTGAGCTTGGATAACAAGTGGTTTTTTTTCATGAGAGAGCATGCTCATCACCATGTTCAGAGGCAACTGAGGGGCTTGCTTATAGCACCCCTCCCTCCTTCCCTTCCTTAAATTGCCCCTGTCCCCATCTCCCCTCCCCCACCCCACCTTCACCACCATCCACCCCTCATAATCACCACCGCCCCCTTCTTCCTAGATAAATCTAAAACCACCCATTTTCCTCCATCCCTACACACCCCCACGCTAACCCACCCACCCTCACTCGAAACCACCCCTTTTTCCCACCCCACCCACCTCCCTCTAATCCACCGCCCCTTTACCCAAAATCCCACTCACCCCTTTTCCCCACCCCCACCCACCGTCCCCCTAATCCACTTACTCGAAACAAACCCCCCCTCTCCCCACCCCCTTAACCCATCTCTCCCCCCTTGTTTGATTATTTTTTACGTATTTAGGCTTATAGACGAATTTTTTTTGTCTATGAGTCCATCTCTAAAAAAATATTTTTTAAAAAAAAAATCACTTTTTCAGAAATTAATTTTCGTATGCATCCATAAATTAATTTCCGAGAAGTTATGCTTCCGGAAATTAACTTCTGGTAGGTAAATAATAAATTTTCTACAGAAATTAATTCCGACAGCAATTTTTATCATTTACCTTTCGGAAGTTTTACTTCGTAAAATTAATTTTTGGAAAGGGTTAAATATGTTTTTGGTCCCTAAATTTTTACCTGAATTTGGTTTTTGTCCCTAATCTTTTTTTTCGTTGTTTTTGGTCCCTAAAATTTTTAAATCATTGAAATTAGTTCCTGTCGTCACCCTTATATTTAACAGAGTTGACGGCAGGGACTAATTTCAATGATTTGAAAATGTTAGGGACAAAAAACAACGAAAAATAAAGATTAGGGACCAAATCCACATTCGCGTTTAGTCCCTAAACTTTCACCCGAATTTGGTTTTGGTCCCTAAAGTTTTCAAATCATTGAAATTAATCCCCGTCGTCACCCCTATATTTAACAGAGTTAACGGCAGGGACTAATTTCAATGATTTGAAAACTTTAGGGACCAAAAACAATGAAAAAAAAGATTAGGGATAAAAACCAAATTCAGGTTAAAGTTTAGGGACCAAAAACATATTTAACCCTTTTGGAAATGTATTTTCGGAAGTGTACAAGGATATTTTTAAAAAAATAATTTTGATACAAGATAAGTGGGGTGTGAAAAGCAACTCCCGGCAACCAATAAAAGAGAGAACGGATGTTGGACAAAAATATTAGAACGGATCAGATGATGCTTAATTGAAGTGAGGGAATCGCTATTCACACTATCAAGTTTTGCTAACCACACACCCTTCTTTTTTTTTTCTTTTAATTAATGCTGTACCCCGTTAGAATTTAACAAATTGACTAAGTTTAATTTATTGTTCGTATTATTTTTTTTCTGTTAAATTTAATCATGTATTGTTATGAGGTCATGTATGACTAGCAAGAACTATATCTTGTAGGTGAAGAACTATATCTTGCAAATAAATTAACAATAAATTATATATTAGGTCATGTATGACTAGCAAGATACATTAGGGCCCCAGTTGTACTATGATATGGTGCTTCAGACCAAACAATTCTTCATCACTCTCTCGAGGTCTAAAATGATCTTTATCCACATCAAATGACCTTACAACCATTGGAATGCATAATGGGTGTGATTAGTCCGTATAGAATTCTTTCAACATATTTGTTGTATATGCTTCTTGATGCATTATAATTGATCTTTTAAATATGCAAGCTGTAATCCAAGACAAAATTGTCTTTCCAAGATCCTTCATCTCAAATTCTTACTTTAAGCAATTTACAGCTTTTGAAAGCTCTTTAGGAGTTCCAATATAAACAACAAGTATGACATACTCTTTGCCATATCTTTTTATAAAATTCATGGACAATAGGATCATTCTTAAATCCTTTTTTCAACAAATATTCATTGAGGCGATTATACCACAAATGCTCATATTACTTTAGTCCATAAAAGGATTTATTCAATTTAATTGAATAACTTTCTCGAGAACTTGGACTATATGTTTCCATCAAATTAAACCCTTCAAGAAAGCCATACAAATGGGTCATAATAATATCCATTAATATTTTCATGTACTGCACGACTGAAAAATATAAAAAATACTCGCATCCACCATAAGTGAATATATTTATTCAAAATCAATGCCGAGTCTTTTGTGAAAAACCTTGGGCAACAAGCTATGCTTTATACTGCACATTTTCACTTTTCACATCTCGTTTTGTACAAAAAAACATTTCTATCCAACTGGCTTTATACATTCAAGTGTGTGAGCTATAGGCCCAAAATTTTGCATTTTGCAAGTGAATTTCATTTTTTCACATTTGGCCAATCACTTCTTTGTCGACATTCTTTAACCGATTTCGGTTCTTGATCCTCACTATCATTTATAATATCAAGCGCTACTTTCAATGCAAAAAATGTTGTCAACGTTGACTTCATGTTGGTTCCATTGTATTTCATTCAGGACATAATGAGATCTCTTTATTTTCATGAATTTTAGGTACCTGAGTTTCTTTTGAAACTGAAATAATAATTATGTCCAAGGACTCTTCTAGAGTCTCTATATCCTCGATCATGCCATCTAGATTCTTAACTCCTTTTCTTTTCTGAGGATATATATATATATTTTATATATTTGGAACCAATAGGTCTGCCACGCTTCATGCGTGCTTCAAACTCATTTGAAACTGTAGATTATCCAACAGGGACATCTATTTTAATTGGAGCATTAACAGTTGGTACATCTTTTTGGGTCAGTGAATACATTCGATAATTGGTTGGCTAAACCTTGCATATGAATTATCCTTTGAACTTCCAGTTCACATTGTTTTGTCCGAGGATCAAGATGGATAATGATAATTCATTCCAACTGATTTCTTTGCCCAACTGCTTATTTTCTCCCCCTAATATTGGGAAAACAAACTCATCAAAATGGCAATCGACAAATCGAGCTGCAAATAAATCTCCCGTCAATTGTTCAATATATTTTATTACAGACGGGGATCGATAGCCAATATATATTCCCAACCTTCTTTGAGGTCCCATCTTATTGCATTATGGTGGAGCGATAAGAACATATAATACAAATCCAAAAACTCTTAGATGAGAAATGTTAGGTTCCTGACCAAAAACTATTTTTAAAGGGGAGGACTTATGATAATTTAATTGGCATGATGCGAATAAGTGTTGCAACATGAAATATTGCATGTTCCCAAGTAGAAATTGGAAGTTTTGATCTAATTGCAATTGCCTTACAATTGATAAATGATTCTGCAAGGTCATTTTGTGCATGAACATATGCTACAGGATGTTTAACGTCAATTTCAATGGACATACATAAATTCGCCTACATTATCAAGGTGTATTGTCTTAATTGAGCTCTTAAACGAATTAGTTGAGCAAATAATCTTGCATACTCATGGTTGCAAGTTGACAATAAACAGACATGTGATCATCTTGTTGATGCATCAATTATAATCCTAAAATATCTAAATGACCCACATGATTGGTGTATTAGTCCACAAATATCACCTTGTATACATTACAAAAAGGCGAGAGATTCACTTCCAATCTTTGTTGGTGATAGTCAAATAATCAATTTTCATTGATAACAACACATGAAAAATTGTTGGACTGAAGAATCTGTTGGCTCTTCATAAGGTATCCATATGAATTTTCAATCATTTTCGCATCATAATTGAAACGGGATGGCTCAACCATTCATGCCAAATAACAATTTTATCATGCTTTACTATAACATTTGTTTCAATTGTACTAATATAAGTGTAGTACAACCCGAAGGAAAATGAGAGCAATTTTTCAAGTACACATTTTTTTTAACATCATTCTCGTGATGTATAAATATTCAACATTAATGTCATCATTTGTTGTTTCTCTATATATATGATATCCATTTTTGCAGATTGCCTTGAAACTTAATGAGTTTCTATGAGACTTGCCATAATATAAGGCATAATGAATGTATAATTTTGTTCTTCCGGGCAACAGAACATTAGCTCTATATGAGCCTCTGTCGGAGTCTTCAATTATATTTGTAATACCATAAATGTAACAAAACATTAGCTTTGGCTCACACGCCCTCAAATATATAACTTTGGCGCGGACGCCATTAAATATATAAACTTGGGGTACACACCACATCTGGCGGAGCTGAGCTCTCGACTTAGTCCTCAAACACAATCATGTTCACATGCCACATCTGTCGGAACTAATTAAGCTCTTGACCTACAGGTCCTCAAACACAATCATGCTCACACGCCACATATGGCGGAGCTGATCTCTCGACTTAAAGGTCCTCAAACACAATCACAAGCATTTCGTAAAAACAATTACGAAAATTTATACATCAATCTTCTTACCTTTTTCGTTTGTCTCACGTACTCCATCCATGACAACACATAATAATAATAATAATTAACATAACATTGTACAATTGAAATTTACTTCACATATACCTCATACATTCTAGCCAATTTGCATCCCCTAGGGTATGTCAAGAAGGGAATGTTATACATTGAGTGAAGAGAAAGACAATATTAACAGGGGTATGCTATTAGATCATTCACTTTCTCACATTATGAAGAATCATCATACAGTGTCCATAATTATCTATAATTTCATAATAACAATTCAGGATAATTAACCATAAAACTTAGTCAAAAAATAATTGAATATCTCAAATTATTCAAAGCAAGCATATTAATTTGACAAATGAGACATTATATAATGAATTGTACTCATTTTCATTGATAAAAATATTACGGTGTTATATTAATTAATATGATAAATTATATGATATTGCGATGTTATAATAACAACCATGAAAAATAATATTATAATACTATTAATTAAATTCCTTAAAGGAAACCAAACATGTCCTTATATATCAATTTAATTTAAACATGTCACACATGTAATATAATAATTTGAAATAATTCTAATAACAAAATATTAATGTAGTTCATCGTGCAATATATCCAAACCAACATTATATAGGATCATGTATTATCCCATTTACTAATTTAACCATGTAAAAAATATCTCATAAATAAAAATCATATCTCTTGAATAAATACATGAATTCACATATACATATCAAATATCCTTTTCCATTTAATTCCTCTAACAATTATAATAATAACAATGATTATAATGATCACTGATTTAAAATGATTAGAATATAATGTATGACACGTATTTCTCACGATAACAAAAACATGAATATCAAAGAATTCAACACATTTTAAATATTCATGACAAGTAATTTTTTTTTCAAAACATCAAGAGCAACAAATTTCAGTTTTACAAGATTTGACATTTTTAAGTACTATAGAAAAAAAAATTAGAGAATAACCAAATAATATCTGATAATGTTTAGAAGAATATAAACATAATGATGTGAAAACACATCGTTTATCATTAGTTGTAATTGAACCCTTTTCTTGTAGGATGGTAGTACCTTCTCCAAAGGAATGTAAGACTTCTTGCTCAGTTGGTTATAGCCTCGTGCTGATAACGTGTTATGAAAATAATGCTGACAATATATAAAAGTAAAAAGTAGAAAGAAAGAGTAGAGAAGAAGAGCGACGAGAAGAGAAGAAGAGAAGAGACTGAGAGTTGGTCGTTATTCACATAAAGGGGTATTTATACAAGTGAAAAAGAGTTAATAATGTAAATGAAATAACCTATAATTGAGGAAACTATGTAACCTACGATATACAATATCTTCTCAAGATCAATCCTACCTATTAAAGGAAACGAGTATAATCATATCATATGAGACTAAATCTGATGGGCATCCACCATATCATAATTATTCATAGCATGCATGTATTACATTATTTAGATCGAAAGTGTGTGTATATATATATATATATATATATATATATATATATATATATATATTACTTAGTCATTTTTTTATTATAATACAACTACACAAAGTAAAAAAAAAATTATTCACACATAATATTGACCATCACAATATTTTTTTTTTAGAAAAAAGTGAGTAAATTTACGTTTACGTACATATAATTTATAAACTATTTATATATTTATAAATCTTACGTCTTATATATATTATTTGACTTATTGGTCAAACTTGAAAGTAGCTTTATCCATTTTGAGATGCATCTAGCCACAGTATGATTTATGCAAGAATATAGAGATAACTTTTGGCTTTTATACTAGCTATATTTTCCCCTAAATCCATCTGCAAGTATTTTTACACAATTTGATTGAGTCTGAAACTATTTAGATACCAAGGTTGCGTCCTTTCAGCAGTGCGTTTACATATGATCATCAAAATCATATAATATTATTTTTGCTATAAGAAAAGATAAAATTTAAATGAATATAAGGGGTACTTCTGCCCTTCTACATAGTAGTTATATTAAGGTAAAAAAAAATCTAAAATGTAATAGAATAAAAGGGCTTAAATACGTTTTTAGTCCCTATAAATATGAGTTATTTTTTTTAGGCTTTTTGGTCACTTCGGCATGTCACATGTGTTGTTTTTGTCCAGCTTAAATTTGTTTTTAGTCCCTATAATTTTTTTTTATTTTTCATCTGATGGCGTTTAGCTTATCTGAAATACAAGTACACTCGTTAGCATAATTGCGAGGACTTAATCTAAGTTTGTATTCGTCAAAACCTTATCATGGGAGTGTCTTTAGACTTTCAAAGTCTTGAGACTTAACATTCTTCCCAATCTTATCTGAGGGGTGTCTTTAGACTATCAAAGTCTTGAGAGTCAACATTCTCCCTCTTTTGATGATGACAAACTTAAATTAAATTTTAAATATGATTAGAGAAAAAAAATTTAGAACGTAAAGAGTTAAACAAATTTTAGCGTAGAGCATTAGTCAAAGAGCATTAAACAAATTTCAGATAGAGCTTTTAGATAGATTTCTGAGCACCCCTTGAGATAAACGTTTTTTTTACTTTTGTCCTTACTCCCCATGAACTGTGCACTTTCAGATTCAGACTTTTCCTTGCTCCCCATGAACTGTAACTATACACTTTCAGATTCAGATTTTGTAGGAAACACAGGGAAACACTAGAAGGGGGATTGAATAGTGTTTCTATAAAAACTTTAAAGTTTTTAGGAAACCTTTTTTTCTCAAAACTGAGTTTTCTGAAAGATTTCAGATAACTTAGGTGTTATCTGAATTTAATAACTGTCCGGAGTTGTTTTAGACAATTTAAAAAGATTTTCAGAAAGTTACTTTTAATGTTTAGACTTTTATAGCAACAATTTCAATACCCTTCTTGTTAGCCAAGTATTTATCTTGGTTCACTCACTACCACTGTGAGCTACGTACAGTCCCCGTGCTAAACCTTGCACCTAGATTTTCCACTAATCTCAAAAGATTACCAGTATTCTTTTCTATCAATCCTCTTCAGGCTCTACAACAAACAAGTATTGCTTCCCAACAAGCCTCTTCAGGCTAACAAACCAAGTATTGTTTAACAACCAAGCCTCTTCAGGCTCAACACCCAAGTGTTTAAGAATAAAAGTTTGTTCAAGCTAAAGAACTACAACCAGTTCAAAGCTTAAACTGAGAAATGTACAAAGAAACTGAGTATAACTCAGGATATGAAAATTTTTGTACAAGAAAGAATTTTATTAGTGTTTTACAGCGTAAAACTTTGGCAGTGTATGGGCTCTTTCGTTCTTGATAGTTCTCTCTATTGCATGAGTCTTCATGAAGCTATTTATAGCAACAAGTGAGAAGTTTGTTGCACACAACCGTTTAGAGATAACATTAAAGTCTGTTAATCCCATTGTGAGACATCTCCCGATAGCTTTTGACACAGTACAAGGTTGCAGTACTGCGCTGACTCTGTGCTGACACACTGCAAAAACTACATAGCAGAGCTTTCCTTTCTGGTGCATGTAATTCAAACATACTGAAAAGTCTCTGTTCTGCATGCCTTAAATGGTAAGCTGAATGCGTGTTGCAGAAGGCGTTGAATAAAATTGAGTCTTCAGCAGAAATCTTCCGAGGGCTTCACTCTTCAGATGGCTTCTAACTTCAGACGCCTTGCCACGTTAGATGGCTTCAGACAGCTTCCAGCTTCAGATAGTTTTTGGCTTCAGATAGCTTGACACTTCAGAAGGCTTTACTTCTTCAGACAATAGGCCACTTCAAATGGCTTCACTTCTTCAGACAGTATGCCACATCAGAAAGCTTCTTGAATTGAGAAGGTCATCTTGCTGAAATCAGAATACACATTAAATAGCATAGGCATATTTGCATAAGTGTCATTTAACCAAATTTGTTATACATTAAAACTTGGAAAGTGAGACTCAATCATTATTAAGTACTTAATGATATTTTTGAGACTCAACAGATTTGTCCTTGCCCCCTTGAATTGTACACTTTCATATTCATATTTAATGTCAGTATCATTACTCCCCATTTTCTCATCCATCAAAAGGGTAACAGAGGAAGATCATACCATAATATGTGTATATCCAACAAGATTTATCAGATCATAAAAATAATAGCAAATATGCGCTTAAAGTATATTCAAATACACTTTAAACAAATTTAAGAACAAGAAAATCAGACTAATAACACTTGTAAATATTGACATCATAGACATGAATACATTCACTTTTATTAAGCTTTCCTAATAGCTTCTTCAGCCTAGAATGTTCAGATCTAGCCTAAGCTTCCCTTGAGGTTACTTTTGCCTTCATACCCTATCTCTGATCTGACATGGCTTCCTTCAGCAGGCAGATAGGTTTTGGACTTCCTAGAGCTAGGAGAAACAAGAAGAGTCCAAAGTCCTATTACCGAACATGCTTCTAGAATAGGCAAAAGTTGGTATGTTTTCCAACAAATGTTGCCATTAAGCGTTGAAAAGATATAACCTTTATACCTCTCAAAGCTTTCTTAACCTTAACACGATTTTGGTCAAGCCAAGGCTTTGAGGGGTTTATAGGGAGAGGTTTCATGGAGACGATACCAAAACATGGTTCGTACAAGACGCTAGCTGAAAAATATTCCTATTGAGAAAAATTCTCAATATCCTTCTTAAGGAAGAACACAAGGTAGAGTTGTCCTTGCTGAACATTGATTTTGAGTTCTTTTGGAACGTCAAAACTCCAGCTTCTGAGCAATCTCCAGGGTCCTTCGCGAAGGTATTATCCCAGCTTGTAGCTTCGAACACAGATACGGGAAATGCACCTTTGTTCCCGAGGAGGTAGTCTTCCATCAACACTCTTCGTGATATCTTTCACAGAGAGAGAGAGAAAGGAGAGAATATAGCGTGTGGGAGACAGGTTTAGTTTTCCCATAAAGTAGAAGTTAAAACCCAATGCCCTAGCTTATGTCTCTACTCCTTATATAGGCGGCGAGAAGACTTACTAGTCATCCTTAGGGTTTGAACAGACCTTGAAAACTATGCGAAGTTCAAAGTTCCACTTTTTGGAAAATATGAATGTGAACCGTCTCAGATAGCCATGTCACTATTAAATGAGCTTTCATACCATCATTAAAGATTCAGACGCACACTTTCAGACAAATATATCACTCCAGACATGTATGCAAGTTCAGACACTTTAGTGAGTTCAGATAATCAATTTTTCAAACCCTCATTTTTTAGACAATGCATGAATGTTCAGATGGCTTCTGATGAACTTAAACCTGTCTTCAGTTAAGGGTTTTGTGAATATGTCCACCTATTGATGCTCTGTGTCAATGAACTTAAGATAAAAAATTCCTTTCTGAACATAGTCTCAAATGAAATGATGTTTAATTTCTATATGCTTTGCTCTAGAATGTTGAATGAGACTCTTAGACAAGTTTATTGCACTAATATTACCACACACCACAGGAATAGAGGGTTAAAAAAATTAAAATCTTCTAATTGATATTTTACCCATAGCAGCTGTGAACAACAACTTGTAGTAGCAATATACTCAGCTTTTGCAGTTGATAATGCAATGGTTCTTTTCCTTTTGCTTGACCAGCTAATCATGTTACTTCCAATGAAGTGGCATCCACCACTGATGCTTTTCCTTTCAATTTTATCTCCAACAAAGTCAGCATCACAGTAACCAACTAACCTGTAATCCTTACTCTTCTTATAGCAAATACCAAGATTAGTAGTACCATTCAAATATCTAAATATTCTCTTTACAGCCTTGTAATGAGTAATTCTTGGATCAGACTGAAATCTTGCACACAAACAAACACTGAACATAACGCCAGGTCTACTTGCTGTAAGATATAGTAATGAACCAATCGTTCCTCTATACATTGTTTGATCAATAGGTTCTTCTTCTTCTTCTTCTTCCTCTTCTTAAGATGGCAGAATGATGCATTTGAGTTGACATAGGCTTTCAATCATTCATGCTGAACTTCTTAAGCATCTCTTTTGTATATTTTTCTTGATGGATCCATATACAATCAGGTTCTTGCTTAATATGAAGTCCGTCTTGCTGATTGTAGCCGTGTGCAACCAGTCTGGCTTTAATTCTAATAACCTTGCTAACTTTATCCAACTTATTTCTAAACACCCGTTTGGTTCCATTAATATTTTTCCCATGGGTTTAGGAATCAGAGTCCAAACATTATTCCTAGTGAAACGATTCAGCTCCTCTTGCATGACTAGAATCCACCCTTCATCAAGTAGAGCCTCACCAATGTTCTTAGGTTCAATTTCAGACAGTAGTGCAAGATTATTGACTTCTTTAAGTCTTGTTCTTGTTTTCACTCCCTCTGAAACATCACCCAAGATTTGTTCCATAGGATGATGAGACCTATATCTCCAACTATTTCTATTTGAAGATGTGCCTTCAGTCTGAGACTCAACATTAGTTGTCTGAAGTTGAAAGCCTCATCTAATCTTGTCTCACCAAGAGAGAAAGAAACTGCACCTGAAGCTGAGGCTACTCTTGAAGTGCATAGTTCTCCAGCAAAAGTTGCTGACGAAGAGGAAAAGGAACTACCCTTAGAAGAACCTCAAACTGCTCCCACACATGTCCTGGATCAACCTCAGACGCAAGGTGTAGAGGCATCTGACACTCAGAAGCATCCATTTGCATCTGAGCGTAATGTAAGAACACCTCCTTTCTCTCCTCCTAGATCCTCTCTTCAAATGACTCCTTACACATTTTCTGCCTCCCTTTTTAAGTCACCAATGTATGATAAATCTATCCTTGTGGCATCATCCTCGTAGTCTGAGCTGCCCAAAGATCCATCTAGGTCTATTGATACCTTCCTGGAGCAATTGGAAAAGGAGAAAAACCCTCTTGGGAAAGAAGATGAACAAGATCTTCTATAAGCCTTTCACAAAAGGTTGACAAGATTGAGGAAGAGCTTAAAAAGACCTAGAAGGAAATCAAGAAGGCTTAGAAGCGATAAAATCTGATCTTTTGATGGGATGGATATGGTTTTAAAGGTTGTGGCAGAATCCAACTCGAGGCAGATTCAATTTCAAACTTGGATAACTCATCAATTTGCAAGCTTTTCTACCGCTGCTACACTAGTTGCTTTTGCACCTACTGATGTTCCAAGACCTGATCACAACCCTTCTAGCTCCAATTCTTCGCTAACTGCAAGGACTGGAACCCCTTCTGATGCTGGCAAAAAGAGGGAGTAGGGAAGAAGACAAATTTACAGATTTTAGAATATAAATTTCAATTAAATTCATAGTTAGGGTTGAATGTATCTAGTTATCTATTTTTGCATGTTTTTTTTGCATCTATCAGCCTTGTACCTCATAAAAAATTCAAATGAAATGTTCTAAGTTTATTTTGGGAAATCTCTGCCTTGCTTATGCTTATTGAAACAATCTCTTAGCATCATTCTTATTTGAACATAATCTCTTTGTTGGTTCTGTTTGACCTCAACTCACAACCCTGTAACAAACTTAAATCTTAAAGTAACTATATTATGGGGAGCTTTGCTTTTAACTAATATTTTTAATCTCCCTCAGAAAGAACCTAAACTTTTTACTTCTAAGAGGTTTTGCCATCATGAAAAATGGGGAGAATGTTAAGACAAACCTCAGATGATTAAAGTTTTAATGATTGGCAACCCCTTTGACTAAGTAAAAATTCAAGTTTTGTTCTGAGTATGTTTGCATTTAACCAGTCTGCTTAAGTGTGTAGAATTTAGAATATGAGTAAGATGCAAATGCAAAAGTCTTAACGACTTCCTTCATAAAAAAATATCGAGGTATTCAATGAAAGTCTTCGAGTCAGACGCAGAACCAAGCAAGTCAGACTCAGTAACAAATGATGAAGATCAAGTTAGATTCAGAAACAGAAGCTAAAGCTTCACAAGAACTTAGAAGAATATCTACTTCAAAATCTAGAAGCGAATATAAGAAAATAGAACTCAGAAGCAAAATCCTAACACAGAGGCAAAAGCGTAACTCAAACGCAGAAGGGTAAATCAGAAGCAGAAGCATAATGCGTCAGACAGAAGCAAGTCCAGCGTGTTGAGGTGTTAAAAGTTACTGACACAAACTGAAATAGTTGTTGAGGATTTCCAACAGCTATAAACATCCACATTCAAGCGCTCTCTTATAAATAAGCCAAGAGGAACTCAGAAAAGTGAGAGAATCACGCGCAAAAAGAGCAGAAACGGTGTAAACAAGCTTACTCACTGTTTCTTTCATTTATTCGATTCTGACCCACATTCGCTTTACTGTTTATCAAACTCTTTGAGTTTGGGCTGTAATTTATTTGTAACTTAGCTTGAGCACTAAACTATTAGTTCACACTCTGTGTGTTTAAACCTCAAGCTAAAACAACTTTTTTTCAGCTTTTTCTGTTGTAACTCCTCCACCAAGTCAGAAGTTGTTTCTGGACTATGGTGTTGAGTGGAGAAGCTTGTAGAAAACTAATTAGATACCTGGAGAGACTCTGCAAGGAGAATACTCAGAAGCCTGAAGAGGCTATTGAAGAATACTCAGAAGCCTGGAGAGGCTCATGAAGGACAATACTTGTAACTTGGGGAAGTTAATGGAAAATCTCACTGAGGTGAGGACTGGACGTAGATATTGTTGATAAGAGTGAACCAATATAAATCCTGTTGTATTAATCCTCTTCTGACCCTAACTCATATTTGTTTTACTTCTGCCATCACTGTTTTGAAACTACTTCTGAGTTTTATAACCAAAGCTAAAACTAAGCAACAATTTAGAAACAAGTTTCATTTATATTAAGTATTTCAATTAACAACTTTGGTAAAAAGAGCAGAAGTTAATTCTTATCAGAACAAGTTTTTTATTCAGTTAGACACATTTGCTTCTGTCTATGACTAAACCTCTGACGTCCAAGTTTAAAGACTTGAGAATCAAAATAAAAAAAGAGTTTAAAATTTTAGACAGACTTAGACGCGTCTCAATTCAACACCCTTATTCAACTAAAGAGTCATGGTCATGGATCTTCCCCGAAATCTTGGCCGACAGGATTCACCCTTCAATTCCTCGTGCTCGTGATTCTCTGCCATGTTTTCTCACACTCAAAATCACGAGTTTCCAATAGCTGATCAACAAAAACCCTAAATCCCCGATTCAAATCGAAGCGTCTGGAAGGCATAATAAACTCTCAAGAGTCACCTTCCCGATTCAAAATCATGCTCGTGATGCAGATGTTATGACACTTTTCTTCTCTTTGTATTTCTCTCTCGATCACCTCCCATCTCTCTTTTTCCTTTCGCTGCACACATATATGAACCACTTCCCAGAGCAACTGCATGCGGTCACATGGGTGGTGGCTAGGCGACTTCAAATGCAAATAAGGAAATGAGATGTTCATAAAAAATTCAAAATCAAAGCTAAATAAATGGCCAAACTATGACGCGATTGGAGCTTCTTAATGATAGATGTGACACGCGGTTGGAGCTTCTTGATAGCACAGGTGTGACGGGGCTCAAGTCTTGAGGGGTTAGAAGCGCTGTTGATCGAGTGATTTGGAGAGAGTTGCGTATTTGCAAATTCTTGGGTTTAGGGTTTGACAATGATAAGATAAGAGAAGTAGAGAGTCCAAAGAAAATCTATTAGGATGTAGAAACTAGAAAGACATAGAGCGGCACCCAAATTCAATTTTTTTATTTTAATCTTTAGCCGGGGTTCAGTTGAGTAATCGTGGATAATGAAAATTTTAAAATAGATTATACCAACCATAGCTAAATAAACACATTAACCAGGGTTATGTCAATTGCGGCTAAATAAACTTCGTTAAGTCTTTTATTTCTTGCAATGTACGTTCTCTTTCGGATTCAAAAACTAAAATCACAATCTTATATATATAATAAGCATTAAATTACAAAATGCATGTAAAATATAACGTTAACAGATTAATCTCAACCATATATATTAAACTATTATCAATCCAATGCTTAAAACAAATTATGTTTAATTTGCTCTTGTACAATAGACAAAACCATTAGTTTATACATTGAAATTTATAGTGTGTTTAATTTACCCGAAAATCATGTTTTAAACGTGGATTCGAATTTTAGAGTAAATCAAAACACGCTTAATTAAGCCTAATTTTAACTTCAAAATTGGATTAAGTTATCCATCATTTTAATGTATAAGAAAATTTAATTGATAAATTTACACAACACATACTTATATATTAAAATTAGAATATATAAGTTTATCTAATTATACTTGATACGGCATATTGAAGTAACCTTTACAACGTAATACTCGACGTTATATATAAATATAATTACTATTTGCCAATCAGAATACCTAGTTTACAAACAACATACTTATATGAGGAGGGTTATAATTACACCGGTGTAAGTTACACCAAGTGTTACACCGCTGAATAATTTTTTAACGGATCATTGTATTAAATAATTCACCGTTGGATTGAAAGATACTATCATATAGATCATACATATAAAATTTTACATTGATCCGAAATTATTTGATATGTCATTGAGATGTCTCAAGATTAACGTTATATATACATTTGAAATACGTGAAAAATCCAACTATTTGATTATCAAGTTATTAGTGTCAAAATTTTATGAAATTTGGCACATATAATCATGATGATGAACAAGCATAATTCAACGGTTGGATTACTAAAAAACATATTCGATTTGTAGTTATTAGCGGTGTAATACTTGGTGTAACTTACACCGGTGTAATTATAACCCTCCTCTACTTATATATAAGTAAGTTTAATTATGATCTACTTTTTAAGTCAAAAAAAGTTCTAGATCTGCCACTCAAAATATACTATTAATCTAATACTTTAACATAGTAACTAAACTACTTGTTTCATTAACTAAATTCTAATTTAGTAATTATCATTAAATATAATAGATTTGACTTTGAAGTCTATCCTGAAATGCAATTCGGATCGGTGGAATTAATCAGATTCAGAGCACAATCAGTGCACCGCCCAAAGCGATCCAAGACTAATGGGCCCAGGAGAGTCAAAATGAAGATGAAGGATCAGGCGAGAAACCTTGACGTGGAGACAAAATTCTGCAATTAATGGTGGCATTTCATGCATATAAATGAAATTTTCTACAGTGAACTTTTTCATCGTTTTCTGTTTATTTTATTAATTTATTGATTGATTTTATTCCACTCGTCTTCAATTGTTCTGCTATAGTGCTATTATATGTCTGCGTACAATAGATCTTGCTGGCCACTTAATTCCACAACCAGCCAATACTGTTAGCCCCACTTGTCACCAGTATTGCTCCATTTAATTGGAAATGATATTATTATCTGCTTATAAAATAGTAATTAATTAAAAGTCTGAATGAATTTTTTATTGATATATACACATTTTTTTTTAAAAAAAATTGATGGTTTGATTTGAACCAGATAGACTTTAATTATCTTTAGTATATGTATATATAAGATTTTTATACCATATAACCTTGTGTTTGTATACATACACTAATTCTAAATTATCAGATTTCATGTGTTAAAATAGTAAAAAATAAAAATATTTCAAATGAGAAATATGAAATATTTTATAATAAATAAAAGAAAATTCAAATGACATGTATTGAAAAAAAATTTTAATATTAATTTCTTTGTCATGTTTAACTTTGTAAATTAATTATTTATAATTCCTCTCATACTTAACTTTTTTTTATCCATCACTTATAATTGATTTCATAATTTTTAGAATTTTAAAATTTCTCATCCATTGAAAAATTATAATTATTTATAATTCCTCTGTCATGTACTCTAAAAATATTTATTTATTCATCAATTGAAAAATTAGTATATTGTGTACACATGCGTACCAACCGACAGGTGATTATTTTAAGTGCTATATATTTGATTCATTTTAAATAATATCTTGGGTTTAAATTTTGTGTATAAAAAAATTCTACTAAGAGAATGGTTTAGAAGGAAATTAAAGAGAAAGATCGAGAGCAAGAAATAAGAGAGTTCATTTAGGATGTGTTTCATTCAATTTTTTTTAGTTTTTGAAAACTATTTTTTATAAATGAAATGATTTATTTACAGTATACGAATAGAAAAATTAGAAAAATAATTTTTCACAACATCTCAAAGTAATTAATTTTAAAATTTTAGTTTTTAAAAACTAAAAAAATCACACTTTTAAAAAATGTTTTTAAAATTTGTCTGTCAATCACGTTTTTCAATTTTTTATTTTTAAAAATAAAAAATATTTTTAAAAACTGTAAATATACGGCCTTTAGTTTTCTCTCCCCCAATGATATGAGATCTTAAAGTTACAATATTTACCCTATATTACTCCTACTAGCCAATTGGTTACATGCTCGTTTAACTTCACCGTACGTAGTGCATACATATTATGGAGACAATAAAGCTGTGTAGACTGGATTGGAGGTTTGTCTTCTGTAATCCTTGTGAGTTATGACGATTTCATTACGCATATATGAGAGATGGGGGTACACAATATATTAACCTCTTCCTACAAAGTGTGTTGCTTGATATGCAGTGCTTAGAATTCTAGCTAGCTAGTCTCTTTTGCTAACTAGAGTGGTCCAATATATATTTAAACTTAAAGTGAAATTTATAGATCATTTTTCAAATTAATTAAATGATTTATGAGTTTAATTAATTAAGTAGTATATATATGATAGTGTAAAAAGGTTTTATATTATAATTCAATGATTTGCTGTTACATCATTTCATGAGCATATATGACAGCTCGTGCGTTATTAATTATCAAACTTACTAAATGATGCGTGAACATATCATTAAATGACATTGTCAATGTATATACATATTAAATCCATACCTTACTTTTTAGTTTTTTCATTGAAGTAAAAAAAATATATCAAAAGTATTGTAGAATTCAATTAATTATTACGGAATGTTAATTAGTATAAAATAGTTTTACATTAAAACAATGATGTATTATTATATTATTTATTATAAATTTAATAACACATGAGATGTTTTATTTATTGAATAATGTGATAATATATCATTGGATAATAATGTAGTTTTTTTATATTGACAACATGCAATCATTACACATTATTATAAAAATAAAACACTTGTTTTTTAAAAGTAAAGTTTTTGTCTCAATATCTATTAATTAATTAATAACATTTTTATATTTTTTTATGAAGACATATTATTATTATTATTATTATTATTATTATTATTATTATTATTTGTGGTTTAGAAGAAGGGATTTATTTTTGCCCCAATATGTTACTAACAAAGTTATCAAAGAATTGTGACTCAATTGATAACGCAGATTGTGATTGTGGGAATACCTCTTGGGTTCGATCCTCACTAAATACATTCTTTCAGAGGAGTGAAGAGTCTTAACTATGATTTAGTCCCGAACAATATTTCCTTTGATAATAAGAGATATATGTGATTTACACAAAAAAAAAAATTACTAACCAAGTAACGGAAAAGATAATCGATGTGAGCATATAGAAGAAAAAATTAAATGTCATATAGATTCAAGGTAATATCAGGGTAAATCTTTTAAGTTAGGTCTACTGTAAACCCCACTCTAATTTATTACTATATATAAAATTAATGTACATTAAATTAATAAAATATATAATTAAAAAATTTAATGTTAAATTTATTATTTATAATAAAGGTTGGACCAAAACAAATGATCCTTTAATAAAATCACCCTAGATTCCATGGTCTGTAAAGGGAATTAGCTATCTTTCTTGACTTCATAAGGTGACTATGGGTCCTTTTGGGGGAAGACTCTCGATCTAATTTATATATATTTCCAAATAATTTTTTTCATCGGATAGCAATTTATTCAATAAAGATACAAGGAGTATATCCTAATCCTTAACATCAGAGTAGACAGATCTCAATATTTCCTAATACAAATTAACATATGAAAACACTAGACTAGCTACCTCACATAATTAGATATGAAAGATGAAATCTTATTATACCTAATTCTGAGGTGGGATTGAAACACCATTTATCGAATGGAATTAGTTTTTGGTTTTAATTTCATGACATATCCTTTTTACTTTTTTACAAAATGTTTGTTACTAGTTTATTACCCTTATTGAATTTGCATACACTCTAACTCTAAGAGTGGTTTGATTTGTGAAAATATTTTTTATCTCCATTTCCTATTTGTTTAATTATAAAAATAATTTTATTTTTAAATATAAAAATATCACATTATTTTCATTTTGTTTTCTATCTTCGAAATAATATGAACGTCTTTGTATTAATTTCTTTGTTTCCTGTACAAAATTTTAAAATATGATGAAAGAAAAACAAGTTGATATTTTTTACAGTTAAAACTAAAAATCAAAAAATAAAAATGAATTTTTTTTTAAAGTAAACGAACCCTAATTTTTTTTCACATATACACTTTTTACATGTTGTAGAAAACCTAAACATTGACATATGAAATCTTTACATATGACATATATATTGAATATATCTATATATCTATATAAACTATATAAACTTTAATTTAATTTAAAATGCTATGATTTTTTGGATAATTCTAGGGTGGACAAAATAAAATTTGGTCCACCTAGTCCAACTTACATTTTATTGGTTATAAAAGGTGAATAAATATTTTTATTTTTTATTAAATAGTCCTTATATAACTATTTGAGTTTAATTTAAGAAAAAATATGGATTTAAAATACAACATATGCTAGTTTTGGTGAATATATATCAATTTAAAGTTGAAAAAGGAAACTTTTATATTACACGATATTATCAATTTGGATTTTAATTCTTTTCAACCAATTTTTCATAAAAGTAATTGAAAACAAACTTAGTATCAATTATTAATAAAATTAGCGTTGAATTTGATTACCAGGAATTTAAATTACTATATTTTTACATTCTGGACCATATGGACCATGGTCCACTATAGATAGACGCTGATTTTTTAGGTGGGGTTCTGGGAAGGATCGGGTTGCTGGGTTTGGAATTTAAGTTAAAGAAGGGAGTTTTTCATTAGGGAAGGGGCTGAACCAGAGTAGTTTTGGCAAAAAATAAACTTAGTGAAGTTTACTCAATTCTACCCAAATTCTTGGAAATGGAAGTTCGACCCTATAGGTATTTACTTAGCTAAAAAAGTGCTTACAAAAATTCTCCAACAAGTTGATAAAGACTTCTTTATAAGAATTATGGTCTAAAATAGTCCCAGACAAGGTTTCAATTTGTGTATGGAGAGCTTTTCTGGACAGGCTGTCCACCAAGGAGAATTTGAGTTATAAAAGTATTTTCTTTGAGAAACAAGATCTATTATATATGTATCTTCTGCAAATTAAAGAAAAAGTGGAGTCCAACATGCATCTCTTTTTTTGTTGTTCAGTATCATATTCTATCTATTTGGTGCAAGTGTTATGCACTTCAGCATGATATTTTTGGCGGATTGCAAATCTCACTTCCTACAACACACAGGTTTAAGTCTAAGTAAAAAAGCATCACTTGCTTGATTTTCAATTTGGTTTACTACCTTATATGGTCAATTTGGAATAAAAGGAACGATATCATCTTTAGTCAAGAAATTTTAAGGAATTAAACACAAATTGTTGGATTTAATTAAAGTATGATCATGAATTGGATAAGAGTTAAATTTGATGAATAATCTTTCTTCTTTTTTATGTGTTACTAATCTTTTGCTCTGTTTATCGATGTTGTGACTATTGTTTTCTTTAGTTTTTAGTGTATTTTTCTAATTTAATTTCAAGTTGTATTTGGTTATCATCTTTAGACAAAAAAAAAATTGACAAAAAATTTAATTAAAGTAAGATCATGGAATTGTAGGGATGGCAAAATGGGTCTGGCCGTTGGGCCAACCCAGCCCATCCCTACCCGTTAAATTTATAGGGTTGGGTTGAGACTTTCAACCCACTTGCCCTTTTAACCCAGCCCGTTCTAGCCCTTTAAAAAACGGGCTGGAGGAGTATTCGGGCCGAGCTAGCTCTTCAGGTTGATTTTTTTTAAAAAAAGATAGTGGTTTCTGTATATACTGCTACCACTTACCTGAGATTCTATATATATATCTGTATCCCTCCTTCATCAAGTAGTTTCTGAGCACAATAACCTCCTCCATAACAACTTTATATTTTCTTTGGCTTTTTGTACTTTGTGTTTGTGGACTAGAAGTTTCATTGCTGTTTGTTAAATTAACTTTGAATTGTGTTTTGTTAATTTTCTAGACTGGTTATGGATGGATGATGTTATTTATGTTCTTAATATTTATCGATGGATGGACTAACAGTTTCAATTTACTTTGTTTTTTGTCACGTTTACTATTTTATTCTAATTTTTATAATTTTTTTCGTGGGCCAACCCGTTTATCCCATCCAAATTCGACCAAAAAAAAATTTCGCTTCGTTAGTTCGTTATAAGGGCTGACCCTTTGGCCCTATCAGCCCTCTCAAATATGGGTTGGGCTGACATTTTTCGTCCATTTTTCATTTAGGGCCAGCCCAACCTGTCCCATTTTTTGAAGGGCTGATCGAGGGCCGGGTCAGGCCAACCCGTTTTGCCATCCCTATGGAATTGGATATATAAGAGCTAAATTTGATGGATCGTCTTTATCCTTTTATGAGTGGTTTACTAATCCTTTGCTCTGTTTATCAATGTTGTGGGAGTTGTTTTCTTTGGTCTCTAGTGTAATGTTTTTAAAAGAAATTGTTTGATTTCAGGCTGTACTTGGTTAACATCTTTAGACAAAAAAAAAAGACAAATTTGGATTTAATTAAGTAAGATGACGGAATTGGATTAGATCTAAATTTGATGGATCGTATCTTTCTCCTTTTATGAGTGGTTTACTAATATTTTGCTCTGTTTATTGATATTAATATTGTGGCTGTTGTTTTCTTTGGTTTCTTAGTGTATTAATTTTTTTGGTTTGATTTCAGGTTGTATTTGGTTAATAACGTCTAGAGTATTTTCAAGGTAGTACGGTGTAGTTTCATGTTTGTGTCTTGTGGTTGTTGTGGTGCTTCTACCCTTATATACATGGGTTGATACACTCCTTCTGCTTCAATTAATTCATTGTTCATGGTATAAAATCTAATGACTTTATGATCTTTATACGATGCATTAGTACATGTATTTTATGTTATGACAAGTGTTGATGATATTTTCTTTAGGAATATTTTTTTTAATAATTCTAAACCTCCTATATATTTCTCTCATAAATCCTCCTAATTATTAAATAAAATAAGTATTAAATGTTTTTTTACATTTTCAAGATATTATAATTAAGTACATTTATTTTTTATTTAATACTTTCTTTAATTAGTATGTAAGAGGATATACCATTACTCTTTTTTTATTTTACATGTTAATGAATTTAATTCAAATTAGGTTATGGTCATATGTACATGCTAATGCTATTATTACACTATATTTCCTTTTGAGAATAGTATGTATTAACTCTATGGATTGCATTAATCAACTTTGTTGATTAGATACTAATCATTAATTATTTTATTTTAATTATTGATTAGAGTATTAATCTTTTACTTCCTTGATTAAATTTGGTTTATCCAAAGAAAAAACAAAGAATGACTTGGAAAAGCGTTGTTCTTAATTTTTACCAAACTCTCTATAGTGACGGATCCGGAGCTAGTGGGATGATCATACTCATGTCATGATCACCCCCAAATAATTCTCAATTTTTTTTATAATGGTATATATAATATTTAAATTATGCATGCATATGCCCCCTTTCCTTATATCCCTTTTATATTAATCACTTATAATTTCCTATTAAAATATTTTAATTAAAAATCATAACTATCACCTTTCTTAGACTTCAGTATAGCTTCCCCTTCCATTAATTTTCAGTTTTTTCTAGCTAGCGTTAGTATAGAAAGGAACCCTTTCCTATTTCCCTAATTAAAATTCTGACTCCGCCATTAACCAATATTCTATATATTACATTAATTGTTGTTTCATTAACTTAAGAAAATTTCATTTCATGTACTGAACATCGTGGAGATATATAGACAAGAGAATATGTTGGTCATTATATATTTAATTTATTTTTGTTTTGGAAGAAATTCATTGATCGATGTACAAATTGAGTTGTACCTTAGGGCTTTAAAAAGCGAATTAAAGATGATCTATCGATCAGAAAGTGGCGGGCAAAGAAGAAAAAAAAGAGGGAGGGCCAAGAGCAGTGGTTTCGTTGGTATTCATTCATTATGCATTTGATCTGATAGACAAACAGTGGCATTGCTACACAACCCAATTTTGAGTCTAATCATGGACATAAAAGTTCAATTGGTTGTATGTCTGTGTGTGAGGAGAGTGGGGGATGCGCGTTTGTTGCCTTTCACTGTCTAACAAAAAGGTAAAAGAGATTTGTGGGGTTCAGTATCTTAGACCAGTTTGCGAGCTTGGAGCCAAGAGATAATATTCTCAGAGGACAGACAAACCGCAGCACCTGTTTAATTTTACTGAAAAATTAATATATGGAAGAAAGAAAGCACTCAGGAAATTGAAAACGACAACTTAACCCTTGTCTCTTCACTAGTAGTCGGTAAGGTATACATATATATGATATGATATGTCTCATGTACATAAACTGAATAAATTCACTTTAAAGATGATAACCCATTTAGAGAAATTAAATTCTAATTCATGTCTCTTAAGCTGTTTAATTCTATTTAAGGGCCCTAATGGTTGGTTTGTGTTACTAATTAAATAGAGAAAATGTGTTAAATACTCGAAGGGAAAGTTTTGCTGCACATATAAGTTTTACTTGACTCAAATAGGACGTGTCTCATAGAAGATACATGTGGTCTTACATAAAAAAATAAAAAAAATAATGAATTCATAGATTTCTAAAAAAAATGATGATCACTTATGCATGTCATATAACAAATTGATATAACACTTTTTTTTTATCATATTACTTAACACACTTCTTTATCTTTTATTTCTATGCCAAACTGTTAGCCTTCCAGACATTGCAATGTTATGCATAATAGACCTTACACAGCTTACTGCAGGTTTCGAGGTGTGTATATATAATTGCCTGCTGCTAGGTTAATTACTATCTATAGGTATTGGTAAAGCTGCTAGAATTTAATTAGTTCTAAGTCTAGTTAGTGTAATTAAATACGCATATATATGGGAGTTTGATAATGTAAACAACTCTTATAGTCCTCACATTCTCTCAAAGAGACAAGGGGTGAGTGGATCGAGCAAAAAGAGCAATTGCAATATATCCCTAACTTTCTGCACTTACTATAAAGAGAACTAATCATGGATGTATATGGGGGAATCTTAAGATAAGCTATCATTATATCTGTGCACGTTTGTTTGTCACCTAACAGCAAACAGGTTTCTCATCATTCAAGTATATTTCTAAAGACCTCTATTAATGTGAGACAACTAATGGTATATAATGCTCTTGCTTTGCTTTAATTAATGAGAATAATAAGTCAATCTGTAACCAATCGACATTTACAAGCAAACTTGAATTATCATGGCTTAGTCTTCACCAATGGACAGGTCTATAATGCTTAGGTCTTCCTTTCAAGTCATCCTCCTCACTAAGCTAGCTAGCTGTGAAACCTTTGTTTAATTTTTTATTATTTTATGGAGAAAATATCTCAAATAGTATTGATTAATGACATTCATTTTCATCTTTATAATGGCTCAGCGTAGTTAACACGCATCTAAAATCATGTTGTACCATCAAATATTTACCGAAAGCTGAAGGATATCTTGAAATTTAAGTATCATGAGTGGGTGAACGACAGGAACTGATAATTTGTAAATATGACCACTTTAATTAATTTGAACCGTGAATGACATCAAAATTATGATTTTTAACATTGTAAACAAAATAATAATGACAATAATAATGATATGATAGTTACCTAATTCAAGCTTATTCTTAATATAATATTTGTGAAATTATTTCAATTTACTATGATAAATATTAACTAAAATTATAAAACCTAATTTTTTTTTGTAATTTCTATGAATGTAATAAAATATTTAACATAATATATTCTTGTGACTTGTATATATATAAAAAAAACTTACTTTCAACTTGAATTCACAATATAAGTTCATATTTTGAGAGCTAATTAAAAGAATTTTAGTGGTATTATGTTCCTTTCTGAAAATCCCTAGTCCGGCGCCCAAAATTCAGGGGAGAAAAATGGAAAGGAATAGACGAAACTATGTGGGCCCTAAGGTTGATTTGAAAGAAGAACATATTGAGAGAATAGTGAAAGGACTAATAGCCTCACTATTACGTGGATTGTCTTGAAGAGAGGTTAACTTTAGGGCCTCCAAAAAGGGTGAATGAAAATTATTTAATTAATGTGATGATGCAAAAAGTAGTCAACAGTGATGACAACGAGCTAAGAGTGACAATAAACAGGAAAACATCAAGCAGGAATCAATTTGCTGTCATAATAGCGATAAGACCAAATTGATCATGATGAGACTTGAGCAAGATTATGATTCTATCATTAGAAGGAGATCGAAGAAGTTAATTTATGCAACAATTGAAGGAAAAATTAGGAAGAACTTAATATCAATAGCTAGCAATAGAAGAGGGGAAAACTCATGTATATATCTTGATCAGTCTTCTATCTTTGTTATCTGTCTCTTGTAGATTGTGAAGCTAGCTTGAGTGCATATGCTGATGTAAATTGAAAACCTAGATGTTGGATCTCTCTGATATACATTCTTATATTCAAATATCACTTGTTTTTAATTAGGTCATGAAAACCAGATATTAGGAGTGATTAGCTATTAGATCTACTTTTCTTCCTGAACCTTTACCCAACTCTATCAGAGGAAAGTAATTCACCAAACCCATCAAGACATTAAGAACCAAATGAATTAAGAAGATTTTTGTTAATTTACTTTAACCCTATTGTTGATTACCCAATTAGGCACTTTCAGACATATAACTAATCTTGCAAACCCAGCAAAAGAAAATGATAAGAGTTTTGATTTGGGTATTACCTCCAAACTCTATGTGGGTTTTGGGTGCGCTTGTTTGGTAGCTACACAGAGATAACCTCAATTCTTTCTTCAGTCAACTTTGTCATACTATATAGAAGCATATACTGCAAAAGAGGTACGGTGAGATTAATTATATCTGTACCTGAAGAGACAGAACAAGTTTAAATTGAACAAAAGAATCAATAAAAGATATAGTGATTAATTACTCATCAGTACCATACATATTGCTTCAAATGTAGTTTTGTTTGTTTGATTTTCATGAATGTATACCCATTTCCGTGTTGCATTATATCTTGCTTGCAAGGCTCTCATGTTGAGCTTTGTTCATAAAATCATTGTGGTATATATGTAATTAATATAGATGCATAACTTTAATTCAAACAACATTCTTTTTCTTCTTTTTAGAAAAGGAATAGTTGGGCAAACTAAATTAAAGAGTCTCACAAATTAAAGCCTCTTATAACATAAAGCAATTGTTGAAAAAATAGTCACATTTGTATATATAGTTCATGAAAGGCATAATGGTAGGTAGACACAGCATGAGGTGTATACACCTAAAGAGAGGTAAAAAAATAATAAATATGATAAATGATATGATATGATAAAAAAAAAAAAGAAATATACAAAGACAATGATAAATATTAAATGAGAGTACAACTTCTCTCTATTACGTACTGAAATTGTATAGTATTAAAGAAAAAGACTCATACATTTGTGAATCCACAATTTATAAGAATTTTTCTTTATTCTAATAACTGGAGAGATCCGGTCTAGTGTATGGAATTTAGGGCTCTGTATATATCATTGTTGTTCTTGACATTAGGTTGGAACTCAAATTTCACATGGGATGAACAATTACATCTGAAATTGCCCTCTTTCTGATGAATGATATTTCTTAGAAATCAAATGTACGTCTTGCATTAAATTACTCTCCTTTTTCTGACATATACAAACAACTGAGGTTGCAGCATTCATCTTTTAATCTCATCAAACAAACAAATTCTATAATTGATATGTCTGACCAAAAAAATTCCCACCAGAACCAGAATATGTTCATGGTGTTGTAGACCGTACTATCATATAATGATAGTGATAATAAAACTCGTATGAACTCCATTATTATAGGTTCTTTGTTGGTGTTGTCATCACTAGTTATATATTAGATGTGACAATATTAACTTGTTGGAGTGCATGCAGTTAAAAGCTTACAAGAAAAGAGGTGTGGGGGGCCATTACTTAGAGACATAATTGGCTAAAAGGTAGACCGACAAGATGCACGTTCAATGTCATGAATCTTTGAGCTAACCATTATTGTAAGCAAGGTTCAAGAAGAGCACGAGTGCTATGTGCATGTATGTGTAAAAGAAGATGATTGATTAGCCAAGATCAAGAAGGAAAGAAAAACAAACCAGTTGAATTTCGCATCAGTTAGCCCATATTTGCTAATGCTATATAGTATATACATTTCTAAGAAAAGCAAACTTCCACCAAAAACAATATATGATGTTGGGATCTAATTTTATTTTATTTTTATTATTTAATACCTAAATATACTAAAATTAGATTTCTAAATTCTTGGGATATATATATGAGACAGGATGAGAATTGACACCAGGTGTCAAATTTTAAAATTTAGACCACTTAATAATTTTTTATAGAACATGAAATCAACAAATTCAATTGTTGAATTGAAAGTTACTATGGAGTAGATCAAGTTTATAAAATTTCATGCAAATAAAAATTAATTAGTACTTCAACATACCACTTTATTTTAACATATAATATGTTTTTTAAATTATTAGATAAAACTCCACTCCTTGATATATAACATACCTACAAACATCTAAATCATTTAAAATTTAATATACATGATCATGATGATAATATAATATGATTCAACTGTTGGATTAACCAATTTCATATTCTACAAAAAAAGTTATTAATTGGTGTAGGTCTTAAAGTTTGACACCTAATATCAATTGATCTTGTCCCTATATACACAGACACACACAATTTCATTTTCAATACTTTTCAGCAAAAAGGGATGGTCATATATCATAATTAAATAAGGCAAGCTCTAGGATCTGAGGCCTCGTTTGGTGTGGTTTTTAATTTTTTTTATAAGCAAAATTTCATTGAATAGAGCACTAGGGGTACTCAAACCCAATGCAAAACAAAAGAATAAAAGTAATGGACATAGCACCAAAAAGAACACCTAGGAAACCAACTGCTCAACATCAATGCCTCCTCTGTTATCGAAAATCCAAAATTAATTGAGACATGCAAAAGGCTCTGCCACCCACGAATAAAACTGATAAGAAAAGTTGTGATCCTTTGCTTTTAACCACTTCCAGGAACGTGATTGTATAAATTCTAGTAGCTCTGATACAGACAAGACTTTATTTGAAAAAACAGCCTCATTCCTTGCCAACCATAAACTCCAAAGAACAGACAACCAAATAACAGACCACCTAAGTTTGAATTTTGAGTTACAATTTGGTAAACCCAAAAACTGTTCAAAGTGAGAGATAAAAGAATTATGAAGCACAGATTGAAGGCCACACAACTCCAAACAGAGCATCCACATTTGATAAGCAAAACGACACTCAAAGAAAAATATGAGAGGCAGTCTCCAAGCCATGACCACACCAAACACAATCAGCAAGAGAGACATGCATAATGTTCCTCCTTACAAGATTATCCTTAGAAGGAATCCTATCTAAGAACATCCTCCAAGCAAAACAAGAGACCTTAGGAGGAACCATTTGGCACCATATAAACTTATTCAAAGGTATATCCGCCAAAATAGTGTCATTAACAATGACACGATAAGCCGATTGTGTAACATCCCGGAAAATTGAGACCTAGGAAATATAAAAGAAAACCTTAGGTGGTGAGCCAAGCGGTGAGGGAAGTTAAAAGTAAGTTAAGAAATCGGAGGTTAAGAGTGTAAAAGAGGGACCAAGAGTTAAGCCAATCAATTGTAGGTCGAACCTAGAAGGAATCACACTCGCAGTCAGAGGGAATATAGTGGTTAAGGGTAAAGAAATGAGGTTGGGTATAGAAGAATTAAGTGGAAAGGAAGAGTTAAGGAGAAGTGTTACGCCTAGATCTTGGCCTTTAAGCGTGGAAGAATAAGCCTCGTAGTCAAGGGAATGGATTTATCAAGGATTAGAGTGGGGAAGGTTTGGATGAGAAGAACTAAGTTAGATGAAGTTTTGAAGGATAGGAAGTAGGTTTGAGAAGGAGAGAATTGAATTGGAACCAAGAGGGGCACAAACTGAGGTTATTGCTTGATTTTGGGAGTTAGGCCTAATGACCTTGGTGCACTAATTCGCAAATATCTAGAGTCATGGGTGTCCGATTAAGGTGATTCTACTTCCATTAGAAAGCTAACTTTCGGGGCTTCAGTTTGATAGGTTATATGATAGGGTTCCGAGCTCATTTGAACTCCCAAAACAGACTCATACTCTCTCAAGTGAAAATATCTCGCTTGAGCGAGAATTGTCCAGAGAAGGGTTGCTCTCTGGGGTATTTTCGCTCAAGGGAAAATATTTGGCTTGAGCGAAAATACACAAATTCAGTTTTTAAAAAATAGAGAGTCCCGCTCTCTTCTCTCATTTTTTGTCTCCTAGGGTTTCTAGAGAGAGATGAACGAGTTTAGAGAGGGGGGAGCTAGGAGAAGAAGGAGAGCTAGATTGGAAGCTACTCCACCACCCTTGGAGCTTGGATCATCATCTTCCTCTCTCCATTCTTCCGATTTTTCCTCCATTAGAGGTGAGTAAAGCTCACACACTTCCACCTCATTTTGTATGTACTTCCATTATGATCCCTATTCTTCTATTCCCCTTCATTTTTGCTTGTGGACGAGGTATTATGGTTGGATTAGAGGATATTCATGCTTTGAGGTGATTATTAACTTGTATGTGAAAAACCCTAGGTTGGAGTAATTTGGGGATTTTGGGAGTTTTGGGAAACAAATGTTATTGGGTGATTTTATTGATGATTCTTGATGCTTTAAGATGATTTTGTTGTATAAATATGTATAAGGATAGGTAAGGGTTATTATGAGAAAACTTAGATTCATTGTATGACATTTGTTCTATGCACATGTGGTTATTCTATGCTTGAATTCGTCATGGGACATGTATTATCTGTGAAGTTGAGCCGATGCATGTTTTGGCCTATGGCCCAGTTAAGATTGAGAAAATTGTTTTGGCTCCGGCCCAAATTAACCTAAAGAGATAAGATTGATTTAAGACTTGGGTGATTAGTACCCAGTGTAATAAGTTAACATCCATGAGTTACTGCCTCGAGTAGTGGGGTCCAGACTTGGATGTGGGTGATTAGTACCCGGTGGAGGTGATTAGTGCCCAAGTAATACGTTCCTTGTAGTCTGAGCTCAGGTCTAGCCACACAGAGATAAGTGATAAGAACCTATTGGCTGGGTAATGCCAACCCGACGGCTGGGTTATGTCGTTCATATGTATTCATGTTAAGTTTATGTGCATGACAATCTAATTGGGTATTAAGTTGCCTTAATTATCAAGTTGTATGTTGTCTGCTAATTCCATTAAGTTATGATGCGAAGTAAGTGACTGGTATAATTATGTATGTTCTATTGAACTGTGTTGAGTGTTGCATTTCATATGATTTCTCACCCCACACTGCTTGTTGCATGCTTTGCTCGCTGAGACTGTAGTCTCACCCTACGTTTTCGAGGATTTACTTTAGTTGTGCAGGAATTCCAGGTAATGATAAGGCAGGAAAGGTGACGGTGGAGCTGAGTTTTGTGGTACAATGGAAGCTTCTTGGAATTAGTTCATTTGTACTCATGGATGATTGATTAATGTTGTAAATATATATGTACATGTTTCTTAGCCATGGAGGCTTAATTATGATATTAGTGAATTCATGTTATTAAACTGTGCTGGTGATTTTACTGAGTTTCAGGTTGAACTTGAAATTGGTAACATCCAGTTTTTAGGGGAGACTCTGCCGGATTTCCGGTATGAATCTCATGAACCACACCACTCCAAGTGTAGGTTCTTTCCCTAAGTTTAATTAAGATCTTTAGTTATTAGGAGATTAAGATGTATGTTTTTGGACAGCTTAAGCTAATCGTTGGGAGTTTAAGCGAATTGTTTGAAGATATCAAAAATAGAACGAAATAATTTCATAATTTCATGAATAGTGTCTCCAACGGGCATTATTTCTGAGTTGGGAAATTAGGATGTTACAGATTGAACTGAGTAGACACCCTCAGGGTCAGCAATCCATCGCCAAGTATCCTCCACCAAATCACGAACCTAGATAGATGATAAATCCAGCAAGAGCAGGGACAATTGAGCCAGTTCCCACTGAAACAGTTGTCTTCTCCAACCCCAATTCCACCCAACCCCACCGTCACTCCTCACAATCATGTCAGCAACCAAGGCTTCCCTATTAGAGGTAATAGAGAATAATCTACTATAACGCTCACAGAAAGGTCGTGATGTACACCAAGCATCTCTCCAAAAAGATGTATTCCTCCCATTCCCCACCACTCTAACACTTGTATCAGAGAACCAATTAGCAGAAATATTCTCCCCCTCATCTATACTCCACAAATCTCTCCACCACCTAGACCCAACAACCCGTTCACCCTCCTTACACACAGAAGACCACCCATAAATAGAGGCTAATACCCTACTCCAAAAACTATCCTGCTCCACTAATAAACGCCATCTCCACTTACCTAAGAGAGCCAAATTGAAAGCTCTTAGGTCCCTCAAACCTAATTCCCCATGTTGTTTTTCCCTACAAATATCATCCCAAGCAACCCACACTATTTTCCTATGATCATCATTCCCTCCCCAAAGGAAATTATTAAATAAGGATTCGAGATGAGAGATGATACCTTTGGGAGCCTTGAAAAAGGAAAGATAGTAGATCGGGATTGCATTGAGGACAGATTTCAAGAGGACAAGACGCCCGTCAAAGGATAATAATTTGCTCTTCCTCCGAGAAAGTCTCTTCTCCACCTTTTGAATAATAGGCGACCAAGTCTTCAATCTGTGGGGATTTGCACCAAGAGGTAATCCCAAATATAAGCAAGGAAATGACCCAACTCTACAATTCAGAAACTGAGCCATTAACTCCAGCCACACCACATCTACATTAACTCCTATAAGCTTGCTTTTGTGGAAATTTACTTTTAACCCAGATACTAGCTCAAACAATTGTAGAATAGCTTTAATAGCCCATACATTGCTAAGAGAAGCTTCACCCACAAAGATTGTGTCATCTGCATATTGTAGGTGAGAAACTAAAACATTATCCCGACCAGCAAGATAACCTTCAAAAACTTGTTCCTGCACCGCTTTTAACATCATAGAATTCAATCCCTCTGCCACCAATAAAAATAAGAAGGGTGCCAAAGGATCTCCTTGCCGTAAGCCTCTCCCTACCCCAAATTCACATGATGGACTACCATTGACAAGAACTGAGACTCTGGCAGTAGTCAGACACTCCGCTATCCATCTTCTCCATTTCACAAAGAACCTCATTCTCTTCTTCACAAACTGTAGAAACTCCCAATTAACATAATCGTATGCCTTTTCGAAATCAACCTTAAAAAATAGACAAGATTGCTTCCTTCTTTTGGCTTCTTCCAAAACTTCATTAGCAACCACTACACTGTCAAATATTAATCTACCCTTCAGAAATGCAGACTGGCACTCAAAAATAACACTTCCAATAACCTTCCTCAGCCTATTTGCTAAAAGCTTAGTTAGCACCTTATACATACAACCTATGAGAGAAATAGGTCGGTACTCCTCCACTTTTTGTGGATTATCTGTCTTAGGCACATGAACCACAAAAGAACTGTTTGAACCTTTAACTAGTTTACCATTAACATGAAACTCATGTAAGAAAGCCAGAAAATCATATTTCATAGCATCCCAAAAATCCTTGATGAAATTGAAATTAAAGCCATCCGGTCCAGGACTTCTGGAGCCCTCACAATCCCAAACAGCAGTCTTCACCTCGTCCTCAGAGAAAGGTAGAATTAAAGATTCAGCGTCGGCTTCTAACAGATATTTGAAATCCACACCGCCAAGACAAGGCCTATCAAAAGATATCTCCTGAAAGTGCCTCTCGAAAAAACCTTTCACCACCTCCTTAAGTTCAGAAGGAGATTAATACCGCTCACCTGCCACCTGTAGACTTTTAATTTCATTTCTGAGCCTTTTCTTATTAATACAAGGATGAAAGAACTTAGAATTAGCATCCCCTGCTTGTAACCCGTGATTTCTGAAGCAGAAGACTATCCTTTAGGGTCAAAAGGTGATATAGCTGAGCCATCCACTCTCTCCTTTGGACTACTTCTTCTGCCGCCAGAGAAGATACTTCACTCTTGAGGTCAAGCGCATTTACTTTCTCTCTAGCCTCATTAACTTTGTTATTCAGATCACCAAAAGACTCTTTATTCCACCTCCGTAAACTGCATTTTAACTGTTTGAGCTTCTCCTTCAAGACAAAAGCAGCCCTCCCCTGCACAACAATCTCCTTCCATCGACTTTTGACAAAGTCTACATATCTAACATCCCCCCTCCAGCAACCAAGAACTCTAAAAGGCTTTGGACCCCAATTAACATATTCATTTTTCAATAAAATAGGACAATGATCTGAAACTCCTCTAGATAAACACCATTGTGATGTATGTGGCCAATGAGACAACCAGGAAGATGACACCAAGAATCGATCCAATCTACTCATACAAGAGCCGTCAGATTTATACCATGTAAATTTCCGCACAATTAAAGGCAGATCAACCAAGTCACCATCTTGAATGAACCTATAGAAACACCTCATATCCTCTTCTCTCCAATAGGTAGACACCCATCTCCTTTCACTATCTGATCTTACAGCATTAAAGTCACCTCCAAAGCACCAAAAATCACCCCCACGACATGTTTTAACTTGCAATAGACAATTCCATAGTTCCTTTTTCCTTGACGAATCACACGGAGCATAGACATTTACTAAAGTGCATTGGATGTTATCCTCAACCGTCACACCAGTAACACCAAGATAATTAACACCAGAAAAGCAGTCATGCATGACAAATTTGTCTTTCCTCCACATTGATAGCAAACCACCTGACATACCAATAAAAGGAACAAATACCCAACCAAAGTCACAACCACCGGATAATGCCACACATAACCTATCATCAATTGATTCCTTTTTAGTTTCTTGCACAAATAGGAAATCTACCTGTTCTGTGGCTATTAATTTTCTAACCTCCTGTTTCTTTAATCTCCCACCTATACCCCTAATATTAATATATACAACTATCATGTAAGAGAAGTACACCCAAACACATACCATCGCCAATTAAACTCCCGGCACACAACCTCTTCCAATAGCCACACGATCCATAATCTCCATTTCTTTCAATTTTTTAATGACAGTATCACCAGTAACCGAGCCCTGAACCCCCAATTGACTCCCAATCCTCCAAACATGGCCAGCAGTACATTCAGAATCCATGTGTGGTTTTTAATTCTAATCTCTAAAATTTTCAAAAAAAAATTAGTTTTCAATTTTAAAATTTTGTGCTTTTCAATTTTAAAGTTGTTGCCAACCTTAATTATAAATTATGCAAACATTATCAGACGCCTTTTACGATCCCCGCCACCACTTTGACATCCTCCACGACCGTCCAAGCCATGTGACACTCTCCATAACTGTCACTGCCATTGCATTGGAGGATTTTGAGCAATGGTGATGGTAAAGAGTGTTAATTAACAACAACAATAGTGAATGGTGATGAGTAGAAGCGACAATGGTGAAGGTGGATGGTGATAGGTAGTAGAGGTTTCCATGTAATGACAACAAAGAAAGGTGTGATATAATGGTTCCAACGATGGAGGATATCATGCGACAGTGGTTATGGAGGTGGCCTAATAGCGGTGATGATATAGTGGAAGGTGTTGGACAAAAGTTACGGAGGGTGTCGAGCGATAGTGCCAATGGAAGGTGTCGAGCGATGGCAAAGAAGAGTACGTTGGGCAAATATAATGGTGGTGCAGGGTGTTAAGCGATGTTGGAAGATGTCTAGCAATGGCAATATGGTGGAGGGTTCTAGAAAGCAGTATGATGGTAGAGTGTTGAGCAATGTTATCGATGGTAGAGGGTGTTGAGCGGTGACAATGATGGAGGGTGCCACGCACATGACAGCAGTGGTGGTGGTAGCTAGAGGGTGTTAGCGGTGGCGATGGTTGAAAGTCTTGAATGATAATGGTGATGATGGTAAAGGGTAGGGATGCATTATGTTTTTAAAACTAAAAATTATAATCATCAATAATTTTTTCTTGATTTTAAAAATTGAGGTGAAAGTATTGTGAAATTGATTTGAAAATCATTTCAACTCCATTTTTACCAATCATTTTTTTTTTAATTTGCATTTTAAACCAAAAATAAAAAATTCATAATCACCCCAAAAGAAGTGATTCACCCACGAACCCTAAAAAGACTCAAAAGTTATCTCAAAGAGGAAATCTTCAGTTTTATATTTCAAATTCAAAACCAATTATTTTCATAAGTAAGTAATTCATTATAAAATAGAAATACTCATTAAAAGATCTAATGGACTTAGATAGTTCAACCCAATACATGTTTAATTAAGACAATTAAATAACGCTAAAAGTCAACAAGGCCAAACTAAAAAAAAAACTAAAACAAACTCTATAATTAAAACCATCTTCAACTAGCTAGTATTATTTGAATATTCTTGAATATTTTCTATTTTCTTCATCCTTAACTTTTCTTCAAGTCTTTTGTCCCTTCAAGGATCTCATTAGATTGGTTTTTTTGTTGCTCTACCTCGTATTAGCTTAGAGTATTATTGACAATATTGAGATCTAACATGATCAAAAAAAAGTTTAAAAGTGTATGTGTGGTAGCTTCTTTATCATTAGTTTGTTTGGTCTTTTTAATTACTTTTTAATATAAAGTATTTGACATGCAACAGTTACTTTAATTTTATTTGTGGAATGGATTTGATCAAAATTTGGTCTTAGTGTTGGTTTATAGATGAAGTTTGGAGTCTGGGTGTTGCTTATTTTTATATCAGTGTGTGAACCCTTAATTTTAATTGTACCATATAATGTTTTTAGATAGACCTCTTTATTTATAAGAGTGGGAATGCACCCCATATAATTAATTAAGGATGGAAATAGGTTAGGTTGTCCATCACGAGTCTGTGGCCCGATTTATTTAAAGTCTGACCTGGCCTGATTTTTTTAACAAAAAAAGTTAAGACTTTTAAAAAAAACCTTTTTAATTAAATATCTTAGGCCTGAGCTTCTCTAAAAAAAGCCTAATAGGCTAGATATGCCAGTTTTGCTTAAATAATATTATTTTTTAAGCCTATTAGTCTATTTTGACTTATTTAAAGATATGCTCATTGACTTATATAAGGACCTATGTTAGTGATCAATTTACATGATTAAATAAAAGACTTGTTAGTTCGTAAGTCTATATATTGGTCTATTTAAATATAAGCCCATATAGTGACCAATTTAAAATCCTTAATATGAAATAGGGTATTGAATAGATCGACTAATAGACTAGGCAAGACTTTCAAACAGATCAAGATATACCTAAAAAAAGCCAATGAAAAGTAATTAGACATACTTGAGCCATAGAATTATAAAGTATGTGAGGTTTGGATCTTGCAAAGTCTATCCTAACCTTACCGATTTTTATCCCTACTTGCATTTTCTTGATGTTACTTTTTCTTTTTATCCCTTTCCATATATCACTTATCACATACATATCACACTTCTTTTTCTTATATTTCTATCCCACTAATTATTGTATAATATAGGATTTAGGTATGTCTAGTGTCTACAGTGGACCATGGTCCACGTGGTTCAAAATGTAAAAACATAGCAATTTAAAATTTTAATCATCAAATTCAATGCTCATTTTAATTATTAATGATTGGTAGTAAATCGATTTTCAGTTAGTTTTGTGAAATATTGGTTGAAAAGAATAAAAAACCAAATTCATAGTACCGTGTAATATAAAAGTTTCTCCCTTCAACTTTGAATTGATATATTCTTAACGAAACTAACATAAGTTATATTGTAAATCAATATTTTTCTTTAAACTAAACTCAAATAATCATATAAGAACTATTTAATAAAAAATAAATTTATTTATTCATTTTTTATAATCAATAAAATATAAACTGGACTAGATAGAGTAAATTTTAGAATCATCCCTTAATGTTCATACAAGATGCGGTATCCTTGTATCCTATTCTCATGTATTTCTTTTTTGCTGATAAGAAAAGATAAAGACAGCTATATGATAATGAATCATAAACATATCAGCCCCCAACTACAAGTTTTATGCACTCCCCACCAAGTATATATTGACAACGTTAATAATCCAAAGTTTCATCAATCACTATATGCGTAGCTACCTTTCCCTTAGGGACTGTTTACTTTAACAAAATATTTTTTGTTTCTATTTTTTATTTTTTTAAGTTTAAATTATAAGAAAGTATTGATTATAAAAATATTATATAGTTTCATTTTGTTTCTTGTCTTTAAAATTTTAAATAGAAAATAGTGAAAATAAACTTTGTATTGTTTTACCTGTTTTCTGTATAAAAATTTAATTTAAAACATAAATGAAATAGAAAAATTGAGTTCACTTTTTTTTTATAATTTAAACCAAAAAAAATAAGAAATAAAAACAGAACATATTTTTTTTGTTTAAACCACATACACCTTTTACAGATACAATTTTACTCGAGTCAGGAAATAATATATCTAGTAAATGCCACTTTCTATCTATTTCCTTTCCTAGCAGCACGGGATGAAGCTATATTTTTTTCCTGGTATTTTTAGCAATTAATATTTGTAAACACAAAAAAAAAATTATGCAATATTTCTTTTTAACAGAGAAAGGAGGTTTCATTTAGAAAAAGGAAAAAGGGCTTCATTTGCCAAACGTTGTCAACCTGTGAGGTGGACTGAGGGACGGATGCAATTGTTGCATTGTGGGGGCAATTGCCCCCACTAAGATTTAAATTTTTCACATATATAAAAAGACATGATGAATTGATACCGGGTGTTAAATTTGTAGAGTTACACCACCCAATAATTTTTTGTAAAAAAATAATTTGATTAATCTAATTATTGAATTGAAAGTTCTTATAAAGTATATCAAGTTTATAAAATTTTATAAAAATAAAAAACTAATTGATACTTCATCAAATTAATTTATTTTGACGAATAATATGTTTTCAAAATATAAGTAAAAGTCCACTATTAGATAACATACCTACAAATATCCAAAATATCTGAAATTTGATATACATGATCATGAAGATAGTATAAATTCAACGGTTGTATTGGTTAAATTCTCATTTTATAAAAAAAATATTGAGTAGTGTAAACCTCCGTTTGATTTGATGTTTCAACAGTGCAAAACCAAGTTTTCACGGAATTGATTTTGAATCACTTTCATCCAACGTATTTCATAAAACGTGCATCACTTATCTCAATCATGGATTTCTAGAATGAATTATACTCAAGTGTAAACCAAACGGATGTTAATTCTACAAGTTTAAATCCTGGTGTCAATCATTCATGTCCTTATATATATCCTCAACATTTTATGTTAATTACCTCATTGTCAATTAAATTTTTAATTATAGAAATAAGAATAACAAGAGATCATTAGACACTGAGAAGAAAATCATTCAATATTTTTAAAATGTGAAACCTTTAGAGAATATTTACCATGTATATTCATACTCTTAATGATACCATCTAATTATTATATTATTAATACGTATATTGCCCCCTCAACTTAAAATTTCTGGATCCGTCACTGGGTGGACTACTTCAAGGCTTATTTGTTAAACAATCAATTATTTATCGAAATTAACATCCTACGCATTTGCACGTGATTGAGTAATTAAATATCTTAATAAATATTAAAGAATATGTACAAGATATATATTATTAATTTAAAATAATTCACTTTTAAAATTAAAAATTTAAAAAGAATATAAATCATTCTTAATTGGGGGAGAATATACTAGGAAATTAAACCACCCTGAAAAGAGTATACTCTAATTTAATATAAAGGTAGATTTAAAAGTCTTAATTTGAGAGCATAATTAAGTAGATGGGCTTTAAAGAAAAAGTTGAGAAAATTACAATGTAAAATAAAAATTTAAAAGTAACTAATTTTAGAGTAAACACATAATTAGGGGTATAAATACGTCAGACTGCTCGTTAGGGCTTACGACCTCGCTCCTACTTAAGGCCTAGTTTGGCTTGACTCTATTTAATATTATTGTTCAAGTAAATATTACTTTTATAATAAAGTTTAATTAGTATATATTGTTAGCGAAAAAAATTTATATTGTCATTCAATAATATTATTCTACCACATCATTTAATGAGTATGGCATCTAATATATTAAAGTCAGTTAATGATGTATCAATCATAATTGGAGGATTTTTAATTTTTTATAGGATCACAATGTATTTTATTAAATCCTTTATAATATATTTTCTTTTGGCTCAACTTATTTAATTTACATCAATGAATGTTGGTTCAAGTGATACATGTTTAATTCCTCTTAAGTAAGGTCTCGGGTTCGCTGTGAGAGCCTGCCTCACCATGATGTGGATGTTGCCGGCTCAAGTGGGATTGTCTCCCGTCGAGTATACATGTAATTAAACCAAAAAAGAACTCATTTAATTTACTAATAAATTCATTTAAAAGACTTATTTATTAGTTCTTTATTTGGGCGACTTGGAATACTTTTTTTTTTTTTTTAATTTCAAGTAGGCGGGAAATTTTAATCTCCGGAGTATGTCAAAGTAAGAATCTCCCTCAATAATATTATTTTATATACATACAAATCTAAAGATTGAAATCCATATTACATGTTTAATAACCCGAACAATTTTCATTCGGACCAACGTATATTGTAAATCATCAGTGTCCTATCTAGAACGGTTGAGAACTTTTTGAATTACCCAATATATTTATGGGTGTATCGATGTAAGAGTTTGAATTCTCTTGTCCTTGCAATAGTAACCATTTTTTTAATTAATTAATATTACAAAAAACATGTTGGGTTGTTTTATAGTGCACTGGGATGAAAGTGGTGTACCGATGGTTTAGTGGGGTTTATGGTTTAAAATTTTAAAAGTTCTATTTTTACCTTAAATCCCAGTACTAGACTATCGGTGCACCACTTTCAAAATAGTGCACCATGTAATTTTCCCAGTATGTTTGGTAGTATAAAAATTTAACATAAGTATAACAAAAAAGATGAAATTAGCAAATGATATCTGATAGATACATGTAATATGCATAGTTTCTCAACAATTTGTACAAATAATATTTTCTTGCTGAATTCTTACAAATAATAAGGAGCGATTTTGCACTATGACCTAGACATTATTGCAATTTGAACTGACCAACAGAATTCACATAGAATCACCATCATTGTATAAGCAGATAAATTATGTAGGTATATAAAATTACAAATTTCTTCGATATTTTCTTATATTTAGGGACGATTCTATGGTGGTCCGACCTAATCCAACTTCTATTTTTTTCCTTATAAATGGTGAATGAATAATTTTATTTTTTATTAAACAATCTTTATAGGACTATTTGAGTTTAATTTAAGGAAAAATATGAATTTATAATACAATTTATACTAATTTCGTTAAGGATATATCAATTTAAAGTTGAAGGGCAAAATTTTACATTACACAATAATATCGAATTGAGTTTTTATTATTTTCAAGTGATATTTCATACAAGTAACTTGAAACTATTTTAATATCAATCATTAATAAAAATGAGCATTGAATTTGGTGATTAAGGATTTAAATTACTATATATAGATAATCCCTATATTTAGATACGATTTTTTTTTAAATGTAAGTATATAGGTTGTTTATGTTATGATTCTAATGCTCAGGTCAAGAAACGCTTAATTACTAGTATATATATGGTTGTTTATTTATGTTTAATTATATTACATTGAATGTGATTAGAAGCATCTAATTAGTAATTAAAGATTGAAATAAATTAAACTAGAATTATTCCAAGCTATACTCTTTCGTCACTGTTTTGATCGGATTCCAAGTTTTATAGGGGGCATATATATGTGCCCTAGAATTAACACGAACCCATTTCAGAAATGGGGAAATCAAACTTTTGGCTTCATGACAAAGGATGGGAAATTGGGAATTGGCTCTAGAAAGGCGTTTTGGAAATAGTAGTGGATGTAAAAAAAACAGAAGTTCTAGGGCCGTCCAAATATTTTGAATTGATTCAAACTGCTTAATTAATTGATAATCTCCAATTAATTATCGATTGAATGAATATAATCTTAATTTATTAAACTTTTGACACGGGCATCTGCATGGGGCCCTCATTTCTCGAGATTGGTCGGTTGTCATCTCCATCAAATTTGACGTCTATCTCAGTTTCCTTCTATACAAAATCATGGCAAAGAGAGAAAAATCTGTTCATTATATGTGACAAAAAAAAAACCACATTAGGATTATTGCCAAAATTGCATCATAGATGCCTCACCTAATCTCTTATTTGATTTCGGAAATTGGTATACAATGGGTTATAAAGTAAGCTAATTAAGTAATTAATTAAGACACATTTGTCCAACTCACTATACTGTTGAAAAAGCTGCGAATTTTTTTTTTTTAAAAAAAGGTGCGATCATTTTTTTTAAAAAATTGAATAATATATGCTACTTTGCATATATTAATTATGAAGTGAATGTTATTTTGAGTTTTCTGTCGTGTTTTGATGAATATTTATAAATTTAATTTTATAAAATTTGAAGTGATCTATATATTTTAAGTTTGAAAGTTTTTCTCTTATTAGTAGTAAGTTTATCATAAAATTCAGTTTAACTCAACATATAAATTGTAATTTATTTTGTTTACTCAATGTATGTTGTGCGAAGGTATGTAAACTTGAGTTTGAATAAATTTGATGATAGAATTAGTTTTATACTTTGAAATGAATTTAAAGTAATGTGATTTATTGAAAATGTTTCTATTAAGAGTAAGTTTTATAGTATACAATTTTTAACTCTATTGTAAAAGGTGAAGTGTATCTCGAATGTTTTTTATGAGCAAAATAAAATAAATTTATTGAAATGTGGTAAAGGGACACCCAAACTCTTATACAAAATATAAAGATCATGTTACAAAGATAACAATCATAAAAATTGCTCTTTAATTTAACCATTGAATACGAAAAATAAAAAACCTAACATTTTAGCTCCAAGCCATATCCAACTCTTAATTTTCACTCATTCTAAATATATAGAACCGCAATGGGCAGGGTAAAAACCCACAAAGTGGGTATGGGCGCGGGTACGGGCAAAAGCCCGCATTTTTTCATGAGGACGGGTGCGGGTACAGGCACTTTGATGCCCAATCCGCCCCATACCCACACTCATATATAATTATTTAATAAAAAATACCATATATAATTATATACAGAGATATATTAATTTTATTAAAATATCTAATATACTTATACATATTTTTTAAATTAATATACAATATATATTACAAATTAAAAAAATATTTTTATAACTATCAATTTGTGTTTTTTTAATTTATAATATATGACTAATTAGTGTTAATAATAATTTTTTACAGATCTTGAAGAATTCTAACACATAATATCCAGGTTTATAAAAAAGTATGACATGAAAGTATATTGTAATATTTAATAAAAATTTTGAACTTTAGTTCATTTGTTGTGTTTTAGAACATTAACATATTGTGTTTCAATATAATTAAATTATTGTATCACTGATATTTAAAAATTATGTTTGGACGACCTTCGAGTAACTTTTTTAATTGAGATATAGTTTTCTTAAATTAATATTTTTTTTAGTAAGTTGTTAATTTTTTACTTAATAAAAGTGCGGGTAACGGGCGCGTGTATGGACATATAGGTGGCCAGCAGGTATGGAGACGGACACTAAACTTAATGCCCACGCGGATACGGGCGCAGGTACGGGCTTTTTTTTTAAAACACGGGTACAGGGACGAACACTTTGGTATTATGCCCAGAAGGTACCCATTGCCATTCCTATAACCGAAAGATATATACTACTCCATCTTTGAAGGCAAATTATAGGCAATAGAATTTGAAGGAATCTTTCAAGACAAAGCAGTTGCAAACCAAACAATACAACTTTGTTACTTAGCTCTTTTCCAAACGAAAAAAGAACAAAATGTTGGAGAAAATGGGCTTTAGAATCCAACTATACAAAACTATTTTAGTATTAAATATAAATAAAAGTTAATTAATTCATGCTAATTGTTGAGTTCATTAAATTTTCTCAAAATTCACATAAAAAGTGGAGTGTATTTTCTAAACTATCCTTCCTTATTTTTGGACAAAGACACACAAATAATTTTATATTATATTTCTAATAGAAGTAACCACATAAATTTTAAAACATAAAATGTTATTGAAAAAAATTTCAAACATGAAGTTGAATTTCACAAATATATATATTCAGTAGTACTCTTTTTTTACTTCACAAACATTAATACTGTTACTTATGCTTGACGTACGTGGGATGATGTACAAACATACATAAAATATGTACCAAGAATTAATTATTAGAGGAAATTAGATAAACAAACTGAAACATATGGTAAAAAAAATAAATAAAAAGATACTACTTGAGAACAAGACCTTGCATGCTACAAAAAAGTACGGCCAAGTGTTTTGTGGCATGCATGCAGAGTTGCAGAGAGGAGCATATATTTAACCTGCTATAAAAGCTGTTTCTGGAAAACAAGTGCAATATTGTATTTGAGTTTATGTGGTATATATATTCTATTGGAAAAATTGAATGCACATTCCAGTATATATGCGTATGTTTTGCTGATGATATATAGCCATATCTCAAATGTTAATAGTTAATCTTTTTTTTTTTTTACCTGAATTGACATATTTTGTTTGATGTACTTTGTGAGTTACAGAATCACTTACTGTACATATAATAATACCTTTAGACAATTTAAATTTTGTACATATTATTATTAACACAAGTATGCAGTTACATGCGATGCATATGTTTAATTAGTATACACGAACATGTTATCACATCATTTAATGAGCATGTTATATTATGTGTTATTAAACTCAATAAATGATATGATAACACATTATTGGATGACCGCGTGTAGAATTTTTTTACATTGTTAGTGTATATATATTAAATCCCAATATTAATTCAAACAATTTGGGGCTTTTTTGGTGTTAATATCCCCTATTACCAGAGTCAATGTCATTCAAGATTTAATTACAAGCTCTTCACCCCTTCCTAAGAGGTATTTAGTAGAGGTCCAATGTAAGAGTTTTTCCCACAATCTCAATCTGTTCGCAACTGAACCAAACTCTTGTTTAATTTGGCTAATTACTAGCCGTATATATAGTACTCTATTGGCTATTGGATAAATTGATTTGGTTAGGGCAATAATGGTAATGGGCTTGATTAATTAATTAGGCGATAAGGCTTATGTGTTGACAAATAAGGGCAAACAATAATTGTATCCTTATATAGCTATAGAGAAAGCTAGCATATATATAAATATGAAAGAGGTAAGGTAAGAAAAAGGGATGAACAGAAATGAACTAATATGGCCCATAAAATGTCTTCTCAATAGCCCAGTGACGTGATCTCCATATATACTCCATCTTCCTTCCTCCACTCTCTTCCCTATTCCTTTCACCTTTCACCTCCCTTTTCTCCTGGCTTTATTTAGAAAGATAAAAACCAAACCAAAACTCTGATCTCTTCTTCATCATCATTATTCATCATCTCACTAATTAACAATGTCTAGCAGTGGAAATCATGGGAAGGATTTGGAAGAAGGATCATCAAGAGATCTTTATCAGCAGCAGCAGCAACAGAGTCCAGCTACTCTTAGCAGGTATGAATCTCAAAAGAGAAGGGACTGGAACACTTTTGGGCAATACTTGAAGAACCAGAGACCCCCAGTTCCACTTGCTCAGTGCAATTGCAACCATGTCCTTGATTTCCTTCGTTATCTGGATCAGTTTGGAAAGACCAAAGTTCACCTACAAGGTTGCATGTTTTATGGACAGCCAGAACCCCCTGCACCCTGCCCTTGTCCTCTAAGACAAGCTTGGGGTAGCCTTGATGCTCTCATAGGGAGACTCAGAGCTGCTTATGAGGAAAATGGTGGATCCCCAGATACTAACCCTTTTGCAAGTGGTTCCATCCGTGTCTACCTCAGGGAGGTCAGAGAGTGCCAAGCTAAAGCAAGAGGTATTCCTTACAAGAAGAAAAAGAAGACCACCAAAGGAAATGAAGAATCAACCTCATCCACCATCCACTTCTCTTGAATATCCCTCCCTCTTGCTAATGGTAATTATAATTATAATTTTAATTTTCACATCACTAATCACTTGTCACTCATAGCCTAGTGTGCTTACTTATTTTGAATTGAACCATTAATTACTCACTGTGCTACTCAAGGTTTTAAATTCTGATTTCAGTAGTTACAGTTACATCACAATCCTTAATTATGGATAAATTACAATTTCAAAGACCTCAAAAGTCAATTGCAGTTGCATATTATGATTTAAAACCTTGGTGACATATACTATATAGTATATAGCTTCAAGTTCTGGTGCTTATATGACAACCTAAAAATTACTACAAGCATTAAGGGATAACAAGCTAGATGATTTAGTTTGTATAATATATATCATATAAGAGATTGAAAGAACTTAATTGAAAAGGATATGGATGATTTGGGACAAAAAGCTAATGCTTTTGTACAGTTTCTTTCACATTGATACTGCTAAAGTCACTTCGCAGTGTTGTGTATTCATTAGGCTGCAAATTTGAGATATGATTGTAGTAATTAAGATTCGAAAGATTAAATTAATATTCCCCTCGTACAGACATGGAACTAACTTTGCAACAAAAACATTTTTTATAGCACATCAGTTGAATATTTTATTACTTTCATGTTTACTTTCTCCTAATTTTGGCCTTTTAAAATTAAGCAGATTTTTGTCCCATGAATGTTCAAAGTGAGGTGTCATACATTCTAAAGCATTAAACAAATTTTTTGAAAACATATGATTGATTAATTAATTAAGGATCTATGCTCCAAATAAAACATCTTATCACTTATATTTTTTTTTATAATGTATGCTTTTATGCAAGCCTTTTCTAATTCACAGTTAATTTTATACTAACAAAGTCATGATTGAATGGAATCTTTCTGATATATAGATGTTGGAGAATTCTGATGATGGTATTAAAATATTAAATGTACCATTGGCCTTAACAATTCCCCACCATCATGAATTTCCATAATATGCCCCACTTATTGCTATCTTTAATGAACAAGATCCTTACAAGAAGGGTGATATAATAAATATACTTGTTTTTCTTTCCTCCACTATATTTGTTGGTTTGACCATGCATGTACCTTGATTAGATCATGTCTTCTGCTACATACATATCTGATATATTCTCATACTGATAGTGTTATCAAAAAGCTAAATATTTATTTGGTTTTCAAATGCATTCAGTACTGATGATTAAGCATTTTGGGAACAAATATTTTGTTTGGTTAGGCGAATGCTTGAGCATTGTGCTTCCCGTCACCTCACATGTTTTGTCGGCTTTTATAACAAGTGGAACTTCATTGCAATTTTTGAATAGTCACGTTTTGTATTTTGTATATTAAAGTATAAATATATACATATCATGGATTGCTCGTAGAAGGTACAAGCTCTTGGTTTCAAGTGATTATTATTCTACTCAAAATTGTCAAAACTTACTGCCACATTTTTTTTATTGATTTTTTAAAGCTTTTATTATAAATTATAGAGATTTGTACATGGATTAGTGAGCTTTGTGAGTGCTTAATGCTTCCTCTAAGATAACATCAATGCAGAAATCATGTGTGTGGCTTCTCTGCTCAATGGCAGTTGGTAGCATATTAGGGTTTACTAGTTTGTCTTCTGATCAAAGCATATATATATGAAACTATTCTTCAGCAGCTTTTTGTGCTATGATCGAGTCAGAGATTTTTGGTGACACAGTGATCACATTCACTTGTGCTCCCTGACTCAGAAATTAATATAATGTGTCATATTGACCTGCACCTGCTTCATTCTCTCTCTCCTTCCCTCTGTTCCATTTTCTTTTTTCTTTTTCCAGCCGTAAGTTAGAGTGAAGTACATTAATTTACTCGTAAACATGTATATTAAAGATATTATATTGGTACAACAAAAAACATTCAACAATTTATACAACACATTTTTTCTCTTTATCTCTTTTGATCACATCACTCATCGTATCCTACATTTCTCTTTTTTTACTCTCTTTTCTCTCCACCCCTCTTCTTATCGTAAATGTTGTTGTACAAATAACATTTCTCTTTATATTGAAGCCATCAGATATATACACTCAATTTATCTTACATCTCATTGAATTTCTTACCTTTTTTTTTTCTTTATAGCTATCTCTTTTTTTTCCATCACATCTCCCTCCTTTGATCTTATCTCTTATTATTTCCAAATGTATTTATTTCAAGCATGGTTAGATTATATCAAAATTACATTATAAATAAATGTAAACTCATTCCGATACTATTAAGAGTAGAGTGGACTATTCATCACATCTTCTTTATACTTTGTTTAGGTTTCCTGAATTATTAGCATTTATTATAGCAGGTAGTACTTGGTGCTTGGTAAAAGTGCCATGTTTGTGAAATAGGATAAATATGTGTATTGGCACCTCGCATGAGGTGTGTATTACACTTGGGCAAGAGAGTTATGGAGTGAAAAGAAAGAAAAGGTGAGAAATGTAAGGAGAAAGAAAAATAAAGGTGTATAAAGAGATATAAAAAGTAGAAATATGAAAAAATCATGATTCTTTGAAACATCACTTGAAGGCTTGAACAAGTATGCTCTTGTGGGCTTTATATCCATTTTAAACCTTCCATAATCTGTATATGCCCAGAACAGCAAGATATATTAAATATTAAGGCTTATAGTGTAGGGGACAGGAGCTGCCTATGCTTGACTATAACTGTATACAGTGTCTATACTATACTATAATTTTTCTTCAAGTTCAAGGTTTAGTAAGACGGGAATGTCTAAAAAAAGTAGATGGTAACATGGTTTACCATTAATTATTTGGTTTATATTGATTCACCCGAATGGGTAAAATACAGCAAAATGTTGATTTTGTTTAGTATTTTGGATATCATTTAAAATTCAATATTTTGGTCTTGCTTTTATTTAAAGGGTCTTGCGGAATCAATATAGAATGTTTTATTTATTGGAAAGTGGAAATCATAGTATTAATTTCATTTTAAAACGTATTCTAAGGGCACTCATTAGTAGGGTTGGCAAATCAGGCTATTGAGCCCAACTTGATGCGGGTAGTGTATTTTTGTCGGCCAGGCTAAAAAATTTGGGAACTATTCTAACTTCTTAAATAAAGGCCCAAAACCTTATATTTTTGTGGATAACCTGATATTTTTTTCAAGTTTTGCAAGATACTCAACCTTTTTTGCAGGATTTACGGGTATGATATTTTATATATCGGGATGAGCTAAAAAGTTTGGGGGTTATTCAAACCTCTAAAGACTCAAATCCTACATTTTTGTGGGCTTTTATGGGTCGATCTGATCGGACTAGCCCATTTTACCGGTTCTACTCATTAGCTTTCATGATATTCTAAAGTGAAAACCTTTTTTTATGGTATGTTTGTCCTAAACAATGTATAAAACAATTATGAATGGATTAGATCATAATAGGAGAACTTGTATAAGGGTTGAAATATCCTTGTACTCTTATAATATTTGTTTTCTTGATAAAAAAGAACTATATTAATTAATGCAGAATTTGGATTGTCAATGTAATTGATGAGGAAATATGTGCTCCTTTTTTTATTTGTTTAAACTATAATTGGATTTAAATGCATGATACTTAAAAGGGAATTCAATCTTAAACTATTCTTTCTTAAGATTTTGCTAACCTAGCTATATTATATATGGCAGCATGAATTAGTTATTCAAAACTGATATTTGCACAATATTCCTCAGTTCTTTCATACTTCTAAATATGCACAGGCCTAGCTTGGCAAAAATATTTTCATTATTTGGAAAAAGTGCAGGCTGCTAATATAATTAAGCACTCCCCAATCTCCTTGCAGGATATTGTGACATATAAACCAAATTGGAGGAGTACTTACTTCAAGGCACAATATGGGAGAGGTTTGGTTTCTATATTTGGTAATTTGATGGCATCCCAGTACTCTTAAGTCTATTTTGTTAATTACTTGGGAATTTGTAAGATCTTAATTAGTAGAACCAAAAGCTCATTATATATAATCGTCGGTTATATGCTTCAGTGTATCTTATACTCAAACATCATTTGAATATTTACATATATAGTTATTGCTTCCGATTTGCATGTGATGGTTTCATTAAAATGTATTCAATAAATTTGGGTTCATATATATACTTTTAATTTTCAATTATATATAGCGATATCCTTTTCTTCTCTGGTTTACCTCGAGTGATATGAAATCTATAGGAATCTTTTTGCGATTAAACAAGGTTATAGTGGTAACAAGGATTCAGAAAGTGACCCTAGCTAGATATAGAAGTAAATATGATTCAGGGTATTGAAGAAGAATGCATATGGTTCGGGATAACACATATTACTTTTATTAACTATTACTATTACTATACACAGACATATAAAACCAAAAGGATGAGTGGGTATCAAAGAGCTGTGACTCAGTTGGCAACCAAAGCTGAGATGGTGAGAAGAGCTCCCGGGTTCGATTCTCACTAACAGAATTGCCCCTGAAAATAGAGAATACTTATGGTTTACAAAAAAGATGAGTGGGTATACATTTAGGTAGAGGATATACGTTTTAGTTGTAGCAAAAATTTTCAATGTACGTACCAAGTTTGAGCACTGAGATAAATTGAGAATTTAATCGAAAATCAAGTACTTTTCAAGTAATTAACCGTTCGGGGTGGTTGCGAGTTTTCAGTTTTTGGTTTTTAAAGATTTTCAATCAAGTTTTTACAACTCAAAACTAAAAACTGAAAACTTGATTTTGTGGTTTTCAAAACAGACATTTTGAAAACCACAAAAAGTAGTTTTCAATTTTTTGTTTTGAATTGTAAAATCTTAATTCAAAGTTTTTAAAAACCAAAAACCGAAAACTCGCAACCACCCCAAACGGCCCCTATCAAATCACTACAAAACCATTAGCACATTAAGGCTCTTTTGTATTTTTTTCTTTTTCAAGAACATACAACAATTACTGAGTAGTCTAAACATGCTTACATTTAATATTACCCATCTTTGGTAATTTGTCATAAAAAAATTCTTTTGGTAAATAGTAATGAGTGTCTTAAGATATTAATTAAAGAATAAAATTAGAAAGTTTTTATTAGACTATATACACAATATTTAATACTATAAAATATAATCAAATACTATGATTTTCAATAAAAAAAAACCTAAATTTCTTAACGCTAGCTCTTGTTCACAACTTTTTTTTCCCACAAAAGAAGCAATTTTATTAATAAGAGAGTACAAGTACCACAACGCGAACACACTGCACACCACACCTGTTTATTTTTTTTTCTTGAGCTTGAAACTGGGTGTTGAAAGAAATGGGCTTTACAATCATTTGAAGTGCTACCTGAACTCCTATCCAATAGAGTAAAACATTCTTCATAAGAAAAAAACACGTGAAGAAAGATCTGTCCACACGCAAATAGATATCTTGACTAGCACAACCTTAATTTGTCCAAAAACATTTGAAGAAAGAAAGATCTGTCCTCCTCTTCACTATTCTTCTGCAGATCGAAAACATTAAGCACTATTGACAGAATAAGCACCTGCAGGTTCAAAAACCCATTTCCAAGAATTTGCACAATTTTGTTTACTCTCCACCACTAATATATAGCTACATCCAGTTCCCAAGGTAAACTCAAGATTTTTCCATTAATCGTAACACAATTACAATGTTTACTTACAAAAACCTTCAAGATGCCTCACTTGAAGAACCTTCTCAATGCAAAGATATATGCCCCACTTTGCACCAACCACTTAATGAGATTCCCAACGCAAAGAGCCAACAAAAAAGTTACCTCCCTTTCTGAATCTTTTACAATATTTGAGAAGATCACGACGGAAGGGATTGATCCCCTTAACAATGATTTCAGATGAACAACAAATTAAGCACAATCGCCCCTTTTCTCAATCATCACAATGAAACTCATAATTAATACTTTTAAGCTTTGGTGTTCTCAATATGAAAATAAGATCTCTTGTGTATTTTTAATTTGGTCTAAGAAAAGGTATTTATATGAATTGGGTGATCCAAGATTGCAATTGGTTCGTTTAATTAGGAATGTATATTAGAAAGTGTTAGTTTATGAAATAGTAGAAAAATAGAGTGTTGAGTCTCAGAATTAATTCAAGTAATTGAAATTAGATTCAAGACTCATTATTCTTAGTTTTAATGATTAACAAATTAGACTGAATAGGAACATGTTCTACTGTGAAATGTATTGTCTTTTGTATTTCAAGATCCCTGAAGAAGCAATTCTCAGAAGATAATCAACCTGCCGAACCAAAAGAAGAAGAACGAAGCAAGAACCAAAAGAAGAAAAATGGGACAAGAAGAAGAAAGAAGACCAGCACAGAAGAAATGAAGAAGAAAGCCAGCAGAGATCATCAATCAGAAGAAGAAGAACTACTGAAGACAAGCTACTAAAGAAGAAGAAGAACTCAGAGCAAAAGAAGAATGAATTTCGGTTTGAGGAAGCTACTGAAGAGAAGAAGAAGAACATCTGGGCAAGAATAAACTACATGCTCATGAAGAACGAAGAAGAAGAAAGAAGCAACCAGCCGAAGAAAAGAAGAAGGAACTTGCTGAAGGAAGGAACTCGCTGAAAGCATCTCCAAATTGAAAAGCTAAATCATGCTGGAGTCAATCAACCTTCTGAAAGTATGTGTGCACAATGAAGTCAAACCTACTGAACACATACTCACTGATGACGTGGCATTTCAAACCCTCTGAAGAAGAAAAAGCCAGAAACGTCATGCTATTCTCTGAAGACTTGTGAGTCAATCTGCACAATATATTAAAAGACTCAAGTCTCAGCAAACATTAAAGGTGAAGCTGAATTGATCCAAAGAAAACAAAAGCCTTCAGGCACAACTTCATTTCTCGACATAAAAGAGGAAGCCTACTGCAGAAAAGTGAATAAAGGTCAGAGATAGAGTCAGCTCTGCTGCAACACCTACTTTGTACCATCTCTGCAATACGCTATCAGAGGCGTGCACCTCAAGTGAGAAGAAAAGCATCACATCGGGACAAAAGAGAAGTCTAACGGATCTTAGCATCCTGCCTCCTTACATTCACAAAGAAGAGAAAGGAAGAAGAAGAAGAAGAAGAGAGATAAGAATATCAACTTGCTGAAGACGAAGAAAATCTCTCAAGATTAAGAGCCTATCTGCTGTGTGTCAGAACTAATTCATCTGCACACCTAATCCGCTTAAGTCAGAAGCTACCGAAAGAGAAGTTATTTCACAGTGGCTCTAAGAGCATTAATCATTTCTTCTCAATGGTAAAATTGAGCAATCTTCAACGGCTATATTTCCAGAACATATAAATAGCCTCAAAAAAGACTTCGAAGATGTCGGCCAAATTTCCAAAGATTCAGTCACAAGGTGTCAATCAAAATGGGCAGCCATGAACCCCTAAACATTTATGATTAAACCATGGCATTGATCAAGCCCACAGAAGAGATTGGCCATGTTCAACACAGATTATATTCAGCCAACCTTCTGAGCCTACAGAGATGAATTAGAACTTAGATTTATACTCTTGTATCTCTGTATAGCCTTGTACTTAGAATTCACCCATTGTATCCTGAGTAGTACTCAGTAACCCCTTAGTACAAGATGAACATTAGTTTAAGTTTCTAGGAAACTTAAACTTTATGTTGTAAACACTTTCATGTGTCTGAGAGCCTGGAGAGGCTTGGTGGAATAAAGAATACTTGGTTGAGCCTGGAGAGGCTTGTTTGTAAAAGAATACTCCTTGATCCTAGAGAGGCTTGTTTGTAAAAGAATATTGCATGTGTTTCCTGGAGAGGTAGTTGAAAACAAAGAATACTTGTTGGGCCTGGAGAGGCCAGGTGTGCAAAGAATACTGCATGTGTTGCCTGGAGAGGCAGTTGAAAAAAAGAATACTCGTTGGGCCTGGAGAGGTCAGGTGTGCAAAGAATACTCGGTGTTAAGCCTGGAGAGGCTGGGATAAAAGAATACTTGTAATCTTGCGGGATTAGTGGAAAATCCAGTGGTGGTTTGCCCTAGGACTGGATGTAGCTCATTGGGTTAGTGGGTGAACCAGTATAAATCTTTGTGTTAAGTTCTCTCTTCCCCTACCTCTTTACTTTCCGCTGATATCTGTTTTTAAACTAACAAAGGAGAGTTAAAGAAAAGATTTTTATTAATCCGCGCAGAAAAACTATCTTTTCTTTAAAGGGAAAATTATTTTAGAAAGGGTTTTAATTCAACCTTCCGAGTTGCATCAGTAGGTTGCTGAACACTCCAGTTTCGGAAGGTTGATCAAATATTTTCAAATCGGTTTTGCTTGTTTTGAAAGGTTTTCCAAAAATCTGTAAAGATTATTAAAACACTATTCAACCCCCCTTCTAGTGTTTCTTGTGGCCCTAACATAGAGATGTGAAATTGAAATCGACATGACAAGAAGAAATGTGAATGTTGTTTATAGTTTGTAGTTATAGCTTTAGTTTGTACACTAGTAGTTTTTCACTTGATGCAAATTTTTGCAAGTGTGCCTATATATCTCTGGATCACCGCCTTCCAATGGTGGTTTTATTCACAGAATTTTCTAGACATAGTAGAGTCTAGATTTTTTTACAATAGTCTAGAATACTCTATTTCTACACTATTCTTAATTTTTCTAGAAATTTGTATCAATTATTTCAATACTCCTCCTTGATGCAAATTTCTGTAACTCCAAGTATAATGCATAGTTGTTCGAACCTTGCTCTCGGTAGTGCCTTCGTGAATATGTCAGCTACTTGATCTTCATGTTGAGTCTCAAAAATATTATAAGAGATTTTATGATGTTTTAAGACAACAATATTTCCAAGTTTTAATGATTAACAAATTTACATTATTTATTTTCACAGATACTCTTAAGTGTTTAATTATTTATCTGTGATTTCAGCAAGCCACAATACGCTTTATAAGTCTTTAAGAAGTGCTTCAAGTCATCTGAGGGAAACAGGCCTTCTGAAGTGGTCAACCTGTCTTAAGTGTTGAAGCTGTCTGAAGAGCCAAGCCCGTCTGAAGACTGGAACCCGTCTGAAGTTTGGAAGCCGTCTGAAGCTTTAGTAATGACGTGGCATCTTTGCTGAAACCTTGCGTGAAGACTTTTCTGAGTCTCTGCTGCTCGTACGTTTTGGAACACATTTATGGCAACAAACACGGAGGCCTTTCCTGGTGCATTTGAATTTCATACACCACTGAGGAAATCTCTGCAAACGCAGCAACGCAGCAATTCCTGAAGCAGCCTTTTGGCAGATGCAACCTTGTACTATGTCAGAAATGTCAGGATGCTCAGAAGTATGTCTCACAACGGATTGTATAGCATTTAATGCTATCTCTAAACGATGGTTTTTCAACGGATTAAAGTCTGGGTATAAATACCCCTCTCCTGAAGATCATCAACAAGAACAAGAGAATATTTCAAGTGAAAATATACGCTGCTAGTTTTACTCTATAAAACAAACTCTAATAAATTCTTTGTACATCAATTTCATATATCCTGAGTATACCTCAGTCATCTTGTACATTGTAACAAGTTTAAGCTTCAAACTGGTTCAGTTTTAAAGCTTAAACAATCTTTTCATTGTGAATTGTTTTTGAGCCTGGAGAGGCTTGTTGTCTAAAGAATACTTGTTGTTTGAGCCTGGAGAGGCTTGTTGTCTAAAGAATACTTGTTATTTGAGCCTGGAGAGGCTTGTCTGTAAAACAATACTTGGTTGTAGAGCCTGAAGAGGCTTGACTGTAAAAGAATACTTGTAATCTTTGTGAAAGATTAAGAGAAAATCCAAGTGCTTGTTGGCATTGGGACTGGAGGTAGCTCACAGTGGTAGTGAGTGAACCAGGATAAATCCTTGGCTAAGTTTTCTATCCCTTATCTCTTGTCAATTCGTTTATATTAATATCAAGGGTGTTGAAAAGCTATTCTAAATATTTTAAAAGCAAAGAAACCTTTTAAAATATATTTTCAGGAGCCATCCAAAAACTTCAGACAGCCCGCATAAACCTGTCTGAAACTGTTTGTAACTTGTTGTTTTCAAAAAGCTTTCAAAAATATAAAGAAACACTATTCAACCCCCCTTCTAGTGTTTCCCTGTGTTTCTACAGTTAGTACCAGAGCTTAACTCAGGGTTGAGCACCTAACAAGTGTTGAGGACTAAAAGATCCAGATGGAAGCTGCAAACAACAACAGGCAATACATCTCTGAGGGTGCATCTATCACAAGACCCCCGGCATTCAATGGAGTAGACTATCACTACTGGAGAGATCGTATGAAGCTGTTCATTGAAAGCAACAACATTGATGTCTGGGATGTAGTTACTGATGGAGACTATGTGCCCATGCAAAACAATGTGCCTATACCTAAGGCTGATTGGACCTTGGAGCAGAAGGCTAGAGTTCAGATGAATGCCAAAGCCAAACTCTATCTGATATGCTCATTGAACAAATCAGAATATGAGAAGGTGCATGGTTGTACATCTGCCAAGGAAATCTGGGATACTCTTGCAGCAGCCCATGAAGGGACTGAAACTGTCAAGCAATCCAAGATTAGTATGCTCATACATCAATATGAGATGTTCAAAATGGAAGAAACAGAATCCATTGATCAGATGTTTGGGAGGTTTCAGACCATTACAAATGGACTCAGGTCCTTGGGCAGAACTTATGAATCTAGAGATAATAACAGAAAGATTCTAAGAAGCCTGCCTAAGACCTGGAGACCCAAAGTTACTGCCATTCAAGAGGCAAGAGACTTAAACTCTCTTAGAATGGAGGAACTTCTGGGATCTCTCAAGGTTCATGAGCTTGAGCTTGGAGAAGATGACAACAAGAAGAAATCTCTGGCTCTAAACTCCAATACCAGTCAGTCTAGGCATGGCAAGATGAAGGCTATGCAAGCTGAGGAAACTTCAGAAACAGATGAGGATTCTGAAGATAGCTCAGGAGATGATGATCTTGCTCTTTTAAGTAGGAAGATCAAAAGAATGCTCCAAAATAGAGGAAAGTTCAGAAGGAATCAACCTTCAACTTCTAAAGGAGGTAAGACAGGTAAAGATTTTCAAAATGACAAAATTATCTGTTTTGAATGCAAACAACCAGGTCACATGAAGGCTAAGTGTCCTAAGTTGAAGAAAAACACATTCAAAAAGAAGAAGTTCTTCAAAAAGAAGAAGGGACTAATGGCAACATGGGAAGACCTTGATGAATCTACTTCTGAAGAAGAAGAAGATACTTCAGAAGAGGCCAACTTATGTCTTATGGCCAGTCTGTCATCATCAGACAGCTCTGAAGAAGAGGTATTTCCTTTAACCCTTCAAGAAATGTATGATGATCTGATGGAAAGCTCCAAGGAACTATTTCAAGAGTATAAGAATCTATCCAAGGCTCACACAGAAATGTGTAATAATATGAAGCCCTTGAAATAGAAAATATTATGCTCAAGGAAAAGATCCTTGTGTCTGACATCAGTGGTTCTCAACATGTGTCTAAAGAAAATATAAAACTTCAGAAGCAAGTTGAGTAACTGACAAAAGACTTAGCTAAGTTTGTCAAAGGAACTGATAATTTGAACAGATTACTTGGTGATCAAAGACATTCCATTGACAAAAGTGGCTTAGGCTTTTGGGATCATAACATGCTTGAACCTCATATTTTTAATGTTGAAAAAGGCAAGGGAAAGGTTACTGGGTGTTCTCACTATGGAAAAGCTGGACATAATGTGACTCAGTGTAAACACAAAAAGAGACCAACACCCAGGTCTAACAAAAGAGGACCCAAAAGAATATGGGTACCTAAAAACTTGATTATTCCTGTTGCAGATGTGTTTAACAGGACAAAAGAGACACCACAAATGGTACCTGGACAGTGGATGCTCGCGACCCATGACAGGAGAAAGGTCTTTGTTCCAAAACCTTAGACCAAGAAATGGAGGTGTGGTCACCTTTGGTGGAAACCAGCAAGGGAAGATCACAGGAATAGGGACTATAGGTATGTTACCTTTATCCCTCATTAAAAATGTTCTCCTAGTGGAAGGACTTCAACACAACCTACTGAGCATAAGTCAATTGTGTGACAGTGGATATGTGGTCTCTTTCACTAAGGAAGGTTGTATAGTCAAAGACTCTTCTGATCAAATCCTTTTTACTGCTAAAAGGCACAGCAATGTGTACAAAATTGATCTAGAGGAACTAGCAAGTCAAAATGTTAAATGTTTTATTTCTGTTGAAGATGAAACACAGATTTGGCATCAAAGACTTGGGCATGCCAGCTTGAGATTAATCTCAAGATTAGCAAAATACAATCTGGTTAAAGGCTTACCCAAACTTTCATACAAATCTGACATTTTATGTGAAAGCTGTCTGAAAGGGAAACAAACAAGACACTCATTTAAGAGTAAAGATGTTGTTTCTACTAGCAGACCTCTAGAACTATTGCATATTGACTTGTTTGGTCCTATTAGAACAGAAAGCATTAGTGGTAAGAAATATGGTTTGGTCATTGTTGATGACTATTCTAGATACACATGGGTTATATTCCTTAGAAGCAAGGATGAAACTTTTAAGAATTTCACAATATTTTGTAAGAAGGTACAGAATGAAAAAGGATTCTGTATATCTGTCATCAGAAGTGATCATGGTGGAGAATTTGAAAATGCAAACTTTGAAATGTTCTGTGATGAGAATGGGATCTCACACAATTTCTCTGTGGCTAGAACACCTCAACAAAATGGGGTTGTTGAGAGAAAGAACAGAAGTCTGCAAGAGATGGGAAGAACCATGCTCAACTCATGCAATCTACCAAGATCCTTCTGGGCAGAAGCTATTAACACAGCTTGCTATCTTCAAAACAGAATATTGGTAAGACCAATTCTTAAAAGAACTCCTTATGAATTGTGGAAAGGAAGAAAACCCAACATATCTTACTTTCATCCCTTTGGCTGTGAATGTTTTATACTTAACACAAAGGATGATCTTGGAAAGTTTGATGCAAAATCTGACAAAGGATTTTTCATAGGTTATTCTGAAACATCTAAGGCTTACAGAGTTTATAACTCTAGAACTCTAGTTGTAGAAGAATCAATCCATGTTAAATTCAATGACAAGAAAGAGACTGATAGGGAACTATCAGATCTAGAGGATGATTTTGCAGGAATGGAGCTAAATGACAATAGCAACTTGAAAGATGAGCAGTTGTCTGAAGTGCCTACTGTTACTAAACCTCTTCAGACAGATGTTGAGTCTCAGACAGATACTGTACCCATTCACAGAACTGATTGGAGATACAAGTCACATCACCGTAAAGAGCAAATTATTGGGAGCACTTCAGAAGGAGTGAAGACAAGATCAAAGTTCAGGAATCTGAATTCACTGGCTCTCCTGTCTGAAGTTGAACCCAAAAATATTGATGAGGCTCTGCATGATGAAGGGTGGATCCTAGCCATGCAAGAAGAGTTAAATCAATTTGCTAGGAGTGATGTCTGGACCCTTGTTCCTAAACCCCATGGGAAAACTATTATTGGAACCAAATGGGTGTTCAGAAACAAGCTGTCTGAAGAAGGCAAAGTAGTCAGAAACAAGGCAAGGCTTATGGCTCAAGGATACAATCAGCAAGAAGGAATTGATTTCACAAAAACCTTTGCCCCAGTGGCCAGGTTAGAAGCAATTAGAATTTTATTGTCTTATGCTATAAATAATGGCATCAAGCTATATCAAATGGATGTTAAAAGTGCTTTTCTCAATGGTTTCATTGAAGAAGAAGTCTTTGTTAGATAACCCCCTAGCTTTGAGGATGTCACTTTCCCAGATTATGTTTTCAAATTAAAAAAGGCTCTCTATGGTCTAAAACAAGCCCCAAGAGCTTGGTATGACAGATTGAGCAATTTTCTTATCAAAAATGGTTTTGAAAGAGGAAAAGTTGACACAACTCTTTTTAGAAAACAGTCTAACAAAGGTCTCATGCTAGTCCAGATATATGTTGATGACATTATATTTGATTCCACTTATTCTTCTCTTTGCAAGGAGTTTTCTGAGTTAATGCAATCTGAATTTGAAATGAGCCTAATGGGTGAATTAAAATTTTTCTTAGGACTTCAAATTAAGCAAGATTCTAATTGTATATGGATTCATCAAGAGAAATTTACAAAATAAATGCTTAAGAAGTTTAATTTAAATGATTGCAAGCCCATGTCAACTCCTATGCATCCTTCTGCATATTTAAGCAAAGATGAGAATGAAGAACCAGTGAATCAGACTTTGTATAGAGGAATGATTGGTTCTTTATTGTATCTAACAGCAAGCAGACCTGACATTATGTTCAGTGTGTGTCTTTGTGCTAGATTTCAATCAGATCCAAGAATTACTCATTACAAAGCTGTTAAGAGGATTTTTAGATATCTTAAAGGTACTACTAATCTTGGTCTTTGCTATAAGAAAGACAAAGAATGAAGGATAATAGGATACTGTGATGCTGACTTTGCTGGAGACAGAATTGAAAGAAAAAGCACCAGTGGAGGTTGTCACTTCTTTGGAGGCAACATGATCAGCTGGTCAAGTAAAAGGCAAAGCACCATTGCATTATCAACAACTGAAGCTGAATATATCTCAGCAGCAAGTTGTTGTTCACAACTCCTATGGGTGAAGTATCAGCTTGAGGATTTTAATATTCCTATATCTGTTATACCTGTTTTGTGTGATAATACAAGTGCCATTAATCTGTCTAAAAACCCCATTCAACATTCTAGAGCAAAGCATATAGAAATCAAGCATCATTTCATTAGAGACTATGTTCAGAGAGGTGTTTTTGATATAAAGTTCATTGAAACAGAGCTTCAATGGGCAGATATATTCACAAAACCTCTGACTGAAGTCAGATTTAAGTTCATATGTAATAACCTGAACATACATGCTTTTTCTAACTGACTCTGTATATTGTCTGAAATGAACATCTGAAATCTCAGTATGTCTGAAATTGTGACATGTCTGAAATTTTAGGGTTTCTGAAATTTCATTAGTTGTCTGAAATTATTCACTTGTCTGAAATAAAATGATGACGTGGCTATCTGAGACGGTTAAATTCCATCTATTTTGTCTCTTCCACTCTGCACGTTACCCAACGTCTGCGCAGCCAGTACATGCCATCATTGCATCGTGGGTGTCTATATAATAAAGGAGGTTACATATTGAAGAAGGCTCACATTTTCTCTCTGCTCACTCTTCAACTTCATCTTCTCTTTCACAACGGTTTTCTGCTCGAAGCTTTTGTCTGCAATTGCAATGGCACCAAAGAAGACAAGCTCTGGAGGGAAGATTGTCAAGTCCAAAGGTGTTGATCTTCATGGTCTCAGTGATCTGGGCATAGACCTTTTTGAGGAATTTGATGCTGCTGGTTGGACTTCATTCTTTGAGAAAATTGATTGCTCTTGGAATGAACAGAGCATCATTGATTTCTGGTTTTCAGCTAGAGGAATTCCAAACAACAAAGGTGAATATGAAAGCATCCGAGCTGAAGTTCTTGGAGAGTCCATCTTCATAGATGCTGATATTCCTTCCAAGGTGACTGGTGTACAAGCTGAAGGAGAGGTCTTCTCTCCAGGATGGGAAGGAAGAAATGGTGGTTCTGAGAAGTTCACCAAGATGCTGTATGGAACAGCGAAGCCTCAGAGCGCTGACTCAAAGAACATGCTGGATAAAGTCAGAGTTCTTCATGCCATTCTAGGGCAATGCATTTTCCCTAAGAGTGGAAGCAGAAACCATGTCTCTGAACTTGAGAGATTCTGCTTGATCAACCTATTGCTGAAGAAGAAGATGAATCTCCCAAAGATGCTTATGTTCCACATTCAGAAGAAGATTAGGGATTCTGCTGGAAGCCTTACTCACAATTTACTTATCACCAAGGTACTGATGCATTTCAGAGTACCTCTTAAGTTTGATCACAAAGCACCTGCTCTTTTTGGTGAGGCCAATATTACCAGTATGAAGCTGAAGAACCCTCTCACTCCAAGACATTCTTCTCCTACTATGAAGGAGAGTTTACTGTTAGAGAAGGCATCTAGAAGTGGAGCTGCTTTTGAAGTTTTGGAGCTTGAACTTCAAGGGGACATAAGGAAGGATGAGTTTGTTTCATCCAAGCCCTCCCCTCAACCTAAGCTGCCAAAGCTACCAGTTAGGAGTGCTGCAAAGGTGGCACCAGCAAACCCTAAGTTGCACCTTAAGACTGCTGAACCTGTTCAAAATACTTTGACAAAGTCGTCTGAAATTGTGGGTCAAAAGTCTGAAGGAGCAAAACCTCTTGAGCCTACTTCTAATCTAGAAGGAAAGGCACATGAGGAACCTATTGCTGATGCTGATGCTATTGCTGCACCACTTGTTGCTGCCTGTCCCTCTGATCCTGAATTGATTAAGGTAGCTGCAATTGCTACTATGATTGAAAATCAAGAATTGGAGAAGAAGTTAAAACAAGAGAAGGCTGATCATGCTTATGCAGTATCTACGCAGATTGCCTTAGCTGAAAAAGAAAGGCTAGCTGCCTTGGCTGAAGGAACCAAGAAAAGAAAGAGATCCAGTGCTGCCATGAAGAAGAAAAGAATAAGCAAGTTCCTTACCAGTGCTCCTGAAGTTACCACAAGAATCACTAGGAGTATTTCTAGTAAACAAGATGCAATAGACATGGCAGATAAATATCAGAAGTTTGTCAAAGCCAATCTTTATTTCAAAAGAAGAAGAGAAGAAAAGCAAGCTGAAAGGGAGGAGGCAGAAAGGGAAGTCAAGAAAATCAAAATTCAGAAAGAGGAACCTCCAAAGGAACCCTACAAACCAATAAGGGTGAGGTTTGACAATGTTACACCTTCACCACCTTCATCACCAGAAAAGGGGTTGCCAGAAGAGAAGGAAGAAGAAGAAAAGTTTGAACAAGTTCATAGAGAAGTTGTTTCAGAAGAGGGAGTTTCAGACAAGGTTGATGAACAACCTATCTTGTCTGAAGAAAAGGAAGAACCATCACCATCACCATCACCATCTTCATCATCCTCCTCATCATCATCAGAATCATGCAGATCTGAAAACTCTGCTGAGGAGACCCAGCAATGTGTGTGGAAAGGAAGCATGCTACCTGCACATCTTAGGCTTGGACCCAAAAGTAGGGATTTCTTCACAGAACCCACTTTTGATCCTTATGCCTATCCTTTTACTGACACTCGGTATGCAGAAGAAGCTGAAGTGCCCCACAAAAGGTATGAGGGACCCTTCTTTGAAAGGGAAAGAGTGCCAAAATTCCCTAACCTTTATGAAGAGCTGATGTTTTTCAAGGATACACCCCCCATCTACATGCATCAAGGACTTATCTTGCACACTGCTGAAGCTGAAAGGAGAAAGTATACTGGAAGCCTTGATGGTCAATACTCTGGACAGCTTGAAAAGATCAGAAAGGGAGTGGTAGTTCCTGAACACAAGTGGGCTCCACTTGATCCCTGTTCTGAAGATGATTGTCTGAATATGAGTACTGATGAGTGGTGTTTTGTCAGAAAGCTGTGCACAGAAGGAGAATTGTTTCAAAGAGATCATCTGAACTTGGTTGGCATGAGAGGTTATAGGCCACCTACAAATGTTTCTATCAGGCCAAGCACTAAAATTCTGGTGCAACCTGACAGGATCATCCCTAGGTATCCTCTGAAGGAAGGTTCTGCTGATAAGTTTAAAGAACCCAAGGTTTACACAGCCCCCTTCAAACCTTTGTCACCAAGCGAATGGAAGCATCTACCAGCCAATGTCAGAAAGCAAGGTGGAGGCATGGATCACAGTCTCAGGGACAGAGTTTGGAACTCTTACTGGAAAATCAGAGAGGATGCTGGATCCTCATCTGGGTCAACTGGACCTGATGAAGACTCTCTCATTGACTATGGGAGATCCATGAATGCGCAGTATATGTTTATCAGACAACACTTCCCACTTTTGACTGCACCTTTTCATGAAGAATGGGAGATGATCAACCCCATTGGAACATTCTTTCATCCAGTCTATCATCCTCACAAATATGGACTACTTCCAGGATTTGATGCGCTGAGTTTTGTGTGCAGATACATTAAAATTATTTTTTATGAGTCAGCACCTGACTATGAAGAAGAGAATAGAAGACTGAGGTTCAAGATACAGAAGCTGGAGAAAGCCAATGCTGACCTTCTTGCCAAACAAGAACAGACTCTGGCTTTGCACAAGACTGAACTCATAGCTAAGCAAGATCAGATTCTTCATGAACAGCAAGAGATCAAACATGCTCAAGAAGATATGAAGTCTGCCCTTCTCTCTCAATTGGACAAGACAAGGGATGATCTCATGTCTTTGCTGAAAGATGCTTTCTTGAAGAAATTTGGCTAGTCTGTGATGTAGCCATGTTTGTTTTTATCTCTGGCAATGTGTTTAAATTTCTATGCTTGACTGAACTTTTTATGATGAATATATCAGTTGTTCCCTGCATGATTTTTCTGAGTTTATACTTCATGATTATCCTTTTGATTTCTGTTGTTGTTATGCTCTGGATTCCCTTTTGATTGATGACAAAAGGGGGAGTACTAAAACTAACAAAAATCTGATTCAAATGTGAAGTGCTACAGGACTCAGGGGGAGCAAAGAAGAACTATTAAGTTCATTATCTGAGGGGGAGTTATTATTAAAAGCTATTTTAATTCTCACATACTCCTTTCAAATTTTACAGTTTTAAAATAAATTTGTCATCATTAAAAAGGGGGAGAATGTTGAGTCTCAAAAATATTATAAGAGATTTTATGATGTTTTAAGACAACAATATTTCCAAGTTTTAATGATTAACAAATTTACATTATTTATTTTCACAGATACTCTTAAGTGTTTAATTATTTATCTGTGATTTCAGCAAGCCACAATACGCTTTATAAGTCTTTAAGAAGTGCTTCAAGTTATCTGAGGGAAACAGGCCTTCTGAAGTGGTCAACCTGTCTTAAGTGTTGAAGCAGTCTGAAGAGCCAAGCCCTTCTGAAGACTGGAACCCGTCTGAAGTTTGGAAGCCGTCTGAAGCTTTAGTAATGACGTGGCATCTTTGCTGAAACCTTGCGTGAAGACTTTTCTGAGTCTCTGCTGCTCGTACGTTTTGGAACACATTTATGGGAACAAACACAGAGGCCTTTCCTGGTGCATTTGAATTTCATACACCACTGAGGAAATCTCTGCAAACGCAGCAACACAGCAATTCCTGAAGCAGCCTTTTGGCAGATGCAACCTTGTACTATGTCAGAAATGTCAGGATGCTCAGAAGTATGTCTCACAACGGATTGTATAGCATTTAATGCTATCTCTAAACGGTGGTTTTTCAACGGATTAAAGTCTGGGTATAAATACCCCTCTCCTGAAGATCATCAACAAGAACAAGAGAATATTTCAAGTGAAAATATACGCTGTTAGTTTTACTCTGTAAAACAAACTCTGATAAATTCTTTGTACATCAATTTCATATATCCTGAGTATACCTCAGTCATCTTGTACATTGTAACAAGTTTAAGCTTCAAACTGGTTCAGTTTTAAAGCTTAAACAATCTTTTCATTGTGAATTGTTTTTGAGCCTGGAGAGGCTTGTTGTCTAAAGAATACTTGTTGTTTGAGCCTGGAGAGGCTTGTCTGTAAAACAATACTTGGTTGTAGAGCCTGAAGAGGCTTGACTGTGAAAGAATACTTGTAATATTTGTGAAAGATTAAGAGAAAATCCAAGTGCTTGTTGGCATTGGGACTGGAGGTAGCTCACAGTGGTAGTGAGTGAACCAGGATAAATCCTTGGCTAAGTTTTCTATCCCTTATCTCTTGTCAATTCGTTTATATTAATATCAAGGGTGTTGAAAAGCTATTCTAAATATTTTAAAAGCAAAGAAATCTTTTAAAATATATTTTTAGGAGCCATCCAAAAACTTCAGACAGCCCGCATAAACCTGTCTGAAACTGTTTGTAACTTGTTGTTTTCAAAAAGCTTTCAAAAATATAAAGAAACACTATTCAACCCCCCTTCTAGTGTTTCCCTGTGTTTCTACACTTCAGTCTTGCAATACTCTAGCTTAATTTCTTTAGTTGCTTCTACTTCTCTGATGAAGTGGTATTTGATTGCAATGTGTTTCGTCCTACTATGATGCACTAGATTCTTAGTCATTGCTATTGCTGATTTGTTGTAACAGTAGATTACGGTAGGCCCATCTTGTCGTTCTCCCATTTCTGCAAGTATCCTTCGAAGCCAAATTGCTTGACTTGTAGCTTCAGCTGCTGCAACGTATTCTACCTCTACGGTTGATTGTGCAACTGTTGCTTGCTTCTTTGATGACCAAGAAAATATTCCCGATCCAAGTGAGAAGGCATAACCAGAGGTGCTCTTCCTGTCATATACCGATCCTGCCCAATCACCGTCGGTGTATTCGAGCAAACTTGAGTTGGTCATGGTTTTGTACCAAATACCAAACTCCTTTGTGCCTTGTAGATATCGTAGAATTCTTTTAGCTGCTCCAAAGTGAATTTGGCTTGGGCTTTGCATAAACCTTGATAGAAGACTTACAATATACATGATATCTGGTCGTGTGGCTGTTAAATATAGTAAGCTCCCAATTAGACTTTTGTAGCGAGATGCATCAGCTTCTGGTGCTCCATCATCTTTTTGTAGCTTCTCGTTTATCACGAGCGGAGTAGTGACAGTCTTACAACCACTCATCTTGAACTTCTTGAGTAGATCTTCTGTATATTTCTTTTGACAGATAAATATCCCTTCTTTCTTTTGACTTACCTCAATGCCAAGGAAGTAGTCCATCAAGCCAAGGTCGGTCATTTCAAATGTCTTCATCATGTCTTCTTTAAATTTTGCCATCATCTTCATATTGTTCCCCGTGTAGATAAGATCATCTACATACAAGGAAACATTGAGAGTGTCATACTGACCTTGGGTCTTGATATATAGTGTTGGCTCACTCTTACTCCTCCCGAATCCATGATTGGTGAAGTATTGATCTATTCTGTTGTACCATGCCCGAGGAGCCTTCTTCAAACCATATAAATCTTTTCTAAATCGTAACACTTTGTCTTCATTGCCTTTGCTCACAAAACCTTGTGGTTGCTCCACGTAGATCTCTTCTTGTAGTATTCCATTGAGAAAAGCGAACTTCACATCTAGCTGGTAGATTTTCCAACCTTTTTGTGCCGCCAGAGCTATTAGAGCTCTAATTGTATATAGACGCGCTACAGGGGCAAATGTCTCGTTGTAGTCAACTCCAGGTTGTTGTGAATAGCCCTTAGCTACCAATCTTGCCTTGTGCATTTGTATGGTGCCGTCGGGATTAAGCTTTGTCTTATACACCCATTTTACCCCGATGATATCTTTGTCTTTAGGACAGTCTACTAGCTCCCATGTATTATTTTTCTCAATCATTTTTATCTCTTCTTCCATAGCCTTGATCCATACTTGTTAATTTGATGTTGCTTCAAAGATTCCAGGTTCAAGCATGGCCAAGTTGCAGGTTTCATATATATCCACCAAGGATCTAACTCATCTTGGAGTAGACTCTGGTGATGGAGTTTGTTGTTATGGAGGAGAATGAGGCTCACCTGGGACTTCTGCAGTTTCTTCTTCAGATTGCTACATTGAGATATAAATGTTTTTCTCTACTTCTTGTCATTCTAATTCCAAGCAGCATTTTCATCGACTTCAACGTCTCGGCTAATAGTGAGCATCTTAGTATGCCAGTTGTAGACTCGGTAGCCTTTTGACTGTGTGCTATACCCAAGGAAGATGCCTCGAACTTTTTTTTCTTCTAGCTTGTGCCTTTTCTCTTCTGAAACATGTATGTAGTAAATAGATCTAAATACCTGTAGGTGCTTTGCTGATGGTTTTTTCCCGCTCCAAGCTTCAATCGGAGTCTTATCTTGGACTGCTTTAGTCGGACATATGTTAAGTATATAGACAACAGTATAGACTTCTTCAGCCCAGAAGGTGTTTGGTAATCCTTTCTCCTTGAGCATCGATCTGGCCATCTCCATCACGGTGCGATTTTTTCTCTCAGACACTCCATTTTGTTGCGGAGAATATGCGACTGTAAGTTGTCGCTCAATGCCTTCATCTTCATAGAGTTTATCGAAATCGTTGGATGTGTATTCTTTTCCATGATCACTTCTAAGTATTTTTTTTATTTGTTTTCCACTTTGTTTTTCGACAAGGGCCTTAAACTTCTTTAAAATACCAAAGACTTCTGATTTTGCTTTTATGAAGTAGACCCAAGTCATTCTAGAAAAGTCATCTATGAAAAGAATGAAATACTTGTTGTTATGGAGTGATGACGTCTGCATTGGTCCACAGATATCTGTATGGATGAGCTCCAATAAGTCCTTTGCTCTCCATGCTTTTCTGGTTGAAAACGCCAGTCAGTGTTGCTTGCCAAGGAGACATCCTTCACAAGTTTCACTATTCTCTTTTAGGCATGGGAGATCTCTCATCATATTATTTTGATATAATAACTTCAAGGCATGGGTATTGAAGTGGCCAAATCTTCGATGCCAAAGCCATGGGTCGTCAACTTCTGCTTTCATGGCAATATTAGATCCTTGTCTCAAGCTTATTGGGAAACTTCCGTTTCTCTTCTCCATTTTTACTCGGCCAATCTCTAACTTTTTATTGTCATATATTTTTTATGTGTCTCCTTCAAAGTGGAGAGTATAACCTTTCTCCATAATTTGGCCAATACTCAAGAGATTTTCTTTGAGATTGGGAACTAGTAGTACGTTAGTAATAAGTCTCTTACCTTTCTTTGTCTCCACCGTAACAGTGCCTTTGCCTTTTGATTCAACAACAGTTTTGTTCCCCATTCGGACTTTCACTTTGACGAATTCGTCAATATCCTTGAAGATGCTTGCATCTTTGTCCATATGATTGCTGCAGCCGCTATCCAAGTACCGGCTTCCACTTGTTTCACTACTGGAATCTTGGGTAGCATAGAAAAGATGTTGCTCACCATCCTGCTCTTCAACAAAGTTTGCTTGATGCTTATTTTTGTTGCGGCAGTATTTCTCAACATGTCCAAATTTCTTGCAGTGACAGCATTGTGGCTTTCCGCGATACCAACAGTCTTTCTCGGCATGATTTTTCCTTTTGCAAATGTCGCATGGAGGATATTCATCCTGGTCATTTCTGGAGAGATTTCTAGAATTCTCTTTATTTCTAGAAATTTCACCATTATTCTTTTTTCCTCCATTGCCTTTATTCTGAGACCGTAATTTGAGCTTTGATTGAAAGGCGTTTTCAACTGAGTCCTCATCATGCCTATTCAACATTTACTCATAAGCTTCAAGTGACCCCATCAGCTCTGTCACTGATAAGGTAGATAGATCTTTTGTTTGCTCAATCATTGTCACAATTGGATCATATTTACGGGGAACAGTAATTAGAATTTTCTCGACAATTTTCTTGTCAAGAATATTTTCCCCATAGGCTCTCATTTGGTTAACTATTTCTTTTATTTTAGAATAGTAGTCCTTTACGGTCTCAGATTCCTTCATATTTAACAATTCAAAGTTACACCGTAGAGTTTGGAGTTTTACAACATGTACCTTTTCACTTCCTTCGAACTCCTCCTGCAACGTAGTTCATGCTTCTTTGGCGGTTTTGGCACCCATTATTCTTGGAAAAATTGTGTCGGTCACGACTTGTTGCAAAATAAATAGTGCCTTTGAATTCTTTTGTTTGTTCTCCTTCAACTCCTTTTTTTGAGCCGCAGTGAGGGCTGAGGTGTCTTTTAGAGCATAAAATCCTTCTTCTATCGTATCCCATAGATCTTGGAAGGTGAAATATGTCTTCATTTTTGTGCTCCAAAAATCGTAATTTTCACCATTAAAAATGGGAATAGGGATATATGATGGTTGAATGGTGTTAGCCATGGGTTAGAAAATTTTTTGGAGGTGGATAGGATATTGGGAGATTTTTTTTTAAAAGTAGTGGGGTAAGATTTCTACACCCAGTAGATGACCGAACGTAGCTCTGGTACCACTTTTAGTTTATGAAATAATAGAAAAATAGAGATGTGAAATTGAAATCGACTTGCCAAGAAGAAATGTGAATGTTGTTTATAGTTTGTAGTTATAGCTTTAGTTTGTACACTAGTAGTTTTTCACTTGATGCAACTTTTTGCAAGTGTGCCTATATATAGGTTCTGGATCACCGCCTTCCAATGGTGGTTTAATTCATAGAATTTTCTAGACATAGTAGAGTCTAGATTTTTTTACAATAGTCTAGTATACTTTATTTCTACACTATTCTTAATTTTTCTAGAAATTTGTATCAATTATTTCAATAGAAAGAAACAATTGTCAAAACAAAGTAAAAATTGATTCTTGCTACTAATGTAATTAATTAATCACGTGTTAATCGATTATTAATCACATTTGTTAGAGAAATGATTCAACTAATTTTTTGGTAATCCATTAAGTAGGTATTTGAACTTGTGTAATTGAATTATTAAAGCTTGTAATCAATTAATTAACACTATTCACAAACATTTTTTTTAGTTCAAAACAACTCTTAGATTAAGTTGATTTTTTTTCCTTTTGATTTGCCTTTCAAAACATGATTTCAACCTAAGTTTCTTTTCCTTTTTAATTGGCTAATGACTTGATTTCATTTTAACTCACTTGACACTCTTGTTAGAATTTGAATAATATTTTAGAGAACTATGCAATATGTTTATAGACTCTATCATTGCATATATAAAAGTATTAATGACTAAACATCCAATTAACCTTTACAGCGCTTGGCGAATGTCTTCATCAAATCCTAACTTCTAACGGTATGGAAGATCTTTTCTCACATAAACACTCTCCATAATTTTAACATTTTCGTACAATACCTCACTAATTAGAAGAGTGCCATATATGAATGACGGATGTGTTATTTTTATATTTTTACCTCCCACATTAAAGCTTTAAAACAAATTTTGATTTACTACCCTCCTCATCAACCCCCCCTAAGCCTTCTACTACAATCATAAACATAAAAGGAACCATAGCTAACTTTGAACTTAGTTGTAGAGCTTTCATTCACTAAAACAGAAACTGCAATGGATTCCAAGCATTCTTTGACCCACTTTCTCCATTTATTGTTAAAGCCATTTCCTTTCACTATGTAAAACATGAATTCCCAAATTATCGAGTTTATGCATTTTCAAAATCCACTTTGAATATAAGACATTTATTCTTGCTCATTTTTGCCTCATCTATGAATTCACTTTTTTCATTATTTATATGTTCAACACCCACATAATTAACTTTATAAAACAGAACACTAATCAAATTAAATGTGGCATCCAACCTCCAAGTTTTTTTGGATGAATTCATAACCTAACCCACTACTAAGGATAAGTCACTTTCTATCAAAATTTATTTAATTTAAACTCCTAACATAAGACAAGAGCTTGCGGTGTAGCCACCTACTTCATAGAATCTAGGAGTACGTGGATACAGGTCCAAGCTTTGGCAGACCCGCGCGAGCTTGGCCTGACTCCTAATTCTTAAACCTGAGTCTGGGCTTGTTACCTGTTATAGGACTTTTTTATAAGGCGTGACCTTTCCCGCGTAAAAGTTTAGTCTAGCCTGTAAGCCTGTTTAGAAGCTTGTTTTCATAACAAGACATACAAACAGACCAACTTGCATATAAGCCCATGTAGGCCTATAAGCAGACTTTTTATATAAGTAATTTATTCTAATTTTTTTTAATATTCTAGTTTTTGAAATTATATTTGTAGTTATTTATATGATTAATCTAATATATTATATTAAATAGATCAGGATGTCAGCTATAATAGGCTTTTTCAGGCCTGAAACCTAGCCTTTTAACTAAACATGCAGATCTTTTAAAAAGCCTTAGTCTGGTATTTTTAATAAATGAGCGAGTAAGGTCATGCCAGACCATAAATAGGCCAGGTCGCAGGCCTTTAACAGGTCGATTGGCTTATTCCCACTCCTAATAGGACCATTATTCTTAGGAATTTTGAAAAATGACATAAACTATAGCTTTAAAATTTTTCAAAACATCCCCCAATAACAACATCCCTAGATTTACCTTTTTGAAGATCCATCAACATTGAATTTTAAATCTATCATAAGGTTCTTATTATGTAGATCTCATTTGCTTTTGCTTGTGAGGCATATTAACAAGGTGCAGGTAATTTAATTGCATATTCTTAATGCCAAAAGGGAAACCATCCCATTTAGAATATATCCACCACACAACTTTGTATTTTATTAAATTACGAGTATTATCAATATGCTAAGACCCAAAATTAAAGATGAATTTGTTTCTTTAAAGCCATAAAGACCAAGCTATTGCCAAGAAATCTATCACTTATATCCTGCTGTCATTTTGTCCTGTAGTAATGTGGTGGCATTCTTCTACCAAATTATTAAAACTCATTAAATGAGTAAAATAGCACTTTTGTCCTCGACTTTTATAACATCGTGCATATTGGTCTCTGACTTTACGAAAATCGCACGTTAGTCCCCAATGCCATATTTTGTCTTGCACTTAGGTCCAAAGTGGTTAACATTGTTAAGTCGGTGTTGAGGTGTCACGTTATCTGACACCTAGATTGCATAGTGGATCAAAACTATGTCGTTTTGGGCGTTTATTTATAATTGTGGGTCAGATTTCCCTAACAGTCATATAATCCTACTCGTCTTCTTCTTTGTCAATTCCTCTGCTTTTTCTTCGCGCCATTGGACTCTGCTTCTTCTTCCTTTCTATGGGTTCTGAGTCTCCCCTTTATTCCTTTATTTGCTTCGCAAGTCAACCATGAATAGCATAAATGATAGAAGGTACCACAATGGGGGATCTAGGTCATCACAAATTACGCAAAAGGGACGAAGTGGGTCAAATTGCTTTTGCAACCTGAGAGCGGTTATTAGAGTCTCTAAAATCGAAAAAATATCCTGGGAGATTATTTTATGTATGTCCCAAACTTAGGGTAATTTTTACTATTTTTTGTAATTTTAAATTTTTTATATAGATTTCTATTGTCTCTGTTTCTAATATTGCATAATGGGTGAGATTTGTAGGTTGTAGACAAATGCCCATTTTTTTCAATGGGTGGAGAGTGAATCTGGGGTAGAAGAAAGCATGAGTGAATCTACTTCAAGTATGGAATTTTTACCAAGGGAGGATGAAGAATGGAGGAACTATGTTACAAGGAAGCTTATGAAAGTAGGTTGTGAAATCAGGAATTTAAGATGGGGAATTATATTGTTGTATGTATAAATCAATTTCATAATTCAAATAGGTTTAGAAAGGTATTTTTGTAAAAAGGAAATAGGAAAAGAGAGTAATAATTAGTGAAGAAGCTAGGCTTGGGATGGAAATCTGAAATTTCCATTCTGCAGTAAGCTCGCTCAAGCGAGAATAGTCTCGTTTAAGCAAGATGGCAACTCGCTCAGGCAAGCGTACACTCACCTGAGCGAATCTACCAATAAAATAAGGCAAATGGGTTCTGGTTTTCTTGCTCAAGCGAGCAGCGCCCCTCGCTTGAGCGAAATTAGTCTCGCTTGCTCTGTGACTTGGTCTCGCTCAAGTGAGGATTCACTCGCTTGAGCGAAATTGCCCCTAATTTCAGGGGTTGCTCTTTGACTTGGTCTCGCTCAAGCGAGCAGGTTCTCGCTTGAGCGAGAACGCGAATCTTGCAGAGCATATTTTCGCTCGCTCAAGCGAGTAAATCCTTGCTTGAGTAAGAGCACGCAGAATAACTTTTAATGCATTTTTTAGTTAGGTTTTTGGCATTTTTTTCTTCCCACATGTTTTTAGAGAGAGGATTCTAGAGAGATAAGGAAAATCAAGGAGATTGGATTGATGCCTCAAATCTCTAGGGGAGCTTGGAGTCATCACTCTCCACCCCTCCATCACCCTGTTCCTTTGCTCTTGAGGTGAGTGTGGTTCACCCACTCACTACCATCTTGCTTGAACCATTGAATGACCCCTATTCTCTTTTCCCTAGATTAACATTTATCTTGTTTGTGATTGATTGGTTGTCCTTAGGGCTAGGAATTGTTATGTGTGATGATTTTGCTTAATTCTTGCCTAACCCTAAGGTTTACAATTAGGGTTCCATGTTGAGGTTAAGTATTGAGGATGCACTCTCATAAAGTGACTTACCTATGCACATTCATGTTCAATAATTGTCATACCTCTTGCTTATGAACCCCAATCATCTAAGGAAGAACATTCATGGGCCTATGGCCAAGGAGGAACTTTCATGGGCTATATGTAGCCAAGGAGGAATTGAATCTATTCATGTTAAAACTCATGTACTCATGTTTGCTAAAATCTATCATAGTTTAAGGGTAAGGTCTTAGTGACCTTCAGGAACGACGGTTCCTGTTAGTCTGAGCTCAGTCAAGCCTCATGTAAAGTGGAAAAACCCCTAGAGTGTTGGGTTAAACACTTCATGACTAACCTTTCATTGTTTACCATCATTGATGACTTATGAGTTAATTGAGTTTATGAAATGATTGTTGCATTACAATTGTTTGTTTCTCCCACACTGCATGCTTTATCACACTTATTGGGACGTTAGTCTCACCACATGTTGTGGTTTTATATTCAGATGTGCAGGGTTCTCAACTGGATGCTTAATCGGAAGCTAGGAGTTCATGGTTGGGCCTTATGTGATCTGATCCTTTTGTTTTAGGATTATTTTATATAGGCATTTGGTTGTATTCTTTCAGTGGTATATTTTGGCACATGTGGAGCCCTTAGAGGACTATTTCTATTATGTCAGGACGCATGTATGATTGTATCTCATTATGCCTATAGATTTATGCTTTATGTTGTATTGAGCCAATGCTGGAATATTACTAAATTTATTGGATAAATGTATTGATGTTTGCGCTTAAGTAATTGTTGGATTACCTAAGCTTTTGTTTATGTGTTTGGATGTTGATATCAATAATGCGCGAAATAATTTTATAAATTCAAGAATCGTGCCTCCAACGGACATTATTCTTGAATTCAGGAATTAGGACGTTACATTGTATACCGTAATGCTCAGTTCAATGTTACTGGGTTTTATGTTGGGATATTTGTGGAAAGAATAGCTCATTTTCTGGTGTAATAATGATATTAAGAGGATTGCTATTGTACTGATTTCTTTTTATGTTATTTGAGTTGATCTTAAAAGCATTGAAATTGTTATGTCATTTGGGAAATATAAAGTAACTAAATTTTGGGGTAATTGTGCCATGAAACTATGAACATAACTTATATAAACATATGTAAATACATAACCTGTATAAGTGAAATAGAATTGGACAAAATTTCCAAAATATGTATAAGAAAAATATCCACAATTGGTCATAAGCAAAATATCCAATTCAATGATCCATATGTTTGTAAATACCAAACAAATCCAAGAGTTTGGTAAACCCAAAATAAAAAGTATGGTGATGAATACAACCTAACAGGTGATCCATATGTTTGTAAATATCAAACTTATCCAAGAGTTTGGTAAACCCCAAAAAAAAGAAAAGTAACAGTAAATACAACTTAAAAGGTGATCCACATGTCTCAGATTATTCAAAAGTGATAAAAAAAACTATGTTCATAAAAAAAATCCTAAATCCAAATGTTATCCAATTGAAAGTGCACAGGGCTCATGTTGCTCTGGTCTTTAACCAAGAAGTGGGCATAAATTGATGGGCTTTAGAGGATTCATCAACTGAATCAACTGCAATAGTTGGTGGTGGGCTATGTTGTCTGGTTCTTGCTAGTGCACTTGTCCCTTTCCCTCTTATTGGCAGTTTTGACTTTAGGTTCAAGCTGTGTGTCTTTGATGAGTTTTGAATGATATATAGGTGGGGACTGTAATTGTGAAACCTCAATTTCATCTGACTGGGCTGTTTGGGTTTCAACAGTAGGTTCATTGGGCCAATCTTGAGTTTTCTGGGGTGGTATGTTTGAAAGCCCACCTTGATCAACAGGTGCTTTGGTTTGCTGGGCTTGAAACTCCTCTAATCTTTGTTTTTTGGCCACAGGGCATCCATTCTTGTTATGTTTTTTTCCTTCACAGGAGGAGAATGTGAGTTTAGCTAGCTTCCTCTTGTGTTTTGTTCCCTTTGCAGATTCCTTCTCTCCCTCACCATTCTCCCTCCTCTGCTTCTTTGGTCTCCCTGGGCCCCTCTTCATTGGTGGTGGATTTGGTGCCAAGTGGTTAGATTTCTTCCAATATTCCTCACTGTGCAATGGGTTGACATGATGAGCATATGTTGCACAAATTGAGGCCATTGTGACCCATCCATGAGAGTATTCCTCTAGCCTGCCATTCTTCTAAGCTATTGCAGCAATTGAATGCATGCATGGCATCCCTAACATCAAAACATAACACATACCTGATTAGTAGTAAAAGTAGAAGTTTATAAATATTATTTAAATGTACTAAGTTATTATACTTTACCTATTAATTGCCAAAAATTGTAGGCACAGGTACCAGTGCCCAGATTAACATTTACCTTTGTAGGCCAACATTGCACAATTCAAATTTGTGATTATCATCATCACCTAAACAATTAAGTGAACAATATTGGTCTGTGTTGGGGCTAAAGCTATTGAAAAAACTAGTATTAATTAAGGGTACTACCTGACCACATTGGAGTCCACTTGTTGCTCTCCTTCTTTTCCTTTTCCAGCCTACTTTGTTGAACTAAGGCCAAATGGCCAGTGTGCTTCTCCAATTTCAGTTTATTGGTGGTAACTGTGGTCATAATGTAGCATCTGACCTTTTCCAACATGGTGATGATTGGCTTAGCTCTGGTAGCTACAATTTTGGAATTGAAAACTTCACAGTTATTGATGCAGATGTTTTCCACCTTTGGCCAATCAGAGAAGTGTGATTTTGTCCATGCTTCCTTTGGCCACTTATCAAGATATTTCCATGCTTTCTCATTCGCCCTCTTCACTGTATTCATCTTGTTAACTGACTCACAGTTGTGGACCTTGCACATTCCCATAGCAAAGTCCTGAGCTTTTTATCCTTCCATTATTTTGTGAAATTCTGCCACAAATGCCACACACAAAATCTGTGTGGGGCACCTAGCATTACCTCCTTTAAAGCTAGAATAAGCCCCTGCATTCAAAATTTTAATTCAGTTTAGTCCCTTAATTGTAAAAAATGTAGCACTATATAGTCCATGGTAGGAAGTTACCTTCAGCATGTCCGAAATGAAGTGCCAATTATGCTGCCTGTAGTGACCTAAATCTTCATGCAACAACCTCAAAAACCACATCCAGTTGTCCTTATTCTTCGTGTCAACCACTGCATATGCAATAGGCCAAATGTGATTTTTTGCACCCTAACCCATAGTAGATAAAAGCTGACTTCCACAATACCCTTTCAAAAAGGCACCATCAAGACCCAATTAAGGGTCTGCACCCAGCCTTAAACCCAGACTTGCATCCTTCAAGACAGATATAAACCCTGTGAAATATTGAGGGCCCTCTTCTTGGGGAATGGTATCCATTTTGATAGTAGATCCCAGATTTACCCTCAACAATTCCCCACAATAGTCTCACATCTTGCCAAATTGTTTCTTCTCACTACCTTCAATAATCTCCCTTACTGTGACAGCAGCCTTCCATATTTTGGTGTCCTCCCGCTGCACACCATATTTCTTCTTAAAATAGTCATAAATTTCACCATGTTTCATTGAAGGGGTCTTTTTAAGGTTTTTTACAAGCTTTCTAATCACCCATGGCTGAGTCCCTTGACAAATTTTGAATGTCCTATTGCAATTGTGCTCATTCTTGAAGGTTTTCACTTGAAAACGGTTCTGGGCATTAATGTATGCACAAAAAATTCCCTACCCTTACTTTCCAATTTTTCACCTTGTCCTTGTCCTAACTTTGTCATTTTTTTAGCCATTTAATCTCTCTGCCAAGATTGATGTTGAAATCCTTCACTCCCTGTTTGAATGCTTCCAAGGTGATGAACTCCATTCCCAGCTCTGACTGGATATGACCAAAAGTTGCATCCTTGTTGAATTGGGGAAAAACCTCCTTCTCATGTGCTTCATCTTCACAAGCAACAAGAGTCTTCAACTCTTCAGATTGCCACTCTTCATCACAAACCAATTCAGCTTCCACATTTACCTCTGTAGCATAACTGCTCATATGCCCAACTACTTCTGGTACTACATCTAACTCGTTGTCATCATCTTCTATATTTGCAATCCTTCTTCCTCTACTACCCTTACCCTTGCATTTCCCTTTACCTTATTTTTGTCCCTTCTTCTCTTTTGTTTTTTTTTTCTTTTCACTCCCTTACTCTTCACCTTGTTGTCCAATTGTTAGCCTATTGATCCTTTTACCCGATCTCAATTCACAAGCTTCCTCTACAACATTCAAAGGGCTTACTTTATCTGACTGTTGACAACCACCTTCATCTACAACTTGTTTCCCATTTTGGACTCTTTATCAACTCCATTTGGTGGGTTTTTCTTACAAGAGTCTTTTTTGTTGGGCTTTTAAACCTCAAAACCCTCTGAAGACCCTCTTACTTCAGTTTCAATTGCAGGAGCCTTCCCTGAACTATTATACCTTGAGGTATGGGAGATGTATTGGTCAAGATTGAGAAGAGAAAAGAAACAAGAGAGGGATAAAGTGAAATATGTGATTTTCTGTGTATAATAGTAGCAATAAGGTTCCTAGTGACTTAAAAGATGTGACGAGTGATATTTTGGTACAAGACCACATATATCCTCCATGAGACGTAATCCTGCTCGAGTTGGGTAGGACCTCTATGGGTGATATGATAGAAAAGAAAGAGGTAGAAAGAAAATTAAGGTATAACAAAGATGAGAGAAAAAAGAAGTGTGAAATTAGACAAAAGGTAGAAAGAAATGAGGTATAAAAGTATTATTAATGAAAAAATTATATTGGAATGGTTTACATTGACATCTATATTTCTACGATCCAACCAAGTGTACTTTTACCTTTTTTACTATTAATTGGTGCATGCTATTTTTTTCTTTTACTTAAAATTGTTATGTGGGCACATTTAGTGGATGTCATGTGTTCTTAGGCACACTAATTAGTTAGACGACGTGTATTTGTGATTCTTGAAGGGCAGGTTTGGTAAATGTGTGGTGGTTAAGCGGTCTATAATTAAAGCATTAGTAAACAGTTAACTAGGGTTTGTATTATGCAAATTTATGAGTGAAAAAGTGGCTAGAAGAATTTGAGTTTGAGGAAATATGGAACACCATTGTGCAACTATCAAAATTTGGCGTTTATGAATATTAATTAGATGTATGTGCACTAGAAAATCAATAAGATTAATTGAAATGATAAATTATCAATGTAATGAATATTTTTAATTTATTTTGTCACATATGTCATAACTAAATAGAAAATTATAATTTAATATTTTAATTAAATCATGCTTTATATTCTTTTATTTAGAATAAAATTCTATTTGTTTCAATAGAAGCACTAATATTTGAACTTAGAACCCCACGCAAATTACCCAAATCCCTGTCACCACTAAGCCAAACCTAATGGACATTCTATTAATTTGTTTTAGTTTCTATTTTATGATTTAGATTTATAATATAAACATGTTGTGTACATATATGATAATTAAATTCTACAATTAAGAAGCATATAAAACTTGAAATACAACCTATATCAAATTCAAAATATTTTTTGAACATTGTGTCTTACATTTGTTATGAATGTTAAATGTCTGCAAATTTATCTTTATTTATAAATAAATTGAATGAACAAATTGATATTTGTTTATACTTTATTAATTTTATGTTGCACTATTTCATCATCAAGTGTAAATAATTAAATATTGAAAACAACAATAAGATAGTTAAAAAAAAAATAAAGTTAAAGTGAATCACCATAATCTTAGAAAGATATAGGGTCAATCACTTTAGTCCCTGCAAGATAGAAATTACCATTTTCATTTCTAAAAGATAAAAATGTCAATCAATTTAATATTTTTTTAAAGATTAATTATAATTGTGTTTATATTATTTTAATATATTTAATTCATTTTCCTAATAAAAAAACTTATAAAGGATCCCTCTACCGCACGGTTATATATATAAAAAAGTATAAATTATTAAAAATTTGAGTCACAAGTATCTTTTAAACTCACTCCATTATATTTCATTATATTTCTTTTTCTTTTAATGGCAGTAGTTGTTATCTCACTAACTTTTTTTTTTGCAACAATTTAGTGTCTGTTTTTTTTTGGCGTTTAAAGAATCAAAATTATAGTTTCACAGAATTGATTTCAAATCACTTTCGTTCAATGTGTTTCATAAAACATACACCACTCATCTCAACCATTGATCTCTAAAATCAAATCAATTCTACTTAACTATAAACCAAACGAACACTTATCAGATTTATCAAATTTATTATTATATAATTATACTAAATTCAGTTGAACTGTATATTTCCCCATTGAATCATTTAGTATTAATTGATTATAACCAGGGTATCATTCACCATCCCTAATCCAAGGTATTAATCTCAATTATACCAAAATATTACTTTAAAAAGCTTTTAAAAATTCTTTTTCCCAACATTTTAATCAAACTAAATACATTATAATTTTTCAGATTATTATTTTCTTTTTTTTAGGACTTTTGTTCACATCAACGATCAATGTTACAAAGATTTGATAAGCGATTACAACTTTACATTGGTCTGTCAATTGCCTAACACAACCCTAACAGAAGATATTATGATAAATGAGTAATTACACAATAAAAGATATAACAATAACAATAATCAAAAGTAAATAAGATAAAAAAAAAGTAGTTCAATAAAGGAAACTATAGGTAAAATTATTATTAAAAGAGTTAGATTTAAATAATTTATCATTGAACTTGATTTGTGATAGTTTATTATGAGATCATTTAATCCATATAATCAACACTTACGAAACATAGATTTTGGTTGTTATTGCTATTTTTAAGATCTTTCATAAATAACTCATTTCTTGACTATTGGATAACCCCCCCGAAGGCAGCAAACTTGATCAATAATTATAAAACTTATGCACCTGGTTTTATGGAAGACTAAGTAACAAGGCAGCAAACTTATGCACAAATATTAAATCAATAATATAAATCATCATTATAAAACTAAGTTAACAAAAGGAAAGTATCAACTGAGTAAGCCATCCACAATTTCTTCGTTCATTTACCTTCTGGTTGCTCCTCAAAGGTGACCAAAAAAAAAAGTAAATTTACTACACAAAAGCAAGTATTACATTATAAATACAATCAAACCTGAACCTCACTGTGAAATACCTTTCCTAAGTTACTTTTTTTGCATTCGAAAAAAGGGGGGGGGGGGGGGGAACTGTATATGCTTCCATGTCCAAGGGTAAAATCTATCTATTCTTCCCAATACGATTCTCCATCACCACTTGCTATGAGAAACTGTCTGTTTGAGGGGGAAAAAATATAGGCATAAGCAATAGTACAGAACTACTGAAAATTATCCGAAACTCATCAACCCATACAGCAGTAGTGCATTCTCATTTGTTATTGCACAATTAATCAAACTCATATGTCAACGAAAACTGCAACTCCGCTGAGAAAGATACCAACAGGTATGAATGAACATAAACGTCAATTAAAGGAAAGTATTCTTTCAAAATTAACCAAAGTATACATAAAAAAAAATATTTGCATTCATGTTTCCTATAGAAATTGAATTATAATAATTATTATTATTATATGAAAATTTTTAAATTTGGAGACAGCAAAAACAAATTTTCCACTGATTCATATTTAGAAAAAATGACATACATATACAAGAACGCACAAATCTTTGCTTATGATTGAGACATATGCATAAACACAGACAAAAAACTAAGCGCAGGCAAGCAACAAACTTGGTAAGTTTACATTCATTTTTATTTTCAATAGCAGCTAGACACCACTAACAAAACTAGGTCTGCAATTTCCTTTAGTAGCAAAACCATTTGACTGATAATAGATATTATAAAATATTAACACTAATCATAATATTTCATGATTATTTCTCAGATAATAATATATTAATTATAAAACTAAAAAGTGTTAAATAAAAAACTGCATGAATCAGCTGAAAATTATTCCAACAGAACACTATGCAGATTGCAGCTGTTATGAATAAGGGCCTGAGGCAGTGGGTTTTATGGTAAGGGGGAGATGGATGCTTTGAGTTTTGAGTTTTGACCACTACAGAGTACAGACATTAATGGGACATAAAGCTAAAAGCATAATCCTCAACAGTCACCAAACAAATTTAATTATTTTATAGTAATATAACTTCACACCCTAGAATCTCAATATATGTCTTCTTGGTTGCATATGTCTTAATTCTTTAAGTTGTCTAAAATGTCAGCTACCTTATTTCCCAACAAACTTCACGCCAAAGAGAGACTGTATCACTGTAATAACATCCTATAATTATGTGGCCAGAACTTATATGGAGGTGAGGTACTTGATGACATTAAAATTCATGCTGTGGGAAGTTTTTTTGTTGGTTGGAGAAGGGGGTATATGCCATATAATGAACTGTTGAACAAATTAGTATATCAATACCATGGTTGTGTTTATGGGGAGGAAAGAAAAATAATGACTGAAAGCAACAGCTGTTTAAAGACAATCCAGTTTTTGCCTCATAAAAGCTGTGCTCAGTCAATTTTGGTTCCAAACGAGAAAACCTTTATGGTTCAATGTCAATGAATTAGGCAGTATTTGACCATATTCAACCAACAAGACACAGTGAACTAGGCTTACCATATGGCCATATCTAAGACAACCAAACTCTTCTTTCTAAAACTAAAACACAGCATGCCTAATAAGACCAAAACTGGATATCAGAAATCCTGTCTTATACTTTTAATAATAAAAATAAAAATAAAAAACCTATACTATAAATTGTGAAGTTATGTGGAATTTCATCATTCTGTCAATCTGCAATGAATCAAACCTCCAAAAATTTTACAAAAATGCAGGTAACCAGGATAGCAAAGATACATAGCTATTGCAATGATTTAAAATGCCAACAAGAAGATAAACCTAAGTACTAGGAAGCACTGATAATAAATCAAGAAATGTGTAAGAATACAATTTTCTAGAAGCAGGCCAAAAGTGAGTAACAGAGCATAATAAGTCAATCTTGTTACTAGTCAGATCCAAGTGTGAAGAACATGTAAGTGGGGCCACTTCAAACTAAGTAAACAACTTTCTTTTTATCAGAATAAAGCATATATGATTGGGAACCAAGATGCAGCTTTCTGAAAAGAGAATGATAGAAATGAAACAAATTTCTTTCCATCACTATCCCAAGGACAACATATAAAGAAAAAATACAACTGATCAAAATTTTGCTTTTAAGTACACTAAAACATTAACAGATTAGTTTCAAACAATTTACAAAAAACAAAAACCTTTTAGACTTCAATTAGTTTGATTAAGGATTCATGCAACCCACTATCAGTTTAGCCCATCAATCCCTAAAATTTAACTCTTATCTTGATACAAAATACCAAAACCATCAACCTTATCAAGTTCCCATGTACTTTCTTCTACCTGTATAAAATACAAATAATCAATGAAGAAATGATTTTTCCCCATGCCTTTCATCACTTTTAATACAGTCACACCTCCATCGGGGCAAAAATAAAAAATAAATAAAAATAACCATCAGTTACCATCACTCCCTACTTTAGCAGCAAGCAACCATACAACCAAATTCATACATAATTCACAAGCCCCTAATAAAGACTCAGCATTAAGCAGCCAAGCAAAAGAATACACCAACCACTGACAAACAACACCGTCAAAGGACAAAACTATTAAGCCAGACATATAATGGGGTCTAGCCGTCTACAGTCTACAACAGCCCCAAAAGCAAAGGATGAAAAACACAAACAATCACAATGTAAATGATATGAGAAATAAGAGAAATAAGCTCGCAAACAAAAGAGACAAATAGGCTCACCAGCTCCTGAAGATCGCTTGGTGCGTTTGATTTTCTGCAGCTGAACTTGAGTTTCCATGAAGAGTTGCATCCTCTGGTACTCCAAATCTTTTGCAAACTGCATCCTCTGCTTCTCCAACTCCACCATTTGCCTCTGTTTCTGTGCCTCCACTCTCTCATATATCTCTCCAAACCTCTCTATGGCCTGAGCAAGCTCTCTACACCCAAATTCCAAATCTTTGTTATCACTTTCTCTTCCCCTCTTCCCACTCCCCGTGCCACTGCTCGACCTCCATTCCTCCGACTCGCCGCTTTCAGCCTCTGCGGCGGCAGCCGCCGCCGCCGCGAAAGCAGAGAAATTCCGGCGGAACAACGAGTCGTCCCTGCTCGGCGCCGACAACGCCGTCGCCGGACGTTTCTGAGTCCCGGATCGGGGACCGACAGGGTGTGAGGTAATCCATGCCGGCGGAGGCGGCTTGGCAGCGGTGGCCGGCGGCGAGAGTTTTTTGACCGGAAAAGTGTCGCCGATGAGGGCGTCGAGGCGGGAAAAGAAGGGCCAGGGGCTCAGGTAAGTACCGTCGGATTCGGAAACCCTAGCCTTCTCGATCTTGTACTTCTTCTTGAGCGTGTCGATTCGGTTCTTGCACTGGACGTCGGTTCGGCGCGCTTTCTTGTTGCCGGCGGCGACGGCGGCGTGGCGGTCGTTGACGGCGTCGGCGACCTCCTGCCAGTGCTTCTGACGGAGGTTGCCGCGGTTGAGGTCGAGGTAGCGGTCGCCCCAGGCGTCGATGAGGGTGAAGGTGGCGTCCTCGCTCCAGCAGTCTTCCCGACCAGGGAACGGCGACGACGACGACGGAGGACGCGGCGGAGCGAGGGCGGCAGGCGACGGAGCTCCGGTGTCGGAAGTCCATGTGAGTTTGGAAAATCGATGGCGGGTTGGGTTTGTTGGTGGGGGCAGACTGACAACGAGGCCGTCTGAGGAAGCGAGTTTGCCAATGTTACAAACGAGTACGACGATAGTCGTTTACCGTGCGGGAAAATACACATTGCAATTGCATTGTTCTTCCGTTTTTTTTTTGTTTTTAATTTTTTTTACCAAATTTTGCATTTTGCCACGTTTCTGGTTGGCCCGTGGGCTGAGTCGGATATCCTGTTGTTTGGAGTTCTGGGGGTTATTATTCTTACGGGCTTGACTTAAACTAGTGGGTTCAACTGCTCACATGCCCAAATATTGATTCCCACTCTGGGAATTCGGTAATGTAGGATTCGGATCCCCCAAGGTTGTTTGAGGTTTTTTTTTAGTCAAAAAGGTTGTTTGAGTTTTTTTTGGATGAAGATTGTTTGAGTTTGAGTGCTCGTGATTACGGGTTCGTGTGGGTGGGCTTTACAATTTTCACAGCGTTGGGATGGGAGTTGCTTTTAGAACCCTCCATTTTTGCTTTTAGTCCCCGCTGCACCTGCAGCTTCCCCATCCCCCACCGTCTCCCCTTCCCCACTCCCCCAACCCCTTGGTTTCTTTTTTTATTTGAAGTTTTTGGTTTAGAGACGAAATTTTTCTGTCTCTAACCTATTTTTTTAAAATAAACTTCTAGAACCTCCTGGAAATTAATTTCCGGATTTAAACCAACTTCCGGAGATTAATTTCTGAAAATTTTCGGAAGTTGTATTTAAAATAATTGGTTAGAGACGGAAAATTTTCGTCTCTAAACCAAAACTTCAAATAAAAAAATCAGAGGGAGGGGGACAGGGACGGAGATGGGGGATGTCGAGGGAGTGGGGTGGGGAAGGGGGTTGTTGGGGAGGGGGTGGGGGATTGTAATGTTTGGAAGGGGGTGGGGGAGTGGTGGGGAGGGGGAGACGGGGTTGGGGGAGTTGCAGGTAGGAGTGTTCACATCCAATCCAATCTAATGCAAACCGCAAACCGAACCGAAAAATTGAAAATTGAATTAAACCGAAATTCAAAAAACCGCAAAAACCGAAATTTTTTTATTGGATTGGATTGGTTTTTGGATCCTATGTTGAAAACCAATCCAATCCAAACCAAACTTATATATACACATATTATTATTTATAAAATAATCATACATTTATACTTGTATACATATATATTTATAAAAATACTTATACTAATATATTTTTTATGATTTTATTATCTAATATCATATTAATATTTCTATAAATATATCAATATAAAACTAATTTTAAATTAATTTTTATGTCTTATGTCATTCTTTTTATGTAATTTTATATTAATTTTAATAAATATAAGCTACAATAAAATAATGTTTACTATTAATTCATTATTTTATCAATTTTATCAAATATTTATTATCGCTTTTAAAAAACCGAAAATTGATCCAATCCAATCCAATTTAAATTGGATCGGATTGGATCAAATTTGAAAAAATATCAAAACTAATTGGATGATGAAATAATAAAATCGCAATGATTGCATCAGATGATTTTTTGCCTCAAAATCAATTCAAACCGAACCGCGAACACCCCTAGTTGCAGGTTCTGCAAATGAAATTAGAGACGGAAAAATTTCGTCTCTAAACCTAAAACATTGAAAAAAATTAAAGGGGGGAGGGGGAAGGGGAAGGGGAAGGGGACGGGAAGGGGAAGGGGAATGGGGGGGTGGGGGGAGAAGGTTGGGGGCAGGGGTGGCTGCTAGGGGGCCATGGGGGGTAGGTGGTAGGGGGTAATATGGGGAAGGGGATATGGGATGGGGTGCGAATAGCAAAAAGGGGTTCTAAAAGCAGCTCTCCATTGGGATTCAATGGTAGTTGGTTTTCTTTTTTGTTTGAGAGAAAATAGATTTCGACAAAAAAAGAGAGAGAAAAATAGATTCTGTAAATTCTAATAATCTTTAAGGTTTGGAAGTTTTTTTAGGTTAGTTCTTCATTCAAACTAATCCAATCATATTTTTTTGGATTCATTTTCATCGATCCACTGAGTAAAATTTTATTTAAAAAATTAATAAAAATAAAAAATATTTAATTACTATGTATTGTCAACTCAAACCTTTTACGCTAATAGTCAATGATGTATTGTTACATTTATTAATGAATATGGCATCTCTTATATTATTAAACCTATTAAATTATATGGGATGTAAATGTAAAAATTTTTTAGAATTATAATGTATAGTTATTAATTTCTTATACTCTTTATGATAAAGGTCTACTGTGAACCATTTTTTGTGGTCTATGGTATATATTTCACCATTGTCTATTTGGTTTTACCTTTGTGAAATCCAAACTCAAACTCACGTTAGAAACTTGTTAGTTATTTTTTGTTTGAATTGATTTTAGTTATTCTTCATGCAAACCCCTCAAATTGGGAGGCCCAAAACCCCTGAATGATCCCAAGCCACCTCGGAGGAATCTAATCGTGAAGATGATGGGCTCTTCCCTTAGCGTCCCTTCTTATAGGCCCCCCCCTTTTTATCTCAAAGTAACTACATGTATCCTTAGCTTTATCCCTATTATTAAGGGCTTTTGTTGTCCCTATGTTTTCATAGATATGGGCTAATCAAGATAAGATAGGAGGATCCGGTGATCCTTTATCCATAGTCTTTGGTTGTAGCATTGGTAACCCACTATGTCGATTTCTAGAAGAAGGCGACCCCAATAAGCTTCTCGGGCAGTCCACTAAGTTTTGAGTTTGTTATTTAGAAGCTTTTGTGCTTGCTCATATTGGTCTTGTCATGTTTGTGGCCTATTGGGTCGAGCTCCCATCTGGCCTCACTGACCCAGTAAGCCACTTGAACGGTCTACAACACCCCTAAGCATGGTCAGTCAAAACTTCGAGTTATTGTGCATGTCTCGAGTTACGGGGGCCAGGCCAGTCATTGTTCCACCTTGGTTAGGAAGCACTATTCCTTTGTTTTCGCCTTTTACTTGCTCACAATCCCACATTTTCATGTTTCCTCCCCTCGAAATAATAGTTAAAATTCTTTCGTGACACGTGTCACCTACAGAATCATTGGATTCGAAATATGCTTCTCCCTCACACTTTAAATTTGTGGAAGCTTCATTTCACCCTCACATTTTCCCTCACACGTCTCTTTGTCTTCTTCATGTGTTTGAAAGCAGAAAAAAAACCCCTAATATTCAACCATCGCTATGCCATTGAAAAAGTGTCAGGTAAGTTCATCTTGCTCCCTCGTTTTCTTTTGACACTGTTTACTGGTTTGCGTACAAATTTATTTCCTTCATTTGGCACTTCTTCTAATGTTGCATTGCACACTTCTTAGCCTTTGCATGTCCTAAAACATCAGTTCCGCTTTGTCTTTACAATCCCTAAAGTGAAAAGAACCATCCTTAGAAGAAAAAGAATTTAGGCTTGTTAGGTGTTTGAATCGTTTTACCTTTGTAAACCCACTCATATTTTTTTCTAGAAATATGGGAGAACTCGTACCCACGAAAACAATGAAGGAGGTGAGGGCCTCCACTAAATTTGAATCATATGATTGGGTTCATATGAAAGTCCTTCGGTCTCCTTCTGAGTACTTGTCGATCAAATTGATTAAAAATTCAGAGACATATACAACCTTTTGACGGAGAACTGCAAAAAGTTGGTTCTGGTTGAACCATGCCGACCGGATGAGTACGTTTGTCATAGAAAGTTGATCAGTTTAGATACGAACATCACTTATTTTTACGATATATCGTTCAACAAATTAGGTATTACTCTGCCCATCACAATATTTGAACGAGGAATTTTATGGAACCTCAATGTCGCTCCAACTTCGCTTCACCCTAATAGTTTGGCCTTTATGCAAGGCTTTTGTAATTTTGTGCAAGTATTTTGATATTACCCCCACTGTCCGCAAATTCTTTTATTTTTTTCAAGCCAAGTCTAATAAACAAGCAGGTTGGGTATCGTTGAATAACATCCTCCAGAGGGGTGTCATCACATCTTTCACCCAGTCTTGCAAGAAATTTAAAGAGAGATTTTTCAGAGTTTAGGGGACTGATGCCTTTCTCGAGTACTAACCAATTCAGACGGAGCCCTCTCATTTCCCTTTGTACTGGACCAAGGACCTTGCTCGAATTTTAAGCTTGTCCGACTTTGACCTATCCAAAAAAGCACCAGAAAAGGTCCAATTCCTAAGAAAAAAGGAAATCCGTTAGCTGTGGGGGATCTCTTGTTTGTTGAAGGAAATGAGGTCGAGCTGAGAAAATTGTTAGGTAATCATTTGTTAAAAAGAAAGTATGCCTTCGTAATACTGTACAAATGCTCTAGAATATGGTCGAAAAATCGACCTTCTTAGCACATGGGTTAGAGAATGGTCTTGCCACTCTGAAATAGAAAACCTCAACCTGAGGTCCAAGGTGGGCGAACTTCAACAAAAACTTCTTGTTCTCAATAATTCTGAGCAAGTTATTATCGAACTACAAAAGAAGATTGTCGACCTAGAAATAGAATCTGCCAAGGTTCCTAACTTAGAGAAAGAGGCAAGTACTCGGTTAAAGAAGGTGGGGGACCTGGAGGAAGAAAATAAAACTTGTGTGGAGAAAGAGAAATTGTTGTTTAAGGAGAAATCAAAGTTTTCGACCGACCTGACCAGAGTTAGCTAGGAAAAATCCAAAGTAGTGGAAGATCATGCTAGATAAAAGATTTAGTGGGAGGTTGACGTGAAGTAAATATTACAATCACAAGAAGGGGGTTGAATTGTGATGTCTTTTAAATTTATGCAATTTCTTCTAATATTTTCTTGCTCAAGTATCACTTGGCTAAATATTAGAAGTTTAAAGTCAATTGAAAGATGATTAACTTATGACAGTGTATAGGATGCAGAAAATATAGTTCCCCTTTTTGTGGAACTTTGAAGTATCACTTACTTAGGTATTAGGTAGATTTCAAAATGATTTTATGCATATGAAGTGATAGATAAAATCAATATAAGGAGTAAACTGTAGAAAGAGTAAGAGAAGAGGAAATACACACACAATTTTATACTGGTTTACCTCTTAACCTTGAGGCTACGTCCAGTCCATACTTTCAGTAGGATTTTCAAAGTTAACTTTGTTACACAAGCTTCTTGGGTACTCCTTACCACTAGTATTCTTCTGCAGCCTCTTCAAGCTCTTCACAATATCCTTCTGCAGCTTCTATAGCCCAGAATGTACACAGACTTCTTATGCAGCCTTTGTAGTGATTATATAAGGTATCTGTATCCAAGTTTATGCTCACAACTACTTGCAGATACAGCTAATGATCTCTCAAGAAGAACAAACACTTTTATGTTATTCTTGAGAGTTTACAAATATGAAAACAATAAATTACAATTGTATAAGGCTCAGATTAATAACGGAGTTAGCACAACATAAAATTATTGAGCCAACACTCTCTCTTTCTCACTTTCTGAACTATTTGACACAAGATCTAAGAATTTTGTAGAGAGAGAAATTCTTCCAGAAGGTAGAGATGGTAATTTTGATGCACTGTGTGTTTTTTCTGGTGTTGTGTGTCTCATAATGAAGAGAAGGCTTCCTTTTATAGGCAAGAGCAAGCTTCTAGCCGTCGGGGGTGCCTTGGAGAAGAAGCTTAATCTCCAGCTGTTAAAGTAGGAGCTGTCCCTTTCATGTACAATTGTTTCTCTTTCACAGTTTTACTAGTCATATCTTATGGAGAGCACATCTTCTGCAACTTAGTATTCCTTCTTTAAAATAAGCTTCCTTCTTCTGGAAAGGCTCTGGAAACTTTCATAGATACAGGGAATCTATGTAAATTGAATTATTGCAGCTTGTAACTTCAAAGAAGTCATAAGTTGATGTTAGAAACTTTATTTTTCTTGACACAACATATTGTACCACCTTCCTTCCAATAAACATGGTCCCTTGATCCGTTGTTATGGTTTCAGGGATCCCGAATCTGTGAACTATATGATATTCTATAAAATCAATGACCTCTTTCTAGCCCATATCTTCCAAAGGTATGGCTTCGACCCACTTAGTGAAATAGTTTACCCCCACTAGAATGAATTTATGACTTTAGAAGATGGTGGGTGTATCATTCCTATGAGATCAAGAGCCCACCCTCGAAACGGCCATGACTTTATTACAGAATGTAGTTCAGCTGTTGGTACATGTTACGAAATGGCCATGCTTTTGGCATTCCTCGTAGCTTTTTGCGTATTCATAGCAATCCTTTAACATAGTTGGCCATTAGTAGCAATACCTAAGCAGAGTCCACCTCATTTTCTCTCCTGCTTGATGTGCTCCACAAATCCCTTCATGTACTTCGACTAGGGCTATGTAGGCTTCAACCTCTCCTAAACACCTTAACAAGTTGCCTCCACTAGACTTCTTATACAACTCATCTCCTAAAATGGTATAATTTAAAGCCCTATATTTAATATTTTCTATCAGTGGGCTTTGTGGGGTCTTGTAGGTACTCTACTAGAGGCTTTCTCCAATCTGCTGAACTCAAAGCGTCAATGTTTAAGACCACTTTTTCTTCTTTAGAAAGAGGTTGTTTGGTCTCGATTAAGCTCTCAAATTGATATGGTTTTACTTTGCACCCTGAAGCTATATAGGCTAGCTCATTTGCTATCTCGCTTTCTATCCTTGGTACATGTTCCAAAATCAATTCATCGAAATGATTCAAAAGGCTTTTGGCCCTGGCAAAATATTTCGCCAATCTAACACTGCAACACTTGTACAACCCCTTTAAATGAGTAATAACAAGTTTTGAGTCTCCTTTGATTTGTGCATGTGTTACGTTAAAACTTAATAACATTTTGAGCCCCACAATAAGAGCTTCATATTCAATTTCATTGTTAGAGCACTCTCCTTTTATTTGAAGCAGAACTTTGGTTATTACCTTGTTAAGTGATATTATCAGAATTCTAATGTCGTTCCCTTTATTATGTTTCGAACCGTCAAAAAACAATTCACAAGGTTTAAGCCCAATAAAATTGATTTCTTTAATTTTGACCGTTGTTTGTTCGGCTAAGAAATTAGCAAGGGATTGCCCCTTTATTGTCTTTAAAGCCATGTATCTCAAAGAGAATTCTGTTAATGCAAGTGCCCATTTCCCTATTCTGCCATGTAAAATTCGCTTAATCAACATATACTTTATAACGTCGAAGTGGGAACTTACATAAATTTCGCAAGGCAGTATACTCCATTGGACTACTTCGATTACTATGGGGTTTCCTGCGTCGCATCCCACAGGAATAGTTTCTGGTGCACTGTTGATGGAACAACCCCAATACCATGGATCCATTCCCTCCCTAGAAGCATGTTGAAATTGGCCTTGGTTTGGATTACCACAAATGTGGTGGTTCGAACCCGACCACCAACCACCAAATCTAGGGCCACTACTCATTCAGAGTTCGAGGAATTTCTTTCAAAATCTGTTATGACAATATTATGAGGGACTAAGTCTTTGTCTGCTTTCCCCAGCTTATCGAAGGTGGCTTTGGGTAGCAAGTTGATGGTTGTTCCCCCATCAATTATAACCCTGTTGATAGGGCTTCCTTCGACCACTGCTTTAATATATAATGGCTTCATGTGATCCATTTTCCCTGGAGAGGGTTTCACCAGGTTGACTATCTCATTCTTGGTCTTTGGTTCTGTTTGGTTCAACATCACAAGACTCTGCATGTCTTCATCCTCAAAGTCCTCCTCCTATTCTTCTTGCCTTAGCACATTTTGAGCAAATTCAGTTGGTAAGATTGAAACTATCCCACATATATCTTGTAATGAATCAGGAAATCCTGATCGAACTCCTCTGAAAGGAGGTCGTCCTCCTCCATTGCCCTTACCTTAGCATTAATCTGCTCATGCGCAAGTCCCTCATGTGTTTTTGATGAAGAGGCCTTGAACCTTCTCTTTGGCCTTTGGTTCGTTGGAACCTGTTCCGCTTGGATCTATTCCATCATGGCCCTATACATCCTTTGAGCCCTTCGCCATTGGGTTCTTGTCATTGAACCTTTAGCCTTTGAATACTGGCTAAAATGGTACAAACTTTCATGAGGAGGCCTCATTTGCCTCGAAGGGTGTACCGCTATTTCCTTCCCTTTCGTAGTGGTTGGTAATTCTCCTTTTGGTTTTAGTGCTTGCCAAGTGGTTTGGAGTCTTGGCCTAGTGGGCACAGGCCTTACCCACTGATTAGGAGGGATCCTAGCAGGTGGAACAAAAGTCTTTTCTTATTGTAACCATATTATCATTAATAAAATGAGTTGGTTTTCTTTGACTGTTATGTAATTTCTTAAAGGCATTTTATTTTATATTATTGTATATTGTATTGTTGTACAAATAACAATACTCGCTCAAATATATCTTAAATTGAATTTTAGTCTAGTAACATAAATTTTTAAATTAGATAAGTCATACTTAAACATTATCAAGAAAATATAAATACTTGAATAGTTTCAAACTTTTCTCTCGATGTTATGCATTGTATAAACATTGTTTTAGTATGTAAATAATTTCAAGTTCTTAGGCTCATGGACCATGCATGCATATTCCTGGAACAAAACCATAGATTACCAAACTAATTTCACCTTGAGTAGTTTTACCCAATGTTTTTAAAATCGGATCGGTGATTGAACCGGTGAAGGCATCGGTTCACGGTTCAATGGTTCAACCGTGGTTGAACCGGTAATAATTAAATATATATTTAATATTATATAATATTTTAAGTAATAAAATAACATAAAATTATAAAGAAATCAAGATATATAAGATTATAAATAAATATAAAAGGACCTTATTTTATATATATATATATTATAAGATAAAAAATTAATAATAATTGACTAAATAATAAATATTTATGTGCAATCCTTAAAAATTTATTCTTATTTATCACAAAAATATTTTAGATTAAATAAAAAATAAAAAATAAAAAAACTAAAAAAAATTGAAAATTTAAAAACTGATCGGTTCAACCGGTATGATGACACTGGTTTTTACCGATTTTCACCGGTTCTTGGCCGGTTCGACCGGTTCTTGACCGATTCTCACCGGTTCTGGAACCAACCGATTTTTAGCATGATATGGACCGGTAATCGGACCGGTTGAACCGGCCGGTCCGATCCGGTTTTTATAACTATGGTTTTACCCCTTATAGCTTTCAATACTTTTATTTTTTTAAATTAAAAATTACTATCATATAAATCATACATATAAAATTTTATATTAATTTAAAATTATTTAATATATTATTGAAATGTCTCAAAATTAATGTCATATATATTTCAAATATATGAAATATGGGTGAGGATCAACTTACTCTAGGAGTAACTTACTCTGCTTAATAATTTCTTATAGAATATGAATTTAACAAATCTAACCGTTGATTAATTTAATATTAATATGATGATTATGCACACTACATTTTAGATCAATTGGACATTCATAGGTATGTTATTTTAGAGTAAACATTTACTTATATTTTAAAAAATATATTGCATGTTCAATTGAAGTATTTGATGAAATATCAAATGATTTTTAAATTTTATGAAATTTTTTAGGCTTGATATATTTAATAAAAACTGTTAATATGACGGTTGGATTAATTAAATTTAATGTCTATAAAAAGTTATTAAGCGAAGTAACTTTACCCAGAATTACTCCTGGAATAAGTTAATCCCCGCCCATGAAATATATATGTTCGCATAAAAGATATTAATGTGCATACATGGATCCAGGGGGTGATACATGCACCTTTTTATTTTGTATAGAGGAAAGCACTGAAGAGATCGAATGATTGGGATGTAGCGTAGAGAAGCCAGTTTGACTATTGATTCAGACCACATGATGGTTTTTCTACGCTTTTACAATTAATGCTTACCAGTTAAAAAGGAAATTAATGGATAGCTTGCCAACATAATGGATCCTAAACTAGATATATGTCACCACAAATATTTCTACCTTAGATCACATAATAGCACTTAGCAATCTCATCTTATCTCATTCCACTAAACAAATTAGTGATTCCACCAATGATTAATGAACTAGCTAAATAAGAACAAACACGTACCCATTCTTTTAGTGGCTAAAATAAAGTAAGGGACTAAGCGTCTAGGCACGGCTTTTCCCTACCAAACATTAATTTATTAATCATCTAATCCAAACAGAATTGAAACGAATAAATTCCAAAGCTATGTATCAAGAGTTAACAAAATTATGGAGAAAGCTCAAGGTGTAACTAAAAATCTACTACGTCCGATCACAGGTGGACGTAGCCAGGATTTTTTCATTCGGGGCCGGAATAAAATACTATATTGAGTCCTTTTATCAGATTCTTTTGATGATTTATTTAGCCTTTTTTCTAGATTTTTTACAAATTTTTAGAGGCATTTATTATTTTTTTTCATTTTTACCCTTCATAATTATTGAACATTTATAATTTTTAGGCTACTTAATGTGGGGAATACAATAACCAACGGGGGTTAGTTCAAGTGGTACATGTTTGATTCCCCTTAAGCAAGGTCTCGGGTTCGAGTCTTGTGGATGAAAAAAATCCCCGCGGGGAGAGCTAACCTCACCATGATGTGGATGTTCCCGGCTCGAACATGATTGCTTCCCGTGGAGGACACCCGTGGTTAAACCAAAAAAAATGTGGGGAATACAATAGAGTTTGACTTACAAAAAGGATATAAAAAAAAACTTACAACAAGGGTAAATTTTGAATTTGCATGATTTTTTTTAAAAACAAAAATATTAAAAAATCTTTTTTAATTTTATCATCTAATCCTAAAATTAAAATTCAAATCAAATCAAAGAAAATTCCTTTTTATTCTTGTAAGATTTTTATTTTTTATCATGCATATCTAAAAATCACATTCAAATAAAACACAATTTTATTTAATTTTGAATAAGACTTTATGATCGCTAAATAAGGAAAAATAATTAATATAAAGAATATATAAAAAAGGAAATGAGGACTCAATACAAGTAGTGAAAGAATTATAAAAAGATAATACTATAAAATTTACAAAATATTTTTTTGGGGGAGATATAGTTAATAAAATATTTTATGTGAGATCTGTATAATTGATAAAAAGATTGAAAAATTTTGGGGAACCGTGACCCCTGCCAGCCCCCCTTGGCTACGCCTAGGGCTGTAAATGAGCCGAGCTGAGCCGAGTACCTGAAGCTCAGGTTTGGCTTGTGAAAAAAAAAGGGTGGCTCAAGCTTAGCTCATTTATTTAAACGAGCCAAACTTCAAGCTTGGGCTTGGCTTGTTAAAGAAAAACAAAGCTTGAGCTTGGCTTATTTAGCTCATTTATAACTTCATTTTGCTCTTATGAAAATTTTCTTTAAATCATTTTTAAAGTATATGAATTTAGTATTTAATAAATATTTTATTATTAAATGATAATATATAAAAATCAAAATATATTCTTAATATACGATATATATATAGTTAGACAATTCTAAAATATTATATTTTTCAAAATTTAATACATAACTTTTTGACTAATATAAGAAATATTTTAATACTTATTTTCATATATATAGAGTGATTATTTTACTTTATTATTTTATTATTTATTTTAAAAATAAACTTATAACTGTATATTTTTTTTTCTAATTTTTATTAATATTACTTTACTTTAATTATTTAGATTAATTAATTATTATATATATATAATAAGTGAGTTATTCACGAGCTCTTAATGTCAAGCTTATAAGGCTTGGGCTTGACTCATTTAAATAATTGAGCCCAACTTTAAACTTGGGCTTGTTTGTTTAATTAAACAAACGAGCTTCGTTGAGCATTTAACAAGCCGAGCTCAAATAGTTCATGAATAGCTCAGCTCATTTACAGCACTAGCTACGCCCATGTCCGATCATATTTATAAAAAACATAAGATTAAATTATTAGAATATGAAAATGCCTTGAAACCCAATTCATTATAATTCATATGTTAAAATTTTAAATTTTATTCCAAAAATATCCTTAATATTAAATAATTTAAATAGTGATAAAATTATTCCCAATTAAAATCATCATTAAAGTAGTAACTTATGATTCAATAGTTGGTCATTGAAAATAAAATAATATATTCACTATCATAGGAAATACGAGAGTACGTAGTAGACAATTAAAATAATACTATATTTCTTATGTTTAGAACGAATATATAAGAAATTTTATTATTAATACAATTCAAAATAATATTATGTTTTTTTATATTTAGAAAAAAAATACATGACCACGGGTTGTTTAATATAATTGTTTCTCTTCTTGCAATCAGATTAATATGATACTTGATCTAGGCCAAGTTGTTTATTGTTTGTTTTAGGGATTGTTTCTCCTAAAATTTAACACAAACAAATGTATCTCAGAGCAGTCTAGGACGATATACGAGTCCTCTTAATTAGAGTGGGTTCTACCTAGTGTGAAATCTATGGGTGAGCGTAGGAACACGTAAAATCACTCGCAATTGGCCCCTGAACGGGCCTTGAATTGCATTAAAATGGTAAATACAGACGTTCAAGAGGTGTAATTGAAAGTAACCATTACAACTCCATGGATTCCTAAACTACAGAGCTTGAACATGTAAAGAAGTGAATGAAAACAAGCAAAAGAAAGTAAATAACAAGAAAAGGGTGGTTGGCGTTGTCCCTACTTCCTCTCAGCGTGCTGGGTGCCTTGGATCGCTATAGTGGATGCTACAGCTTTCAGGGTGCTCTTGAGTGTTCAGGTTGTGGACCTTTGCTCCTTCCAACTTTCTCCTATTTATAGCCCCCTTTAGTAATCGTTTCTGGGTTGCTGGTAACCTCCCAGGACTTCACGTAACTCCTCATGAACCCACGATCTTTGCATGCACTCTGGTGGGCTTGTGCTTAATAACTGCCATTGATGACGTGGAAAACGTTCAAGACAAAATTGAACAGCAACAGGGAAAATGATCCTCTCTCGATCTGATGGGGAAGAGCCTTCAAATCCAAGTGGAGGAGGAACTTCGAACTAGCTAAAGACTCTCCTTCTTCGAACTGTGACTTGCTTCGAACGTGCCTAGATCCCTGGCCTTCTCTTTCGAATCTATTTATATGTCGTCCAACATTAATTATCTTGACCACCGTCCACTTTGGTCAGTGCGACCATTACTTTTCCTGACTGGCTCGTTGGAGCAGCATTCTTAATTCTTCCATGGCTTTCTACCCTTATAAAAGGAGAAAAGACTTCATTTGGATTTTACCACTCTTCTCTGAGATCATGGAGAGATCCCTGATATTGCCTGCCCTGTACGACCTGATCTTGCCATTACGTTTGGCCTTCAGGTCGACAGGGTGTCCAACATTAGTGGTCACTTCACATTGGACCCTAACCTTAGGTCGAACAGTGCAACCAACATTCCAGGCCTTAGCCCCATGCATGGCCTGGTATTACTCCCACCTCCTTGGTGCTAGGAAGAGGAGCAGGGTGATGGGTTACGTTAAAGCCCATTGCCTAATCTTCTGATTCTTGGGGGAAGAGGAACAGGAAGAGGAGGAAGAGGAGGAGGAGGAAGGCAGATGAAGAGGGAAGAGGATGGGATGAGGCTCTTAGCCTTTGGATTATTTGGAAGATCCAAGGCTGAGAACCACGTTCTCTCTCAATTTCGAAGCAAGGCGCTGCTCTTCCTCCGAAGACATGACACTGACACCTGGGTCGAAAAGACTGCTCCCTCCGTTCGAAGCTCTGGTTCGAGAGTCAACAAGCCTGGAAAAATGTAATAGGAAATAGAGTTAGGTTCGAATAGCGAACCCTTGGGTCTTAGTTCGATCCTATTGTAATCTCTATAAAACCCTTTTAATAAAAATAAGTATTCTTTTTTGGCTCTCTGTTAGCCACTTCGAACTTGTATTTTTATTTTAACAGGTAACAGGGATAAATATGTTTTTCGTCCCTATAGTTTTGGTCAACTTTAGTCTTCATCCCTGTACTTTAAATCCTGTGTTTTTGTCTTTAAACTTTCTAAACCCCCAAACCGTGGTCCCTGCTCGTCAATGAGATCTGTTAACCTCATAAGTTGGCTAACAAAAGTTACATGCCAGCCTTAATATATAATGAGTCACAAATATTTGACTAATCATCTAATTAACTTTTTTATTAATTTTTAATTATTAAAATAAACCCAAATTACTAAATTAGGGTTTTCACCTGAGCAATTTTACCCGATAAAAAACCTAATTTCATAATTATGGTTATTTTAATAATTAAAAAAATTAATAAAAGAAGATTAATTAAATGAGTCAGCTATTTGGGACTCACTATTAAGACTAACATGTAACTTTTGTTACAGTTCATCGGGTTAACAGATCTCACTGACCACCAGGGACCATGGATTGGGGGTTTAGAAAGTTCAGGGGCAAGAAACAAAGAATTTAAAGTATAGGGATAAAGATCAAAGTTGACTGAAACTATAGGGATGAAAAACATATTTTTCCCTTTGTTTTATTATTAAATTGTTTTGATTTTGACAATTAATTCTTTTAAGACTTATGCATAAGGTAAATACCATTTTCCATTAGTTAAAAAGTAAGAGCAACTTTATTCCAGCACCCCAATTTTTCACTATTCACATATCTTAAATGGGTCTCACTAGTACACATCAACACGTTTTTATTAAGCACCCTTCTTCTTTATCCCAACATCTCACTTTTTTACTATTCACAATTCTTAAATGGGTCCCACTAATACACACACATCACTCATTTTAATTATTTTATGCAAAATTGATAAATCCACTTTAGTAGTAGATTTATAGGTTTATTTTAGGTAGTTTTTATTGTTTAGGTGGATAATTTTGTGAATTTTGTAGTAAAAATTGTACATAATTGAGTTTATTTGTATTTTAGGTGATTGTAGTAAATAATAGTAATTTTGTTCTAATTTTCATTGATTTGGTGTTTTTATAGGTATTGTTTGAAAAAGAAGAAAAAGAGTTTGAAGAAAAGCATTTATGAAGTCTTTGGAAGAAACAAACAGTGAATTTTGAGGCAAAAGAGGTACCAAATTGAAGAAATTACTTTCTGCCAGACTTGTGTGGGAACGAGCTATTTTCGTGTGAGGACACGATACCTCCAGAGGCTATAGAATTGAAGTTTGCTCTCTGCCATGTTCGTGTGGGAACATGGCAAGGCTTGTGTGGGGACACGATTGCTGCAGAAACATTATAAATAGTTGCTGTTAGTTTTTTAGCGGGAGTCTTTTCATTTTTTCAGATTTCTCATTTCTTCTACTCGAATTTTCTCTCTTTTTCTCTCTTTCTCTTGAAGATCAAAACCAAGTGGAAGCTAGGGTTCTTGATTCAATGGAGTTTCTCATTGAGTTTGCAATTCTCTTCTCCTTTATCTTCTCTTTTGTAATGGAATGCTAAATTTCTTAGGTTAGGAATTGGGGAATTTTGATTCAAACTCCATGTAATTTCGTTTCTTGAATTCAATTCAGATTGTTATGATGCAATTACATTGTTTACCTCCAATCTTAATGCTTCATTGACTTGATCAACCAATGTATGATTTGAGAGTGATTCTCACAATTGGAAAATTGGAGAAAACTTGGATCTGAAGTAAACAACATGAGTAATTAATTACCTAGGAATAAGAATTGATTCTTGTGTGATCTTTGTCAATTCTTGTTGTTAATGCATGTCACAATTGAATTCACCTAAGGAATTAGGGTTCTTAATTGTAGATATAGGGTTAATTCACCAAAGAATTGGGATTTAACTAAGTGAATTGGATCATGAATTAAATCATAATAATTGAGTTGAATAATCTGTTACATGGAGTGGGAATTAAAAGGAACCAAGTCCTAACCATTTGTTGATATTGTTCTTCATCAATATTGTGTTTTTGTTAATTGTTCAACTACATAATTCAGTTTTTGGTTATAATTTTCTGCATAGTTTAGAATTCCTCATTCACACTCATAATTCTCTTTCCAACTAGATAAATCATTGTAATTGGTACTTGAACTTCAATCTCTGTGGATTCGATACCTTACTTACTCTTGAATACTTGTGACGATTTGGTGCGCTTGCCAAATTTTTTTATCAAAAATCTGTGAATACTATCAGTAAAACAGGTGCTTATTTAAGTATTCATGCTTAAATAAGCACCCTAAAAAAGCATCGCTCCATCGGAATAATATCAGAGAGGGGTTCTTAAATGTTAAGCACCATCCTTAGCACATGCGGTGCCGATGATCTAAGGAAAAATTGTTGAGAGTCCAACCTAAATTAAGTAGTTCATTAGATGGGAGAGTCTTATATATAACTTAAGTATTATATTAAGTAGTTTATTCTACTCAATGTGAAATTTATTGTAACGTCCAAATTTTAATACTAAAAAAAATGATATTTAGTATTAAAGTTAACAATAAATACATGTCATTTAAATATTAAAATATATTCCAAAATATTTTTTTTTAAATAATTAAGAAAATAACAAACCTAGGTAATAATCCTAAGATTACACAAGGCCATAAATTAATCAAACGGGACATAAAGTATACTAAATATATGCGGAAAAAACTAAGTCATAAATACATTAAGCTTTACAAATGTAACCGAAATCCTAATTAAGTTCATTATAGTCTCATACCTAAACTAAACAATAATCTTTAAAAGAAAGACTATTAGCTATTGCAAGCTTGGTTAGCATTAGGTCCTCCAAACTCTAGAATACCTCTAGACCAAGTTCCTCAGACTTCATATCAGCATATGCCCCAGGAGTGTTTGGATCATTTAGAGCTATGGTGCAAATTGAGTCCTAAAATATTGACCAAAATGTAATTTAGAGCCATTTTACTGACAATATTTGAAAGACTCATTCTAAAACAATATGAGAATACTCATTCTTGTAATTTAGATCCTAATGTCACTACAAACAAACACGGGATTTAGTTGGGGTTAAATCTGACTTTTTCTGTGGTTTAAACCCCAACTAGATGATTTTCCCGCGGTTAGTTAAACCGCAGGAAACTCGAGCGTAGTAAAGGGGTTACCCGCAGTTCGTGGTAACCGCTGGTATGAATGCGGCTTTTAGTTGGGCTTAACTAACTCCAACGGATTACCCGGGGTTAGCAACCGCAGGTACATTCCTAGGGTTTCTAACCGCAGGTAAGTTCCTGGGGTTGGGTTACCACAGGGAATTACCTGGGGTTTCCAACCGCAGGTAATACCATTTTTTTTAAAAAAAATTGACCATTACATGGGGTTATAACCGCAGCTAATGCCACTTTTTTTTTTACAATTTAACCCAAATTTTCCAGATTAAAGATATTTTCAACCTGCACATTGTAATAGATGTCTACCTTACCAATCTTAAATTTTAGAATTTAAAATAGATCAAATTGGCATCACGATGAAATAAAATCAAGCATAACTCACAACATCAAACTATTCATTCAAAAGATTCCATAAGCAGTTAACGAAATATCAAATATCATAATTGTACTACTAAGAGTTGAAACTATAAAATGTATGTTAACATTCGCTAAACATTTTTAATATTCCAACAGTAAACAAAAAAGCTAATTAATCTAATATGTAGTTTGTAGTTCTTCATCTTTCATGGAACTATTCTTCATGTTCAAGATTTGTTGGAGAATGAGTTGCATCATTAGTTGGATTTGTTGGATGTGCACTTCCTTCATCAGACACCTAAAGTATATTGTAAAACACAGTTAGAAATCGAAAAAAAATTATGAAATATAAATATAATTTAACTTATAAATATTACCGGTGTAGTTTGAAACATAGTTAAGTTCGGAGGTAGTTGACCCGGGAAATTATGAGTAAGAAAACTCATCAATGCATCAAACTTTTTATTTTGTTCATCCATTTGTGATTGCAATGTAATAACTTGATTTTGCAACTGTGTGTAAGAAGGAGAAGATGAGGTCATCCCACTATAAATAATAAGAGGGATCTCCAAACACTTGGGATGGACATGGACCCAATCCCAACCCTCGAACACGGCCACAATGTTCTTTACTTCCTAGAGCGTGAGCCAAAGAATCTTGGGTAGATATTTCTTGTGAAAGGGACACTGTGTTTTCATATTCTTGAATTTTTTCCTGCAAGAACACATAAAAAGATAAGCAAAAACAGATTAGGTTAACATTTTACTCCCAATCAAAATGCTTCCAATGTAGAAAAAGAAAACTCAATTAATACTAATAGAAAGCAAACCTCCAAACATGGGAACAAATCTTTTTTGAATTTTTCATGCATTAATTTTCAACTAGTTAGCTGGTTGTGACTGAATTGTATCCAGTAAAGTAAAATAAGGAGAGCTACATGTGCCACACACACCCCACACTTTGATATACATACTACAAATATCTCGGGATATACTAGCATGTGTGTAAATCCACTTTTTTATTATTTTTATATGAAAACGAAAGAGAATTGACGAGTTTTAAATTTTCAAATAACTACTTAAGTACCTATTAACTATAATTGAACAGATAAACAGAAAATTAGGGGAATCTTCAAGAATGAATATAAAGAATAAAATAAAAGAAAAGGTGAGTTTTTTAGATAGACCATCAATACAGTCTGCAGGAAGGTTCTCGGGGATTTTAATATAAGACTCAGGAAGGAAGGGACTATTTTGAGAGTTTTCTGGGATTCAGGATTAAGGCAATTTGATGTTGGGGTCTCATAACTGAAACCAGAAAAGTCAACTAAAATCTAGCTGGTTCTTTCTATTTCAAAGATCTATTCTCAAATTATATAAAAATAAATGTTTTAATGGTTATAGTGCTATTGAAGACAACTCAATTAATTATCACAGTGGAGAACAAGGTGTGTATATAGAGAGAACATTAATTCAGTGCAAAAGATCGAAATTAACAGGAACCTAAATAAAAATAACGAAAATTTGGCCTGAAAGAGAGCAGAAGAACCATTCACCGCTGAGATATATAGTAATTGACAGAAGATATGTATGAACCAAGTATGGAAATAAATGAGTGGGTTGTTTCTAAGTCTGGAAATCAGAGCTGAACCTGGGACAAACAAGCTTATATATGTAAACTTGAATAGGCAACCAACCTTGTATTATAATATATAATATGTCAATATATAGGTAAAGTTACTTTCAATGCAAAAGAAAATATTGAGATTAAGAGAAGAAAGAGTGGTGTTTTTATATTCTAATTCAACAGTGATTCAGTGTATCGGTCTCTCCCTCTTCCTTGATTATAGGGATTCTGTTTCCCTTTATATCTTCGATGTTCAAGACACTCTCACGCTGTTGCTTGTGTAGCCTATTTTAGGACCTACGGTTTTGGACACAGATTATATATGTGGCTTAATTATTCTAAATTAGGTTGACATAAGAAACAGAGTTTTGGTGAGTGTATCTGATATATACTATGGAATGAACATAGGTATTCTTCAAACACAAGCAAGCCTGTCCCATAAAACTTGTGGAGGAAGATAAGTATTGCTAGCAACAAGTAAACTAACCAAATAGAAATTGCAATCTTCAAACACAAATCCAATCTGAACATGCTCAACGGTATCGGACAGAACAATGCAACACTTGTCACATGATATTTCACTTCTCATGGGTTATAAAAAAATAAGCATCCATCATCCACTATAAAATTTAAATTCAAACTTTAACACATAGAAACTGTTGAAGAATCAACATTATTAAAATCTAGACCTAGAGCGGGCTCCAGTTCATATGCATGCACAAGAATCAGTAAAAATATTCCACATTATAAAGTAACATATGAGCTTTTTTCTAACTTATTGATTGAATTGAACTTACACTGATTTCTTTAGCCTGATCATTCACAAATGTTCCATTAGGTCGTTTGTGTGTGGCTGTCCATACTTCTCCCCTACTAACTTTGCGACCAAACTCTTTTTCCTACAAATTCCAACAAGAGTGTAAAATATATGATACTAGCAAAAGTACAATTTCATTATTCATAGTTAAATATTACCATCTCAGCCCTCTTGCGTGCAAGGCTCTTAGATCCAGTAGTGTGAGGGATTGTTTGCTTCTTTCTATTTTCTTTATTTTTTTTGGGCATTGAGCTAATCATTGACACAAACAAATAATAAGTCCATTGACAATAATAATATGGATAAAAATAATTAGTTATACCTTTGTCTTTTCACTTAGACGATAATCAACAAAAGTAGCCCAATGGTCTCTATTTACTCCTTCTGGGACCATTGCGATTAGTTCATCTCTTGTACGCGTGTTGTCATCCCTAGCATGCCACAAATCTTGCCTATGCTCTCTCTGTAGAAACACAGGGAAACACTAGAAGGGGGGGTTGAATAGTGTTTCTTTATATTTTGAAAGCTTTTTGAAAACAACAAATTATAAACAGTTTCAGACAAGTTTATCGAGGCTGTCTGAAGTATTTAAAAGGTTCCTGAAAATATATTTTAAAAGGTTTCTTTGCTTTTAAAATATTTAGAATAGCTTTTCAACACCCTTGATATTAATATAAACGAATTGACAAGAGATAAGGGATAGAAAAACTTAGCCAAGGATTTATCCTGGTTCACTCACCACCACTGTGAGCTACCTCCAGTCCCAATGCCAACAAGCACTTGGATTTTCTCTTAATCTTTCACAAAGATTACAAGTATTCTTTTCTATCAAGCCTCTTCAGGCTCTACAACACAAGTATTCTTTTCTATCAAGCCTCTTCAGGCTCTACAACACAAGTATTCTTTTCCAGACAAGCCTCTCCAGGCTCAAACAACACAAGTATTCTTTTCTATCAAGCCTCTTCAGGCTCTACAACACAAGTATTCTTTTCCAGACAAGCCTCTCCAGGCTCAACACAATTACAGTTAAAAGGAGTTTAAGCTTTTAAACTACACAAGTTTAAAGCTCAAAACCTGTTACGATGTACAGCTTAAAAACTGAGGTATACTCAGGATATGAAAATATAAAGTGTACAAAGAAGTTTATCAGAGTGATTTTCTTGAAGAAAATTTGCAGCGATGATTCTCTTTTTCTATATGCTCTTCTCTGTTCTTGTTGCTTGCACAGTGATGGTCTTCATAAGGGGTATTTATACCCAGAATTTAATCCGTTGAAAAACCACCGTTTAGAGATAGCATTAAATGCTATTCAATCCGTTGTGAGACATACTTCTGAGCATCCTGATATTTCTGACACAGTACAAGGTTGTATCTGCCAAAAAGGCTGCTTCAGGAATTGCTGCGCTGCTGCGTTTACAGAGATTTCCTCAGTGGTGTATGAAATTCAAATGTACCAGGAAAGGCCTCTGTGTTTGTTGCCATAAATGTGTTCCAGAACGTACGAGCAACAGAGACTCAGAAAAGTCTTCACGCAAAGTTTCAGCAAGGTTGCCACGTCATTATTAAAACTTCAGACGGCTTCGGGTTCCAGTCTTCAGACAAGCTTGGCTCTTCAGACAGCTTTCAACGCTTAAGACAGGTTGACCACTTTAGAAGGCCTGTTTCCCTCAGATGACTTGAAGCACTTCTTAATGACTTATAAAGCGTATTGTGGCTTGCTGAAATCACAGATAGATAGTTAAACACTTAAGAGTATCTGTGAAAATAAATACTGTAAATTTGTTAATCATTAAAACTTGGAAATATTGCTGTCTTAAAACATCATAAAATCTCTTATGATATTTTTGAGACTCAACATTCTCCCCCTTTTTAATGATGACAAATTTATCTTAAAACTGTAAAATCTGAAAGGAGTATGTGAGAATAAAGTAGCTTTTAATAATAACTCCCCCTCAGATAATGAACTTAATAGTTCTTCTTTGCTCCCCCCGAGTCCTGTAGCACTTCATATTTGAATCAGATTTTTGTTAGTTTTAGTACAATACTCCCCCTTTTGTCATCAATCAAAAGGGAATCATAGAGCAATAACCAGTAATTAGAGCAATAAAGCAAACAGGAGTATAATAAAGTCAAGTAAGTATTAAGTAAGTAAAGTCAAGTATCAGAGCAAGTATAGTCATTAATGCAGGGTTAAACAGACAACCAACACTTGAAAAAAAATATGAACATAAGACAATGACAATAAATTAGTCCTTCTTCTTCAGCAGGGCTTCAGACAGAAAGGAGATCAGTTCTTCCTTGGCCTTGTCTATCGCAGCTTCAATAGAAGATTTCAACTCTTGTTGCCCACTTCTTATCAGCTGTTGTTCATGAAGAATTTCTTGCTGATTCTGAAAACCTTTTATGCTTTCTTTTCTGAGACTTCACATCTTCGCTCAGATTCTTCACACCTCTTTTCAAGAGCCTTTACCTTGGATTTCAGTTTCTTGTTCTCTTCAAACAGGTCAGGTTCAGACTCAACCAGGATGAGTTGAAGGTAGGGACAAACAAATCTCAAGACTCCAAAACTAGGCTGTAAGCCATATTCTGAAGGATCGTAGACGGGGCAGAAAAAGGTCCCAACAAACTTCAGCAGCACCCAAGCTTGGTTTAATGAATCTACCTGTGGGGGAAAGTGATCTCTTAAGAAATGGTACTGAACATTTGTGAAGTGTCCAACACCCATTGCAGATTCAGCATCAAGACCACTACATCCAGAAGAAGACCCAGCAGCTTCTCTGATCTTCCAGTAAGATTCCCACATCCAGTTCTCAAACAGGTGATTCAGACCTCTGCCTTCTGATATGATAAACTCAGGAAGACCTGCCCATTCGGAAGCAGTCATGGCTTCAGACAGAGGTGCTGATGCAGAATAAACCTTAGGACCCTTCAGTTTTTCATCTTGTCCTTCTTTGAGGGGATACCTAGGAACAATCCTATCAGGTTTCACCAAGATCTTGGTTGAAGGCCTGATTGAACTGGTTCTAGGAGGCCTGTAGCCGATCATTCCAACTCCTCTAGCCAAGTCTCTTTTGAACAACTCAGCTTCTGTGTTCAGCATTCTGACCATTAGCCATTCCTCATTGGTCAGCTTCCATGAGTCTTCAGAGAATGGATTGATGAGATCCCATGTATGATTAGGAGGGACAACACCCTTCCTTATCTTCTCCAAACCATCAGCATTGTTGGAGTACAAAGCCCTTACATCAGACACAGTCTTCCTAGTGAGACCCTGATGAAGTGAGACAGCAGGGGCTGTTCTAAAGTGATGCAGCTCGTCAGACAAATGCTGGAATCTTGGCAAAGGACAAGAGCCAAAGGAGGTTCTTGTCAGTCTCTTGCATAAGGCTGCAACCTCAGCTGAAAGGTTGAATTGATGAACAGATTTGGGTGGTGAAGAAGGTAAAGGTGTGTGAGGTGGAGATGATGATGGTGAGAAAGGTGATGAAGGTGAAGATAATGAGCTATCAGATAGCTGTATACACAGAGGTGAAGGGGGTTTGGATGGTGAAGATGATGGTTCAAGAACTTGGTTTTCTTGAGGTGCAGGGAGTTCAGACAACAGGTTGTCTGATGGTATGATGGGTGTAGGTGATGAGGGTTCAGATGGTATGAAAGGTTCAGAGGGTAATGGAATTAGCTGTAAGGTTGGTAGAGGTTGGGGAGATAGGTGGAGAAGGTTGCTTTTCTGGTGATGAAGGAGGTGAGGGAGTTACATTATCAAATCTCACCTTGATCCTTTTGTATGGTTTGGAAGCAGCAACCTCTTGAGCCTTAGCAGCTCTTTCTTTTTCTTCTCTTTCCTTAGCTTCCTTATCCTCTCTTTCTCTTTCTTCAGTTGAAAGAGCCCTTCTTCTCTTGAAGTATTGATTAGCCTCTACAAACTTCTAATACCTTCCAGCAATATCTGCTTCCTCTAGATGAGAAGCAGTACTTCTGGTAACCCTAACTTCAGACACTGTCTGAAGTAGTTTACCCGTCTTCCTTTTCCTTTGAGGTGCACTTGACCTCTTTCTTTTCGTTGAGGCTTCATCAATGGCCGCTTGCTTGTCATCCTCAGCATAAGCAAGTTGTGAGGCTATTGCAAGAGCTCTATCAGTTCTCTCTTGCTCTTCTTTCAGTTCTAACTCTGCTTGTTCAATGGCAGTAGCCAAAGCAGCAACCTGAATCAGTTCAGGGTCAGAGGAGCATGCAACAAGAGGTTGAGCAACAACTGCATCAATATCCGCAGCTTGTCCTTCCATTATAGAAGTAGGGTTTGAAGATTGTGCAGGTTCAGACGCTTGACTCTGCACAGTGGAGCGTCTTCTCTGAGCTTTTTCCATCAACAAACTTTCTTTTATGGTTGGGGAGGGAGGCCTTGGAGTCAGCTTAATCTTCATGCTCTTCAGATTTGATTCACCAAACATAGGAATTGAGTGGTGATCAAAGAGTTGGTGAACTGGAACTTTAAAATGTAACAACACCTTGGTGATGATGGTGTTGTGAGGAAAACTTCCAGCAGAATCTCTCATCCTCTTTTGAAGGTGGTACATGATGATATTTGGAAGATTTATCTTCTGCTTCTTCAGAAGGTGAATGAGGCAGAATCTCTCCAGTTCAGATACATGGTTTCTGCTGCCACTTTTAGGGAATACAGAGTTCCCCAAAATAGCATGCAAAACCCTAGCCTTATCAGACATATTCTTAGCATCCAGACTAGCAGGAGAGGGAGTTCCATACAAAAACTCAGTAAAATATTTCTGACCTCCATTTCTTGATTCCCAGCCAAGAGAGAAGACAACGCCTTCAGTCTTGACGCCACAGACAATGGCCAAGATGTCTTCATCAATAAAAATAGATGTACCAAGCACATCAGCCTTGATGATGGTGTAGATGCCTTGAGGGTTAGGGATTCCTCTGGCTGTGGCCCAGAAATCAAGTATACTCTGTTCATGCCAAGGTGAACAATTTTTGTTGAAGTATTCAAGCCACCCAGCTGCTTGAAATTCTGCATGAAGATCCATTCCTAGTGCTTCAAGCTCTTCCAGAAAGACACCCTTGGTCTTCACAATTTTATCAGCTCCAGACTTCTTAGGTGCCATAGTTGAAGGATGGAAAGAACTTGAGAGAGAGAAAAATGCTTTCTTGAAGACGAAGAATAGCAAAGGTTCTGAGAGGGTAGTGAGCTGTAACGTACCAAGGACTCACTTCCTTACAGCACTTATAGACTTCTGAGGCAATGATGGCAGAGACTGGCCGCGCAGACATAGGGTAACGTGTAGAGTGGATTTAAACCGTCCCTTTATTGCCACGTCATTTGTTCATTTCAAACAAGTGCAAGATTTCAGACAACTAATCGAAATTTCAGAAACCCTAAAATTTCAGACATGTCACAATTTCAGACATACCGAAATTTCAAATGTTCATTTCAGACGACATACAAAATTAGTTAGAAAATGCATGTATGTTCAAATTATCACGTATGAATTTAAATCTATCTTCAGTCAGAGGTTTTGTGAATATATCTGCCCATTGAAGCTCTGTTTCAATGAACTTTATATCAAAAACACCCTTCTGAACATAGTCTCTAATGAAATGATGCTTGATTTCTATATGCTTTGCTCTAGAATGTTGAATGGGGTTTTTAGACAGATTAATGGCACTTGTATTGTCACACAAAACAGGTATAACAGATATAGGAATATTAAAATCTTCAAGCTGATACTTCACCCAAGAAGTTGTGAACAGCAACTTGCTGCTGAGATATATTCAGCTTCAGCTGTTGATAATGCAATGGTGCTTTGCCTTTTACTTGACCAGCTGATCATGTTGCCTCCAAAGAAGTGGCAACCTCCACTGATGCTCTTTCTTTCAATTCTGTCTCCAGCAAAGTCAGCATCCCAGTATCCTATTAACCTGCGTTCTTTGTCTTTCTTATAGCAAAGACCAAGATTAGTAGTACCTTTAAGATATCTAAAAATCCTCTTAACAACTTTATAATGAGTAATTCTTGGATCTGATTGAAATCTAGCACAAAGACACACACTGAACATAATGTCAGGTCTGCTTGCTGTTAAATACAATAAAGAACCAATCATTCCTCTATACAAAGTCTGATTCACTGGTTCTTCATTCTCATCTTTTCTTAAATATGTTGAAGGATGCATAGGAGTTGACATGGGCTTGCAATCATTTAAATTAAACTTCTTAAGCATTTCTTTTGTATATTTCTCTTGATGAATCCATATACAATTAGAATCTTGCTTAATTTGAAGTTCTAAGAAAAATTTAATTCACCCATTAGGCTCATTTCAAATTCAGATTGCATTAACTCAGAAAACTCCTTGCAAAGAGAAGAATCAGTGGAACCAAATATAATGTCATCAACATATATTTGGACTAGCATGAGACCTTTGTCAGACTATTTTCTAAAAAGGGTTGTGTCAACTTTTCCTCTTCAAAACCATTTTTGATAAGAAAATTGCTCAATCTGTCATACCAAGCTCTTGGGGCTTGTTTTAGACCATAGAGAGCCTTTTTCAATTTGAAAACGTAATCTGGAAAAGTCACATCCTCAAAACCAGGGGGTTGTCTAACAAAGACTTCTTCTTCAATGAAACCATTGAGAAAAGCACTCTTAACGTCCATTTGATATAGCTTGATGCCATTATTTATAGCATAAGACAATAAAATTCTAATTGCTTCTAACCTGGCCACTGGGGCAAAGGTTTCTGTGAAATCAATTCCTTCTTGCTGATTGTATCCTTGAGCCACAAGCCTTGCCTTGTTTCTGACTACTTTCCCTTCTTCAGACAACTTGTTTCTGAACACCCATTTGGTTCCAATAATAGTTTTCCCATGGGGTTTAGGAACAAGGGTCCAGACATCACTCCTAGCAAATTGATTTAGCTCTTCTTGCATGGCTAGAATCCACCCTTCATCATGCAAGGCTTCATCAATGTTCTTTGGCTCAATTTCAGACAGGAGAGCAAGGGAATTCAAATGTCTGAATTTTGATCTTGTCTTAACTCCTTCTGAAGTGCTGCCAATGATTTGCTCTTTAGGGTGATGTGACTTGTATCTCCAATCAGTTCTGTGAATGGGTACAGCATCTGTCTGAGACTCAACATCTATCTGAAGCGGTTCAGTAACAGTAGGCACTTCAGACAATTGCTCATCTTTCAAGTTGCTGTTGTCATTTAGCTCCATTCCTGCAAAATCGTCCTCTAGATCCGATAGTTCCCTATCAGTCTCTTTCTTGTCATTGAATTTAACATGGATTGATTCTTCTACAACTAGAGTTCTAGAGTTATAAACTCTGTAAGCCTTAGATGTTTCAGAATAACCTATGAAGAATCCTTTGTCAGATTTAGCATCAAACTTTCCAAGATCATCCTTTGTGTTAAGTATAAAACACTCACAGCCAAAGGGATGAAAGTAAGATATGTTGGGTTTTCTTCCTTTCCACAATTCATAAGGAGTTCTTTTAAGAATTAGTCTTACCAATATTCTGTTTTGAAGGTAGCAAGCTGTGTTAATAGCTTCTGCCCAGAAGGATCTTGGTAGATTGCATGAGTTGAGCATGGTTCTTCCCATCTCTTGCAGACTTCTGTTCTTTCTCTCAACAACCCCATTTTGTTGAGGTGTTCTAGCCACAGAGAAATTGTGTGAGATCCCATTCTCATCACAGAACATTTCAAAGTTTGTATTTTCAAACTCTCCACCATGATCACTTCTGATGACAGATATACAGAATCCTTTTTCATTCTGTACCTTCTTACAGAATATTGTGAAATTCTTAAAAGTTTCATCCTTGCTTCTAAGGAATATAACCCATGTATATCTAGAATAGTCATCAACAATGACTAAACCATATTTCTTACCACTAATGCTTTCTGTTCTAATAGGACCAAACAAGTCAATATGCAATAGTTCTAGAGGTCTGCTAGTAGAAACAACATCTTTACTCTTAAATGAGTGTCTTGTTTGTTTCCCTTTCAGACAGCTTTCACATAAAATGTCAGATTTGTATGAGAGCTTGGGTAAGCCTTTAACCAGATTGTATTTTGCTAATCTTGAGATTAATCTCAAGCTGGCATGCCCAAGTTTTTGATGCCAAATCTGTTTTCATCTTCAACAGAAATAAAACATTTAACATTTTGACTTGCTAGTTCCGCTAGATCAATTTTGTACACATTGCTGTGCCTTTTAGCAGTAAGAAGGATTTGATCAGAAGAGTCTTTGACTATACAACCTTCCTTAGTAAAAAAGACCACATATCCACTGTCACATAATTGGCTTATGCTCAGTAGGTTGTGTTGAAGTCCTTCCACTAGGAGAACATTTTTAATAAGGGATAAAGGTGACATACCTACAGTCCCTATTCCTGTGATGTTCCTTGCTGGTTTCCACCAAAGGTGACCACACCTCCATTTCTTGGTCTAAGGTTTTGGAACAAAGACCTTTCTCCTGTCATATGTCGCGAGCATCCACTGTCCAGGTACCATTTGTGGTGTCTCTTTTGTCCTGTTAAACACATCTGCAACAGGAATAATCAAGTTTTTAGGTACCCATATACTTTTGGGTCCTCTTTTGTTAGACCTGGGTGTTGGTCTCTTTTTGTGTTTACACTGAATCACATTGTGTCCAGTTTTTCCACGTTGAGAACACCCAGTAACCTTTCCCTTGCCTTTTTCAACATTAAAAATATGAGGTTCAGGCATGTTATAATCCCAAAAGCCTAAGCCACTTTTGTCAATGAAATGTCTTTGATCACCAAGTAATCTGTTCAAATTATCAGTTCCTTTGACAAACTTAGCTAAGTCTTTTGTTAGTTGCTCAACTTGCTTCTGAAGTTTTATATTTTCTTCAGACACATGTTGAGAACTACTGATGTCAGACACAAGGATCTTTTCCTTGAGCATAATATTTTCTGTCTCAAGGGCTTCATATTTATTACACATTTCTGTGTGAGCCTTGGACAGATTCTTATACTCTTGAAATAGTTCTTTGGAGCTTTCTATCAGATCATCATACATTTCTTGAAGAGTTAAGGGAAATACCTCTTCTTCAGAGCTGTCTGATGATGGCAGGCTGGCCATAAGACATAAGTTGGCCTCTTCTGAAGTATCTTCTTCTTCTTCAGAAATAGATTCATCAAGGTCTTCCCATGTTGCCATTAGCTCCTTCTTCTTTTTGAAGAACTTCTTCTTTTTGAATGTATTTTTCTTCAACTTAGGACACTCAGCCCTCACGTGACCTAGTTGTTTGCATTCAAAACAAGTAATTTTGTCATTTTGAAAATCTTTACCTGTCTTACCTCCTTTAGAGGTTGAAGGTTGATTCCTTTTGAACTTTCCTCTGTTTTGGAGCATTCTTTTGATCTTTCTACTTAAAAGAGCGAGATCATCATCTTCTGAGCTATCTTCAGAATCCTCATCTGTTTCCGAAGTTTCCTCTGCTTGCATAGCCTTCATCTTGCCATGCCTAGACTGACTGGTATTGGAGTTTAGAGCCAGAGATTTCTTCTTGTTGTCATCTTCTTCAAGCTCAAGTTCATGAACCTTGAGAGATCCCAGAAGTTCCTCCATTCTAAGAGAGTTTAAGTCTCTTGCCTCTTGAATGGCCGTAACTTCGGGTCTCCAGGTCTTAGGCAAGCTTCTTAGAATCTTTCTGTTATTATCTCCAGATTCATAAGTTCTGCCCAAGGACCTGAGTCCATTTGTAATGGTCTGAAACCTCCCAAACATCTGATCAATGGTTTCTGTTTCTTCCATTTTGAACATCTCATATTGGTGTATGAGCATACTAATCTTGGATTGCTTGACAGTTTCAGTCCCTTCATGGGCTGCTGCAAGAGTATCCCAGATTTCCTTGGCAGATGTACAACCGTGCACCTTCTCATATTCTGATTTGTTCAATGAACATATCAGATAGAGTTTGGCTTTGGCATTCATCTGAACTCTAGCCTTTGCTCCAAGGTCCAGTCAGCCTTAGGTATAGGCACATTGTTTAGCATGGGCACATAGTCTCCATCAGTAACTACATCCCAGACATCAATGTTGTTGCTTTCAATGAACAGCTTCATACGATCTCTCCAGTAGTGATAGTCTACTCCATTGAATGCTGGGGGTCTTGTGATAGATGCACCCTCAAAGATGTATTGCCTGTTGTTATTTGCAGCTTCCATCTGGATCTTTTAATCCTCAACACTTGTTAGGTGCTCAACCCTGAGTTAAGCTCTGATACCAACTGTAGAAACACAGGGAAACACTAGAAGGGGGGGTTGAATAGTGTTTCTTTATATTTTGAAAGCTTTTTGAAAACAACAAATTATAAACAGTTTCAGACAAGTTTATCGAGGCTGTCTAAAGTATTTAAAAGGTTCTTGAAAATATATTTTAAAAGGTTTCTTTGCTTTTAAAATATTTAGAATAGCTTTTCATCACCCTTGATATTAATATAAACGAATTGACAAGAGATAAGGGATAGAAAAATTAGCCAAGGATTTATCCTGGTTCACTCACCACCACTGTGAGCTACCTCCAGTCCCAATGCCAACAAGCACTTGGATTTTCTCTTAATCTTTCACAAAGATTACAAGTATTCTTTTCTATCAAGCCTCTTCAGGCTCTACAACACAAGTATTCTTTTCCAGACAAGCCTCTCCAGGCTCAAACAACACAAGTATTCTTTTCTATCAAGCCTCTTCAGGATCTACAACACAAGTATTCTTTTCCAGACAAGCCTCTCCAGGCTCAACACAATTACAGTTAAAAGGAGTTTAAGCTTTTAAACTACACAAGTTTAAAGCTCAAAACCTGTTACGATGTACAGCTTAAAAACTGAGGTATACTCAGGATATGAAAATATAAAGTGTACAAAGAAGTTTATCAGAGTGATTTTCTTGAAGAAAATTTGCAGCGATGATTCTCTTTTTCTATATGCTCTTCTCTGTTCTTGTTGCTTGCACAGTGATGGTCTTCATAAGGGGTATTTATACCCAGAATTTAATCCGTTGAAAAACCACCGTTTAGAGATAGCATTAAATGCTATTCAATCCGTTGTGAGACATACTTCTGAGCATCCTGATATTTCTGACACGGTACAAGGTTGTATCTGCCAAAAAGGCTGCTTCAGGAATTGCTGCGTTGCTGCGTTTACAGAGATTTCCTCAGTGGTGTATGAAATTCAAATGTACCAGGAAAGGCCTCTGTGTTTGTTGCCATAAATGTGTTCCAGAACGTACGAGCAGCAGAGACTCAGAAAAGTCTTCACGCAAAGTTTCAGCAAGGTTGCCACGTCATATTAAAACTTCAGACGGCTTCGGGTTCCAGTCTTCAGACAGGCTTGGCTCTTCAGACAGCTTTCAACGCTTAAGACAGGTTGACCACTTTAGAAGGCCTGTTTCCCTCAGATGACTTGAAGCACTTCTTAACGACTTATAAAGCGTATTGTGGCTTGCTGAAATCACAGATATATAGTTAAACACTTAAGAGTATCTGTGAAAATAAATACTGTAAATTTGTTAATCATTAAAACTTGGAAATATTGCTGTCTTAAAACATCATAAAATCTCTTATGATATTTTTGAGACTCAACACTCTCCATCTCAAGCCAAGCGATTTAAATACATAACTCTTTTAAAGGTCGGTTTGAATATCAAATTTACCCTTCAAATTAGAAGATGACAGTTAACAGACATTAATTCATAATATAATTGAATTGGTTTACAAAATAATTAAAAGGATACACCTATTACCTCAATATCATTCTCATATGCAATTCTCTTGTAATCACGAGGAACTTTCTTCCAATTCTCATAGCTTATTGGAAAGTAAGATAAGTCTCTCCCAATGGGACCTAAGAACCTAGTCAATAATCCTCCACTATCTCCAACAGGCTGGCCTTCGCCATTTCATTCCAAGACAATCCTTTCATTAGAAGGAAGTTCCCAAACATCTTTAACCGTGAGCTCTTTTGTCTTTATTGTGCCATGCTCATCTATGAATGAATACTAAGCACATGTAAATAAGAGCATCAAATTAAAATGCATTGTAATCTCATGACATGCTTACCAACTATGTCAACACGCCAAGTTCCCTTACACCTTGCATTTTGAACTTGTGTTCTAATAACTTCATCCTCTTCGTCTTCATCTTCATCTTCATCTTCACCATTACCATCATATTCTACCTGAATTGAAGGTTGATTGGTAGGCTCAAGTGCAGGTTCACTTAGAGCTTGAGTTCCTGAAAAAATCAGAATAATCATCAATTTAAGAGATAATATAGTCATAAACAATATTGACAAAAAGAAAACAAAGTTGTGAGGCTAGGTACTAGGCGCAGGTGTAGGTTCACCCTGAGTACTAGGCTCAGGTGCATGTGCACGTGGAGCTTGATTTCCTGGAAAAAGACATCAGAAAAATAATCAACTTAAGAGATAATATATATATATATATTGACAGAATAATTATCAATATACAAAAAGAAAACAAAGTTGTGAGGCTAGGTACTAGGCGCATGTGTAGGTGCATGTTGATGACGAGTACTGGGCCCAAATGTTGGAACATGTGGAGGATGATTAGTATGAGTATTAATGGTAGAAGGAACTCGTATAGAAGATCCACCTTGAATCCCTTGTGTTGCTGAGTTGGGATTCTTCCCATAAAATTGTTTTGCCTTGAGGGTTCCTAGAAATATATCAGAAGAATCACAATTTTCATACATAATATAGATAGATAGAGTCAGTATATACAATATTAAAACAAGATTGTTAGTGCAAGTACCAGGCTGAGATGTTGGTGCATGTAGAGGGTGAGTACAATGAGTGTCGAGCGTGGCTGGGACTTGTATAAAAGAGCCACCCTGAGTCCTTAGTGGTGCTGAGTTAGGTTTCTTGCTGGGAATCCACTTCATCTTCAAGGTTCCTATAAGCAATAAAATTGTTATGCATCAAATCACTAATTTTGTATTTCATAAAAACAGAATTAACACAAATGATATTAAAGCACAAATAACATATAAAATAATACTTAAAAATAACACCTTGTTAATGGTATATTGCCTTCCCTATCTGGAAATAAAGTTTCCATGTTTTGATGTTGATATGGCTCACGTTCATGAAAAATATCCTCATCATCCCCACCCATTTCATATAAGTCTCGTGGCTTTAGATGCACAGGTATGCTCCAATTTTCATTTAACTCATCTTCTACATAATAAACCTGATGAGCCTCTGAAGCCTGAATAAATGGCTCATCATCATCATGATCACCGGTGTGTATCAAGTGTCCAAAATTTACAGAAGTAAATCCAAATTCATCAATTGTAATCCATCTAGGATTAGTTGTATTGGACCACATACATTTGAACAAAGTAACAGAAAATCGACCATGGTAGTTTATCTCAATGATGTCTACCAATTTCCTATAATAAGGCACACCACCGAACCGCATATGACTATCACTGCTACTTGCATAACTCCTTGTCCCAAATGTACCAAATACTCCACTATTTTGTGTTTTTAAACCTTGGTCTCGTTCCAATGTACGAAACTTGAAGCCATTAACATTGTAAGCGGTATAACGCTTTGCAGAATCAATGGGACCCAGAAATAAAATTTTCAAATCATCTGAATGGGATCCGTTTGAGTCATTTATTATCTATAATAAGAAGAATAGTGAGAACAGTCAATATACATGCATAAAGTATGAAACATCAAGCGTGTAATTATACTTACACGACGGGAAAACCATTCGACAAACTCCTTATGAACCTTTTTGTCTATATCAGTGGGTAATGGTCTTCGGCTTCTTAATTGTCTCCTTAATATGTCTCTAAATTCTCTACATTAAGTACATAAATTCGTTTAGACTTATAGCATTTTGGAGTGAAGACTATGATAATAAATTAAGATTACTTACTGAATAAAAGGGTCAACTTCTCTACAATTAGTCAATACATGACGATGTGCCTGTAACTTTTCCTTTGCAGATAGAGTGAAGTATTTAAAACCACCAACTGGTTTTTCGATTGCCGGAAATAAAATGGTTACACTAGAAGATTCAACATTGGGTTGATCATCAACACGACCTAATCGGTTGAATATAGTCTCAATTCCAACCAAGTACCTGGAGCAAAAAGTTAAAGCCTGGTTCATAATAATAATAATATGCGAGTGAGATAGTTTTGTTATTTTTACAAAAAAATATTCTAACATTATTCTTTAGTAGCCTTTCCACTAAATTTACAACCCACACAATATTCTAACATTATTCTTTAGTAGATTTTTCCACTAAATCTGCAACCCACACAATATACTAACATTATTTTTACAACTTGACCGGTCTTTGGACCCTGATCAGTTGTTCCTTGCAACTCACACAAAGAAATCTTGCAATTGGGTTTATGAACGCTCTAAGATGACATATGTAAGTTAATGAAGTAACATTATATATGTTTTTCAATCAAAATGAGATTCTAATTAAGTTGTTTTCTTTTTCATCAGATCAAATATCAATCTTGGTTGATGGAGATGCAATTGCAGGTTGGTGAGGCCCTTTTGAGAGAGCCAGAGGTAGTGGATGGGGCCGCCAAGCTTGGGATATCGGTGGAGGTTGTTGGCGGCTAAACAAGGGTGTTGTTATGGCACTGGAGATTTGTGTTCACAAATCCAACGAGGTGCTACATCACTGACTCAGGAGTCACGAGCACCTTCAGGTGTGTTGGTAGTTGGGAGTCTCTGGATGATCCTGAGAAAGAGAGGCTACGACATGAGGCTACTATAGCCCTTCAGAAGGAAGCTGCATCTCGTCAGCAAGCGGATGCAGCTCATCGATCGGCAGGTTGAGGAGCAGACAGAGCAAATGCGCTTGGCATCTCTCAAGCGACAGTCAGCTGAGGCATCCACTGGTGCATGTCACCCTATGATGAGGGTCTCGATAAGCATTCATTGGATGAGGCCTCCCCCGATCATCGTCGTCATTATCTTTGAGATCTTATGTTCATTTTGTACTTCTTGTTTTTTGTTATGTTCATTTGTTTTTCTGCTTGTTGTGTTTTACCTTACCTTGGTGAGATATTCTGTATTTTATGCTATGTATGTTTTATCTTACTTTGATGAGATCGTATGTATTTCTTTTATGCTATTACTTAAACATATTGTTATTTTATTAAGCATCATTATTATGCTTGTGTTTAACTCGATAGATAGGTTTATTTTATAAATTTTATAAACTAATTCGATCACCCCTCCCTAAGAATGTGTTTAGCCGATCGAACTTGGGAGCTCTTTCCACAATCATATTTTGCATTACCAACTGAGTCACAACTCTTTGGTTTCTTGTGTCTCTTTGATACTGAAATAAATAAGGTAACTTAACAAAAATAATAATGAAAGCTTTAAAGTTGTACACTTCTATTCATTTGTCTCTTTTTTTTTCTTTCTGCGAAATGCATTAAGGAACGTATTTTTTAAATTACAAAAAACAAAAAATTGATCATTTCATTGTAAAATTAGTTAATCTCAATACTTTTATAAGTATTTTTTACCTTAAGACGGCATGAGAATATAAAAAACTAATATAAAATTTATTAAATAGAATGATCATTGTATGATTTTAATAATTTTAAATGTTTTTAAAATAATAGTATTTACCGTTCACGATAATATAAGGATAAATCGATAAATTTTATTATTGATATATATATTAACATTCCTATATACTTTCAAATTAATAAAAATGATTGAGTAAAACTAGTTCTTACACGGTGTTAATACTTTTAAATGACTTCAAATATATATATATATATATATATATATATATATGAAGATATTAAATAATTAATTTTTGAAAAAAATTTAAACTAATACTTTTTTTTAGAAAGTAGGGTTTTGAAATTTTTAACTGTTTATTATACATATAGGGAGCGTATCACATGATAATAGTCCTTTTATGTGAGAATATATATGATAAGAATATTTTGTAGCCATCAAATTTAAATAAAGGGTTGAGATTAAAACAACTCACTTAAAGATATCACATGCCTCATTCACCGTTACTTACCGTCGCCATCGTCGCCGCCACCGTCGCCCCCGGCGGTGGCAGTGACGACTGTGGTGGATGTGGTGGTGGCAGCGACGATAGTGGTAGTGTCGGCGACAGTGATGGTGGTGGTGGCGACGACGGCGGCAGTGGTGGTGGTGGTGGTAAGTAATGGTGAAGGAGGCACATGATATCTTTAAGTGAGTTGTTTTAATTTCAACCCTTTTATTTAAATCTGATAGGGAGACAAAATATTCATATCATTCTCACATAAAAACACTATTCTCATGTGATACGCTCCCACATATATATATGCATGGCTAAATCTGTGACAACCTTCTACCCCAATCTTTATACATTCATCAAATAGAAGGATTTAGGACATTTACAAACCACATCGGGTAAAAAGGTTCACATTCTCTTTCTACAAAACATCATATTCAAAATCAACTCAATGTAAATAAAAAATTAAAGTCAACTATTCTCAAAGTAATTAAAACATCAAAATCTAAAATGTCAACATCAAATATCCCTATTGACCATGTAAGGCACTTAAAATAGTTTTCATAATCTCTTCTTAATAACATAAAATAAAACCCTATTACTAAGTCCTAATGTCACAAGTATCAGAGCGACACCCCTTCAATTCAATACTCGGCACCTGATGTGCCATCATCATCGCCTGTAAATAAACCACAGAGAAAACGGTGAGGAAAAGAATACCAACTCATACATGCACACAGAAGGCTACCCTATCCTCACACGCATATAATCATCACCATCATCAAATAATATCATACTTATATCATCTCATACTCTTATTAGCAAATAGATTATCTCATCGCCAGTTTATACGTCATACTCGCAAATCATTAAGAAACACATTCTCTGCACTCAACACATAATACTCATATCATCATATCATATTTCAATTTCATCATAAAATACAATGCAGGTTTATCTATCATCATGTACACCAAACCTCATCTCAAGGATCATGACTTGGAACTCCGCACAATGGGTGCACCTCACCAATCTCCCTAGTTGTTACCAATGATGGCTCTACCGTTCACGCCCTCTCTTGGCCGGTAGGTTGTACTCCCTCAATGGACCCGCACAACGACATTCAACCCTAGGTTGCACCCCCTCAATGGGCCCGTGCATCGATATTCGCCCCTAGGTTGCACCCCCTCAATGGGCCCGTGCATCGAATGACACCATCGTGGTCTTTGCACCCCCTCAATGGGCCCGTGCATCTCAGTCACCACACCTCTTATTCTCAATGCATAATCATCATCATAACACACCTCATATGCTCAATGCATCATTATATCATCATCATCATAACATATCTCATATGCTCAAAGTAACATTATATCATCATCATCATAACATATCTCATATGCTCAATACATCAATACATTATCATCATACATCATAATAATATAAACATCTAACACCTCAGGAGATATTCATATCATCATACTCACACCACAATCAATGCTCTATAAACATCCACTTAAATCTCTTAATTTCATAAACAATGTGTATAAACAACATCAACAAACACAAGGATCACAAAATTCACTCTGGTAATCGATTACAAGCCTTCTGTAATCGATTACCAGCCAATCACCTCTCTGGTAATCGATTACAGGCCCCCTGTAATCGATTACCTGCAAGCAAAACCTCTGGTAATCGATTACAAGCCCTCTGTAATCGATTACCAGCAAACCAACTCTCTGGTAATCGATTACAGACACCATGTAATCGATTACCAGCAAGCTAAACTCACTCCCCTGCTGCCCAGAACACTCTGTAATCGATTACAGACCTCTGTAATCGATTACATGCGACACGAGATGACAGTTCTTGTGATTTTTACCCCTTCAAAACCCTTTTATTCCACCTCTAATCAATCTTTAGTGTTAATACATCAAACATACACATTTATACCGAACAAAATCAACAAGAACATCAATCTTTACACATATTTTCACAGTTATTCCATCATAATCCCCAATCGTTAAACCCTTATTTACCCCCATTTTCGCTATTCTCGCTGTAACATCCCAAATTTTATTAAATAAAATAAAATTAAATAAATAAGTAGAGGGAATAAATAAATAAGTAAATAAATAATAGGATTAATATTATTAGTAGTTTTATTCATAAGGCTACTTCAGATTTAAAAGAGGATAAGGGGGTTGAGAGTGGGCCCAAGCCCAATTAGGCATTCTAGTAAGGAGGGGTTATCAGTTCACCCTAATCCTTATTCGTATAATTGTCAGAGAGCGAAACGCTAAGGAGGGGAGAAACCAAGTCTCAAGAGGAGATTGCTGCAGAGTGATCATCAAGAACCAAGAAAGGGACTTCGTTGCTGTTGTTCGATCTTCGCTTAAGGTACGATGGGGGAGAGGGTGTTGCTTGTATGTGCATGTAGGGGTGCTTGGGTAGTAAGAATAACTTCTATAATCTAATAATTGAAATCAATATGCGAATATGTGTTGTTTTGAGATGAGAATCTGTGATTTGATGCTTATATGTGTTAATCTTGATGAATATTGAGTGGATGGAATGAGAATAATGAGAATATTGAAAAGGGGTGAATGAAGGGTTTTGATGGGAAAACTGTGTAAAACTGTTAAAGATTGATCCTTTTGTTGAATTTGATGAATATAATCGACCATGAATGATGTTTTAACAAAGAGGAGTGATTAAAGACTGAATAGAGTGATTTAGAAGTGTTAGAAATCGTGCGAACTGCGATCTGCGTCGCGGGTAATCGATTACTAGATTACCAGGGTGTTTTGAGCAGCCTGGGAGTGCTGTTTGTTCGCCGGTAATCGATTACAGGATTGTTGTAATCGATTACCAGAGAGATTGTTTGCAGGTAATCGATTACAGGGATGTTGTAATCGATTACCAGTGTGTTTGCTTGCAGGTAATCGATTACAGAGGGGTTGTAATCGATTACCAGAGACCTTGTTTGTAGGTAATCGATTACTGGAGGCTGTTAATCGATTACCAGTGTGGATTTTGAGATCCTGAGTGCTTGATGATGATTGATGTTAATTGATGATGCTTTATAATGATTATGGTGCTGATGATTGATGATGTTTGATGATGTTTATGATGATGGTGATTGATGTTGTTATATGATGCTTATAATAACTTATGATGATGATATTTGATGATGAGTATGATGATGTTTGATGATGAGTATGACGATGTATAATGATGATATTTGATGATGATGTATGATGATAATTGATGATGGGTATGATGATGTAAAATGATGTTTGATGATGAGCATGATGATGCATGATGATGATGATAATGATGATGGTGTATATCACTTTATGATTGATGATGTTACCTAAGTTGTGCGGGCCCATTGAGGGGGTACAACTTAGGAGAGATGCCTTGAACATATGTGATGAGACTTGAATTGTGCAGGCGCATTGAGGGGGTACAATTCAGGAGGTGAACTGAGTTGTGCGGGCCCATAGAGGGGGTACAACTCAGGGGACCATGATGGGGCGTTCGATGCACGGGCCCATTGAGGGGGTGCAACCTAGGTATGATTTGTACTGGCCCATAGAGGGGGTGCAACCTAGGGTCGAATGTCGTTGTGCGGGCCAATTGAGGGGGTACAACCTATCGGATTGTGTGTGGTAACACCGGTAGACTATCTTGGTACTAGCTAGGGTGATTGACGAGGTGCGCCCATTGTGCGAAGCTCCAAGTCATGACCTTTGGGACGATGTTGATGAGTTTCGGTGCATATGATGATGGATATATATATGTGTTATACTTGATGATGAAATTGAGTTATATAATGATGTTATGAGTATAAATGATGAATGAGTATTATGTGTGAGAATAGAGTATGTGATTTCTTGGGTAAATGATGGTATGAGACTTATATGATGATGCCGATGAATTGTTATACGATGATTTATAGATGATTATTATCTGATGAATTATTTGATGTTTGGGTATGTGGTGTGATTAATGATGATATTGTTTATTTGAGGGTGAGGATAGGGTATCCTCCTATGTGTATGTATGAGTAGTATTCTTTTCCTCACCGTTACACTGTGGATATTTTACAGGTGATGATGATGACATTACTGGTATCGAGTTTTGATTAAAGGGAGTGGTGCTCTGGTACATGTGACATTCGGGCATATGACTGGGGGTTCTTTTCTTTATGTTACTAGATAGGAAGAATTTTGTAAACTGTTTTGGATGCCTTACACGACAAGTAGGATGTTTTGTTATTTCTATTTTGGAGATTCCGTTGCTTGAGTATTTTGAATTCATTGGAGTTCTATTTTATTTTAATTGAGTTATTTTTGAGATGATGAGGTTTTTAATGAAGAGTTATGTAAACCTTTTTACTCGTTGTGGGACGTTACCTTTTCTACACTTCAATTTATTAAACGTATAAGAGTTTGGGGTAGAAGGGTGTCACATTAGTTGGTATCAGAGCAGGTTGGTTCACAGGCCTTGAGTTATGAGTTTACTATGCTTCTGTGATGTTAACCTGATTGATTGATTGAGTGAATTGTGTTGCTTTGATTTTGATTGTTTGTTTTATTTCCTTACTCTTCTGATTTACCTAGTATGTTTGCTTACCCTTTCTTTGATACAGATAGAGTAATGGTTGGGGGTAGGAACGATCGAGCGATGGCCGATGCCTTAATGGCTATGGCACAGGCTGTTGGCAACCTAAACCAACATCACGAGGTGGATTGACTTGCGCGGTTCCAGAGGAACCATCCGCCTACTTTTCGTGGGGGTTATGACCTCGATGGAGTTGCCGATTGGATATACGAAATTGAGAAGATCTTTAGAGCGATGGACTGCCCTATGCTACAAAAGGTGACATTAGCAGAATTCATGTTCTCAGGGGATGCTGGATTCTGGTGGCAGAGCACCTGTCAGAGGATGATCGACGAGGGCACAACACTGAGCTGGGATAACTTCAAGAGGTTGTTCCTGGAGAAGTACTTCCCACATGATGTTCGTAACAAGAAACAAATAGAGTTCCTTGATTTAAAGCAAGGGGATGGCACCGTGGCAGACTACGCATCAAAGTTTGAAGCACTAGTACGATTATGCCCTACATATGAGGGAGCTGCTAATGAAGAATCAAAGTGTATCAAGTTTCTCAGCGGTCTTCGTCCTGAGATTAAACAAGTGTTCAACTATCAAGGGATAACGCATTTTCATGAGCTGGTGAACAAATGCAGAATTTATGATGAAGACAACCGAGCAAAGGCGGCGCATTACAAGAGTGGAGGGCCTATGAGGAATCAGAACAAGTTCCAAGCAACTAACAAGGGCAAGTCGTATTCTCGTGCAACGGGAAATCCCAAGATTGGAGGTGGCAGTGAAGGTACGGTGCAAAAGAAGAGTTATGCTCCAACTGCTGGTCAAGCGTCAAAGGGTGGGAGTGTTGGTTCTACCACTCCTATTACTTGCTTCAAATGCGGAAAGGAGGGTCATCGAGCAAACCGATATGGAGATAGGGAGGTCACCTATTACATTTGTCAGGAGAAAGGACATATTTCTCGTGATTGTCCTCAAGAGACACAAGGAACGGTAACGGCAAGTGGGGATGCCAGTGGAAGCGCCAGTAAACCTAAGGCTACTGGGAGAGTCTTTGCCTTCAGTGGTATTGAAGCTGCTCAATCTGAGGACTTGATCCAAGGTACTGGTTTCATTGCGGGTAATCCTTTAGTTATTTTATTTGATTCTGGTGTGACTCACTCTTTCATATCACATGCTTGTGTGTCTAAGTTAAAATTGCCTGTTTCTTCCTTGCCTTTTGTATTGAGTGTAGAAACTCCAGCTAGTGGGCCAGTTTCTACTTCTGATGTGTGCTTAAACTGCTCTGTTTATGTTAATGAGAGAAAATTCCTAGTTGATTTGATTTGTTTACCTCTAAGTCAACTAGACATTATTCTGGGAATGGACTGGTTATCTTCCAATCATATCCTATTAAATTATGTTCATAAAACTGTCATGTTTGGTCACCCTGTTGAGAGTAAGAATAAGGACTTTATGACTGCCAATCAGGTAAAGGCGTCTCTAAGGGAAGATGCCCATGTTTACATGCTTTTAGCTTCTTTGAAATCTGAGAGTAGTACTGTTGTTAGTGAGATACCTGTAGTGTGTGAGTACCCTGAAGTGTTTGCAGAGAATGTGTCTAGTCTACCACCTGAGAGGGAGATAGAGTTTTCTATAGACTTAGTACCGGGTACGGGACCGATTTCAACTGCACCTTATAGGATGTCACCCTTAGAGTCAGCAGAACTTAAGAAACAATTACAAGACTTGTTAGAGAAGAAGTTTGTGAGACCTAGTGTGTCACCCTGGGGAGCGCCTGTCTTGTTTGTTAAGAAGAAGGATGGTAGCATGAGGTTATATACCGATTATCGCCAGTTGAATAAGGTAACCATTAAGAATAGATATCCTTTGCCTAGGATAGATGATTTGATGGATCAGCTAGTGGGGGCATGTGTGTTTAGCAAGATAGATCTTAGATCGGGCTATCATCAGATTAGAGTTAAGGAAGAGGATATACCTAAGACAGCTTTTAGAACTAGGTATGGGCACTATGAGTATCTAGTAATGCCTTTCGGTGTGACTAACGCTCCTGCAATTTTTATGGATTACATGAACATGATTTTTCACCCTTATTTGGATAAATTTGTAGTTGTCTTCAAAGATGATATACTAATTTATTCCAAAACTAAGGAGGAGCATGAGGAACATTTAAAGGTAGTGCTTCAGATTCTTAAGGATAATCAACTATATGCTAAGATGTCCAAGTGTGATTTCTGGTTAGAGGAGGTGAGTTTCTTAGGTCATGTAATTTCTAAAGGAGGTATAGGTGTTGATCCTTCTAAGGTAGAGGTCGTGCTTAAGTGGGAGGCTCCTAAGTCAGTGAGTGAGATTAGAAGTTTCCATGGGTTGGTTGGGTACTATAGGAGATTCATAGAGGGGTTCTCTAAATTAGCTTTGCCTTTGACTGAGTTGAATAGGAAGGGAGTTGCCTTTGTGTGGAATAGTAAGTGCGAGACTAGTTTCCAAACCCTTAAGGAGAAGTTGACTAGTGCACCAGTGTTAGTGTTACTTGACCTTAGTAAATCCTTCATAGTGTACTGTGATGCCTCTAAGATGGGTTTAGGTGGAGTGCTAATGCAAGATGGTAAGGTAGTAGCCTATGCTTCTAGGCAATTGAAAATCCATGAGAGGAACTACCCTACTGATAAGTGTAAAATTAGCGTTAATTTCATATAGTTTTTATTACACTTATCAAGGATTAAATAGTAATTTATGCCCCAAAATATCCCTTTTTGTTAATAATTATAATAATTGTATTTATTTTATGTAAATTTGAATATGATGCTATTTTATATAGAAATCTGTTATTTTATACAGATTTACAGCAGATTTGGGACAAGAGTGAAAATAGCATCAGAATGGAAGATATTGCAGATTCAAATTCAAATAAATAAAAGATAATCAGAGAATCCTGCAAAGAATCTCTCCAATTCAAATCCAAAGCAGATAAATACAAAAATAATTCGGATAAAGGGATAGAAGAAAACCAGATAAAATCAGAAAGAGATCCAGAGGTTAGATCCACAATTTAAGGGAAGCTGCAGCGTATAACACGCTCCAATCACGCTAAGCCGACGTGGAGCGCATTAGCAGACCAACCAGGCTGCATACACGCTAAGCGCGCATGAAGCGCGCCTCTTGATTAATGAAGCCATGCAGAGTGACGTCAATTACTGAAAGGGAAGCTCCTGATTGGTTAAGCTTCACACAAGTGACGTCAATTAATGAAAAGGCAGCTTCTTATTGGACGAGCTTCACAGAAGTGACATCACAGCCTGATCTCTTCAAGGTTTTCCAAGTCTATAAATAGAACCCTTTGCATAGATCACAAAGACTGATACACATAGAGAGAGTAGTATAGGATTGAGAAAGGTGACAGATTTCTCAGTGGTTTGTAATGGCTACTATTTGTAGCTAAACTCTCCAGTAGGATTTGATGTAGTAGATTCAATCCCCTTGTGTATAAGAATTCTTTTCCTTTTATTTATGATTCTATGCTTGTAATTTATCGGTATCTTTATGTTGTTTGTAATGCATCACCTCTACGCGTGCGTCGGGGTGGTAGGCTAGTGCTCTGGATACAAAAAGTGGAACTCCGGCTAGTATCGGAGGTAGGTGAGCATGGAGCTATTCATGAAGCTTATTCTCGGATTGCTAAAGGAACTCGGTTTAGTCATATCGTAGTATAAGGATTGTATTCTAACGATTGGAGGTTCAGTGAGTGACACACCCCTCCATAGGTGCCTTATATGAAAGTATGGCTAAATCGATAGCACTGATTGCAAAATACGGGGAATGTTCGGGGTCGCCAAATGCCACTTTGAATGCCTGTAGAGAATAACTTTTGGCGTTTATTTATGATGTTATAGGGGAATTTGCGGGTACGATAATTACCAGGTATGCCTTATAATTATTGTAAATAAACAATGCTAAGGTGATTACAAGTACGATCATAAATAAGGGAAGGGATTCGCGTGCACAGGGGGGAGATGAAACAAAGTCAAATCCTAGTCCAAACCACTATTCCTCTCGTGTTTATCTTTGTTTACTTTATTCTATTTTATTATTTTATTGTTTACAATCAAACTCTTTTGAAAACCGTGTGTATTGGAAATACAATCACTATCAATATATAAATTACAACCGCTCTCTATGGATACGATATCTCACTTACTCTAAAACTACTGGACTACTGGTAAACTTGCCAGGAAACCCATCACCTACCCTCGCTATCATTCCAGCATTGTGATACCCACAACTGCAAGGACCTTGGAGTTGAAAGCTGCTCATCTCAACCTCATAAATGCAAATCAATTCGCGGGATTGGATCATGAAGATCCACATACTCATCTTTCTAATTTTTATGAATTGATAGGCACTATGGGATTTGAAGAAGGAAACTTAGAATCTGTATATTTACGTCTTTTTCCTTTCTATTTGATAGGTAAAGCAAAAGAATGGTTGAAGTCTCATCCAAATCAAAGCCTTCATAATTGGGATATTGTGGAAGAAAAGTTCTTGGATAGATTCTTTCCAGCAGGAAAACACATCCAAGCAAAAGCAGAAATATCCTCTTTTATGCAAGGAACAGATGAGTCACTCTATGAAGCCTGGGAAAGATACAAGACCTTGTTGAGGAAATGCCCGAATCATGGTTACGAAGATATTGCTCAACTAAATATGTTTTGCAAAGGACTCAAACCAGATTCCAAATCCTTCTTTGACGCCTCAGCAGGAGGGACTATCTTGTCCGTGGAACCAGAAAGAGCTGTGATGATCATTGAAAATATGGCTCATAATGACCAACAGGCTCAACATAGAAGGAAACCAGTACAGATGCAAGCAAAGGGAATGCTAGAGCTCAATTCCAATGATGCCCTCCTAGCTGAACAGAAATTGCTCAAGAGGCAACTAGAGGCACTTACAAAATCTTTGGAAGCACTCCCTTAGCAACTAAAGGCCATCCATGCTCAACCAATTCAGACCCAACCAATGAACTGTGACTTCTATGGAGGAGGTCATGCAAATGGTCAATGTTCTATTCAAGAGACATAGACAGAACAAGTCAATTTCATGGGAAATCAAAGAGGGCAAGGAAGTTTCTCCAACAACAACAATAACTACTATTCTCAAGGATGGAGGAACAACCAAGCCAATTCCGGATGGGGTCAGAATGGTGGTAATAGGCAGGCTCCTTACCAGCAGCAACAACCTTCAGTAAATGACAAGATTTCAAGGTTGGAGGAAAAGATTGATGCATTCATATCGGGCTTTGAAGGGTACAAGAAGAATAATGATGCATCACTCAAGGCGTTGGAACATCAAGTGGGCCAATTAGCACAAGACATGGGAGAATTCAAGAAGAGCCACTTCTCAGCGCATACTCTTACCAACCCCAAGGAAAAATGTCATTTGATTGCTATTGATGGCAATCAGTCAGAAGATGGTGAGGAAGATGAGGAACTTATACCAGAGGAACAGTCACCCCAAGAAGAAAGAGTCCATGAACCATGTGAGAAAGAGAAAAGTCAAGAGACAGTGACCGAAGTTGAAGAAAAAGAAAAGGCACCCAATGAGGTAGTTATCACAGAAAAAGCGCTTGATCCAGGTAAGTTCACTATCCCAGTAAAAATTAAGAATTTACCTACCACTCATGCTTTACTAGATCTTGGAGCGAGCATCAATTTGATGCCGCTTACGTATTTTAACAAGTTGAGTGATGTGAAGGTCAAGCCTGTTGATGTAGAACTACAGTTCGCAAACAAATCTACTCAAAGCCCTTATGGGATTATAGAAGATTTGCTTGTTCAAGTAGATAAGTTTGTGTGCTCAGTAGATTTCATCATTGCAAAGACAGAAGAAGTGGACGCTGATGTCCCCCTCATATTGGGAAGACCTTTTATGAAGTCTGCCAAGCTGATTGTTGATATAGATAAAGGGGAGTACCAGGTGAGTTCAAAGGATGAAAGGATCACCTTTCATATTGATAAAGGAAGCCCCAAGATCCTTCAACCTCCACAACAGATTGATGAAGATCCTTCTGATGGGATCTATCAATTCCAAACAAGGCTGCAGAAGGACAAAAAGAAAGGAATCTTGATCGAAGATCAAGAAACAAAGAAGAAAAAGAAGGTTTCCAAATTTCTGAGGAAACCAAGAATGAGAGTAAAACAGCCAGACAAAATTTAGGGGTTCAAGAAAAGAAAAAGAACAATATCAGCTACTGAAGAAGAAGGCAGAGAAGCAGAAACAATGAACAAGTGGATTGGAGGATGGGAGTTTACAGGAAGAAGTGGCACAGAATCAACCATCGTCCTCCAATTGAGGCCACCATGAAAACACAAAAAGAACCAGGCGTCGAGCTAAGAGACGTTAAACAAGCGCTTCATGGGAGGCAACCCAACATTTTTTTTATTTTTATTTAGTTATTTTATTATTATTTTTATTTGAGTCTCTACCTGTGTGGATTAGGAAAGGGTACAATAAGGATAATGTGAATAAAAACAGCAAAAAGGAAGAAAGGAAAACTGGCATGTGCGTTTTATACATGCTAAGCGTATAATAAAGCGCACGCGCGTTGCATATGCGCCAAGCGCATAGTGCAGCGTATGCACAACGCTTCATTTCCCACTGAAGACACGCGCTGCACCCACGCTAAGGTGCAACGCACATACGCGTTGAGCCTATTTTAACGGAGGGATTGTGAAATTTTTCAAATTTCAAAATCCTTCCCTGATTCTCTGAGATTTTAACTACCATTTTTTGCTGTCTCTGCTCACATACCCTTGCTTTTACCATTTCTGAAGCTACACCAGGTATGTTTTTAGTATTTTAAAAGTTTTGCACCGATCAGATTTTTGATTTGAGTCCTTATTTTTTTAGAACTATCAGGGTAGGGACTAAGGCTTTTAGGACACTTTAGGATAGAAATATTTGTTAGGAAAGCCTTAAGTATGCATGCTGCTAGGAGTATATTTAGGATGTTAGGTGGTTTCTTTTAAAATGCTCAATGAATTATCGCAAATTATTTAATTTTGGTGCATGCTTGCTTAAATAAAATAAATAATATTGTTGCATGACCAAAATAAAAATAATTGTGCTTTCATGCATGTTTCTTAGTAACCTGATTTTTGAGCATTAATATTTGTTACCAACTCCTTATTATTAAATAATTAATTAGGGCTTGCTTTAACTGATCATTTTTGCATGTTCTTAATAAATTAATTAATTAATAAAGAGGAAATTTTAAAATAAAAAACTTATGCAATTAATTAATTTGAAGATTATTTTAATTAGTGATTTAAATTGGCCAATTAATCAATTAATTTTGAATAATCTATTTTTGTTGCATAAATAATTTTTGGTATCAAATATTGCAGATGGCACGAACAAAGATGGTCAGCAGAGGAGGTACTTCTAGGAGTGGTGTCCAAAAGGGCAAGAGACCTCGCCAACCACCACAGAAGGATACTGATTTTGATCCTCGCAGGTTCCGGGACCCAAAGACTGCAGAAGCTTACAATGACATACAGGATTGTAACTTCATCAAGGAGAGACCTGTTAGACTCCATCCAGGGGAGTACGAGGAGTTCAGATCAGAGATTCATAGGAGGAACTGGGTGCGCCTCAGCAGCCCAGATGGTCATTTTGATCCTACAGTGGTGCGGGAGTTCTACGCCAATGCCCATGGACCAGACATGACATCATTTGTGAGGGGCATTGAGATCAGATTTAATTGCGACGCAATCAATGCACTACTCCAGTACCCAGCACCCATGGATAGAGACCAGACGGAGTGCCAGTACCAGCTTAGGATGAGAGAGGTGGGGATCACTGGATATGATTCTCTAGATTTGGCCACTGCCCAGACTCTGTGCTTACCAGGATATTCCTTTGAGAGGAATTCTTCAGGGCAGGCTACTCGCATCTACAGGCAACACATGACAGCATTAGCAAGGATGTGGATTGTGCTGATCCTTACTAATGTCACACCTACTGACCATGTCTCTGACATCCAGATGCCAGTAGCACACCTCATCCATACCATCCTCACAGGCGGCGATGTGGATATCTCCAGGGTCATCACCCAGAAGATAGCTGATTTCATTTCCACCATCACGCGCCGCACTCCCGCTACCAGAATCAGCTTAGGTTTCCCCGCGCTCATCACTGCCCTCTGCAGATCTAGGGGTGTGGATGTGAACCCCACGGTCCGCATCCAACGAACTATGACCAGCGGATATATTGAGACCTATTGCACACCTTATGAGGAGGTTGAGGAGGAGCAACATCAGGATCCACCACCAGCACCACCAGCAGCAGCAGACCCATTACTCCATCAGCATCACCAGCATATCTTTGCCCAGCTGGCTTCCATCCATAGGGGTCAGGTTCATCTGCAGGAGTATCTGTACTCCATTAGACCTGACCCATACCCAGGGATGCCACCAGAGCAGTTCAGAGAGTATCTTCAGTGGCCTGGGGACAGGCCTATTCCTCCAGAGGGGGGTGGAGCAGCAGCTGCTGATGATGATGATCACATGGAGCAGGACCACCAGGTCTAGGACCTGATTATTTTTTTTATTCGATGCTTTTTTTTCTTTTCGCTTTTCTTTTCTTTTCTTTTTATTTTTATTTTTTTTCTCTTTATTTTTTCTTTTCTTTTATTTTGGCGTGTACTGTATATATTTACACTGACATATTTATGCAGCAGTACATTCCCATATTAAAAATTTTTTTTAGGGTTTAGGATTTAGGAAATAAAAGATTTCTGAAATTAGGCAGTTTAACTAATTAGTTTAGGAAGGAAAAAGGACGTGTGATTAATCCCATAATCAATTAGGATTAGTGTATTTCACATGAGAATCAATCAGGGTAGTTAATTAAAACCAATAAATATTTTATCAAGGAATTTAGCCAAGTAACCGGTGAGTTGAGAGCCCAAACAGTAAATTGAGAGTTTTTCACCGCTGTCTGTCAATTTTTATTGGTTGAGTTTTTAGATCTTTTGCTATTTTTGGTAAATATGGAAATGAGAAAGGCAAAAATTTGTTTTTAATATATCTGCCCAGAGCCAAAAAGCCAACCTTGATACAATTTTTCCAATTTTTGAATACCTATTTTGAGCCTAAATTGTTTATTCTTGTTCACCCAAGCCAAAAGAAATATATATCTTGTCCCTCACACATTTGGGATAGAGAGCAAGGTGGCAAGTAGAAAAAGAATGGGAAGAAAAGGTTGAAATTCCAAGGAGCAGGTATAGAAAAACAAAAAGACAAAGAAGAGCACTCCTCCTAAAATAAAAAAGAAAAAGTGAATAAATTGAATAAGTTGGGGGAAGTGCATCTTCAATCAAGGAAAGAGGCCTGCAAAGAAAAGAAATAAATCAAGAAAAAAAATGGTGGAAGGAGAGAAAATCAAAAGCAACATCCAAAGATGCTCTCTATTCTAGATGTTTATTGTTTATCCAAGAAAAACCATAAATTCTTGATAACTCAGCCTCATTACAACCTTGAAAAGACCTTTTGATCCATATCAACCATAAACAAGCTTAGGAACTAGAAACGACTATCAATATTAGTTGTTCAGCAGTGGTGAAAATATTGAGGGAAACAGTACTCATGAGCATGAGTGAAGTTCCTTGGTATTTGTTTATTGCTTTAATTACTACTCCTGAGAAAATTCAAATTGATGTTTGTATTCTAATTCTGGTTGAGCCATGGTAATATCACTTGGTCTTGATTTTTCCTAGAATGAAAAGTGACTTCTGCCTAATAAAGAGATAACAAAAAAAAAATTTCTTGTAGTTGTTTTTGAATTTTTATCAAGGGTGTTTTGAAATTTTGACTGCAAGGGTGTCTTGCTTGAGGACAAGCAAGAAATTAAGTTGGGGGTATTTGATAAGTGTAAAATTAGTGTTAATTTCATATAGTTTTTATTACACTTATCAAGGATTAAATAGTAATTTATGCCCCAAAATATCCCTTTTTGTTAATAATTATAATAATTGTATTTATTTGATGTAAATTTGAATATGGTGCTATTTTAAATAGAAATCTGTTATTTTATGCAGATTTACAGCAGATTTAGGACAAGAGTGAAAATAGCATCAGAATGGAAGATATTGCAGATTCAAATTCAAATAAATAAAAGATAATCAGAGAATCCTGTAAAGAATCTCTCCAATTCAAATCCAAAGCAGATAAATACAAAAATAATTCGGATAAAGGGATAGAAGAAAACCAGATAAAATCAGAAAGAGATCCAGAGGTTAGATCCACAATTTAAGGGAAGCTGCGGCGTATAACACGCTCCACACGCACCTAGCGCATGTGGAGCGCATCACACGCTCCAATCACGCTAAGCCTACGTGGAGCGCATTAGCAGACCAACCAGGATGCATACACGCTAAGCGCGCATGAAGCGCGCCTCTTGATTAATGAAGTCACGCAGAGTGACGTCAATTACTGAAAGGGAAGCTCCTGATTGGTTAAGCTTCACACAAGTGACGTCAATTAATGAAAAGGCAGGTTCTTATTGGACGAGCTTCACAGAAGTGACATCACAACCTGATCTCTTCAAGGTTTTCCAGGTCTATAAATAGAACTATTTGCATAGGTCACAAAGACTGATACACATAGAGAGAGAGTAGTATAGGATTGAGAAAGGTGACAGATTTCTCAGTGGTTTGTAATGGCTACTATTTGTAGCTAAACTCTCCAGTAGGATTTGATGTAGTAGATTCAATCCCCTTGTGTATAAGAATTCTTTTCCTTTTATTTATGATTCTATGCTTGTAATTTATCGGTATCTTTATGCTGTTTGTAATGCATCACCTCCGCGCGTGCGCCGGGGTGGTAGGCTAGTGCTCTGGATACAAAAAGTGGAACTCCGACTAGTATCAGAGGTAGGTGAGCATGGAGCTGTTCATGAAGCTTATTCTCGGATTGCTAAAGGAACTCGGTTTAGTCATATCGTAGTATAAGGATTGTATTCTAACGATTGGAGGTTCAGTGAGTGACACACCCCTCCATAGGTGCCTTATATGAAAGTATGGCTAAATCGATAGCGCTGATTGCAAAATACGGGGAATGTTCGGGGTCGCCAAATGCCACTTTGAATGCCTGTAGAGAATTGCTTTTGGCGTTTATTTATGATGTTATAGGGGAATTTGCGGGTACGATAATTACCAGGAATGCCTTATAGTTATTGTAAATAAACAATGCTAAGGTGATTACAAGTACGATCATAAGTAAGGGAAGGGATTCGCGTGCACAAGGGGGGAGATGAAACGAAGTCAAATCCTAGTCCAAACCACTATTCCTCTCTCGTTTATCTTTGTTTACTTTATTCTATTTTATTATTTTATTGTTCACAATCAAACTCTTTTGAAAACCTTGTGTATTGGAAATACAATCACTATCAATATATAAATTACAATCGCTTCATGTGGATACGATATCTCACTTACTCTAAAATTACTGGACTACTGGTAAACTTGCCAGGAAACCCATCACCTAACCATGACCTAGAGCTAGCGGCCGTAGTGTTTGTGTTGAAGATATGGAGGCATTACTTGTATGGTTCCAGGTTTGAGGTTTTTAGTGACCATAAGAGCCTTAGATATTTGTTTGGCCAGAAAGAGCTGAACATGAGGCAGAGGGGGTGGTTAGAGTTTCTTAAGGATTATGATTTTGAGTTGAGTTACCATCCCGGTAAGGCTAATGTAGTGGCCGATGCTTTAAGTAGGAAATCTATCCATGTTAGTTCCCTGATGATTAAGGAGATGGATCTTTTAACCCAATTTAGGGATTTGAGTTTAGCTTGTGAAGTGACTTCGGTTAGTGTGAAATTAGGAATGACTAGAGTAAGTAATGATCTTTTTAAGGATATTAGCAAGGCCCAATTAGAGGATCCATTTTTGGTAAGTAGACGAGAGGATATAGAAGGAGGTGATGATGGAGAGTTCGTGATAGGTACCGACGGGATAGTGAGATTTGGAGACCGGGTGTGTGTGCCTAGTGAACCTACTATTAAGCGTTTAGTGCTAGAAGAGGGGCATAGGAGTAAGCTTAGCTTCCACCCAAGATCGACTAAGATGTATCAAGACTTGAAGAAAGTGTTTTGGTGGCCTAGAATGAAGAGGGACATAGAGGAGTTTGTGAGTGCCTTTTTAGTGTGCCAAAAGTCTAAGGTAGAACATCAAAAGCCTTCAGGATTGCTTCAACCCTTAAGTATACCTGAGTGGAAGTGGGATAGTATTTCCATGGACTTTGTAGTTTATTTGCCTAAGACTGTAAGGGGCATGACTCCATTTGGGTCATTGTGGATAGGTTAACTAAGAGTGCGAATTTCCTTTCCATCAACATTAAGTACTCCTTAGAGAAACTAGCTCAGGTGTACATCAGTGAGATTGTGAGGTTGCATGGCATACCATCTAGCATAGTTTTAGATAGAGATCCCAGGTTTACCTCTAGATTTTGGGAGAGTTTGCAGCAGGCCTTGGGGACCCAACTTAGGCTTAGTTCAGCTTATCACCCTCAAACTGATGGTCAGACCGAGAGAACCATTCAATCCTTAGAAGATCTGCTTAGGGCTTGCGTGTTAGACCAAGGGGGTAGTTGGGATAGCTTCTTACCTTTGATAGAGTTTACCTATAACAATAGTTTTCACTCTAGCATAGGTATGGCGCCGTATGAGGCATTGTATGGTAGGAGGTGTAGAACACCCTTGTGTTGGTGTGAACCGGGGGAGAGCCTTGCGTTAGGACCTGAGATAGTGCGGCAGACCACTGATAAGATTAGGATAATCCAGGAGAGGATGAGGATAGCCCAGAGTAGGCAGAAGAGCTATGCTGATAAGAGAAGGAAGGAATTAGAATTCAAAGAAGGAGACCATGTATTCATGAAAGTCACTCTGTGGACTGGGGTTGGTAGGGCATTAAATTCTAGAAAGCTTACACCTCGATTCATTGGTCCTTACCAAATTCTTAAAAGAGTCGGCAATGTTGCCTATCAGATTGCCTTACCTCTACACTTGTCAAATCTTCATAATGTTTTCCATGTTTCTCAACTCCGGAAATACATTCATGTTCCTTCGCATGTGATCGAGTCGAATCATCTTGAGATTAAGGAAAACCTGACGGTGGAAACCATGCCGGTGAGAGTTGAGGATCAGAGGGTGAAACAACTTCGAGGTAAAGAAATTCCTTTAGTTAAGGTAATCTGGGGAGGACCTACACCCGAAAGTGCTACTTGGGAACTTGAAGAGAAGATGAAGGAGTCATATCCAGAGTTATTCGCTTCAGGTAAAATTCGAGGACGAATTTTCTTTTAAGGAGGGGGGAGTTGTAACATCCCAAATTTTATTAAATAAAATAAAATTAAATAAATAAGTAGAGGGAATAAATAAATAAGTAAATAAATAATAGGATTAATATTATTAGTAGTTTTATCCATAAGGCTACTTCAGATTTAAAAGAGGATAAGGGGGTTGAGAGTGGGCCCAAGCCCAATTAGGCATTCTAGTAAGGAGGGGTTATCAGTTCACCCTAATCCTTATTCGTATAATCGTCAGATAGCGAAACGCTAAGGAGGGGAGAAACCAAGTCTCAAGAGAAGATTGCTGCAGAGTGATAATCAAGAACCAAGAAAGGGACTTCCTTGTTGTTGTTCGATCTTCGCTTAAGGTACGGGGGGGAGAGGGTGTTGCTTGTATGTGCATGTAGGGGTGCTTGGGTAGTAAGAATAACTTCTAAAATTTAATAATTGAAATCAATATGCGAATATGTGTTGTTTTGAGATGAAAATCTGTGATTTGATGCTTATGTGTGTTAATCTTGATGAATATTAAGTGGATGGAATAAGAATAATGAGAATAGTGAAAATGGGTGAATGAAGGGTTTGATGATTTGGGGTTTTGATGGGAAAACTGTGTACAACTGTTAAAGATTGATGCTTTGGTTGAATTTGATGAATATAATCGACCATCAATGATGTTTTAACAAAGAGGAGTGATTAAAGACTGAATAGAGTGATTTAGAAGTGTTAGAAATCGTGCAAACTGCGATCTGCGTCGCGGGTAATCGATTACCAGATTACCAGGGTGTTTTGGGCAGCCTGGGAGTGTTGTTTGTTCACTGGTAATTGATTACAGGATTGTTGTAATCGATTACCAGAGAGATTGTTTGCAGGTAATCGATTACAGAGATGTTGTAATCGATTACCAGTGTGTTTGCTTGCAGGTAATCGATTACAGAGGGGTTGTAATCGATTACCAGAGACCTTGTTTGCATGTAATCGATTACTGGAGGCTGGTAATCGATTACCAGTGTGGATTTTGAGATCCTGAGTGCTTGATGATGATTGATGTTAATTGATGATGCTTTATAATGATTGTGGTGCTGATGATTGATGATGTTTGATGATGTTTATGATGATGGTGATTGATGTTGTTATATGATGCTTATAATAACTTATGATCATGATATTTGATGATGAGTATGATGATGTATGATGATATTTGATGATGAGTATGACGATGTATAATGATGATATTTGATGATGATGTATGATGATAATTGATGATGAGTATGATGATGTAAAATGATGATGTTTGATGATGAGCATGATGATGCATGATGATGATGATAATGATGATGGTGTATATCACTTTATGATTGATGATGTTACCTAAGTTGTGCAGGCCCATTGAGGGGGTACAGTTCAAGAGGTGAACTGAGTTGTGCGGGCCCATAGAGGGGGTACAACTCATGGGACCATGATGGGGCGTTCGATGCACGTGCCCATTGAGGGGGTGCAACCTAGGGATGATTTGTACTGGCCCATAGAAGGGGTGCAACCTAGGGTCGAATGTCGTTGTGCGGGCCCATTTAGGGGGTACAACCTATCGGATTGTGTGTGGTAACACCGGTAGACTATCTTGGTACTAACTAGGGTGATTGACGAGGTGCGCCCATTGTGCGGAGTTCCAAGTCATGACCTTTGGGACGATGTTGATGAGTTTCGGTGCATATGATGATGGATATATATGTGTGTTATACTTGATGAAATTGAGTTATATAATGATGTTATGAGTATTAATCATGAATGAGTATTATGTGTGAGAATAGAGTATGTGATTTCTTGGGTAAATGATGGTATGAGACTTATATGATGATGCTGATGAATTGTTATACGATGATTTATAGATGATTATTATCTGATGAATTATTTGATGTTTGGGTATGTGGTGTGATTAATGATGATGTTGTTTATATGAGGGTGAGGATAGGGTAGCCTCCTATGTGTATGTATGAGTAGTATTCTTTTCCTCACCGTTACACTGTGGATATTTTACAGGTGATGATGATGACACTACTAGTGTCGAGTTTTGATTAAAGGGAGTGTTGCTCTGGTACATGTGACATCAGGGCATATGATTAGGGGTTCTTTTCTTTATGTTACTAGATAGGAAGAATTTTGTAAACTGTTTTGGATGCCTTACACGGCAAGTAGGATGTTTTGTTATTTCTATTTTGGAGATTCCAATGCTTGAGTATTTTGAATTCATTGGAGTTCTATTTTTATTTTAATTGAGTTGTTTTTGAGACAATAAGGTTTTTAAAGAAGAGTTATGTGAACCTTTTTACCCGTTGTGGGACGTTACCTTTTCTACACTTCAATTTATTAAACGTATAAGAGTTTGAGGTAGAAGGGTGTCACACTCGCTACCCTTCTTCAATTCAATCAAGATTCACCAAGATCAATACATTTAATCATCAAACGACAGATTTTCATCATACAATGCTCAATATATATACATCAATTTTGAATTTAAAGTCTTAGAGGGTCTTATGGTTGCCCTCGCTACCCAAGCACTCCCACATACACATACAAGCAGCACCCTTTCCCCCACCGTACCTTGAAGGTGAAGGTCGAACAGCAACGATTGGCTCTTTCTTGATGATCACTCTGCAGCAACCTCCTCTTGAGACGTCGTTTCTCCCCTCCTTAACGTTTCGCTCTCTGACGATTTGAAAAATAAGGATTAGGGTGAATTGGTAACCCCTCCTTACTTAAATGCCTAATTGGGTTGGGCCCACTCTCAACCCACTTATCCTCTTTTAAATTAGGAATAACATTATTAATAAAACTACTAATACTATTATTTATTTATTTCCCTAATTTTATTAATTTTATTTTAATTAATAAAATTTAGGATGTTACAAAATCATTGTCACCCCTATCTTCATTATTTACAATTATTTGATAACTACTAATTACTCCACAAATGCATAGAATAACTTACCAAACAATAGTTGATCGTAGTGGGAATGAATTGTTACCCAGACAACTTCTATCCGTAATGTCAAGGGTTCGAATCATGCCATCACTACCCTTCCCCAGTCAAAGACCTAAAAGAGTATATTAAATAACACATAATGAATTCTAATGCCACTATGTGTGTTTGTAGGTAGCATTTTCTCAATAAAAAAGTAACTTAGATATTTAATTATTTAAATCATTTAAAACATATTTCATTAATTGAGATTAATCTAATCTCGTGTGACGAAAAAAAAATATATCTTCAAATATGTTTATTGATTACAAATGTCAAAAAACTCCAAACAATACAATAAAACTACTCAAGCAAGCTCATGTCACATCCAACAAAGCCCATATATATAATAATTAAATAACATAGCCAAACTCATCAAATAAAATACCAACATAAAAAATAAAATGATAATATGTATATATATTACTATATATTATTACACCAATTTTAAATTTAAAAGTAAATATTCATTTCAATATATTGGAATGATAATTAGGGTTCATTGATGTTATGATAACGAAGTCAACCATTGAAGAAATCATTAGTATCAATCAATTCCCCCAGTAGAAGGAGGAAACCTTTGGAAGTAAGTTCCGTATATATACTCAAGTGAGGAGTCTTGTTCCCTGTCGTAAACCATGATATAGCTATGCCACTCCCACACCCGACACTCTTCATTCTCATCGTCTTCAAACTTGACACATACACTGTGATTGCAAACAGTGACAGCTTGGCCAGAATTCGGCTTGAGATCATCTTCATTTCCACTGACAATGATGTTGATGATCTCCCTTTCCAGCTTCGATTGTTCTCTAACAAGCTCTGCATTGCTTCCATATCTTTCCACATAGTAGTTATCATCCTCATCATCAGTGTCAGAGTCGAAGAGGAAGTCCTCGAACGTTTGGAATGGAACATTGTCCATATTGGAGTTGGAGTTGGAGTTGTGAGGAAATGTGCACATGGTGTTTGATGTGAGTTCTTAGTGGAATAATGAGAAATTAAAAATAGGATTTAGAAGATGGAAGCAAGCAATGGCTCCTATTTAAAGTATTTAAGGGGCTGTTCGGAGTGGTTGCAAGTTTTCAGTTTTTGGTTTTTAAAAATTTTAAATCAAGTTTTTACAACTCAAAACCAAAAACTGAAAACCACTTTTTGTGGTTTTCAAAATGTCTGTTTTGAAAACCACAAAAATAAGTTTTCAATTATTGGTTTTGAGTTGTAAAAATTTGATTTAAAATTTTTAAAAATAAAAAACGGAAAACTCGCAAGCACCCCAAACGACTCCTAAGTTTATGACCTTTACCATTATTTTATGCTCATACTCCATCGTCAAATATTTGTGTTACTATACCAATTAGTTTTAATTCAATTTCATTGATTTTAGGTTAGAAAATAAGACATAAAAGTTTTAGTGATTAAAATGATAATAGAATGTTGCATTGTAATGTTAAGTTATATATAAAAAATGATATATATATATATTAAATAACATAACAATTATATTACTAATATATTACCATATTTTTTCTTTTGGCCTTTGCTCTGTCTAGTATAAAAAATATTACCATGCATATATATACTGTATAAATTATCTATAAATTTTAAATTATTATAGTATTACTAGATAATTAATTTATTAATTACTTCAAAATTAGCAATATTATATAATTTTTATTACATTTAGCTAATAGGATTAATATATATATATATATATGAGGAGGGTTATAATTACACCGGTGTAAGTTACACCAAGTGTTACACCGCTAATAACTACAAATCGAATATGTTTTTTAATAATCCAACCGTTGAATTATGTTTGTTCTTCATCATGATTATATGTGCCAATTTTCGTAAAATTTTGACACTAATAACTTGATAATCAAATGGTTGGATTTTTCATATATTTCAAATGTATATATAACGTTAATCTTGAGACATCTCAATGACATATCAAATAATTTCGGATTAATGTAAAATTTTATATGTATGATCTATATGATAGTAACTTTCAATCCAACGGTGGACTATTTAATACAATGATCCGTTAAAAAATTATTCAGCGGTGTAACACTTGGTGTAACTTACACCGGTGTAATTATAACCCTCCTCTATATATATATAGATATATAGAGGAGGGTTATAATTACACCGGTGTAAGTTACACCAAATATTACACCGCTAATAACTACAAATCGAATATGTTTTTTAGTAATCCAACCGTTGAATTATGTTTGTTCATCATCTTTATTATATGTGCCAAATTTCGTAAAATTTTGACACTAATAACTTGATAATCAAATGGTTGGATTTTTCATATATTTCAAATGTATATATAACGTTAATCTTGAGACATCTCAATGACATATCAAATAATTTCGGATTAATGTAAAATTTCATATATATGATCTATATGATAGTAACTTTCAATCCAACGGTGGATTATTTAATACAATAATCCCTTAAAAAAATATTCAGCGATGTAACACTTAGTGTAACTTACACCGGTGTAATTATAACTCTCCTCATATATATATATATATATATATATATATATATATATGAGGAGGGTTATAATTACACCGGTGTAAGTTACACCAAGTATTACACCGCTAATAACTACAAATCGAATATGTTTTTTAGTAATCCAACCGTTGAATTATGTTTGTTCATCATCATGATTATATGTGCCAAATTTCGTAAAATTTTGACACTAATAACATGGTAATCAAATGGTTGGATTTTTCATATATTTCAAATGTATATATAACGTTAATCTTGAAACATCTCAATGACATATCAAATAATTTCGGATTAATGTAAAATTTTATATGTATGATCTATATGATAGTAACTTTCAATCCAACGGTGGATTATTTAATACAATGATCCGTTAAAAAATTATTCAGCGGTGTAACACTTGGTGTAGCTTACACTGGTGTAATTATAACCCTCCTCTATATATATATATATATATAGAGGAGGGTTATAATTACACCGGTGTAAGTTACACCAAATATTACACCGCTAATATCTATAAATCGAATATGTTTTTTAGTAATCCAACCGTTGAATTATGTTTGTTCATCATCATTATTATGTGTGCCAAATTTCGTAAAATTTTGACACTAATAACTTGATAATCAAATGGTTGGATTTTTCATATAATTTCAAATGTATATATAACGTTAATCTTGAGACATCCCAATGGCATATCAAATAATTTCAGATTAATGTAAAATTTTATATGTATGATCTATATGATAGTATCTTTCAATCCAACGGTAGATTATTTAATACAATGATCCGTTAAAAAAATATTCAACGGTGTAACACTTGGTGTAACTTACACCGGTGTAATTATAACCCTCCTCATATAGATATATATATATATATACACGCATATTATTATGAAGATGCATTTAATGAATTAATTTGCCAGAATCCAAAATCTTTAGTATAGTAATTTAATTAATTCACCTATATTTAATTAAAGACACATATTCTAAATAATATATCATCCAAAGTGTTACTTTTTATATAAAAATTATTGATCATATATGCAATAAAAGGAGGGTTCAAGTGTATAAATTACACTAAGTATTACATTATTGATGTTTTAAAAAAAGTATATATTACATTATGGATTATTTAAAATTTGTTTACAATAAAAAAACTACATAATTTAAAAACGTAGTCGACACGTTAGACGTGAGGAATTAGGATTCTGTTTTAAATTTTAAAATTGGGAGTTTTTTTAAATTTAGCAATAATTAATTGATTGAAACCAAAGAATAAATACATTTGATGAATTTATTGATTGAGGCGACGGAAAGAGCAAATGATGAATATATGATACTCAATAATGATAAAGGGGGTTAGGGGGAATGAATGGATGATATACAATAAGTTAAATATAGGATAATATACAATTATAAACAAAGAAATTTAGTATATTATTAAAGTACATTATCAAAAAATCATGTACACAACCAAATATATATTGTATTAATTATTAGTATATTATTATATATTATCCACATCCAATATACATTGTATGCAATATTAATCATATCTTTCTATATATATTTTTTCTTCCATTTAATGAATATATATATATATATTCAATATTATACTAAATTAGTATATTATTGTATGGATACCTATGGTTTATACTAAATTAGTATATTATTGTATATTATATTATCCACACCACCCATATATATATATATATTGTATGCAATATTAATATATAATATAAAATATAATAATATATTAATTATTGAAAAAAAAAAGATATTAAGAGTGTAGTTTTAGAACTGCGCTCTAAATTCCAAATGTCACTTGAAGTACATTTATCGAACCGCATTCCAAGTGTGCAGAACCGCACTCTAAAGTCTTTTTTATTGTAGTGGTTGTATTATTAATTTTGTGAATTAGACAATTGATTATTACATTATGTAAAGATGTTACTATAGACTATAGTATTAATATTGTTATGATCAATTGGGCAAATAGATACAAAGTATTTTCTTATCTTTCCATTTGTTTTGTAGCTTTTAAAACTCATCCTCCTAAAAATGTATGTTAGTGTATGTTTGGGGTAGCTTATTTTGGGCTTTACTTCTCCTTAAAAGCAAAAGCTATGCCAAACAAAATTTTTTAAAAGCTCTAAAAAATAAAAGGAACTTTTTTATATAAGAAAAAAAGGCTTTTTAAAAAGTTGGTTTTTATAGCTTATGCGGGGCTTATTTCAAAATTGACCGCCTTCGATTCTCGCTATTGATATAATTTAATCTTTATTTATTTCTTTTATCAAGTTTTAACCTTATCTGATCCTCCAATCTATAGAGAACACGCACATGGGATTAGGATAGCTGGTACCACCTTCAAACACTTGCATTCACCATTACCCAAAACACCTGCAATTTATATGCCCCCTTTTCGCTGTTTTTTTAACACTTGGAGAAAAAGAGAGAGGAAGCAAAATAGCATTAGCAGGAGGAGATTTCCAGATAAAGAGGGGGAGAAAACGTGGAACACTGGAACCCCTTCTCTATTTGCTTAACGTTAGTTTTTTTATGTTAATTGGTTGGTTAGTTTTGAATAATAAAATTTAGTTTCACATAGAATTGTGAATGAATTATCTTAATTAAAAAATTTATTTTTATAATAGTTATTTTAATTAATTTTATTTATTTGATATAATATAATCAATCTTCATATTTAAATATATATATTATTAATATAATTTATGATACTATTAAATTTTATTTAAAGAATTTATTATTTATTTTATAACAATTTCATTAGATACTAATATCCTAATTGCATACCATTTCACGAAAATCAAAGTCTTTTATAAATAATTTTCTGTCACTTTTATGATATGGTTATTTATGAATTATTATTTATACAATAAAAAATTATAAAATATATTTTCTTTTTAATTGACAGATTTTGTTTTTAAAAATTATTAATTATAAATATTTAGAATTTTGTAATTAGATATTTTTTATGTGAATTCTAAATAAAATAAAATATTTTTTAAAAAATATTTTTTTATAAAAGTATTTTATCAAACAATTTTTAATTTAAAATATTTTTTAAATTAAAAAATTAAAACAGTCAAACAGCTTTTACTTATTTTTTAAAGCTCTTATTTTTAACTTTAACTTTGAAGCAACTTATAAGTTAAAAATAAGTTAAGCCAAACGAAGCCTTAAATTATTAAAAAATAGTAAAAAAATAAGAAATCCATTGTAATAAATGTAATAAGAATTTACTAATATTGATTGTACCAATATTAATAAATTTGACCACTATGCTATACCGTATTAATAATCAATTGCACCAATATATATATATATAGAGTCAGGATCCGTTGACACCAGGTGTCAAACTTTATGAGTTACACTTCTTAATAACTTTTTGAAAAATGTGAATTTGATCAATCCAACCGTTGAATCACGTTATATTACCTTCATGATCATGTATATCAAATTTCAGATAATTTGGACATTCGTAGGTATGTTATATAATAGTATACTTTTACTTATATTTTAAAAACATATTATACGTTAAAATAAATTAGTTTGATGAAGTATCAATTAGTTTTCGATTTTATGAAATTTTATAGGTTTGATCTACCTTATAAGAACTTTCAATTCAACGGTTGGATTGGTCAAATTCACATTTTTCAAAAAGTTATTAAGAGGTGTAACTCATAAAGTTTGACACCTGGTGTCAACGGATCCTGACTCATATATATATATTATTGTCAGATTATTACAATACCACCCTTCAAGCCTTTTATTTTATTCAATTTAATTTGTTGTATTATTAATTTTGTAATTTAGACAATTGATTATTACACTGTTATTATCAATCGGGTAAATTGGTGTAATTGCTCATCTTTTCCATTGGTTCCATAGCTTTTGAAACTCCTATAAGAAATGTATGTCAAATCATTAAAAAATAGTAAAAAAATAAAAAATCAATTGTAATAAATGTAATAATAATTAATTTACTAATATTGATTATACCAATTTCATGAAAATACATTAATAAATTTGACCACTATTGAAGATGTACTAATTAATAATCAATTGTACCAATATATTATTGTCAAATTATTACAATGTCACCCTTCAAACCTATTTATTTTCTTTCCACATCAATATTTCCCCGTATTAATCATTAGTACAATATAATGGATACAATTTAATATTATATGTATTAAATGTATATGCAGTGAATGTCCTATTAAATGTAATTTAAATATGATATTAAATTGATTTAATATATAGTATTATATTATATATATTAAATATAATGTAGACGTATTAGTTGAGTTTAATTACTAATATTGATTATATATACGAATATCATATAAATTAATACATTAGTAAATTTGACCATATACCATTATTTATTGACAATGTACTGATTAATAATCAATTGTAGTAATATATTATGAGGAGCGCTAGTAATACACTCTTTTGAACACTCTCTCAAACACACTCCATGTGATTGGTTAAAATTCACATGGGTCCCACCAAATTCGTGGGTCCTACTCCCAAGTGGTGGGACCCATGTGGATTTTAACCAATCACATGGAGTATGTTAAAGAGAGTGTTCAAAAGAGTGTGTTCCTAGCATTTCTCATGTATTATTGTCAAATTATTACAATACCATCCTTCAAACGTATTCATTTTCTTTCCACATCAATATTTCCCTATATTAATTAATCATTAGTACAATACAATGGATACAATTTAATATTATATGTATTAAATGTATATGCAGTGAATTTGATATTAAATTTGATTTATTATTACATTTAGGGTCCGTTTGGTGTACAAGATAAGAGACATGATATGATAACTTTATCCTATCCTGTCACTTATCATGTGTTTGTTGCACCAATATGATATGATAACTTTATCCTGTTGCTTATCCTATCATTTCCTTCTAGTGTAATTCTTATCCCGAGGGGGAGCTGGGTTAGGGAGTGACATGATAGGATAAGATAAGATAAAAAAATTTCTTCCTCATTTATCCTCTCTTTCTCTCTCCACTCTCCCTCTCTTTCTCTCTCCTCTCTCTCTCTCCCTATCTCTTCCCTCTCTCATCTCTCTCCCCCTCTTTCTCTCTCCTCTCTTTCCTCTCTCCTCCCCCCTCTCTCCTATCTTTTCTCTCTACTCTCTCCTCTCTCTCTTCCTCTTTCTTCTCCTCTATCCCCCCCTCTTTCTCTCTCCTCCTCTCTCTCTTGCTCCCCTTTGTCTCCTCTCTTTCCTCTCTCCCCCTCTTTTTCTCTCCTCCCTCTCTCTCTCTTTCCCCTCTCTCTCTTTCCCCTCTCTCTCCTCTCTCTCCTCCTCTCTCTCTATAATAATGATTTTTTGGTAATTTTGATATTAATTTTAATATTTTTAACAATTTTATTTTTTATAAAATAAATTTAAATATTTTTTAATAAAATTTTTTTATTTATGTGTGCTTGCTGAAAAGCAAAAAAATAATTTAAATTTGTAATAAAGGTAATTTTGTCATTTTAATATTTTTTATATCCTATCTTACCATAATCTGTCCATGTCAAACGTAGGATAGGATAAAATAATCATATCTGTCTTCTTATCCTGGTGTACATCAAACATAGGATAAGATAAGAGTTTATCCTGCTCTTATCCTATCATATCATATCATGTGCACCAAACGGGCCCTTAATATATAATATTATATCATATATAATATATAATAAATATAATGTAGACCTATTAATTGAATTTACTAATATTGATTATATCAATATCATATAAATACATTAATAAATTTGACCACTATATATTATACCATTATTTATTGACAATGTACTAATTAATAATCAATTAGCAATATATTATTGTCAAATTATTACAATACCATGTTTCAAACGTTTTCATTTTCTTCTCACATCAATATTTCCCTGTATTAATCATTAGTACAATATAATGGATACAATATAATAGTATATGTATTAAATGTATATATATGCAGTGAATTATATATTAAATCTAATTTAAATATGATAATATATTATATATAATGTAGACGTATTAATTGAATGTATATAATTTATGTAACATTCTAATTTCTTAATTCAAGAATAATGTCCGTTGGAAAATACTATTCCGAATTTCTGAAATTATTCGCGCCATTTTCGATATCGGCATACACGTAACACAATTGCCTAAGCAATCCAACGTTTACTTAGACTTCCACGACATCCAAACAGGATGATATCAATTCAATCCTTAATGAACTAGGGAATAACCTTCACTTTGACGTGATACGGTCCATGAAACTCCTACCGAAAATTCGGCAGAGTTTCCCTTAAAAACTGGACATTTTCCAATTTTCAGCTTCACCTGAAAACCAGCAAAACCACCAGTACAGTTCATAATAACAAAATTACTAATCTATCTCAATAGCAAATAGGCCTCCATGGCCAAACTAAGGACTTCTACGTCATACAACATTTAAATAGTCACTACCAGTAATTCTCCAATAACATCTCTCTATAATTACAATCATAAAACTATCAGTACACCAATAAACTACTAAACTCTTCTTGACCACTGGGAGTAGGTGAGTCCACTCCAACAGCTCCATCTTTCTCTGAACATGATCTGGAATAACCTGCATAACTAAAATATATCCCCGAAACGTGGGGTGAGACTACGGTCTCAACGAGCAAAGCATGCAACAAGTAGTGTAGGGAGGCAGACATATGACATGCAACATATCTTTCAACATGTCATGCATAACTATTTCAATTACCACATTACAATTTCACTCAACTATACAAGATGTTTAATGCAAATATGGAAAATAGATATGTTATGCATGACCTGCATTACCCGGCAGACGGGGTCTTTTCACTATCTGGGGCTAGACCTGAGCTCAGACTACAAAGAACATCTTCCTTGGGCATAACACCGCCAATTAACTGGGGGCCGGAACCCGTGTTTTAACTGGGGAGCGAAGTCCAATTAGCTGGGGACCGAAGTCCAATCTTGATTAATTAAGGTGAACTGGGGCCGAAGCCAAAACTGGGGCCGAAGCCGTAACTGGGGCCGAAGCCAAAACTCATTCTCTCTAGGAGCCAAGGCTCAAAAATCATTTTCCGGTTAATTGGCCAAAGGCCTGGATGCAATGCACACACAATACATAGTTCATGAATTTTTTTATATCTAAACACGTTCTCCTTTACAAATCTTAGCATGTGCAATAACATCTATCTATAACAAAACCATCATAAAACATCAAGAATCATCTATAATAATCACCCACAAAATCCCAAAATCCCCAATTTCCCCTGACCTAGGGTTTTCACTTATAAGTTCATAAGCAATTCAAAACATGAATATTCTCTAATCCAACCATAATACAACATCCATAAGCTAAAAGGAAGGGGAATAGAAGAATAGGGATCATAATGGAAGTACCCACATGAAGAGGTGAAAGTGTGTGAGCTCTACTCACCTTAAATGGAGCTCTAATGGAGGAGAAGGAGGAAGAAGGTGATGGAGGAATGATGGAATCCAAGCCTTGAGAATGGTGGAGCACCTTCAATCAAGCCCTTCTCCATCTCCAAGCCCCCTCTCTCTCTAAAATCCTCTCACTCTCACTCTAAAAACTCAAGGAACGGAGAAAAAATGAGAAGAGAAAGTGGAAAAACGTATTTTAAAACGTTTCTGTCGCGCGCGCGTTTAAACGCTTTCCAGGCGCGTTTAAACGCCCAAATATCCTTCCAGACGCGCGTTTGAGCGTTTAACTCGTTGTTTGGGGGTGCAAATGAACTCGAAATACTATCATATAATATAACAAATTGAAGCCCCGGAAATAAGCTTTCTAATGAAAGTGGAATCACCTTAATTGGACACCCATAGCTCTAGATATTTTCGAATTAGTGCACCAAGGTCATTAGGCCTAACTCCCAAAATTAAGCAATAACCTCGGTTTGTGTCCCTCTTGGTTCCAATTCATTTTTCTCCTCCTCAAACCTAATTCCTCTCTACGAAAACCTTATTCTAACTTAGTTCTTCTCATCCAAACCCTTCCCCACTCTAATTCTTGATAAATCAATTCCCTAATTTCTTGGCTACTATTATACCTTTCCAAATTAGTTCTTCTTCCTCTAATATCCTTTCCTCATTCTTAAATAGTTGTAATCTTCTTATATCATTTACCTAATTCCCATTCAAATCTTCAACATCTCAAACCCCTTCCCACTCTCTGTTACTTGGTCGGAACCACAACCTAAAGGTCTCACTATAGTTTCTAGGCCCTAATTTTTGGGACGTTACAATTCTACCCCCCTTAAATAAATTTTGTCCTCAAAATTTGCTCTGGTTACCACCCCCAACATCCGATCCCAAACATACCTCTAACTACGTCCATGAACTATGAACTCTAAAGAATTACCTTCTGATACAAATACCTTCATTACTCCAGGTGGTTGAAGGAAAACTAGGGTTCGTCTGCATTCTTGGACTCGTTTTCAAAATGCTACCCTTATAGGCTACCTCCCAAACGTCATTATCCTTTAAGTGTTCCATGCCTAACTCACATTAACTCTAAGTAATCCTCTCATCCTTCCTCGGAAAACATGCCCCAACATCTACCCTTCCTTTGCCACAATCCTGACATGGGTTCCTAAGAAGCCTCTCCTTGGTTTTCCTCACCCTCGAGTAACTTACAACTTGATTCAAACTATCTATATAACGAGGTTAAGACGAAAAAGGTGGTCTTCCAAGCTCCTAATTATGATTTCTAACTCAATGCCTAAACCATGCACAAAACCTTGGAGGGTACCTACAAGTTGTCCCAGTTATTAGGGATCCTGATTTCCAACATCTACTGATTGATTTCAACTCCGGGTTGCTAAATACCTAAATGTGCTCTGAGTGTTTCTAGTGAGCATTCTAAGTTATACGATGGGTTCTCATTTCCTCCCCTACAAGGCTACCCCCCTTGAGGGCTCGTCCCTCTCTAACAACTTCAAGGTTTAAGTCTACTCCACAAAACTACAATGTGACCTCTAACAGCTAGCTGGTCTGAAACCTCATCTTATAAACAACACCCTCTCATCACTAGTTTCTGGAACAACAACACACAGGGCTCAATTAAAAGAATATAAAGTTTCATCCAAGTGGCGCTCCTCTGATACACATATGATAGAGAATGGGCAAACTCTTGTAGTTCATCCGGGGAAAACCAACCTCAATAGACAGAACATGATAGTGTGCAGGTCTGCTTGTACCTATCACTCCATCATGTGCACAAGTGTAGAAAACACAATTGTCTAACAGAGACGTGCTCTATACTATGATATCAACAGCTACTGTCTAAAGCTAACAACCGTAGCAATTGAAGGGACATCCAATTGCCTTGGTGGCCAGAGGACACACCCAACCTAGGTGGATAACGGGAGCTCTAGAAACAAGGGTAAATGGAAAGAGAACGTTCAACACTTAGCGATGGATTCAGTACACTAAGCTTAACACTACTCCTTAGCAAAACATTAACTAAATACTGACCATTGACCCTCGTAGGAGTCATGCACTAAGTAACCATTCTTCCTCCATGGATTATAAAGATCAGAGTTCTTACCACTAGGGAAACAACATCGAAACAACTGAGGAGGCTAACCTATAGAATTAGCTTTACCACCAATAACTTAGAAAATAGATCACTACCCGTGCACTAACAACATAACTGATAAGTGAAAAATAGTTGATAAATTAGTATACATTTTATCTCACTTATCAATGACAAAATGATAATTTTACCCCATTTTTATCCCTTTTTATTTAATATTTAATAATTTGTATTTATTAATCCTAGTTTTGAATTTGATGCTATTTTAATAGATTTATTGCTGATTTTTGCAGGATTCTTGCAAAGATGTAATTCAGATATTAAATGGCATTAAATGGGGAGGATTTATGCAAGATTGTAGATTGATTGAAGATAATTAATTAAAGATTTGAAGCAGATTTGAATCATTAATGAGGAGATCAGAGCCAATCAATCAAAGATATTGCAGACAAGCTTCCCAAATAAACAAGGATTGCACAATAAATACAAATATATCAGAAAATAAAGGGAAACAAGGAAGGACAAACGCGCGAAAACCAGTCTCGGGGAGAGATCAAGAAATAAAAGAGGAAAGTTGAAGCTGCAGGATGATAGCTGCGCTTCACCCCGCGCTATAGCGCAGGTGAAGCGCAACTCTCTGGAACCTGCGCTACAGCCTGCGCTGTAGCGCAGCTTGAAGCGCAGAACACACAGATTGCTTCCCAGTTGCCGTTTTTAAGAGGTTCTCTTCCCAAATTTGCTTTGTCTTTCCTAATCTTTAAATAGGAACCTCTTGCGTCAGTCCAAGAGGAGAGCGAGTTAGACAGTGTGGAATAGTATTGTAATCTCATCTATTGATTATGTATTGTAACTAAATTTAGAGTAGGAGAGGAGGAGCGCTTCATGAGGATTGAAGATGGTGGCAGCATCTTCGGTGGTTTGTATGGCTACCTCGCGTAGTTAACTCTCCAGTAGGATTAAATGTAATCGATTCCATTCCCAAGTGTATGTAGAACTCTATCTATTTTATTTATGCAGTTCCCTAATTATAATTCTGGTAATCTCGTTCTGTGCGTATTCCTAACTTCCGCGCTTGCACCGGAGTTATAGGCTAGTTAGTAATTAACGTTACGACTAGGATTGAGTTTGGGGGAGCCTAGACATAGGAAACTCAACCTCTGATTGAATGAGAATACTCGGTTAACCACTGTTCCGAAAAGGGGTGTTTACTAATGATTGATGGGTAGTGTGAGTACTCTAATGAAGGGGCATCCGACCATTAGGCTTGTTATTGATAAACCGATAGCAAATGGTTAATTGAATGTCAATCCCGGAAGCGATAACGTAAATGTATTCTAATGAGTGAGGGTAGTGACAGTACTTGAGCGAAGGTGCATCTAGAGGAGTAGGCCGCGTATTTCAATTAGTTCTTTACAAATGGAATAGAAGAGAGTAAAATGAGCCGAGGGTAAGCCTGTTGCCTAGGAGAGCCCGCATAGATTACCTTTGAGTGTGAGTGGCGCCTGGTAACTCGGGGTCATAAGCTATATAGTTTGTCTACAGCGTTATAATTCAAAGCCTATAAATAGTAGGTAGTCTCGACATACATGAGGGGTGCGATGAGATGAAGTTCAATCCTAATCCAAGTAAAGTGTCTCTAACTCTACCTTTCTAATTCCCACTGAATACTATATTCGTTATTCTGCAATTATACACTCTCTAAACAGTGTTTCCTCTTGATAAATACGATTTAGGTTTACATAAATTGTCATTCCCTGTGGAGACGATATCTTACTTACTATTATACTGCTGGATTTGTGGTTCGCTTGCCAGAAACCCATCAAGTACTTTTGGCGCCGTTGCCGGGGAACGGTTCTAATTTGTGTAGATCCCTGAGGTCTATTTATCAAGAATTATTTATCTTATTTAGTTATTTTTCTTTTTTTAGGATTTCTATTTTTAGTACTATATTAGGAATATCATTGTTTTATTTTATAAAAATAAAAATATCTTCAACACTTACCCTTTTTCAAGTTTCGTGTTTATGCTTTTGAGAGGTCAGGCGACTCCTAATCAACTGCTATTCGACCCGGAAATCGAAAGGACGTCTCGACGGAATAGAGGTAGAAACTCAAGAAGGAGAAGAAGGAGGTTATTTGTTGAGGAACCCAAAAATATGGCTGAAGAAGGAACTCCAGTAAGGAGAACCTTAGGAGATTACATCTCCCATCAAGGACGACGTCACTACTCCAGCATTGTATTGCCACCCAACGCAAGAACCTTGGAGTTGAAGACTGCACATCTAAATCTGATTAGCGCACATCAATTCGCTGGATTGGACCATGAAAATCCAAACTATCATCTTTCTAATTTCTATGAATTGATTGGCACTATGGGTTTTGATGAGGGAAGTTTGGAATCTGTTTACTTACGCTTATTTCCTTTCTCTTTGATAGGTAAAGCTAAGGAATGGCTACAATCACACCCAAACCGAAGTCTGACCAATTGGGGTGTGGTTGAGGAGAAATTCTTGACTAGATTCTTCCCACCAGGGAAGCAAATAGAAGCCAAAGCAGAGATCTCAACCTTCAGACAAAGGGATGATGAGCCACTATATGAAGCTTGGGAAAGATTCAAGTCCTTGTTGCGCAAATGCCCTAACCATGGTTTCGAAGACATAGCTCAACTTAACATGTTCTGTAAGGGGCTACGTTCAGACTCCAAATCTTTTATAGATGTTGCAGCAGGAGGAACAATCTTATCCGCAGAGGTTGATCAAGCTCTAGAGATTATCAACAACTTGGCCCAGAATGACCAGCAAACTCAAAGTGGAAGACAACCTGCACAATTGAAAAATGGAATGCTAGAATTGAATCAAAGTGATTCTCTATTAGCAGAGAATAAGCTCATCAATCGTCAAATAGAAGCACTCACTGATACTTTGAAGGCACTACCCCCAACAACTTAAAGCTGTCTACTCACCACCCGTTCCTACCCAACCATTGATTTGTGACTTTTGTGGAGGAGACCATCCAAATGGTCAATGCACTATCCAAGAGACACAACCTGAGCAAGTCAATTACATGGGAAATCAGGGAAGGCAAGGAAATTTCTCCAATAATAATAACCAGTACTCTCAAGGATGGAGAAATAACCAAACCAACTTTGGTTGGAATCAGAATGGAGGTCGACAACCACCCTATCAGCAGCAACCTTCAACTTATGATAAACTGAATTCTTTGGAGGGGAAGATTGATGCATTAGTACAAGGATTTACCGGATTCAAGACAACAACTGAGGCAACAATCAAGACTCTAGAGAATCAAGTGGGTCAGTTAGCAAACAAGATGGAAGAACATAGACAGCAATATTTCTCCGCTGTGACCCAAACAAATCCCAAGGCACAATGCAGCTTGATTGCTACTGATGGCAAAAAGTCAGAGGAGGAGGACCTTGATGAGGAAGTTGAACTCGTCTTTGAAGAACAAGCACCTAAAGAGGAAGCAGTTCATCAAGATGAGGACAAAGCAGCCCAACAAAAAAAAGAACCCCATGAAGAGAAGGTCTTAGTCACAAGTAAGTCACTTGACCTAGGTAGGTTCACTATATCCATATCTCTTGGTAATCTACCCTCAACTTCTGCTTTATTAGATCTTGGAGCGAGCATCAATTTGATGTCGCCATTGTATTTTAATAAGTTGAGTGATGTGAAGGTCAAGCCTGCTAAGGTGAAACTACTTCTTGCAAATCAATCTGCTCAAAGCTTGCATGGAATACTTGAGGATATTGAAATAAGAGTAGATAAGTTTGCATATATGGTAGATTTTTACGTTGCAGAGACAGCAGAGGAGGATATTGATGTCCCCCTTATCTTGGGAAGACCATTCATGAAGGCTGCTCGAATGATTATCGATGTTGATCAAGGGAAGTATGCAATGGGTACAAAGGATGAAACCATTGTGTTTCATATTGATAGGGGAATACCCCTGTTACAACAAAACAATCCCACTTCCCAAAACTCTGCACAATTGCAAGGCTCCGGATTTCTGAGGAAGCCTAGAATGAGAGTAAAAGATCCAGAATCCATCTGGGAATTCAAGTTCAAAAGGAAGAAGCGATCAACATCAGATACAGCGGAAGATAATGACCATGAAGGAAGAGTCACTGATTGGCATGGAGGATGGGAGCTCAAAGGGAGAACTGACATGGAGACCAACATCATCCTCCACTTGAGGCCACCATAAAGAGGTTACATAACCAGGCGTCGAGCTAGAAGACGTTAAACAAGCGCTTCCTGGGAGGCAACCCAGTGTTTGTAAGTTTTTATTTTTTATTCTTCAGTAATTTTGAGTCTTAGGAATTGCCTGTGAGAATAAGAAACTGTAAATTTGGGGATATACATTAAAGAATGCATGAAATTAGGTAGGGGTAACAGAAGAAGAGAGTTACTGATATCTGCGCTACAGCCTGCGCTAAAGCGCAGGATGAAGCGCAGAAGCTACTGGAACTAATTGACTCTCTGGATTCTGCGCTCCACCCTGCGTTATAGCGCAGTGGTGAAGCGCAGCGGCACGCTTCACCTTCTGAAGTGATGCGCGCTACACCCTGCGCTATAGCGCAGTGGTGAAGCGCAGGGCAACGTCTTTAAAAGTTCAAACGTGAACGAGAGAAGTTCATTCGAACTTCCCTCCGCTTCTTTGCCCTCGTTTTCTCTGAGATCCCTATATCTTTTCTTGCCTGTTTCTCACTCATATTACATCCTTTTCAGTTTCTGACTTCACACCAGGTATGTCTTTATAGTTTGCTTCCTTTCTAACCGATTGGAATTTTTATTTTTCGCTTTATTTGAGCATAGCTTTAGGGTAGGAAGTTTAGAAGTTTAGAACCTTTTAGGAAGAAAATGTTTGATTATAAATGCTTAAAAAAAATAGTTTGCATGTGGTTAGGATCCTTGTGGAACATTCTGTTTGCTTTGGTGGAAGTTTTAAAAAGTGCTTAATAATTTCTGCAAATTAATTTTGTTGATGCATGTATGTTTATAATGTCCTGATAATTTTTGCATGCTTTAATAAAAATTAATTATGCCTTATTGCATGTTACTGATGACATGATTTTTTAGCCTAAGTTTAATTCTCACTTTTGCCTGATTAGGATTATTTAGGACTGCTTTAATTGATCACTTTAGCATGTCTTAATTAATTAATTGACATTAATTGGGTAATTAATAAAATCAAATTTTTTATGCACAATTGCTTGGTTATTGATTCTAATTTTTGAAATTAAATTGGCCATTTAATTTCTTAATTTTGAATAATTAAATATTATGATGCATAAATTAATAATCTTGATTTATCTCTCTTTTGCAAATGCCTCGCACAAAGAACGTAAGTGCTCCTAGTTCCTCTCGACAGGGCACATGGGGTGCCAAGGGGAAGGCCCCCCAGCGGGAACTTGCTTTTGATCCCTTCCGCTTCAAGGACCCCAAGACCTTTGAAGCATACACTGACATTTCATATTGCAGGTTCATCAAGGAGAGACCAGTGATCCTTGAAGAGGGTGAATACGAGGAGTTCACTGCTGAGATTCATAGGAGGCGTTGGACCCACCTTAGCAGGCCGGACGATTACTTCGACCCAGACATTGTTAGGGAGTTTTATGCCAACGCCATTGGAAACCAGGGCGTTAACATCAGACAGGAGTCCTATGTGAGAGGACAGATGATCCGTTTTGATTGCGATGCAATTAATGCACTGCTTGGACACCCAATTGAGGAGCATAGAGACCTGGTTGATTGTCAGTACCAGGATAGGATGGAGGCCGTTGGTGTCAACGACAATGAGCCATTAGATATGGAGACTGCTCAACTCCTCTGCCTTCCAGGACGTTCCTTTGAGAGGAACAGATACAGACATGCTGCTTGGATTCACAGGAGGGATATGAGGAGCATCACACAGATGTGTACAGTGTTGGTACTAGCCAATATCCACCCCACAGGGCATGTTTCTGATGCTATTATGCCCATAGCCCACCTCATATATACTATCCTTTCCAGAGGAGTGATTGACGTCTCTCGGATCATCACGAAGAAGATAGGGGAGTATGTCACTGCAATATATTGTCGGACGCCCAACTCCAGGATCCGACTTGGCTACCCATCTCTAATCACCGCACTCTACAGGTCTAGGGGGTTGGGGTGAACCCTACGGTTCGCATCTTACCTCCCATGGACAGAGCCTACATTGAAGACAACTGTATTGCAGCTGCAGAGTTGGGGGTTAAGAATGAGCAGCAGCAGCCATACCCAATACAACAGTCACCACCACCAGCAGATAGAGATGCTTCAGCATGGGCCCAGCGGTTGGAGACCCAACATGCTCACATGATGGCACAGATGTCCACTCTCCACCGAGCCGCTTTGCACTTTCATAGTAGTCATCATCAAACTGGAGTGGACCCCATTCTTCCCTCATTCTTCCAGGATTATTTGCAGTGGCCTGGGGACAGGCCTATTTCTCCAGGGGGGGATGGTGCAGCCGGAGCTGAGGATGCAGACCACATGGATCAGGACCACGAGGACTGATCATTTTCTTTCTTATTTGGTGCTTTTCTTTCTTTTTCCTTTTCTTTTTCTTTTATTTTCTTATTTTATTTTCTCTTTGATTCGTACTGTATCCAACCTACCATATATATATATATATATCATGCAGTACTTATCCAGTTATTTTTTTGAGTAATTTTTAAAATTTTTAGGATTTTAGGAGCTTAGGAATCAAGGTAATTTACTCTAATTCTCTGTAAATAAGTAGTTTAACTAACCAATCTAGGAAAGATGATAGGGTCTTGTGATTAAACCCATAATCAGTTAGGAGTAGGGTACTTCTCAAGAGAACCTATCATGGTAGTTAATTAAATCCATTAAGTTCTTTAGCAAGGAAATTTTAGCCCAACCGGTGAGCTGAGAGCCCTAAACACTTAAACACTTATATTGAGAGCTTTTCACCGCTGCTTGTCAACTGTTATTGCTTGAGTTTCTGAAACTTGTCTTAGAAGGTATGGAAGTGACAAAGGCACAATTTTGGGATTCTAATATTCTACTTAGTGCCAAATTAGTATATATTTTATCTCACTTATCAAGGACAAAATGATAATTTTACCCCATTTTATCCCTTTTATTTAATATTTAATAATTTGTATTTATTAGTCCTAGTTTTGAATTTGATGCTATTTTAATAGATTTATTGCTGATTTTTGCAGGATTCTTGCAAAGATTTAATTCAGAGATTAAATGGCATTAAATGAGGAGGATTTATGCAAGATTGTAGATTGATTGAAGATAATTAATTAAAGATTTGAAGCAGATTTGAATCATTAATGAGGAGATCAGAGTCAATCAATCAAAGATATTGCAGACAAGCTTCCCAAATAAACAAGGATTACACAATAAATACAAATATATCAGAAAATAAAGGGAAACAAGGAAGGACAAACGCGCGAAAACCAGTCTCGGGGAGAGATCAAGAAATAAAAGAGGAAAGTTGAAGCTGCAGGACGATAGTTGCGCTTCACCCCGCGCTATAGTGCAGGTGAAGCGCAACTCTCTGGAACCTGCACTACAGCCTGCGCTGTAGCGCAGCTTGAAGCGCAGAACACGCAAATTGCTTCCCAGTTGCTGTTTTTAAGAGGATCTCTTCCCAAATTTGCTTTGTCTTTCCTAATCTATAAATAGGAACCTCTTGCGTCAGTCCAAGAGGAGAGCGAGTTAGACAGTGTGGAATAGTATTGTAATCTCACCTATTGATTATGTACTGTAACTAAATTTAAAGTAGGAGAGGAGGAGCGCTTTATGAGGATTGAAGATGGTGACAACATCTTCGGTGGTTTGTATGGCTACCTCGCGTAGTTAACTCTCCAGTAGGATTGAATGTAATCGATTTCATTCCCAAGTGTATGTAGAACTCTATCTACTTTATTTATGCAGTTCCCTAATTATAATGCTGGTAATCTCTTTCTGTGCGTATTCCTAACTTTCGCGCTTGCGCCGGAGTTATAGGCTAGTTAGTAATTAACGTTACGACTAGGATTGAGTTTGGGGGAGCCTAAACATAGGAAACTCAACCTCTGATTGAATGAGAATACTCGGTTAACCACTGTTCCGAAAATGGGTGTGATGGGTAGTGTGAGTACTCTAATGAAGGGGCATCCGACCATTAGGCTTGGTATTGATAAACCGATAGCAAATGGTTAATTGAATGTCAATCCCGGAAGCGATAATGTAGATGTATTCTAATGAGTGAGGGTAGTGACAGTACTTGAGCGAAGGTGCATCTAGAGGAGTAGGCCGCGTATTTCAATTAGTTCTTTACAAACGGAATAGAAGAGAGTAAAAAAAGCCGAGGGTAAGTCTGTCGCCTGGGAAAGCCCGCATAGATTACCTTTGAGTGTGAGTGGCGCCTGGTAACTCGGGGTCATAAGCTATATAGTTTGTCTATAGCGTTATAATTCAAAGTCTATAAATAGTAGGTAGTCTCGACATACATGAGGGGTGCGATGAGATGAAGTTCAATCCTAATCCAAGTAAAGTGTCTCTAACTAAACCTTTCTAATTCCCACTGAATACTATATTCGTTATTCTGCAATTATACACTCTCTAAACAGTGTTTCCTCTTGATAAATACGATTTCGGTTTACATAAATTGTCGTTCCCTGTGGAGACGATATCTTACTTACTATTATACTGCTGGATTTGTGGTTCGCTTGCCAGAAACCCATCAATAACCCTAGAATACTTTGGCTAAAGCCAAAAGAACCTGATTCCTTAGATATCCACAACCAACTAGGCCTAAGCTAAAAGGAACCGACCATGATTAATTCCTACAAGGTATCCTCAAACATCCAAGTCTCCACAGCCACTCACTCCCCTTAACTCTGGTGTCTATCCTCTAGCTCAACCGAAACTGACCAAGGGGTTCTAACCAGGTGATAGTGCCTAACCAGAACTCAAACATGAACCACATGGTGGTAGTCACAGAAGAGCTAAAAGACCATAAAGCTCTAAAGTGGAACAAGGTGGAAATGGAGGCCTAGATTGACAGGGTATAACAAATCCCAACTTGATTCCTAATTTCAGAAATCCTCCGACAATTCATATATCGCAATACACTAATTAGCTAGATGTTTGATCGTACACCTATGAGGACCGAAGTCACCGCTAACCATTCATTAGGGATTCTAAGAGTCTTCGTCTAGTAACTTAGGGGGCAAGGATTGGGCTTACCACTTGCATACTAAAGATAAATCATAGGACATGAGGGCTCACACAATCTCACCACCATCATAACAAAATCATTAACACTAAATGAGAAAATTTAATCGGGTTACAATAATGACTTAGGAAACTACTAAGGAGGATAGGTTGAAGGAACATCAACCATCAACATAAGCATGCGCTAGAAAGGGTCTAAAGAAAGGAAAACAAGTATGTGGGTCTAGAGGCCTTAATTCCATTCCTCAATTCGCCTTTAAGATCACACCTACCCAAAGGGGTAACTTACCCAAAAGCTAGGATTAAACCATCCCTCACTAAAGGCATTAAGTTCCTATACCTCCCATGAGTCCCACACTTCCATCCTGACCTCTACCTGCCATATCCCTACTCCACTAAGCATGAAATCCGAAGTTCACAAAATCCCCACTCTAAAGTCATTCAGCCCTGCTTCTATAAGATCACCATTTACCTCCCACTTACATGTCCCTCTAAACCTTGGAACCTAACATGCAAGTCATGCAACATCATGGTAATACATTCATCAAACCGCCACCAAACACACAAGGCACACATTCATTCATGAAACACATACAACAAACATTCAAGCAACCATTCAAACAGAAATAAGAATTATCATTGTTCAAACACATTACATCGCCAAGGTTCACTTACAAGCAACCAACACCCTGCTAGCCTACTGGGGAGCTCATTCATCATTCCCTCTAACCTTTCCTTTTATTTCTACCTTCCAAAACCAACTACACACTCTTTCTCATAACCTCTTCCTGGTCTTCCCTTCTAAGGGTACCCTAATTCCTCTAGGAACTAAAATGACATCTCACAAGGCTCCTGAGGAGGAGATCCTACTCTTGGAAATAGACCTATGTCACTATCCCTCTAACTATCATGTAGGTGGCTCTAACCTTGTTAGAGAAGTGTCCCAATTCCCTCAACAAGGCACCCTATTTACGTTACTAACCATAATTCCGTGTACAACGCACCCAGTAGAGGGGTGATCAGTCCCTAAACTGAGCATGATGCACGGTGGAATTATAGTAAGTTACGAGCAACTAACCTAACCACAGTCCAATTGGATTGAACTGCTCTGATACCAAAATGTAACGTCCTAATTTCTTAATTCAAGAATAATGTCTGTTGGAAAACACTATTCCGAATTTCTGAAATTATTCGCGCCATTTTCGATATCGGCATACACGTAACACAATTGCCTAAGCAATCCGACGTTTGCTTAGACTTCCACGACATCCAAACAGGATGATATCAATTCAATCCTTAATGAACTAGAGAATAACCTTCACTTTGACGTGATACGGTCCATGAAACTCCTACCGAAAATCCGGCAGAGTTTCCCCTAAAAACTGGACATTTTCCAATTTTCAGCTTCACCTGAAAACCAGCAAAACCACCAGTACAGTTCATAATAACAAAATTACTAATCTATCTCAATAGCAAATAGGCCTCCATGGCCAAACTAAGGACTTCTACGTCATACAACATTTAAATAGTCACTACCAGTAATTCTCCAAGAATATCTCTCTATAATTACAATCATAAAACTATCAGTACACCAATAAACTACTAAACTCTTCTTGACCATTGGGAGTAGGTGAGTCCACTCCAACAGCTCCATCTTTCTCTGAACATGATCTGGAATAACCTGCATAACTAAAATATATCCCCGAAACGTGGGGTGAGACTACGGTCTCAGCGAGCAAAGCATGCAGCAAGTAGTGTAGGGAGGCAGACATATGACATGCAACATATCTTTCAACATGTCATGCATAACTATTTCAATTACCACATTACAATTTCACTCAACTATACAAGATGTTTAATGCAAATATGGAAAATAGATATGCTATGCATGACCTGCATTACCCGGCAGACGGGGTCTTTTCACTATCTGGGGCTAGACCTGAGCTCAGACTACAAGGAATGTCTTCCTTGGGCATAACACCGCCAATTAACTGGGGGCCGAAACCCGTATTTTAACTGGGGACCGAAGTCCAATTAGCTGGGGACCGAAGTCCGATCTTGATTAATTAAGGTGAACTGGGGCCGAAGCCAAAACTGGGGCCGAAGCCGTAACTGGGGCCGAAGCCAAAACTGGGGCCGAAGCCGTAACTGGGGCCGAAGCCAAAACCTGGGGCCGAAGCCATTTTTACTGGGGCCGAAGCCAAAACTCATTCTCTCTAGGAGCCAAGGCTCAAAAATCATTTTCCGGTTAATTGGCCAAATGCCTGGATGCAATGCACACACAATACATAGTTCACGAATTTTTTTTATATCTAAACACGTTCTCCTTTACAAATCTTAGCATGTGCAATAACATCTATCTATAACAAAACCATCATAAAACATCAAGAATCATCTATAATAATCACCCAACAACATTTCACCCACAAAATCCCAAAATCCCCAATTTCCCATAACCTAGGGTTTTCACTTATAAGTTCATAAGCAATTCAAAACATGAATATTCTCTAATCCAACCATAATACAACATCCATAAGCTAAAAGGAAGGGGAATAGAAGAATAAGGATCATAATGGAAGCACCCACATGAAGAGGTGAAAGTGTGTGAGCTCTACTCACCTTAAATGGAGCTCTAATGGAGGAGAAGGAGGAAGAAGGTGATGGAGGAATGGTGGAATCCAAGCCTTAAGAATGGTGGAGCACCTTCAATCAAGCCCTTCTCCATCTCCAAGCCCTCTCTCTCTCTAAAACCCTCTCCCTCTCACTCTAAAAACTCAAGGAACGGAGAAAAAATGAGAAGAGAAAGTGGAAAAACGTATTTTAAAACGTTGTTGTCGCGCGCGCGTTTAAACGCCCTCCAGGCGCGTTTAAACGCCCAAATATCCTGCCAGACGCGCGTTTGAGCGTTTAACTCGTTGTTTGGGGGTGCAAATGAGCTCGGAATACTATCATATAATATAACAAATTGAATCCCCGGAAATAAGCTTTCTAATGAAAGTGGAATCACCTTAATTGGACACTTATAGCTCTAGATATTTGCGAATTAGTGCACCAAGGTCATTAGGCCTAACTCCCAAAATTAAGCAATAACCTCGGTTTGTGTCCCTCTTGGTTCCAATTCATTTTTCTCCTCCTGAAACCTAATTCCTCTCTACGAAAACCTTATTCTAACTTAGTTCTTCTCATCCAAACCCTTCCCCACTCTAATTCTTGATAAATCAATTCCCTAATTTCTTGGCTACTATTATACCTTTCCAAATTAGTTTTTCTTCCTCTAATATCCTTTCCTCATTCTTAAATAGTTGTAATCTTCTTATATCATTTACCTAATTCCCATCTAAATTCCCATTCAAATCTTCAACATCTCAAACCCCTTCCCACTCTCTGTTACTTGGTCGGAACCACAACCCAAAGGTCTCACTATAGTTTCTAGGCCCTAATTTTTGGGATGTTACAATTTAGATTAGGGGAAAATATGTTTTTCGTCCATGTAGTTTTGGTTAATTTTAGTTTTCACCGCTATGCTTTAAATCCCGTGTTTTTTTTGTCCCTATATTTTCTAAACCCTCAAACATAAGTAAGCTATCTGGGGCTCACTATTGAAATTGACATGTAATTTTTGTTAGTCAGCTCATAAGGTTATAACCGATATTCTCACTATCGACAAGGACTACGTTTTAGAGGTTTAGAAAGTTTAGGGACAAAAAACACGGGATTTAAAATATAGGGATGAAGACTAAAATTGACTGAAACTATAGGGACGAAAAACATATTTTGCCCTTTAGTTTAATATATATACAATGAATTTGATTGACATACAAAAGTTATAAACTAATAATTTATATCTTAATAATCACTTCCATAATTAATTAAAGTATTCATTTTCTGGGGAAATAAACAATTTTTTTTAAATGAAAAATTGTATTTAAAATAATTATATAAGTATAGAGGATTCATTTTAAATTAGTGTTATTTAAAATAAATTAATATATTAATATATGAAATTCACTACTTATATACATGTGATTTTAATATTAGCTTTGCCGCTCATTGAGGTCCTCTCTGGCTTGAATAGATCAATTATCTATCATAGAGGATACGTGTGATCTTGCACAAAAATATATATGTGATTTTAATATTAAAACATTTATTTTAATAAAGAATTTAATTCAATAATTTCTAGAATATATTAATATATAATGTATATTGTTATTTAACATATTAGCGAGATTTATATGAATATATTTATTATAGATAAATATATTTTTATGAAAAAGAAAAATATATAAAATACTAATACCATCAAAACAACTTAATACTAATTTAAAATTAATTTATCTCATTTGAAAAATAAAATGAATATTTATGCAATACATTGTATTTCATAAATCAAATGTTTCTCATGATTACACGCACACGTGGTTATCCATATATACTATTATATAAAAGGATATATTCAATTGGTGTCCATACTTCCCTTCCAAAAAAAAAATCTTATAATAAAAGTTTAGAAAACTACGTATACCCAAATCAGACTAATAACCAGAGTTTAGAAAACCGGACCGGACTGGTTGGTTGGACTGGAAAACCGGTGAACCGGCCATGTGTCCGATCCAACAGAACCATAGAACCGGCCACATAATCGGAAAACCGGTCAAAACCGGTTGAACCGGTCTTTTGAAAAAAAATTCATTTTTTTATTTTTTATTTAATTTGAAATACTTTTAAGATAAATAAAAACATATATTTAAAAATTATACATAGATATTTATTATTTTACCAATTATTTTTTTTGTTTTATCAACCTTATAATAAGGTTATTTAAACAAATTTATAGCTTCATATATCTTAATTAATTTCTTATAATTTTGTGTTAATTTATTAATTAAAATATTATATAATATTTAAAATATATGTTTAATTAATACCGGTTCGACCACGGTTAAACCATTAAATCGTGGACCAGTGCCTTCATCGGTTCAATTACCGGTTCAATTTTTAAAATATTGCTAATAATCGTCCACACAATACAAACAACAGGGGTGAAGTCATGAATTGAGATCAAGGGCCAATATTATAAAACTTTTCTTAATTAATCAGCCCACCATAAATATAATTATTATTATTATTATTATTATTATTATTATTATATAATAAAAAACTAAACAAAATATAAAATATGGAATTAAGATAAATACTTATAGCTACATAACTTAAAAAATTTGTTAATTATTTTAATTCTTATTTTATTTTTACTATTTATTTTAATTTTTATTAAAAAAAATTATCATTAACAATTTAAAATATACAAAAAATTAAAAATTACAATTATCTAATATTATTTTTTTATCAAAAAAAAAATCTTATATAATAAAATTATGTTAATATACTCTTTTATATCATTTTACATTAAAAAACTATTTAATACAAACATTATTGATTCAATAAAGTAATTTATCAATTATTTTATCAAATATAACTTATATCTCTTTCTAACCGATATTATACTATATAATTTTACCAAACAATATGATATATAAATTTTCCCAACAAATACACACATATTAAAAATATAAAAAAGGAGGCATCATTGCCCCCTTTGCCTCAACGTGTCTTGCCGCTAACAACAACCACCCCATTTCATAGTATTATTCTATTTTTTTAAAATATTTTTTACACACAATAAAAAATGTGGATATATAGATAGGCATGATAGTATCTCTGATTCCGCTATAATAAGGATTAATGATGAACTAGTGTCCTACCCGTGCCCCGTGCGATGCACGGATATTATTATTCTAATACATTGTTAAAATTGAATGATATAATATACATAATTTATTAAATATGTGTAATTAAAAAATAATAATGATTTATTTCTTTTTAATATTTAATTCTATACTTATTAGTATATAAAGAATATTAAAAAAATATAAAATAAAAAATGGATTTGGAAAATCAAATATAAAACATTAAAAATTAAAAATGGAAACTATTATAAATTTTGTTTCATTTATATTTTTTGAAATGTCTCCTTGTACATTATATTTTTTGTCACATTACAACATTTAAAATTCTCATCACATATAAGGATCATAAGTTCTTGTTGAGACTAAACCCTAGATACAACAAAATGTGATTGACCATGCAAGAAAACTGGTTTTGGTAAATACATACTAATATGTGATAGTGTCTGACCTTTACTTTTATTAATCTGGTTACATTGCAAAATCATATAATCAATATTACTCATTAGCATGACAGACACTCCTATTTTTAAAACCAACTTATGATAAGGAAGTGCAAAACACCCCAGCTTCAATACCAATCTCCTCATCTACCTTCCATATAGTGTCAGGACTCAAATACACTCTCTCTTCTCTAGAAAATAATGTCATGACATATTCATTAATTGAATGAACAACATCTAATGTAGGAGCAAGAACTGTTTTATCCTAAACAAAGACAATAATGAGAGAATTTATTTTAATATAATAATAACAATAAAAGAAAATTAAAATGTGATAAAAAAGAAAACAATAGAACCATAACTATATATGTCCTATGGAGGATATACATGGTTCACTAAAAAAATAACTATCACAACACTCAATGCATTAGTATTGTTAATGGTTGTAATTCCCAATTAAATCTTTCCACTTTTGCTTTATTATCTCGTGCAATATTGCAAAGGTTAGAAAAACCGATATAATTATAAATTTAAATTATATTGATATTTGAGATCCCTCCTCTTAGCTAGTCACTTAAAACCTATATAAAGTGTATGGACAAAATCATTCTTGGAAGAGTTAACCCCACCATTATATGAATGTTCATGGAAGGAACATGACTACCTTTTGTGGAGAGTACTTGGGTTCATAAAAATTTCACTTTACTGAAGTGAGAATAAAAAAATATAAATAACGAAAGTGAGAGAAAATGTGACATGTGATCCAAGAGAACAATTTTAATATGGAGTATATAGAATAGATATGAGAGATAATAAGTAAAAATATTAATGAATAAAATAGAGAGATAATTGTTTTAGTATAATAATAAAGAAGAAAATGAAAAGTGTGATAAAAAATAAAAAGAAAACAGCAGGAGCAAGATTGCCTCCCATGTAGGATACGAGTAAACCACCACTTTCGTCCCTGAAAGTGTGTGGCGCTGTCAATTTCGTCCCTGATTGGAATAAATTGTCACGTTAGTCCCTGAAATTGCTTAGCGTCGGTCAGGTTAGTCCTTTTGTTACTCTCCGTTTGTTAACAATAACTGAGACGCTGAGGTGTACTGTTAACTGTCCATGTGGCATGCTGACCTGTCCTAGCCACCTTCAGGGACTAAACTGAAGTTGTTTTCCCTCACCACCCAAAACACCATTACCACCCCCACCCTCACCACCACCGCCTTCTCCACCACCACCCTCACCGCGACCTTCACCACCGCCACAGCTCAATGGCAGTCCAAAATAAGTCAGGCCACGAACCCACGTGGATCAATTGCAGCCATGCAGAACCCACGTCTCAGTCCCGGTCAAGCACAGGATAACACTGTCTGGGCCACAGAATATATGGTAATTTAGATCAAAGGGGTACCTCTCTTTTAACTTATCAACTAGAATATACTATGCCCTGTAAAAGATAAGCATGTAAAAGATCCTGAGCAAGGAATGCATTGACTATCAGATCATGGGTACGTTCATAATGCAGTTGTCCATCAATTTTGTTTAGGTAGGATGTTGATCTTGAATCATGATCATAAAATTGTATCATAGTGCATTCAGATTTTTAGCCCTCATTGCATTGCTAAAAAGTTGATGTTGCCATACTCACACCTTGTTTAAAGTTGAATAGAGGTGGAAATGGACGACCATTTAGCAAGCGAGCATTGGGTTCACGGAGTTCATCAAAGAATGGTGTGCACATGCTTCTAGCTGCATAACAAAAGTAGATCCTTCTCAAACTACTATGCTAGTATATATATACAAAACCATTAATTGATCAGATTCTGTCCTAAAGAAATATAAACTGGGTGTATGTTAAGAAAGACCAAATGATTTGTATAAACATAAATAAATGTTAATTGCAGCAATCACACTCATCGCAGTACATCGGAGACCAAATGATTTGCATAAACATAAATGAATGGCCACATATGAATAGTCAATTGTTAAATAACATTCTTTAACTTCCAAAAGGTACCAAAAAAAGCACAGGACAATTGTAAATAAAAAAAGATAACTTTACTCATCATATTAGAGATCATGCAGACTAAAATTTACAGCTTATGTCTGTTAACTGAAAATGCATTAAATGAACATTTCACATCATAATAATTAGAACATCTTCATCTGCACTCTGCAGTACTTGGTTGATATTCTAAGATAATTAAAGGAGAACCTAGGCTGACTTATTAAACGTAATGATAATGATGCACAGAAAAAGAATGTGATCAACATACCAGAACCTTTGCACTTCCGAAATCACATATCATAATGATGGTTCAGAGCTGATTGAGGAATGCCCTTGGTGCACTGGTACCTGAGCATACAGAAATTTTAAAACTTCATTAGGTCAGAGTTATATTTCAATTTAAACTTCAGTTTTCTCAGGGACATGCAATTTTATACCTTAATGTAAATCAATTTTGAGTATTGTTTCCTGTATAGAAATATGCCTCTTGTGTGCAAACGCTTGAATTTGCAGTCGTCCCCTGTATAGGAGAGAGGCAACTCAGGCAAGATCTTTTTAAGTCCAAAGCATCCCTTCAAGATCCATCAAACAGGGTATGACAATGTTACCAACATGTTGTCGAGCTTCATCTCATGAATCCTTGTTTCCTGCCATCTTGGCCACACGGAGAATTTATTAGTCCAAAAGAATTTGAATACCATTTTGCAATGTTCACTGGGAATGAGTGTCTTTTATACAAGTTCCAAATGTAAATCCATCTCTGTTTGCAGTTGCAATACTTGACTTATTTGGACTTCAGCGAAAATAATTTCAATTTCAGTCCAATACCAATATTCATTGGTGGTTTGAATCATTGGACGGTGCACTACGTGAAAGTGGTGGAGATGAAGACCTCTCAGGGGGAGGTGGGGCTTGGAACAGCGGTGTAGGCGGTGACTGTTTACGTGGATAACTAAGAGGAGAGCTGGAAGAATTGCCATTGCGTTGTGGCGGTGGCGAAGGTCGCGGTGAGGGTGGTGGTGGAGAGGGAGGTGGTGGAGAAGGCGGTGGTGGTGAGGGTGGGGTGGTGATGGTGTTTTGGGTGGTGAGGGAAAACAATTTCAGTTTAGTCCCTGAAGGTGTCTAGAACAGGTCAGCATGCCACATGGACAGTTAACAGTACACCTCAGCGCCTCAGGTACTGTTAACAAATGGAGAGTAACAGAAGGACTAACGTGACAATTTATTCCAATCAGAGACGAAATTGACAGCGCCACACACTTTCAGGGACGAAAGTGGTGGTTTACTCTGTAGGATACCTATATGGTTCATAAAAAATCACTTTACTGTAGTGCGAATAAAAAAACTAAAAAAATGCAAATAACTAAAAAACACAAGAGAGAAAAATGACACGTGTTATAGGTGACTAATTTTTGGTTTTCACCATAGGTATCCCCTATTACCAAGGGTAATCTTATTCGAGGATCGAACTCAAGAGCGCTTCCCACAATATCAGTGTGCGTCGCCAACTGAGCCACAACTTTTTGGTTATGAGTGAACAATTTTAATATAGAGTAAATAGATAAATAGAATATATAAGAAAGATAATAAATGCAAACATTAATGAATAAAATATAGAGATAAATGATATATTAAAAAAATCACGGTAAATGTAATGTAAATCAACATATTTATTGTATTGATTAATGTGAGTTTTATGTAATGAAACAAATAAATAGGAATGAATAATGAGAGAAATTATTTTAATATAATAATAATAAGAAAATTAAAGTGTTTATAAAAAAGGAAAAAATGTAGGAGCAAAACTGCTTCATGTGGAGAATACTCGTGGTTCATAAAAAATCACTTTTTATAATGAAACAAATTAATATGAACGGATAATGTGAGAAAATGTTTTAATAAAATAATAAAAAATAAAATTGTGATATGAAATGAAAAGAAAATGAAAAAAAGAAAATGATAAGAGCAAGATTGTCTCCCGTAATGGATAAATATGGTTCATAAAAAAATCACTTTACTGAAATGAGAATAAAAAACTTAAAAAAACTCAAATGAGAAAATATGACACGTGTACTGTGAAAATAATTTTAGTATAGAGTAAATAAAAGTAAATAAATAAATAGAATAGATAAGAGAGTTAATAAGTGAAAAACATCAACAAATAAAATAGATAGATAAATAATATATTGAAAAAAACACATTAAATTTGATGTAAATAAACCAATATATCTTATTTCTTTATGTGAGTTTTTATGTAATGAAATAGATAAAAAGAAATTGATAATGAGAAATTTGTTTTAATATAATATTTATAAAAAAATTAAAGTGTGATTAAAATTAGGAAAATGAAAGAAATGACAGGAGCAAGACTGCTTCTTGTAGTTCATAAAAATGGTCGACAAATGGCTTTGAAATGAGAATAAATAGAAATGGATAATGAGATAGATATATTAATAATACATTATATTACTAATAAAATTTAATTAGTATACACTAATAATGTAAAAAAGTTTTACATTATCATTAAATCTAGTCTTTGGCCTACTGTTTATGTACAAAACTTGGTTAACTTAGTTTTAGTGTTACTTGTATTTCGGTTTGAGCACCCCTATTGCTCTTTTTAATGATCATTTTGCTTATAAAAAAAATAATGTGTTGTCATAGTATTTAATGAGCATGACACGACCTTTTGGGTTATTAAACTCATTAAATGATGTGATAACACATCATTGGATGACACTATAAAACTTTTTTACACTGTCAGTATATATATATATATGTGTGTGTGTGTTAAATATTTAATTCTTACTGATATACTTATTACATAGTAGTTATGCACATTGTTTTTGTTGTGCAATTCTATTATTATTTTTATTTATTTTCTATTGAAATAGAGGATCTTATGATTATATTACCAAATGAACTGTATCTTTTTTTTATTAATATAAACAATGTAAATAAGAATAAATTATTTTGTTAATGAAGTCCTCAATGTCTCTTCTTCTTTTACATTCTTTCTTAAATATATTAATTTCATGTACTAATTGTTAGTTTATTAATTTATATTATATTAATATTAAAATATAATAAAATTTTCAGTTAAGTAATTATGTATAAAAATATTATTTATACAATCACTACAATAAGTGTTTAGCATAGACCAAAAACCCACACTAAACATAAAAAGCAAACGCTAAATCGGCGTAGTGTCAGAGTCGTGTTAAACACTAAAATCTTAGAAGTAAAGTTGTGTCCAGGCTAACACTAATTAGCGTAAGCTAGCCAACAGTAGATTGGATGTTACGTAGAAGTCAAGAAATGACTAAAATGACCTACAGTAACTTTAGCGTAGGTCGGGCCCACACTATTATTAGCGTAGGTCTGACTTGCGCCAAGTTTAACCTATGCTTTTAGCAAATGCTACATTAGTCAAGGCCCGACCGACACTAATGGTTTGTTGTTTTAATAATCAATTTGATTTATAATTAATTGTGACTAAGTTACGAACAGGCTTTCCCCTATTAATAGGGGATATCTGTGGTTAACACAAAAAAAGAGACACAAAGAGGATATAAAAAAAATTATTAGATTTGTACAATTTAAAATTTTAATAATCTTTTAATTTTAAATATTATATCCTTGAGTTAAAATGTTTATTTCACTTTTAAGTTCAATGTACATCAAATAAAAAAGTTTTATTATAATGTGATTTGGAAACATTTTAATATAAAATAATTAATTATGACAATGATAAAACTAATCAAACATAAAATAACAAAAGAACATTTATTTTACTTAATTACTTAATCAAAATGCTTTACAAAAATGAAAAAAAAATTATATCAAGAGGAGTGGTAATAAATAAATACACAATTATTTTGAAGAAATTGAACTAATTATTATAAATTATTTAAATAATTGTCATAATATTTTTTGAGTAAAATTTATAACAACATTGATAAATATATATAGCTTAGTAACTTGATTTTTTTTGTTAGAGTTTCTCCTGAATAATTACCTTTAGTCCAAATAACTACATAACTTGCAATCATCTAATCAAATAAATTGTTGATCTAAAACTAAAACAACAATAAGGATAAATCTATAAATACATACACACACATATATATTCATGATAACATATATGGTGCTTTTTACGGTACATGAGTTTCGGTACAAAAGGAAAATGACTGTCACGTGGAGATCATTATGACTTGAAAATAGAATTACAAATAAAACCTTTGACCAATATATTTTATAAGAAAGCCCTACACGGTGAAGAATTTCTCACGCGCATACTGTCTCAAGGCAAAGGACGCTGCCTGTCTGCTCTATATCTACATAGGTGGTTTTTTAATTTTAAATATATATAATTTAAAAATCAATATAATTTTAGTATTTTACACTATTATTAATATACATATTATACATCGATGACTATTTTCAAAAATAATAAAATATAGTATTATTAAAATTATACACTATTCTCATTAAAATAGAAATCAACACAATGTGTTTTTTATATACATTAAAAAATTAATTTTAGTCACATATTATTATACACACATAATTTTTTTAAACATATGTAAATAAATAAATATACATTAAAATAAGTATTTCTTATATTAATGCATTATTACATCTATTTAAAATTTTATTATATCTAGTAACCCATAAAAATTACATAATTACATTTTTTTTCAAAAATTAATATATATATATATATATATATAATGAGTGAGGATCTGTTAACACCAGGTGTCAAACATTAAGAGTTACACCACTGGTGCTTTTTACGGTAAGTGGATCTTAATTCCATGTACCAGTACAAGGGATTTTGACCGGCACGTGAACGTAAGTGGAATTTTGTGGGAAAGTTACAAGTGAGGTGTTTTGACCTTAGTCAATAGCTAAATGGTCCCCGGGGATAGAAATGACAATTTATCTTATTTTCGTTTATTAAGAAAGACGAGGGTTTATGATACAAGAAAAAAGTTAAACACTGGCGTATTTTAGCAAATACGCCAACTATGTCAACGAATTTCATTTTGATGGCTTTTCTATTACATTATAAACGGCCAATAATGCTAGTTCTATCAACATTAATCCCGATTCCATTAATTCAAAAAATTCATCTCTATGTTGTAAAAAATTCCCGTTCCCATTTTATGTCTACATATTTGTCAATATTAATACATAATTTTTTGAAAATAGACTATTTATTGGGAATTAATAACGGTTAATTAGTGATTAATTAATGAAAAATAACTACACATGCCGATTAATTGTGACAAAATTACTGGGTGGTCCCCTTGCATGGAGGATCTTTGGTGTTGAGTTTCGTGGGGTTCAGCGCGAGCATGATACCCGTTGGTGGTTTGGACTGAGTACGAAGAGGTAACGTAAAACCCTAAGTCTCTTTTCCGGCTAGGGGATGGGTCGTGTTGTCATGGTGGTTAGATTATGACATGGTTTCGTAGCCGGAGGTTAGGGGTGGTGTCGGGGACGTGTTGACAATTTTATGTGATTTTTTTGAAAATAGGCTATTTATTGTGAATTAATAACGGTTAATTAGTGATTAATTAATGAAAAATAGCTACTCACGCCGATTAATTGTGAGAAAATTACTGGGTGGTCTCCTTGTATGGAGGATCTTTGGTAATGAGTTTCGTGGGGTTTCAGCGCGAGCGTGATACCCGTTGGTGGTTTGGACTGTGTACGAGGACGTAACGTAAAACCCTAAGTCTCTTTTCCAGCCGGGGGGTGGGTCGTGCTGTCATGGTGGTTAGATTATGACATGGTTTCGTAGGAGGAGGTTAGGGGTGGTGTGGGGGACGTGTTGACAATTTTATGTGATTTTTTTGAAAATAGGCTATTTATTGTTAATTAATAACGGTTAATTAGTGATTAATAAATGAAAAATAACTACTCACGCCGATTAATTGTGAGAAAATTACTGGGTGGTCCCCTTGCATAGAGGATCTTTGGTGTTGAGTTTCGTGGGTTTTCGGCGCGAGCGTGATACTCGTTGGTGGTTTAGACTGTGTACGAGGAGGTAACGTAAAACCCTAAGTCTCTTTTCCGGCCGGGGGTGGGTCGTGCTGTCATGGTGGTTAGATTATGACATGGTTTCGTAGCCGGAGGTTAAGGGTGGTGTGGGGGACGTGTCGACAATATTCTGTGATTTTTTTGAAAATAGGCTATTTGTTGTGAATTAATAACGGTTAATTAGTGATTAATTAATGAAAAATAGCTATACACGCTGATTAATTGTGAGAAAATTATTGGGTTGTCCACTTGCATGGAGGATCTTTGGTGTTGAGTTTCGTGGGGTTTCGACGCGAGCGTAATACCCGTTGTTAGTTTGGACTGTGTACGAGGAAGTAACGTAAAACCCTAAGTCTCTTTTCCGGCTGGGGGGTGGTCGTGCTGTCATGGTGGTTAGATTATGACATGGTTTCGTAGCCGGAGGTTAGGGGTGGTGTGGGGGACGTGTTGACAATTTTATGTGATTTTTTTTTAAAATAGGCTATTTATTATGAATTAATAACGGTTAATTAGTGATTAATTAATAAAAAATAGCTACTCACGCCGATTAATTATGAGAAAATTACTGGGTGGTCCCCTTGCATGGAGGATCTTTGGTAATGAGTTTCGTTTCGGCGCGAGCGTGATACCCGTTGGTGGTTTGGACTGTGTACGAGGAGGTAATGTAAAACCCTAAGTCTCTCTTCCAGCCGGGGGGTGGGTCGTGCTATCATGGTGGTTAGATTATGACATAGTTTAATAGTCGGAGGTTAGGGGTGTTGTGGTGGACGTGTTGACAATTTTATGTGATTTTTTTGAAAATAGGCTATTTATTGTGAATTAATAAAGGTTAATTAGTGATTAATTAATAAAAAATAGCTACTCACGCCGATTAATTGTGAGAAAATTACTGTGTGGTCCCCTTTCATGGAGGATCTTTGGTGTTGAGTTTCGTGGGGTTTCGGCTCGAGCGTGATACCCGTTGGTGGTTTGGACTTTGTACGGGGAGGTAACGTAAAACCCTAAGTCTCTTTTCCGGCCGGGGGGTGGGTCGTGCTGTCATGGTGGTTAGATTATGACATGGTTTCGTAGCCGGAGGTTAGGGTGGTGTGGGGGACGTTTTGACAATTTTCTGTGATTTTTTTGAAAATAGGCTATTTATTGTGAATTAATAACCGTTAATTAGTGATTAATTAATGAAAATAGCTACACACGCCGATTAATTGTGAGAAAATTATTGGGTGGTCCCCTTGCATGGAGGATCTTTGGTGTTGAGTTTCGTGGGGTTTCGGTGCGAGCGTGATACTCGTTGGTGGTTTGGACTGTGTACGAGGAGGTAACGTAAAACCCTAAGTCTCTTTTCCGGCCGGGGGGTGGGTCGTGTTGTCATGGTGGTTAGATTATGACATGGTTTCGTAGCCGGAGGTTAAGGGTGGTGTTGGGGACGTGTTGACAATTTTCTGTGATTTTTTGAAAAATAAGCTATTTATTGTGAATTAATAACGGTTAAGATTCTCTCTCTCATCTCTTTCTCCTCTCTCTCTCTTCTCTCTCACTTTCTCTCTCCCCTATCCTCTCTCTCTTTTTCTCTCTCCTCTCTTTCTTTCTTTCTTTCTTTCTTCTCTCTCTATTTCTCTCCCCTCTCCCTCCTCTCTCTCTTAAAAAACACTGCAAGAAATCTTGTTAGTTATTATTACTATTTCTCTGAATATTGGTTTAATCAAATCTGTCATAATATGCATGGTTGTCCACACGGTTTTCTCTTTCGGTAGGGGTGGCAAATGGATGGATTGGGTGAATTTGGATCAGGATTATAATGGATGGATTGAAACAATCCATTAATCCATTTATGATCCATTAAAAATATATTATAAAAATTCAATCCATCCATGACCCATTAAATAAAAACCATCCAATCCATCCGTTAACAATTATTTTATGGATGAATATCCAATCCATCCATACTTTTTTTTAAGGGAAAAATATGTTTTTCGTCCCTGTAGTTTCGGTCAACTTGGATTTTCGTCCCTATATTTTAAATCCTTGGTTTTTTGTCCCTGTACTTTTTAAACCCCTAAACATTAGTCCCTGCCGTTAGTTTGGACCGTTAAACCTGTGACGTGGCATGCTAGGCAATTAACACATGGCATGCTAGGTACACGTGGCATGCTAGGTAATTGACACGTCACAGGTTTAACGGACCAAAGTAACGACAGGGACTAATGTTTAGGGGTTTAGAAAGTACAGGGACAAAAAACCAATGATTTAAAATATAGGGACGAAAATCCAAGTTGACCGAAACTTCAGGGACACGTGGCATGCTAGGTCACATTGCCTTTCTTTAACTGACCCAAACTGCAAATAAAGCCAACATAACAACAAGTTCCCCATCCCAAATCTCAGCCTTTCAATTATTATACAAATAAATCAACGGCTACTATTTTCCATGTACCGATACAAGTTTTTTTTATCCATGTACCGTAAACTTTGCCTAACATATATATATATATATATCTTTGGTTGAGCATTTGATACTAACTATAAAGTGGTATAATCATCAAGATAGGTATAGAGTCTAAGAGCATGATAAAATAATTATACAATTTGTTAAGTAGAACTCTTGTGTTAAGATTATTGCTACCTAAATTTCTATCTTCACGCTCTTAAATACGATAATAATCCCAAAATACATCAAGTCCAATTCTACATACATATGGATATACAAAAAAGTAACAAGATCAAAGGGGAATATGATCCCCACCAGTCCAAAGCAAACGTGAAACCTATGACTATCCAAAGTAATCTACAGTCTTGTTTAAAACCTATGAATTTGAAAACACCACTTTAGTTAGACTAAGTCCTAGTAAGCATCTTAGAAATTAATGATGGTTCAAGATTTTGAGAGTGAAAACTAGAGAAAGGAGGATTTGGTATAGATCCAAATATTATCATTTTGAAAAGATACTAACAAAAGAGAATACAACAATTATTTATAGGGGGCATCCTAAACTAACTAAGGTAGGGTATTAGTAACTATGGTAAAAAAACTAACTAAAGTAAAAATAACAAACTTATTCTCTCTTGATTTTCCTAAGCAGAATTTGTATATTCTAACACCCTCTCGCAAGTTGATAATTGGTGTTAACCAATATCAACTTGAAACCAAGAAAAGGAATTGAAACTAATCAAAAGAATAATGAGGAAAGAACAAAAATTAACTACATCCCTTTGAGACATTTTAGCAAACAATTCCTGCACATAATCTTGAGAATCAACTATCCAGCCACGATACAAAGGGACTTCAGAGAAAACAACAAGGTCTCCATCCTGAAACTTAATGATCATTTCCAAGATGCACATGCCAAAGGAATATATGTCAACAAGTTTGTTGTATTCTTCCTCATAAAGCTCAAGGGCCATGAATTTTGGTGTACCTATAACACTACGGGCAGTAGGCTGCTGTATGACAATTGCCAATCCAAGATCTCCAATCTTAATTTGTCCAGTATTCTCCTTATTCAAAACTACGCATATCTTGTCATCATTACTGCGTAAAGATGCAATTACATGTTTAAACTCATCACTGATGTCAAGTTTATGCGGATCAAATAGCATAAGAATAAGATCACATTTGGCAGCAAACCAAGATACAACACCAGTGAAATCATAGCTTCGTTGAGTCCTTTGTTTCTCACCAGACAGGACACCAGGAGTGTCCACAAATGTTACCTCATCTAGCAGTGGATGCGGCATTTGAGAACATTGGAACTTTGACAAAAATGAACCTCCAAATGTTGTCAGGCCACTAAAAGGCATGTCAACATCAACAACTAAGGTATTTCCAGGAATACTCCGCTCATCAGGACCAGACTGTAAAGCAGCCGCCGCCAGCAATGGCTCCGTCTTTTCTGCCGTTAGCGTTTCCGGTAGAGAGAGTTTGGAAGAAAGTGTGGAAACCAAGTTTCTCTCTGGCATAGTTTCAAACACCTTGAACGCACTCTCCACAGACCTTCTTGGAGCAAACCTGTAAACCTGTAAAGCAATCCCAGCAGCCACACCAGTCTTCAATTCTTGATTCGCCTGCACAATGTTCGAATCACTCGGTACCAACATCACCGATGGTTGCCCGAACATGTTTGGAAATAGCTTCGCGATCTCATCAGGCTTTCCAGCAGCGGGGCTTTGGGAAGCGTCAACAATCTTGAAAGGAGTTTCGAGAACAGAAGGAAGAGGGGAGGAAGCATTTCCATCTGAAGAGTTTGAATCTTCGTCATTGCACATCTTCTGAATCCCTGCGATTCGACTGCGGAGCTGACTTGTTTCAACCACGTTCACCACATTCTCAATAATGAGATTGGCGAGCAGTTCCACTCTTTCATCGAGCTTGGGATGCTTGGCGTCAAGGACAGAAGCACCATTGAGGAGGCAAGCGGTATCTTCTTGAACGAACGGCACAACGAATCTGACGCCAGTGGGAGCGAATGCCTGTGTAGAAACGGAGGAGATATCACCAAAGGTGAAAGGATCGGGAACAACTGTCCACTGCAGTTTCTTGGATGGAGCTCTAGGAGGAAGAAACGGAACTGATTTCTTCTCCAGTTTTGTTAACCTCCATAGATGAACGATGATAGTGTGTGTGAGGAGAAAACTAGGTGGATCAAAGATTACTGGAAACAGAGTTTTGTGGCAAGAGGAAGGTGGTGAGCTCCATGGATGGAGCTCTGATACCATCTTAGAAATCAAAGATGGTTCAAGATTTTGAGAGTGAAAATTAGAGAAAGGAGGATTTGGTATAGAGCCAAATATTATCATTTTGAAAAGATACTGACAAAAGAGAATACAACAATTATTTATAGGGGGCATCCTAAACTAACTAAGGTAGGGTATTAGTAACTATGGTAAAAAAAAACTAACTAAAGTAAAAATAAAAAACTTATTCTCTCTTGATTTTCCTAAATAGAATTTGTATATTCTAACAAAGCATAATGATTTTTAAAAGAATTTAGGAAAATTACAACATATTCTGTCATAAAATTATTTATAAAAAATCATCCATGGGAAACTATGCAATCACATTTACACATAAAATATTTAATAATCTATGTTTTGAATAACTTTAAACTATAGTAATGCAAATAGGAGAAAAATACAAGTAAATATATATCTCACCATAGTGAGAGCTTCTAAATTCATCTCAAAATTTAGTCATTACATTTTTTATTCATACATTTCATTTCCTCTTGGTAATGGCATCTTTAGGCCAAATTTGAACTCAAAACCTTTTAAGGAGCCCGAAGGTCACTTGGCGGGGAGAGGGGGACCTCTAAACTTAGACCCTGACTGAGACACAAGTCTTGTATGTCATAGTATGAATCAATCACCGGGTACATATTCACATAAGAAGCTTTCAAACTCATTCTTTAATAGGCTTAAAGGAATAATTTTTTATTAATAATAATTCATTCCACAATCTAAACAACATTCAAGCAATTTTCTTAATTAAGTTGAGGCATGCCTTATGTTAAAACACAAGAAGGGGTTGAACAATCGGTTATCTAAAATGTCTGAAATATTAACAAGAAAAAGTTTAACAATCGGTTATCTAAAATGTCTGAAATATTAACAATAAACTTGTAACAGTTGGTTAATAAAAGATTTAACAATTGGAATTGATTAATTTAAGACTTAATTGTTTCAGAAGATACCTAAAAGAATCAATGCCTGTCTCAGGGGGAGTAATATAGATAGGGGAGTAATAAAAGCTATTATCTTATTTTATTATCTCTCATTTCTTTTTATACCCATTTTGTCAGTAATATATAATTTATTTGTCATCATTAAAAAGGGGGAGATTATGAAGTCTATAAATCTGTTTAAGTAATTAAACATGATTATAAGACTTAACATCCGTTAGTTTTAATGATTAACAAATAAGATTATATAAAGAACAAATAAGATTATATAAAGAACAAATAAGATTATATAAAGAACCAATTAAATTATATAAACAGGTTCTACTGAGAAAGGTATTTGTTTGTTAATTATGTTTCAGGATAAAATACTCTTTAGAAGAAGAAGAAGATTTTGTGATCAGAATCAGAAGAACAAGAGTGCAAAATCTGAAGAAGATTAATCCTTGACAGAGTTGAAGCAACCGAAGAATAAAAGTGAAGACTTGAAGACCGTCTGAAGAAGTGAAGATTAGAAAACTATCTGAAGAATCGAAGATTAGAAGACTATCTGAAGAACTGAAGGCAAAAGATATGAAGAAGTACAGATTCAAATATACGTCTGTCTGAAGAACAACACTGAACTGAAGAAACGAAGAAGAAGAAGATACAAAGAAGAACGAAGCTACAATTCTAAGGAAGAAGGCCTCTGAAGTTTCAACCAGTATGAAGAATTGAAGCCATCTGAAGAATGCAACCTGTCTGAAGCAACGAAGCTGTCTGAAAGACTTGAGCTGTCTGAAATCATCAACCTGTCTTAAGTGTTGAAGCCGTCTGAAGAGCCAAGCCCGTCTGAAGACTGGAACCCGTCTGAAGGTTGGAAGCTGTCTGAAGCTTTAGTAATGACATGACATCTTTGCTGAAACCTTGCGTGAAGACTTTTCTAAGTCTCTGCTGCTCGTACGTTTTGAAACACATTTGTGGCAACAAACACAGAGACCTTTCCCGGTGCATTTGAACTTCATACACCACTGAGTAAATTTCTGCAACGCAGCATTCGCAGCAACAACAGTAGCAGCTTTACTGCAGCACCAATGTTGTACTATGTCAGAACTCTCAAGAAGCGTGTCTCACAACGGATTAAAAGAAGACTATTTGCTGTCTCTAAACGATAGCATTTCAACGAGACATTTCTTCATTTGTGCAATCTGGAACAAAGTAGAAGAAAAGCTCAAGAGACTAAGCAGAAGCAACAAGGAAGATGTTTGAATAAAATATATTCAATTCAACATCTTTACCTAAATATCAAAAGAGGAATCTGCAAACAACGACTATTGATCAAGACATCTTATTCAAAGAAGTAGTGGTGTCAGGAGCAAGTGAAAAAGGAGTATATGCAGAATAAGCAAAAAGGGCAAATTCAACGGATACATACTCTCAAGAGAATCAGAGGAAATCCGAAAGCAAGCAGATGCAAGATAATGCAAGCTGGATAAAGCAGATGCAAGCAGATGCAAGATAATGCAAGCTGGATAAAGCAGATAAAGCAGATGCAAGCAGATGCAAGATAATGCAAGCTGGAGCAAGCAGATGCAAGCTGGATAAAACAGATGCAAGAAAGCTGAAGAATTCAAGAGAGAGAATACACATAATCATCACATCTCTCAAAACAGAGCTCATCAACAGAAGTGTCAGAACGGGAGTATTCTGAACACTCAATATGCTTAAGGAGAAGCAACCGTTTGAGAAGCTATTACACAACGGCTATATGAGCCACATCATCAGAAGCTCAACGGTACTATGAATTATCTTCAACGGATATATTCAAGAAGAACATATAAATAGCCTCAAGATTGAAGTTGAAGATGTTGTTGTAATATACAACCAAGTTGTTGTAGTACACAACCAAGTTGGTCGGTCCAACCAGTGGTTGTTGGCATGCAGAGCATATTAACCATGCTGCCGAGTTGCAGTTGTTATGCTATACAATCAGAGAGTGAATTCTCAATCGGGCTACTGATCAGCTGGTCAGTTAGTTAGATTTTACAGTTGGTCTGTTGATCAAGTGAGTTGGTTGTCGGGAAGGCAATCATGCTATACAAATGACTATCAAACCAGGTACGGTTTGAAGCTTGGATGATACCTTGGTATTCCAATGATACGAGTGAGAATGTAGCCTATGGAAACCAATGGTTGGAGAATAAGGTTGAAGCTTAATTTCATACCTTAGTTAGCCTACTCTCAGATGATGTATTCCTCATAGAAAAGACAGAGATTGTACTCAAATTCAAACACTTGTATCACTGTCTATCCTTGTATTTAGTTTGTAATGATTGTATCCTGAGTATGTACTCAGTAATCTCTATGTACAAGAAAATCTGAGTTGAGAGGTTCTAGCGAACATCTAGCTTAGATTGAGTAGTAATACTCAACACTTAGTTAAGTGTCCGAGAGCCTGGAGAGGCTTGGTGGAAGAAAGAATACTCGTGGTAGAGCCTGGAGAGGCTTGATAGAAAAGAATACTTGTTGTGCTGGCCAAGAGAGGTTAACATGTCTATCTGTGGTTTCACATAGTGTGACATATATGTGGCTGCAAGGGTCTGGGGGATTCAGAGTGGCACATATGTGTTGTTGTTATAAAAGGCTAGTGGTGGTTTGCCACTAGGACTGGATGTAGCTCACAGGGTTTGTGGGTGAACTAGGATAAATTCTGTGTCTAAGTTTTCTTTCCCTTAATCTCTTTTACTTACAGTTTTCATATTTACATTGGGGATTGAAAAGTACTTTTCATAATAATCTTAACACAACGATTTCAATAAAACAAGTTTTCATACAAACATAACGTTAAAACGTCTCTAGTGTAAATTGAAGTATTATAGAAGAATATATTCAGAGGGATGTCTGAAATACCTGTCTGAAGTGAGCCCAACAGGAACTTAGTTCAGACACATGAAATAGATGGTCTCTGATCATCTAAAGTATTTCAGAAACAGTTCTGAAGGTACTCTTAGTAATATTCTTCAGAAGACACTAAGAGAAGTTTGTTTAAAATCAAAACAATCTTAAGTGTAAGAGAAAGTTTTTAATCCAAATCTTTCATATATTCCGCATGTTCTTAAAATAACTCTGGTCTTAAGATTGGTTTTGTACAATGATCACTTAGCGTGATTGTTTATTTTAAAGATTTCCAAAATTGTATCAAAATGTCTAAAACACTATTCAACCCCCCCTTTCTAGTGTTGCCTGTGGTTCTAATAATTGGTATCAGAGCTCACCTTCGGGTTGAGCATCTAACAAATGCAGAAGGAGTAGATCCTCAGAAGATGGAAATCTCACCAGGTTGAAGCAACTCTGAAGAATGACAATGAGAATAGGAAAATCATTTTTCCAATACTCATTATTCATAAGGCTAAAGCACAGGACGCAACAGAAAAGGAAAGTGAATCTATCTCTAGATCACAAACTGGTAACACCTTTCCTATCTATATTTAAGTTATAATATAGCTATTAATCTGTTGCATGATTTGTTTTATTGAAATTGTGAAAAATATAATTACATGACATAATTGTTTCATGCTTTCGAAATTATGTGTTTTACTATGTTCACTATGTGAAATGTATGATTCATTTTATGTATGCTTTACTCATTTAAATGTATGTGTTGAAGAGTCACACATGTTTAGTAAAGTAATAACTGCGTTTTTAAATTAAGTAAATGAAGAGTCGTGTGTGTTAGTCATAACTGTTTTTGAAAATATGAAACGGCACGATGTGAATCATTGAATCATCAACCGGTTTCTCTCAAAGGACACGATGCACATCTCTCCACAACTACTTAGTGGATGGAACCGCTCCTTTCATAAAATGAAGCGATGCTTGGCTATTTATTTAAAGGGATTGGATGATCAACATGGAAATCACACTTTACTCAATCCTTTCCCAAAAAGATCAAATCTCCTCAAGTATCCTCATCTCATAAAAATCATTTGATTCATAGAAATCAATGGCAAACGCGTCTGCATCATCAAGCAACTCAAACCCTTCCGTGTTTGATGACAGGATCATACCATGTAAGGCGGTTAACCTTTCTGACTTTGATGAAGCAGACTACAAGATATCTGAGTACTTCAATGTCGTTGGATGGACTCCATACTTCAACAACATTTCCTCCTCCTGGCATAAGAAGAGCGTAACGGATTTTTGGGACAACATCAAGATCATATCTGAACCCAATAGAACCAGGATTGAGACAAAGGTGATGGGAAAATCACTGTCTGTGGACACTAAACTTATTGCTGAAGTTATAGGTGTTCCTGACAGAGGAGAACAATACTTCCAAAGATGGGAATCTCTTCATGGTGGAACATTCGTTCTTGACCAACATCTATTTGGAAGACGAAGGATTGCCCCTTTCAGACCTTCTCAACTTCTGAGCACACCCAGAACCCTCCTTGCTGTATTAAACTGCTGCATTCTTCCCAGAGGAAGAAACAATTTGACTTTAAGTATGATGGAGAGGTTCGTATTGGGACTCTTGATGACAAAGAAGAAAATCAATCTCCCATGGGTACTGTTGTACCAGATGATATTCAGAGATGAGATGGGAAATGAGGACCTCTATCTTCACAACACCTTGATTATGAACATTCTATTGCACAAGGGATTTCCTATGGAAAATCTCCTTGACCAATCATCTCCTGACTTCTTCACTCCGGCTGAATATGCTGAGTTAGACCGGACTCTCATAGAAAGGGAAGAAGCTCCTGAGAATCAAGTGGTCATTCCTCCTCTTTTTGCTCCACGCATTGAAGAAGGAACCGAAGATACCAACTTGAAGTCTCGTAAAAGGAAAATGATGGCATTGGGTGCAAATAATCTGAAGAAGGCGAATGATAGGGTAATTCGGCTGACAAAGAAATTGAGAGCTGTAGAAGAAGAGCTTCAAAAGCTTAGGGCTGAAAAGGAAAAGGCTGATGAGAACCAATCTAATGATCAATGATATACATGTGTCCTGTTTTTGGAGTCTATATTTCTATGTCTTTGTGTTTATATTTTTAATGATATTGAAATTCTATTTTGTTTGAAGTCTCTATGTTTTGATTCCTTTGTGTTAATATCTGTGCATAATTAAGAACACAATCCTTTCTTAACAAATTAACAAACTGTATTTCTAAAAGATAAATTTAATTAACCTAATAAGATAATTCTTAAACTTGATGAAATGTTATCTGTAATTCTAAAATGCTTAAGTTAAATAATTAGACAAATTACAATCAGGTGCTACTGAAAGGTACTTCTAGTTTGAATGTTTCAGGAAACAGGTTTTAAGAAGACCATCTAAGAAACATCATCTAAAAAGGACATAATGTGATAACATCTTTATTATCTTAACCTATTCAGGAAGTTCAAAATAAACTTTCTGAAAGCATGGGTTATCAATATTAAAGATGGTTAACACTCTATGCACCAAACCTAACTCAATCTCTGAGTGGATTATACTAACTTAGTAATATCTCTATTCATCTAACCCGTTCAGAAGGCTTCTTATGGACTGTCTGAAATCGTGGGTCTGAAATGTTAAGGGATAGTTACTCAAGTCATTAGAATCCAACTCAATTGTAAAGGGATAGGTTAAGATGACTGTTCAAAGATTCTCGGGGAGCACAAAAGACAAAAGCATACTGAAATGTGCAGACATCGAGCAACCTTAGATGAAGAAAAAGTCTTCAAGGCAAGAAGCAATGTCAGTTAACACCTCTTCATCCATATAACAATAAAACAGATTATGTGGTAACATCTCTTCTTTATCTAATCTAAAAACTTTCATGATCCTTCATTCAATGCATTGTCCTCTGAAAAGACGTGTTGTTTTAATAAGGGGGTCTCTTGGAACAATAACGCCTAATATCGCTAAAGGTCGCGGCGTTTCACTTGTCTATCAATCAACGCACTCTTCCCAAGAAAGCGCTGTCAGTGTCAAAATTAAATGCTCTTGTATATATCCTCAAACTTCTATTTGCTCTCTTCATCTCAACCTCCAAATCTCTCTAGGAAACCTCCAAAAGATTTCTCACTTCCATCTCTCAAAATGTCTTCCTCTATCCTTCAAACTCAAATTGTAGACTTTCAGAATCTCTCTAAGGTTGGTTATAATGTAACTGGCTTTTTCGAAGCCGCCGGATGGTTACCTTTCTTTGAAGTCATTGACTGCAAATGGCATGAAGAAAGTGCGTATCAATTCTGGAACACGCTTTGTCTGGAAAACTCAGGGGAAGAGACATGCCTCAAAGCCCAAGTTATGAATCAAAAGGTGGTTGTAACTACCAATATCCTTGAAAAGGCTCTCGGAGTAAAAGCTGAAGGAGAATTGTTCTCCACAGCTTGGAAAGATCTGTTTGAGGAACAGTTTAACCATCTAATCTTCAATAGGAGAGGAATGAAAGTTATTCCCAAAGTTCTCTTCAATATTCTGAAATATTGTGTGATCCCACGAATTAAGGATAACCATAACCTTGAAATGGAAAGGTTCTGTGTTATCAATCTTTTACAAAAGAAGAAGATTAATCTTCCGTGGATCATTCTTTTCGATATGGCAAGAAGAAAACTGGAAGACTCTACTATCCTACCTCACAATACTGTGATCATGAAGATTCTTATGGTAAACAGTGTGTTCATTAGCCACCTGTACGATAATAGACATCCTGGTCTTCTTAAGGTAAATCATCGGAACACAGAGGAAACCAATGACATCCCTGAGATTCAAAGACTAAGGATGGAGAATGCTCAACTGCGTCGCAAGATAAAGGAGTTAAGGAAGAATGTGCTCAAGATCTCTAATAATATCTAGTGTCTAACGAGCAATCTTATGAAAATTAGTTCCCTCTATCATCTTTAGAACTCATCTGATGACAGCTTAAGTGTCTCTGTTTCTCTGTCTCCATGTGCTTTCTTCTGTGAATTCAGTTGTTCTCTTTTTTAGTTAAAAATCTTCTTTGTTTAGTTTCATTTATGCTTCATAACTTCTTGATAATTGCATAACAAAATCTTAACTGTAACAACAAATTCTTAAAAAAATTGTAGAAAACTAATCAACTTAGGGGGAGAAACCTCAGTAGTTCTTTAAGCATAACAAATCTAACAGGAGAAATATATCTGTCAAAACGATACATTAGTTAACATTTGGTATAGAATTACATTAACTTATGATATAAACCTTTTTAATTAATGACAAAAGGGGGAGAAATATAAACTAACAAAATACTAAAAAAGAGAGGGAAATATATAAGGAGATAATAGGAAGTAGAAATAAATAGCAAAGAAATATAACATACAGTAAGAGAGAAGATAACAAACTAAGAATTCTAATAATAAGTAAGAATAACAATAAGTCATAACAATAGGTATCTGAAATCTTAACAAGAAAATTTTAACAATAGGTATCTGAAATTTCTGAAGTATCATATAACAATAGGTATCTGAAGGGTTCTAATAACCATAGGTGTCTGAAATCTTAACAAGAAAAATAACAATAGGTATCTGAAATCTTAACAAGAAAAAGTTTAACAATCGGTTATCTAAAATGTCTGAAATATTAACAATAAACTTGAAACAGTTGGTTAATAAAAGATTTAACAATTGGAATTGATTAATTTAAGACTTAATTGTTTCAGAAGATACCTAAAAGAATCAATGCCTGTCTCAGGGGGAGTAATATAGATAGGGGGAGTAATAAAAGCTATTATCTTATTTTATTATCTCTCATTTCTTTTTATACCCATTTTGTCAGTAATATATAATTTATTTGTCATCATTAAAAAGGGGGAGATTGTGAAGTCTATAAATCTGTTTAAGTAATTAAACATGATTATAAGACTTAACATCCGTTAGTTTTAATGATTAACAAATAAGATTATATAAAGAACAAATAAGATTATATAAAGAACCAATTAAATTATATAAACAGGTTCTACTGAGAAAGGTATTTGTTTGTTAATTATGTTTCAGGATAAAATACTCTTTAGAAGAAGAAGAAGATTTTGTGATCAGAATCAGAAGAACAAGAGTGCAGAATCTGAAGAAGATTAATCCTTGACAGAGTTGAAGCAACTGAAGAATAAAAATGAAGACTTGAAGACCGTCTGAAGAAGTGAAGATTAGAAGACTATCTGAAGAATCGAAGATTAGAAGACTATCTGAAGAACTGAAGGCAAAAGATATGAAGAAGTACAGATTCAAATATACGTCTGTCTGAAGAACAACAATGAACTGAAGAAATGAAGAAGAAGAAGAAGATACAAAGAAGAACGAAGCTACAATTCTAAGGAAGAAGGCCTCTGAAGTTTCAACCAGTATGAAGAATTGAAGTCATCTGAAGAATGCAACCTGTCTGAAGCAACGAAGCTGTCTGAAAGACTTGAGCTGTCTGAAATCATCAACCTGTCTTAAGTGTTGAAGCCGTCTGAAGAGCCAAGCCCGTCTGAAGACTCGAGCCCGTCTGAAGACTGGAACCCGTCTGAAGGTTGGAAGCTGTCTGAAGCTTTAGTAATGACATGACATCTTTGCTGAAACCTTGCGTGAAGACTTTTCTAAGTCTCTGCTGCTCGTACGTTTTGAAACACATTTGTGGCAACAAACACAGAGACCTTTCCCGGTGCATTTGAACTTCATACACCACTGAGGAAATTTCTGCAACGCAGCATTCGCAGCAACAACAGTAGCAGCTTTACTGCAGCACCAATGTTGTACTATGTCAGAACTCTCAAGAAGCGTGTCTCACAACGGATTAAAAGAAGACTATTTGCTGTCTCTAAACGATAGCATTTCAACGAGACATTTCTTCATTTGTGCAATCTGGAACAAAGTAGAAGAAAAGCTCAAGAGACTAAGCAGAAGCAACAAGTAAGATGTTTGAATAAAATATATTCAATTCAACATCTTTATCTAAATATCAAAATAGGAATCTGCAAACAACGACTATTGATCAAGACATCTCATTCAAAGAAGTAGTGGTGTCAGGAGCAAGTGAAAAAGGAGTATATGCAGAATAAGCAAAAGGGCAAATTCAACGGATACATAATCTCAAGAGAATCAGAGGAAATCCGAAAGCAAGCAGATGCAAGATAATGCAAGCTGGATAAAGCAGATAAAGCAGATAAAGCAGATGCAAGCAGATGCAAGATAATGCAAGCTGGATAAAGCAGATAAAGCAGATGCAAGCAGGTGCAAGATAATGCAAGCTGGAGCAAGCAGATGCAAGCTGGATAAAACAGATGCAAGAAAGCAGAAGAATTCAAGAGAGAGAATACACATAATCATCACATCTCTCAAAACAGAGCTCATCAACAGAAGTGTCAGAACGGGAGTATTCTGAACACTCAATATGCTTAAGGAGAAGCAACCGTTTGAGAAGCTATTACACAACGGCTATATGAGCCACATCATCAGAAGCTCAACGGTACTATGAATTATCTTCAACGGCTATATTCAAGAAGAACATATAAATAGCCTCAAGATTGAAGTTGAAGATGTTGTTGTAATATACAACCAAGTTGTTGTAGTACACAACCAAGTTGGTCGGTCCAACCAGTGGTTGTTGGCATGCAGAGCATATTAACCATGCTGCCGAGTTGCAGTTGTTATGCTATACAATCAGAGAGTGAATTCTCAATCGGGCTACTGATCAGCTGGTCAGTTAGTTAGATTGTACAGTTGGTCTGTTGATCAAGTGAGTTGGTTGTCGGGAAGGCAATCATGCTATACAAATGACTATCAAACCAGGTACGGTTTGAAGCTTGGATGATACCTTGGTATTCCAATGATACGGGTGAGAATGTAGCCCATGGAAACCAATGGTTGGAGAATAAGGTTGAAGCTTAATTTCATATCTTAGTTAGCCTACTCTCAGATGATGTATTCCTCATAGAAAAGACAGAGATTGTACTCAAATTCAAACACTTGTATCACTGTCTATCCTTGTATTTAGTTTGTAATGACTGTATCCTGAGTATGTACTCAGTAATCTCTATGTACAAGAAAAATCTGAGTTGAGAGGTTCTAGCGAACATCTAGCTTAGATTGAGTAGTAATACTCAACACTTAGTTAAGTGTCTGAGAGCCTGGAGAGGCTTGGTGGAAGAAAGAATACTCGTGGTAGAGCCTGGAGAGGCTTGATAGAAAAGAATACTTGTTGTGTTGGCCTGGAGAGGTTAACATGTCTATCTGTGGTTTCACATAGTGTGACATATATGTGGCTGCAAGGGTCTGGGGGATTCGGAGTGGCACATATGTGTTGTTGTTATAAAAAGGCTAGTGGTGGTTTGCCACTAGGACTGGATGTAGCTCACAGGGTTTGTGGGTGAACCAGGATAAATTCTGTGTCTAAGTTTTCTTTCCCTTAATCTCTTTTACTTACAGTTTTCATATTTACGTTGGGGATTGAAAAGTACTTTTCATAATAATCTTAACACAACGATTTCAATAAAACAAGTTTTCATACAAACATAACGTTAAAACGTCTCTAGTGTAAATTGAAGTATTATAGAAGAATATATTCGGAGGGATGTCTGAAATACCTGTCTGAAGTGAGCCCAACAGGAACTCAGTTCAGACACATGAAATAGATGGTCTCTGATCATCTAAAGTATTTCAGAAACAGTTCTGAAGGTACTCTTAGTAATATTCTTCAGAAGACACTAAGAGAAGTTTGTTTAAAATCAAAACAATCTTAAGTGTAAGAGAAAGTTTTTAATCCAAAACTTTCATATATTCCGCATGTTCTTAAAATAACTCTGGTCTTAAGATTGGTTTTGTACAATGATCACTTAGCGTGATTGTTTATTTTAAAGATTTCCAAAATTGTATCAAAATGTCTAAAACACTATTCAACCCCCCTTCTAGTGTTGCCTGTGGTTCTAACATAAAGGACCACCAACCAACCAGACAAAGAAGAAGTGAACTGAAATGGATCTTCTCAATTGCATACAGGGAGCATTTTGATGGTTGTAATTGTGTTTTTTGATGGTTGTAATTGGTTAGAGGCATTTTGCTGTTTACAAACATTATGATGGTTGAAGTTGTGTTTTTTTATTAGAGTTCACATTGTCATCTTAGATGAACAATAGTTACTCAATAGACCTTTAGTACTGGATTTAACTAATGTTCCTCTAAGGATTAGATTTTTTTTTGTAATGTTCAAGTCACTCAAGACTCAGCAGACCCTTTATGCTATTATTATGTAATGAAGTTTGATTTCCAATTACATTATTATTGTCATATTTGCGGGATAAAGTTGTTTTATATTTTGTTTTATGTTGTTTCAAAAATTATAAAATACAGAGGTAATGTAAGGGAATTGGAAATGTAAAGGACAAGTCTTCAATAATAGACATTCCATTTCATTAGCTTCAACTGCATATAGAAGTACATTTATTAGCAAAATACATAACCAACAAAATTGAAATTTACATAACCAGAGTCAACTCAACACCCTAAATCACATTACCTACTTCTCAAAATAAACAAGGATCACTACTAACAACATACAAACCATCATACAACCTATCCCAAATACACAACACTTAACAATCCTAACTTCACTAAGGAGATTGTCAATCTTTGCTAATGATTCAGTCTTGTTCCATAAATCCCTGCCACTGTCAACTGCAGCAATTTCATCACCCACACCAGCACCATCAGCCCATGCAAAGAAATTACAGTTCAATTCATTGTCCTGCAGCAAAAGATTTTTCAAAAATGTATTTAGAACACTTTCAAAAAAAATAACTCTTATCAACAAAAATAACACAACGTTTGATAAAGCACATGTGAAAAAGGGTCTTCATGGATTCCTCTGGGTTTTGGACGTGCGCAATATCACCCTATTTCCACAAAAACATAGACTGAACCCATGACCTATGCTTGCGGATGGAGAATCCATGAAAGTTGCAGAGCCAGACCACAAAGTTGTTGATGGTTTCTTTGGCTGTCGAACTCGAGGTTGTTCAAATCCACCTCCCCCCATCATCTATGCAAAGGCGACGCTGAAGTAGTGCCTTAGGGTTCACAGTTTGGGGAAATGAGATTACAGTTTTATTTTTCACAGAAATTCAAATCCAGGGACGAAAATGATGTGTATAAAATTTTCAAATTGGTCCCTGAAAGAATGCCCAGCCACATCAGCAGCCTATGTGTAAAGTTAACTTGCCACGTGTGCATTCTGTTAACTTTAACAGAGCCAGGTTAACGAAGGGACCAACTTGATTGACGGTAGCGTAATTCGGGGATTAATTTGTTAATTTCCGTCTTTCAGGGACTAACTTGACTGACGCCTAATCTTTCAGGGACCAATTTGATGTATTACTCTGATATATAACTAACTTTTGATATTTTTTTAAATCACGTTTGGAGATGTAATTATTAAAAAGGACATATTTTTCTTTGTTATATAAATTTACATTTTATTGATATGTATATTTGATATTAATTAATACTGGAAAAAAATATAGCTAAATTATAATCGCTAATTATATATAGTCCTTTAACATAACATTATATTTATAACCATGAGATAAAATTAATCAATTAGCATTGAACATTTATAATAAAAGCTAAATTATATTCATTATTTATGGCATGAATTAGCATTCAGTATTATTGAATTCCAACCGTGGAACTTAAACATAAAATATCTATTATAAATGAATCAACATTAATTTATTAGCATATATATAGTCGCATGCAATGCTAGCTAATAGGCATTTTTTTTATAAGACCTGAACGAGCCTTCGTGGCCACTTGGGCACTTATCATGGCCCTCATGCTCATCCACTTATAGATCCTCTGTGCTTCTCTAACGCAGCGTGCATGATCATGGTCGCCGCCACCACCTCATTATCGACGGCGCGTCCTAAACAGGATCTCTTTTTTAGCTTTCCTGTTCATTTCCCACATCTCTTCTTTTGTGCTGTGAGAGTTGGAATCTCTCCTCCTCTTATTCTATGAATCTATATTATGTAGGAACACAGGAAACACTAGAAGGGGGTTGAATAGTGTTTCTGAATATTTTAGAAAGCTTTTCGCAAACAGGTTTTCAAAGCAAAGTTTCAGACAGGCTCTTGGAGGGCTGTCTTGAAGCTTTTCAGACGGCTTGTAAAAATGATTTTAAAAGATGTTTTGCCTTTTAAAATATTAGATAAATTACTCAGACCCCTTGATTAGTTTAAAACTGAATTTACAAGAGATAAGGGTAAGAAGACTTAGCCACAGAATTTATCCTGGTTCACTCACTACCACTTGTGAGTTACGTCAAGTCCCAATGCCAACTAGCAATTGGATTTTCTCTTAATCTCTCAAGATTACAAGTATTCTTTTACAGTCAAGCCTCTTCAGGCTCTACAACCAAGTATTATTTTTCAGACAAGCCTCTCCAGGCTCAACAACCAAGTATTCTTTTTCAGACAAGCCTCTCCAGGCTCAACAACAAATACAGAGAAAGGAAAATGCTTAAGCTCACAAACTATATCAGTTTTGAGACTTAAACAATTACAGATGTACAAAGATTACTGAGGTATGCTCAGGATAATACAATGTGTGTACAAAGATGATAAATTCTATCAGAGCGTTGCAGCTAAAAACTTGCAGAGATTTTGTTCTTTTTCAAATTCTTCTCTCTGTGAGGTCTTCAAGGTTGGGGTAATTTATACCCAAATGATTGGCCCCTTGAAGAAAATCATTGCTTATGAAAACCATGATAGCCGTTGTGAGACAGCCTGCTGCAGTACAAAATATTCTCTGACACGTTACAAGGTTTGCTCCTGCCAAAAAGGTGCTTTTTGTTGCTGTTGCAATTGCTGCATAGCAGAGGACGTGTTGTGGCAGAGAACGTGCTTAAAATTCAATACAAGGTGCCAGCTGTTGTAGCAGAGAACGTGCGTGAAACAAAAAGGTACAGATAGGTCTTCACAACTTCAGACAAGAGATGCCATGTCATCAAGAGACTTCAGACAACCTTGATGTATCAGATGGGTTGAACTTCTTCAGACAGCTTCTGCTTCTTCAGACAGTTTCAACACTTAGTCTTTTTAATTATGCTTTTGATGGCTCTTGCTGAAATCATAGATAAGAGATTGAGTTAAGTATGTATCTATGATAAATATTTTAAGTTAAATTTGTTAACCATTAAAACTTGGGAATATTTCTGTCTTTAAAACATCATAAACCTCTTTATGATATTTTTGAGACTTAACATTTTCCTCTTAGCCTTTAACCTCACCATCTCTTGCACCGGTTTCTCTACGAAAGAAACACAAAATTCTCATAGTTCTATTTTTGAATGTTTCATCATTCTACTTCAGGTGCTTGTCGTTCAAGGTCATGTGCTCCACTAGAATTTTTGTTCCTACTGCACATTAACCTCACTAAATGAAGGGTAAAAATGAAATTGAAAACTATGAACCTACTGGGTCCTCCAAACTCACATATGTCATAACGCAGAAGCTGGTAAATCTTGCATCTGCTTCAACTTGCGTCCTTGTCCGAACTCGCGTCATCAATGCTCAACCAAACAGTCCAATAAATGGTCAACTCACGTTTGTTTTCAAAATACGTGCGTTCTAGTAGGAGAACCCCGATCCAAACACACCCTAACATGATTTTAGCTATTAATTTCAATTTTCAATTAGTTAAAATGTCTTACGCCCTTACAAAAGAGATTCTAACTATATGTCTATTAATTTATTTTCTTATATTAATTATTAGGAATAACTACTATTTTGTTGTATTTTTTATGATTTTGTTCATTCTAATTACCGGAAAATATACCCCTTTTGTGTATGAAAAAAATCATTGTTGGTGGAGCTAGCCCCACCATAATGTAGATGTTTCCAGTTCGAGCAAGATTGTCTCCCATGGAAGATACTTGTGGATTAAACAAAAAAATTATTTTCAATTATTAATTCATAAAAAATAATTATTCCAAACATACTAATCAACCAATAATATATATTTCATATAATTTTAAAATTATTATATCATTTTATATAGTTCAAATTTAAAAATACCAATAAAAAATCATATTATTCAAAAGTTTGAAATCAATCATTATTTATTATTATTATTATTATTATTATTATTATTATTATTATTATTATTATTATTATTATTATTATTATTATTATTATTATTATTATTATTATTATTATTATTAACTGATGCTTGTATATTATTAAATGGTAATAATAAGAATTCAAATTTGAATTAATAAAAAAATTTGTAATAAGAAAAATAGATTAACATACAAGTAGAATCATAAATATTTAGATTTTAAAATATCATCTTTCAAAAAATTGAGACAGATTTAACGAAATATTTAAAAATATTTGTAAAGGAGGTGTTTGAAATACACACAAAAAAGAAGAAAATATAGGAAATAACGTGTAACTTTATAGAAGAGAGAGTAGAGAAAGTGAATGTCGCAGTCTCCAAAATAAATTTTTAAAACTAATATATAAAAAATTGAAATAATAATATCAATATATATATATATATATTAGTATGTATATGTATATAAAAAAGTTTTGAAAAATGTTTGGGGGAGCAATGACTCCTCCTGTCATTACTATGGTCCGCCACTGTATACAGCCATGACAAACACCTTCACACCAGTGCAGCCATGGCAGACACATGGGTATTCACCTATTCATATAATTTCTAAGTTAGTGTACCAATCAGAAATTAATATAATTTTTGCCTCAAAACACTTCTACAGGTGTAGGTGACCGGTAAACAATTTCAGCCATCCATTTTATATTATTATATCCAATGGTTATTTGCTTGTGCACCACCCGTGATAAGGGGCGGAGGTATTTGAGGACTAAAGGGGTCATGGCCCCCTCAAATTTTTCCTTTTTCTTTTTAATTTTTTATATAATATAAATATATATATAAGTTGAATAAATTTATATAGTAAAAATTAAAATTTAATTGATAAATTAATTTATTGAATTAAAAATATTTGATTTAAATAGTTTATTAATATAAAATGATATAAAAGAATATATTTATATAAATTTTATAATATAAATTCTATTTTTGTTTTCTAATAAAATTTATAGGGTTAGGTAATAATAATTTTATTTTTTATAAATTTAAAATCTCATTGAATTTTAGTGGTAAAATATTTTATTAAAATTAAAATAAATAGTAAAAATAATAAAAAATAATTCATTAAAATTTTAAATTATTTAAACTATATATATAAACTATGAGTGTTTATCTTAATTCATTAATTTATACATGATTTGTATATATAAAATAATAAAATTATATTTAAGGTATGCTAATTAATCAAAAATTAATTTTATAATATTGACCCCTCTTAGCTTTAATTTCTGGCTTCGCCCCTATCCGTGATGTATAAAAATTATAACTCACCGTAAATACCACCGCTTTTCAAATGGAGTCAAGTGTTATTTGAAGCTTGAGTCTTCTAAAATATGAGAATTTAAGAATGTAATTAGTTAGCTCAGTATAATGTCCTGATTGTTATTATCAAAACATAATAGGGTGTCTTACGGTTATGAACCCTAGAGTCAACACCTTTATGGTTCTAGTAGTAGTCAAATATATCTTGCCTAGCTAATCGTACGTAATTCATAAATAGATTTTCTCGTAGCATATCTTACAATTCATATATTTGCATTTAAGGAAAGATTTAGGGGGTGTATTGGTTTAGGATTTTAAAATACTTTTTATGGTTAAAAAAGTCCACTAGTATTCAATCTAGATTTTGAAGACTTTAAAAAGAGTCTGTTAAAATCCATTGGTATTTGTTTGAGATTTCATAGAACTTAAAAATAATCCATAGGTATTAGAAAATATAAGGATTTTAAGGGATTCTTTTATTACATGGATTTTGAGTGACTTTTTAGTAGTATCTATACATACCAAATCCATCAAACAATCCCACCCAAATTGAAAGGATTTCTGAACATGACTTTTCAAGTGTTTCATTCTCCAACAAGCACATAGTCACATAACCTTTCTTTCTCTCTCTCACCTCTTCCCCCAACAAGCACTGAGTCACTCACCTTTCGAATCTCTTTCGTCTTTGGGTTATGAGGTACGTTTACTGAATCCTCTTGCAGTGGATAAAATTGTTGTTGGGGGTGGAACAGCTAGTGGAAAAGCTTCCGTATCAGTAGACCCTGATGATAATGATGCTACAACTTTTGCAGAAGAGAATATAGATTCTGGGATGCTACAACTTTTTCAAATCCTTTGCATTATATAGGCTCCGTACTGTTTTCAAATCCTTCAAATCCCTTTTTTTAGCTACTGGGTGTTTGAAAATGTAACATGTCCATAGTGTGTGTTTGAAAATATTAGATAGGTACACATTCACACTTTATAACTAGTACCTTCATATTTTATGTCCATTTTTTTAAATTAATTTCTATTATTCATTGGATTAATCTCAGTTGAATCAAGTAGTGTTGTTTATATTCGGGAAGATACCGAAAGTTTAAAAAGGGCCAAAGTTTTCAATAACTTTTTCTGGAAATGAAGAGAAAGAGAGATAGAAGAATAATAAAGAGAAAGAAAGTGAAATAAATTATAATTGAAATAATAGGAAATGAAGAGAGATCAATGATGTGTCAAGTAAAAGCGTCAAAGATACATGAGTTTTATACATTTTAAAGAATAATTTAAAAAAATTAAAAAAGACTATCTTTAAAAGAAAAAATATTTTTAAATATAAAAATCTACTTAAATTTTATATGAGTTTTATATGAATTTTATATGAGTTTTAAAGAAAAAATACATGAGTTTTATATGTTTTTTAAAATACACGACGTGTGAAGTAAAAGAGCTAAAACACATGAGTTATATGTTTTGTAAAGATTTAAAGTTAAAAAAAATTAAAAAGGACAATTTTAAAGGACAATTTTTTTAAAGCTAAAAATATATTTAAATTTAATTCATTTTTCTCGTAGTTTCATTTTAATACGTTTTTAAGAAATAAAAGTACATGAATTTTGTGTTTTATAAAAATTACATGTTAAAAAATTATAAAGACTATTTTAAAAAGAAATAATATTTTTAATGATAAAAATATATTTAAATTTAAATTAATTTTCTCAAATTTTCATTATTTCATAATAATAGTAAATAAGATATTTAAATTATATATATAATTTTAAATTTTTTTTATCTATGTTATATATACGCATTTTTATCTTGCAGAGTCTATAAAGTCCTATAGAGTCCACAAAATCCCGCAGAGTCTATGATACAAATCCATTAAAATCCTGACTTAAAAATTCTTGAAATTCTTGCAGAATCCTTAAAAGTCATGGAAATCCTATAAATTCCTGCAGACTTTTTTCAGCTAAAAAAGTCTTTTAAAATCCTAAACCAATACACCCCCCTTAGATTTGAATTGGAATACACCTAGTAAAAAATAATCACATGTACAAAGGTGATTATAATCATCATTAAGTTTTTTTTTTTTGTTTTAACCATAGGTATCCTCCACGGGAGGCAATCCTGTTCGAGCTGGGAACATCCACATCATGGTGGGGCTAGCTCTCTCAGCCGGGATTTTTTCCATCCACAAGACTCGAACCCGAGACCTTGCTTAAGGGGAATCAAGCATGTACCACTTGAATCATCATTAAGTTAAAGAAAATATATAGGTTACATGTAGAACCGTACAAAATGGAGTTACTTTCTCTGTATATTTTTTCTCCATAATAAATAATGTTGTATGCTTTCTTTCGACTTTGGATTACATTGCCTTTTAATTCCCATAAACCTCATGTGCATTTATTGCAATAAATGCTCATTAAATCCCAAGGAGCGCTATCTTTTCCTTTGGCTTTAGATAACATTCACAATTTGATTCTATTAAGCTAACATACATGTGTTGCAATGAATAGTTTTATGAGTTTATTAGACATAAAGATCTTCATTTCCCATTGATTCATCTAGTAATTAAGAGTTAAGTTCTATATATATATATATATATATATATATATATATATATATTTCTAATAAAACTAACAAATAAGAAAATCCATGTTATATCTAATAAAAACTCTCATTTTATGTATTTAAATTATTCCATACTACAAAACAAAATCACAGATCCCATCTATAAAATAGAGTGAATCATTTAGTTTTCTTTTTGTAGGCAGTGCGACGTCAATATATGTATACATGTAGGGGTGGGAACAGGCCATGTCGCTCGTCAGGGGTCTACTACCCGGTCTAGATCAGGTCCAGGCCAGGCCAAGCCAATTTATTAAATAGATAAGGCCAAGGCTTTTTCAAAAGCCTATATAGCAAAATATGTAGCATCCTAATATTTCTAAAATAAAATAAAATAAAATAGAATGAAGAATTAATAGTATTAATATTATCTTTATTATTATTATTAGTTAGAAATCATATTATTTAATTAAAAAGGAGGATGGGTGGGTTGGAGTAGGCCCAGCCCAATTAGATGTTTAAATAGGGGAAGGGTTATCTTTCACCCTATCCTTTCTTCAAACGTCAGATAACCAAACCTTAGGGAAAAGAGAAGCGACTCCACAAGGAGAAGGTGCCGCAGAGTAGATCATCAAGGGAGTTCTGCCATTCGTTTTCAATCGTGATCATCTCTAAGGTACGGGGGGAAGGGGTGCTACTATATGTGTATGCTGGAGTGCTTGGGTAGTGAGGGAAACCATAAGACCCTCTAGGATTCCTTAATTTTGAAATTAAATATGAATGATGAATTGTATGTATTACGTTTGAAATTCGTGTGTTTGAAGCCTATTGTCATGTTCTTGCTGAATTTGAGAGTGGGGAGCGAGATTGTCGAAAAAGGGTTAAATTAGGATTTGGGGGTGAGAGTTCATAATGGATCGATTGTTAATTTTATAGTAAACTGTTGAACTAATTGATGAATTCGTTGATTTTAATCGGTAAAAACGAGTCTAAACAAGTTAGGAACTTAAGGATTGGAGTAGGGATTGAAGAAGAGGGTTAAAAATGGGTAAAAACGCAAGTGCAGTCGTTCTCGGGTTGCTGGTAATCGATTACCAGATGTTTCTGGGCAAAAACATGAAGCTGAGCCCCTGGTAATCGATTACAGGCATGTTGTAATCGATTACCAGGCTACCAGTCCTCTGGTAATCGATTACAGACACCTTGTAATCGATTACTAGGCCCAAAAATGAGGTATTTGCTTCTGGTAATCGATTACAAACTTCTGGTAATCGATTACCAAGTCCAAACTTGATATTTGAGTGTTGTTTTGATGTAATGTGGTGATCCTTTACTTATATGATGGATGTTTATCTACTATAAGAATTGTTTTGTGAAATTGATGAGATTATATTGGATGTACAATATGTATTGACTGTGGTACGAAGTATTGTTATGACTTATGAGACTATCTTATATTGATGTTCTATGTGTATTTTACCCATGATGTGATGTGGAATGAATTGAGTAGACGATGTTGTATGAGAAATGTATAAAAGATGTTGATGCATTGAGCATGAGCATATATAGTGATACATGAGATGCATGCCCTACAAAGGGTGGTGACCATGATGGGGGACATTCGATGCACGGGCCCATAGAGGGGGTGCAACCTACCGTGTGGTGTTAACGGCAGGGCCATCATTGAGGGGGCGGATGTCTTTGCACGGGCCCATCGAGGGGGTGCAACCTACTGTGTGGTGTTAACGGTAGGGCCATCATTGGTAACAACTAAGGGGATTGATGAGGTGCGCCCATTGTGCAAAGTTCCAAATCAAGACTCTTAGGATAGATGTTGTACATGTGCATGGTGTGAGCATATGCCTTAATTGAGATTTTATGAAAGTGTGAATTTATATTTGTACGAACCTGATGTGTGAAATAAATAGTATATGATGAATAGTATATGAGTTGAGATGAATGATGATAAGTATGGCGATGGGTAGGAATAAGGGTAACCTTCTGTATTGCATGTATATATTTGTATTCCTTTCCTCACCGTACTCTTTCTGTGGTTTTCTTAGGTGATGAAGAGGGCACTCAATGTGCTGAATTTTGAAGGGGTAGGGTCTCGCTCTGATATGTGTGACATCGGGGTTTAGTGTCTAGGAACTTTATTTCTTTAGTTGATATTAGAGATTTATAAAGATTATTTCTAAGGGTCTTACATGGCCAAGTTACGTTTTTATTCTGTTGATAATTTAGCTTTTGAAAACATTGATTTTACTCTTTATGGAAATAACTTTGGATTTGGATTAATTACTTGTTTACAAGAGGATTTGTGAACCTTTTTACCCCGGTGTTGACTTTAATTTTCTTTATAATTCAATTTGATGATATTATTATTTGGGGTAGAAGGGTGTCACAAAATAGGTCAGGCTTCAGGCTATCGAAAAAGCCTTTTGAGCCTATCAGACCGGTCTGTTTAACTAAATATAAATAAAATACTAATATTTTTTTATATTGTTATTATTATTATAAATATTTTTTTATTACTTCTCCTTATAATTATATACTTATTAGCCTGTATAAACATTTAAGTATGTTAAAAACTTGAGCCTATAAGTCTATTCATATATATATGCTTATGATATTTTCAAGTACCTTACTATAAAACAAGCTTTTAAACAGACTTTCAGGCCATGTCAGACTTTAAATAGACCAGGCTCAGACCATAAAACGAAGCATATGTCAGGTGAACAGGTCAGGCTCAGGTCATGGATTTAAGGTGCAGGTCAGGTTCAAGCCTTGGAAAGCCTAGCTCGACTCGGCCTATTCCCACCCCTATATACATGTGTGTGTATTTATAAATTTATATGGATTACCTACTTACATAATGACACAGAACATGCCTTTCTCAACCTTTCATGATTTCACCTTATTTCTGACACAAAACAACCACCACCTTACTCATTTTACAAGTAACTATTATGTATGTTATGAGGAAACCTACACATATGGGCTTGTTACGTACAAAATCTTTTAATTGAATTCCATTGAAGAATAATTGAGATATTATCTTACTACTGCATTCTACTAAGAAAGACCTACAAAGGGAAATATCTCTTCATAAGATTAGATATATGAGCTAGTTAAGAAAGGATAAGAAGAAAAAGTGTAGAATTGCCAATCCATTACAAAAGATTTCAAAGGATTTAGCACCATCTGAAGTGTTGTTGCATCCAGATCGCAAAATCGAGTTACACTGCAATAATTCAGTGAAGCTAAAAATTACTAAAGATAGCCATTAATTAAGTTTTCATTTTTCTTGATACCCTTTTTTTCCTTTCTTTCTAATTTTTTTTTTGTGTATATATGTCCTTGATTAATCTCGTTAGTAAAAATAGAAAAATAACAATTGCATTTGTGTTTTTGGTACTTCTATGGCTAGTTTTGGCTGTTGCTATTTTGAGACAATTTGTTATGATCTTTTATTCCTCTTAAGGGAGACTGATATGAACCTTGAGGTTCTATTTTGTAAGGACCTTAGAAATTTCTGAATGAAATATCACTTTTCTTGATAAACAATATTCTTTTCTTTTCAACACTTTTCTTTTCTTTTCTTTTCTTTTTGTATTTCTATTTTCTTTTCTTTTGATTTCGAACAAAAAATAAATAAGACAGTAAGATAACAATTTCTAACCTTGCCAAAAACTTATATTTAACCTTGAATACTTGAAAAATAAATCACTCACAATTCAAGCAACATGTATAGAAAAATAGGTTTTTGAACAAAATAAGAGTAGTAGGAGGAATAGAAGAAGAAGAAGAAGGTGGACGTCACACTTTCAAGACTTGAAAGATAAGCCCTTGAAGATACACACACAAAGGTAAGGAACCTTTGATAATCCTCAACTCTTGACTAGCAAGAAACATAGAGAAATTCACTCTCAAGTATAATAAGAAATTTCTGCATAAATCATCTAACCTTTCTTGCATGCATGAAGCATGTATTTATAGAGTTTACAAGGTGAATTAGGGCCAAGCAACCAGCTGCATTTCACGCCCAAAATACTCCCAAAAATACCCCTTACACACTTCTCATGCATACCTAAATACATTACTAGGAATTAAATAAATTAAGCTAATAAAACTCAACCCTAACAAGCTTATTTGGCTGCAATTTCCATGCAGATTTCTTGGCACATGTGGCTGCATTGTTTTCATGAAATGTAACCACCAAACATGGATTAAAATGGCTCATGATTCATCCAATAAGTGGCCGCATAAAACAGCCCACAATTCTTCAAGTCTCCATCAATTTTGTAACCTCCTCTTCATTGTTGGCCGCCCACTTGATTGCCTATTCATTCAGCCATTTACAACCACCATAAACCCCCCTTGATGACACATAATTCAGCCATGAAATGCACAAGTTGGCCGCACAAAATAATGGCTTATGACTCAGCCATTTACTCACTTGTTGGCCGCAAAAATGAAGGCACATGACTCAACCTTTCATTCACATGTTGGCCGCCCACCTTTGGCTAGTTGTATGTAGCTTCAAAGAGGTCCAGGTTCATGCACCAGAACATCCCTTCCAACGGCTAAAAGAGACAAGGTTTTAATGCATTAAAACTACATTACAACCATGTTTTGTAACCACCAGAAAAGGAAACGTAACCATCAGAAATTTAAGCCTTGTGTCTTGTAACTCCCACAAGTTTATTGAAACAAAATAAATCTAATTAAATCAGCAAATTAGGGACTAGGTTGGCCGCCCCACATGGCCTTCCTTTATGATAAATGATGGCTCTTCAACTGGTAGTTGCATTAAAGGCAACTGACACTTCATCAATGGTTCCTTCTTCCTCAACTTGAATGCAATTAATGAACTGGTCACTTTCATTAATGCTCTTAATATTTTGAAGTTGGACTTCTTTGATGACAAGTTGTAATGCCTCCTTAGCTTTCCTAGCTTGCGCCCTTGTCATGGGTCCCCCTAGTCTTTTGACTGCTTGACTGATGTCCACATCACACCCCCCTTCTTGAAAAGGATTTGTTCTCAAATCTGAAGGGTCCTCACCTGCATCAAAAAGAGTTAAGTCATAAACATTAAAGGTTGCACTGACATTATACTCACCAAGCAAGTCTATTTTGTAGGCGTTATCATTGATCCTTTCAAGCAATTGGAAAGGTCCATCCCCCCTTGGTTGAAGCTTTGACTTTCTTTGTTTTGGGAACCTTTCTTTTCTCATGTGTATCCACACCCGATCTCCTGGTTGGAACACCACTTTCTTCCTTCCCTTGTTTGCTTGCTTAGCATAGCTCTCATTTTTCTTTTCAATTTGAGCTTTGACTTTCTCATGCATCTTCTTGACAAAATCAGCCTTAGCTTGCGCTTCCTTATGCTTAAACACAAAAATGTTAGGCAAAGGTAAAATATCAAGAGGTGTTAAAGGGTTAAATCCATAAACTACTTCAAAAGGTGAACAATTGGTAGTACTATGAACAACCCTATTATAAGCAAACTCAACATGAGGCAAACTATCCTCCCAAGATTTAATGTTTTGTTCAAAATTGTCCTAAGCAAAGTACCTAGTGTCCTATTAACTACTTCTGTTTGACCATATGTTTGAGGATGGCAAGTAGTAGAAAATAATAACTTGGTTGCAAGCTTCCCTCACAAAGTCCTCCAAAAATGACCCAAAAATTTCGAGTCTCTATCACTCACTATGCTCCTCGGCATTCCATGCAACCTGACTATTTCTTTGAAAAATAAATCTGCCACATGGCAAGCATCATCCACTTTCTTGCAAAATATGAAGTGAGCCATTTTTTAAAACCTGTCAACCACAACAAAAACAGAGTCTTTTCCATTCTTTGTTCTTGGAAGTCCCAAGACAAAGTCCATGGAAATATCATTCCAAGGAAATTCAGGAACAGGTAAAGGAGTATATAAACCATGAGGTTTAACCTTAGACTTAGCCTTTTTGCAAAAAATACATTGGTCACACATTTTATGAACATCACATTTCATATTAGGCCAATAAAAATTATCTTGCAAAATTTCTAAAGTCTTTTGCACTCCAAAATGTCCCATTAGTCCCCCTTCATGTGACTCCCTCACAAGCATTTCCCTTATTGAACTTTTAGGCACACATAATTTATTTCCTTTAAACAAAAATTCATTATGCCTTAAAAATCCATTTTCTGATTTTTTTTCACATGCCACATACAAATCAACAAAATCCACATCATCATAATACATGCTTTTCAAAGATTCAAGTCCATACAATTTAGTTTCAAGCATAGCAAGTAAGACATGTCTCCTAGAAAGAGCATCAGCAACAATATTTCCTTTTCCTTTTTTATGCTTTATGACGTATGAAAATTGTTCCAAAAATTCAACCCATTTAGCATGCCTTTTATTTAATTTTCCTTGGCCTTTTAAATACTTCAAAGATTCATGATCACTATGAATTACAAATTCTTTGGGAAGTAAATAATGTTGCCAAGTCTTAAGAGCCCTTACCAAGGCATATAATTTCTTATCATAAGTAGAATAATTAAGTGTTGGTCCACTTAATTTTTCACTAAAATAAGCAATTGGATGCCCTTCTTGCAACAAAACAACACCAATTCCAACATTAGAAGCACACATTCCAATTCAAAAGATTTTGCAAAATTTGGTAAGGCTAAAATAGGCGCATGAGTGAGCCTATATTTGAGGGCAGCAAAGGTCGCCTCTTGTTTTTCCCCCCACTTATATCCCACATTCTTTTTAACAGTATCATTTAGGGGTGCATCCAAGGTGCTAAAATCCTTAACAAATCTTCTATAAAAACTTTCTAAGCCATGAAAACTTCTCACCTCACTTACATTTTTAGGCGTTGGCCATTCTTGAATAGCCTTCACCTTTTCCTCATCCACTTGAACTCCTTTAGAGCTCACAACAAAACCCAAGAAAACAACATGGTTGGTACAAAATATTCATTTTTCAAGGTTGGCATACAGATTTTCTTTTCTAAGCACATCCAAAACAGATTTTAAATGTTCAACATGCATGTCCAAAGAAGTGCTATAGATAAGAACGTCATCAAAATACACAACCACAAATTTTCCAATAAATTCTCTTAAGACATGGTTCATCAATCTCATAAAGGTACTAGGAGCATTAGTTAACCCAAATGGCATAACCATCCATTCATACAACCCATATTTAGTTTTAAAGGTTGTTTTCCATCATCTCCCTCCCTTATACGTATTTGATTATAACCACTTTTAAGATCAATTTTAGAAAAAAATGCATGCACATGAAGTTCATCAAGTAAGTCATCTAACCTGGGAATAGGATGACGATACTTGACAGTGATGTTGTTGATTGCCCTACAATCAGAGCACATTCTCCAAGTCCCATCTTTCTTTGGTACCAAAATGACTGGTACTGCGCAGGGACTCATGCTATCCCTCACCCATCCTTTGCTAATGAGCTCATCCACTTGCCTTTCAATCTCTTTGGTCTCTTGAGGATTACTCCTATAGGCTGGCCGATTTGGCAATGAAGCTCCAGGTATGAGGTCTATATGGTGCTCAATTCCTCTCAAGGGTGGTAAGCCATCAGAAACATTTTCTGGAAAGACATCCTCATATTCCTGAAAAAGAGATTTAACTACAGAAGGCAACTCAAATTTGTCAAATTGGTTAGCAGCTAAAATAAAGTTTGTATCAAACAATAAGTAAAGAGGTTTTCTTGTACATAACACTCTCCTCACTTCTCTTTCTTTTGCTAAACAAAGTTGTTTACCCTCTTGTATTTCACTATTTTTCTTTTGGCTCTCTTATTTTTCAAGTGTTTCACCCAACCTCTCTTGATCAATCTTTTCTCTCAATTTATTTTGATCCTCACTAACCTCTCTAGGTGTCAAAGGTCTAAACACAATTTTTTATCATGGTACATGAAGGAAATTTTATTGGTAAAGCCATCATGGATAACTTTAGTGTCAAACTGCCACGGCCTCCCAAGAAGAATGTGGCTGGCCTCCATAGGTACCACATCATAAAGCACCTTGTCTTGATATTTTCCTATGGAAAAAGGAATTTCTGCTTGTCTTTTTACGTGCACTTCATCTCCCTCACTAAGCCATTGAAGCTTGTATGGCCTAGGATGTGGCTGTGTCCAAGCTCATCTTGTTCACCAATCTGGAACTAACCACATTAGTGCAGCTACCACCATCAATAATCACCAAGCAAATCTTACCATTAACTGAACATTGATTGTGAAATATGTTCTCCCTTTGGCTCTCTTCCTTGCCCACGGTTTGGCTTCCTAGAAGTCTTCTAATCATGTAGACTTCTCCCACATCAGCACCTGTATCATCATCATTGGGCTCCCTCTCATCTTCTGATTCACTTGTGTATTCACCATTGTCCTTAAGAAGAATGGTCTTCTTAGCAGGACACTCATAGGCGTAGTGTCCCATTCCTTGGCACCTGAAACACTTCACATCCATTCCTTTCTTTGCAACCTGTTCAACATTTTTGTTAGTAGTTTTACCTTGAGGACTAGGCGATGCATGGCTTGAGAATTCAACCACCTCCTTCTTAATTCTGTCCTTCCAATTTGCAGGAAAATTAGTAGAACTCCTCATGGCAGCTCCTTTTCTTTTTAACCGTTGCTCCACTTGAAGAGCCTTATGTAACAAGTCCTCCATTTTCACAAACTCATGTAACTCAACAATGTCTCTAATGTCACTGATCAAGCCATTTAGAAAACGTACCATAGTAATTTTAGGATCCTCTTCTATGTTGGCTTGAATTTGCAGCATCTCTATCTCCTTATAGTACTCTTCAACTCCTTTACTTCCTTGAGTCAGTTTCTGTAATCTCAACTTCAAGTCACCTTGGAAACTAGAGGGAACATACCGTTTCCTCATAATCCTCTTCATCTCAGCCCAAGTCTCTGTGAAGTCTATAAATCAGTTTAAGTATTTAAACATGATTATAAGACTTAACATCCTTTAGTTTTAATGATTAACAAATAATATTATATAAAGAACAAATAAGATTATATAAAGAACAAATAAGATTATATAAAGAACCAATTAGATTATATAAACAGGTTCTACTGAGAAAGGTATTGGTTTGTTAATTATGTTTCAAGATGGAATACTCTTTAGAAGAAGAAGAAGATTTTGTGAACAGAATCAGAATCAGAAGATCAGAATCAGAAGAACGAGAATGCAGAATCTGAAGAAAAATAATCCTTAACAGAGTTGAAGCAACTGAAGAATAGAAGTGAAGACTTGAAGACTATCTGAAGAAGTGAAGACTTGAAGACTGTCTGAAGAAGTGAAGACTTGAAGACTATCTGAAGAATTGAAGACTAAGAAGACTATCTGAAGAACTGAAGGCAGAAGATATATGAAGAAGTACAGATTCAACTATACACCTGTCTGAAGAACAACAATGAACTGAAGAAATGAATACAAGATGAAGCGGACTGAAGTATTGAAGCTGTCTGAAGTACGCAACATGTCTGAAGTACGCAACATGTCTGAAGTACGTAACATGTCTGAAGCAACGAAGCTGTCTGAAAGACTTGAGCTGTCTGAAGTGGTCAACCTGTCTTAAGTGTCGAAGCCGTCTGAAGAGCCAAACCCGTCTGAAGTTTGGAAGTCGTCTGAAGCTTTAGTAATGACGTGGCATCTTTGCTGAAACCTTGCGAGAAGACTTTTCTGAGTCTCTGCTGCTCGTACGTTTTGGAACACATTTGTGGCAACAAACACAGAGACATTTCCTGGTGCATTTAAAGTTCATACACCACTAAGGAAATCTCTGCAACGCAGCATTCGCAGCAACAACGGTGGCAGCTTTACTGCAGCACCAACGTTGTACTATGTCAGAACTTTCAAAAAGCGTGTCTCGCAACGGATTAAAAGAAGACTATTTGCTATCTCTAAACGATAGTATTTCAACGAGACATTTCTTCATTTGTGCAATCTGGAACAGAGCAGAAGAAAAGCTCAGGAGATTAAGCAAAAGCAACAAGGAAGATGTTTGAATAAAATATATTCAATTCAACATCTTTATCTAAATCTCAAAAGAGGAATCTGCAAACAACGACTATTGGTCAAGACATCTCATTCAAAGAAGTAATGGTGTCAGGAGCAAATGAAAAAGGAGTATATGTAGAATAAGCAAAAAGACAAATTCAACGGATACCTACTCATATACACTCTCAAGAAAATCAGAGGAAATCTGAAGAAAGCAGATGAACGCAGAAGAAAGCAGAAGAAAATCAAGAGAGAGAATTAGCAGAAGAAAGCAAGCAGATGCAAGCCGGACAAAACAGATAAAGGCAGATGCAAGCAGATGCAAGATAATGCAAGCTGGAGCAAACAGATGCAAGCTGGAGCAAGCAGATGCAAGCTGGATAAAACAGATGCAAGAAGGCAAAAAGAATTCAAGAGAGAGAATACACATAATCATCACATCTCTCAAAACAGAGCTCATCAACAGAAGTGTCAGAACGGGAGTATTCTGAACACTCAATATGCTTAAGGAGAAGCAACCGTTTGAGAAGCTATTACACAACGGCTATATGAGCCACATCATCAAAAGCTCAACGGTATTATGAATTATCTTCAACGGCTATATTCAAGAAGAACATATAAATAGCCTCAAGATTGAATTTGAAGATGTTGGCATGCTGAGCATATTAACCAGGCTGCCGACCTGCAACCAAGTTGGTCAGAATGATCAACCAAGTTGGATCAATTGGGATTGTTTTTCAAGAAGGTTCTTGAAATCAATCAGCATGAAAATTGTTAACTAGGATGAGTGTCTTACAGTTAACAAGAGTTGACTCGAGCTTAAATACATCAGAAAATGTCAACAACAATTGATCAGAGAGTTAATTCTCAATCGGGCTACTGATCAGCTGGTCAGTTAGTTAGATTGTACAGTTAGTCTGTTGATTAAGTGAGTTGGTTGTCAGGAAGGCAATCATGCTGTACAAATGACTATCAAACTGGGTACGGTTTGAAGCTTTGAAGATACCTTGGTATTCCAATGATACGGGTGAGAATGTAGCCCATGGAAACCAATGGTTGGAGAATGAGGCTTGAGCTTAATTTCATATCTTAGTTAGCCTACTCTCAGAGGATGTATTCCTCATAGAAAAGACAGGGATTGTATTTAAATTCAAACACTTGTACCACTGTCTATCCTTGTATTTAGTTTGTAATGACTGTATCCTGAGTATGTACTCAGTAATCTCTATGTACAAGAAGAATCTGAGTTGAGAGGTTCTAGCGAACATCTAGCTTAGATTGAGTAGTAATACTCTACACTTAGTTAAGTGTCTGAGAGCCTGGAGAGGCTTGGTGGAAGAAAGAATACTTGTGGTAGAGCCTGGAGAGGCTTGATAGAAAAGAATACTTGTTGTATTGGCCTGGAGAGGTTAATATGTGTATCTGTGGTTTCAGATAGTGAAAATCCAGTGGTGGTTTGCCTCTGGGACTGGATGTAGCTCACGGGTTGGTGGGTGAACCAGGATAAATTCTATGCCTAAGTTTTCTCATCCCTTAATCTCTTTTATTTACAGTTTTATATTTACGATGGGGATTGAAATGTACTTTTCATAACAAGCTTAACTCAAGGATTTCAATAAAACAAGTTTTCATACAAACATAACATTAAAACGTCTCTAGTGTAGGTTGAAGTATTATAGAAGAATATATTCAGAGGGCTGTCTGAAATATCTGTCTGAAGTGAGCCCAACGGAAACTCAGTTCAGACACATGATATAGATGGTCTCTGATCATCTAAAGTATTTCAGAAATAGTTCTGAAGGTACTCTTAGTAATATTCTTCAGAAGACACTGAGAGAAGTTTTTAAAATCAAAACAATCTTAAGTGTAAGAGAAAGTTTTTCAACCTAAACCTTTCATATATTCCGCATGTATTTAAAATAACTCTGATCTTAAGATTGGTTTGCACAATGATCACTTAACGTGATTGATTTAAAATAAAGATTTCCAAAATTGTCTTAAAATGTCTAAAACACTATTCAACCCCCCCTTCTAGTGTTGCCTGTGGTTCTAACAGTCTCCACCAATGGTTCTTCATTTCTGACTCTCTCCTTCTGTAACTTATTCCATCAAATAAGTGCATAGTCAGAAAATTCAGTAGCAGCAAGCTTTACCTTTTGCACTTTTGTATAGGTGTTACATGCAAAAATGTGCTCAATTTTGAGCTCCCACTCTAGGTAAGCTTCTGGATCACTGCGTCCTTTGAAAGAAGGAATAGTCAGCTTGACACCTTGTATTTTTCCTTCATTTCGAACTGATGGTCTTTCTCCTTCTGGATCAGGCTGTGTTCTTTCTTCTTCTGGCTCAGGCTGTGGTTTGACCTCCAATTCATCTAACCTGTTGTGCAATTTAACATATTGCTCATGTAACCTCCTAATCCCCAAAATTAGGAAATTGTGCCCGTTGGAAGCATAAGTCCCGAATTGAGGGAATTATTTTTGCGACATTAACGATATCAATAACTAACTACAGGCATGTTTAACTAATCCAACGTTTACTTAAACATAACCTGTGAACACATTACATTCCATAAATCATAGTTACAACAGTTTCATGAGCTCTAAACAGCGGAAGCATAAGGAATTGTATATACATATTTATACAATTATAGTCATCCAAGGGAATACAATGAAACGAGGGGCTCCAAGCCCACAAACTCCTAAGTTGCAGCGATGTCATGATCCTCACAACCTTCCTGGGAATCTAAAATGTAAAACCCACAAAGGGGTGAGACTAACGTCCCAGTGAGCAAAGCAGTGGATACATATATATAGCATACAACAAGCGAAGCATAACATGATAGAGATGACAAGTAATAATCATTTAAATCAAAAATATATAATGTATAAGCATGGAAGTTGACATGATGCATTAATGACATGATGCAATGCTTGACTCCAATGGCCATGTTAGTTTGAAAGCAAGTTTACATGATAGCTTGGAATGAGTTTAACATGATATATTGCAAATCATTTTTAACATGAACTGCTAACCCAGCAGCAAGGGTCTTATCACTTGACATGCAGCTAGACCTGAGCTCAGACTACAAGGGGTATCCCCCTTGGGGACATTACGTCGCCGCCATTACCTGATGGCCGAAGCCGAGTTTTAACATGATTGGTCCGAGACGCGTGATGGCAGAAGCCTTAACATGAATCTTTTCACTTGATTGTTAAGTGGCTTATTTACTTGAAACATGATGGTCCGAGACCCGTGATGGCCGAAGCCGAAACATGATTTTCTTGTCACTCGAAATACTTGAAAACTTGAAAACATGAATGGTTCTCTTTGAAACTTGAGCATGATGCATGAATACATGGTTACTTCATAATGGACATGAACATGAACGTGAACATGAGCAATCAATCAATGAGTCATAATCCAAAACTTTCAATCATACCAGGAATGCCACATATATGCCATATGAATAAAACCTCTTAACAATGACATGAGCATGAACCAATATATCAAATCTTCTATCCTAGGGTTTTCCCCATAATGAGCCTCAATTAATAGCGATCATGTGAATCATATTGCATACATCCATCTAAGTCATAATATCCACTAAAACAATCAAAAGCCTCAAACCCTAGGAAAAAATCCCAATTTCAAACCCTAAGTGGGAGTCTAACCTCAATCTCCTTCAAATTCCCAAAATAGCTAAGATCAAACGGTAGAATGTCATAAATAAGAAAATACAATCTAAAGAAAGGGAGAGGGAGAAGTGGGTTCAAGGAGGATTTCAAACCAAAGGGGAAAGTGAAGTGTGTGTGAGCTCTACTCACTTGAATGGAGAAAAGAGAAGAGAAATGGAGATGGTGGAGGGAATGGAGATGATCCCAAGCTTTTGATGGACTGGAGACTCCAATCCAAGCACCTCCTTCTTCCTCCCCTCCTTTCTCGAATAGAGAACGAAAAGGATGAAAACCCCCAAAAATGCTGCTATTGTTCGGGCTAGATATCCCCCACCCCAGTCGTTGTGTCGACGATCCAACCGTTCAGAATGAATAACCAGGTGTTCTTAACTACCTGCTAAATTTTTAGACCGATCCAACGGTGAACGAATCTGCAGTGGTTATGTTTCCGCAGCCGCTCTATGGAAGTACGGGAATGGCTCTCTTTCTCCTTTTCTCTCTCAAGGTGTTTTTTTTTCCTCTTCCTTCTTACTGCCCCTATTACTTCTCTTATAAGCTTAAGACCTCTCCCCATGTAGTTAAGTGGAATGTCCAGTGGGCTTCCCAATTTGGGCCTATTCTGTCTTCTCTTTTCCTAGTTACTCTTATGAAATTATTCTCTAGTCCTACTTTGAATTATGAGAGTGATTTATTTTAATTTGTTATCTCTTAAATATAAACTATATTTATTATGATATAGTGAAATTCATTTCTCTTGACTAAAATTAAGGTTTAGATATCATATCTTTATCAAATATATACCTTAATTTTTAACTCACTATTTGACCTATTTTCTAACATATTGTAAGATCTTATCTTAAATTAAAATACTAAAACATATCCCTCCAACTAATCCCTTCCATTGGCCGGATTCCCAGCCCAAGGCTTCCATTACATTTTCCTAGATTCTAATTTTTGGGATGTTACAGCTCCCTTATCATCTTCTCCAACCGTTGAGAAAGTGTTGCAATTTGTTGTTGAAGATCACGATTCTCCACCTCCCTTCTTTCTGCCATGGTAAAGAAAAGAACAACGTAACAGAGAAAAGACAATGTTAACTTTTTAGAAACCTCACCACTCTCGTGTTTGCACACAATACTTGGCTTTTTCTATAACGTAACTCTCTTGCCTTTTTCCACTCTATTTCTCTTGGATTTCTTACCAAACCAATGATGAGAAAAATCAAATAGTCACCAACCTGTGTGTAGTCAAGAAAAATTAAAACAAGAAAAGCTAAGAAGAAATAGTATTTGTTAGAAAGAAAGAATTCGGAAAATTTCTAATAACCGGAGCTCTGATGACCAAATGATATGAACCTTGAGGTTCTATTTTGCAAGGACCTTAGAAATTTCTGAATGAAATATCACTTTTCTTGATAAACAATATTCTTTTCTTTTCAACACTTTTCTTTTCTTTTCTTTTTGTATTTCTATTTTCTTTTCTTTTTCTTTCTTTTGATTTCGAACAACAAATAAATAACACAGTAAGATAACAATTTCTAACCTTGCCAAAAACTTATATTCAACCTTGAATACTTGAAAAATAAATCACTCACAATTCAAGCAACACATATAGAAAAATAGGTTTTTGAACAAAATAAGAGTAGTAGGAGGAATGGAAGAAGAAGAAGGTGGACGTCACACTTTCAAGACTTGAAAGATAAGCCCTTGAAGATACACACACAAAGGTAAGGAACCTTTGATAATCCTCAACTCTTGACTAGTAAGAAACTTAGAGAAATTCATTCTCAAGTATAATAAGAAATTTCTGCATAAATCATCTAACCTTTCTTGCATGCATGAAGCATGTATTTATAAAGTTTACAAGGTGAATTAGTGCCATGCAACCAGCTGCATTTCACACCCAAAATACTCGCAAAAATACCCCGTACACACTTCCCATGCATCCCTAAATACATTACTAGGAATTAAATAAATTAAGCTAATAAAACTCAACCCTAACAAGCTTATTTGGCCGCAATTTCCATGCAGATTTCTTGGCACATGTGGCTGCATTATTTTCATGAAATTTAACCACCAAACATGGATTAAAATGGCTCATGATTCAGCCAATAAGTGGCCACATAAAACAGCCCACAATTCTTCAAGTCTCCATCAGTTTTGTAACCTCCTCTTCATTGTTGGCTGCCCACTTGATTGCCTATTCATTCAGCCATTTACAACCACCATAAACCCCCTTTGATGACACATAATTCAACCATGAAATGCATATGTTGGCCGCACAAAATAATGGCTTATGACTCAGCCATTTACTCACTTGTTGGCCGCAAAAATGAAGGCATATGACTCAACCTTTCATTCACATGTTGGTCGCCCACCTTTGGCTAGTTGTATGTAGCTTCAAAGAGGTCCAGGTTCATGCACCAAAACATCCTTTCCAACGGCTAAAAGAGACAAGGTTTTAATGCATTAAAACTACATTACAACCATGTTTTGTAACCACCAGAAAAGGAAACGTAACCACCAGAAATTTAAGCCTTGTGTCTTGTAAATCCCACAAGTTTATTGAAACAAAATAAATCTAATTAAATCAGAAAATTAGGGACTAGGTTGGCCGCCCCACATGGCCTTCCTTCATGATAAATAATAGCTCTTCAACTGGTAGATGCATTAAAGGCAACTGACACTTCATCAATGGTTCCTCCTTCCTCAACTTGAATGCAATTAATGAACTGGTCACTTTCATTAATGCTCTTAATGTTTTGAAGTTGGACTTCTTTGATGACAAGTTGTAATGCCTCCTTAGCTTTCCTAGCTTGCGCCCTTGTCATGGGTCCCCCTAGCCTTTTGACTGCTTGACCGATGTCCACATTAGAGACCTTAATGTTATGCTTTATTGATAAGTATTGGGTCCTTTTCCCTTGGTTTATTCTTTTTCAAATTTCCAGCGAGAATCCTTATTACTTTCATGTGTAGGTTTAGTTATGTTTTGAGAGAGTTAATTTTGCTCTTGAGCATTTATTATTCTAATTGTTAAGTTAAAGAGGAACTTTTTGAATTTTATTTTATTTTTCTTTTGGTTTACCATGTGTCAATACATAATTGAAGTGGTCTAGAAAGTCACAAGAAGAGAGATTGAATTGTGAACCCTAAAAATTTTTGGTCCAACCTACAAGTCTTTTAAGAAACTTGTTCATCTTCACTCAAGAAATACCTTGGCTATTAGAAGTTGCTTCTAGAATATAGTGATTAGTTTAATATGATAAATTAAGTTGACATAAATTATCTTTTTAAGAATAAGTAATATAACAGAGAATAATATCATTAATGTTTATCCTTTATAATAGTGTATTTAATACATATAAGGCTTAAATGAGGCTTGGAAGCAAGAAGCCAAGAAGTAATGATTTTGCAGTCTTATAGTAATAAAAATAGTAAAGCTGATACTTTGAACTTTTTTAAATAATATTTTCTTGTAATAAAAATTTCCATAATACTTGTATCAAATATTTGATAATATCATATAAGAATAATATATAATTCAGAAGCAAGTTTGTAATAGTCTTGATATTTTAGTCAAGCCATAAGTATAAAATATGATAAATGTTGCTTCTAAAGTCTCAAGAGGGTTTGGAAATTGCATAAGTCCAGTGCACTAATTTACTCCCTGGTAAGTAAAAAAATAAGTCCAGTGCAAGCTCAAAGAAAAGAGGGTAAGGGTAGAGTCCAGTCCTTAAAACCAAGGTCATCAAAGGAGCTTCAATGGGACCCTCATTCCATCTTTGAGGATTACACGCTAAGTGTTTATAAATAAAATTTTGAAAGAGGGAGTTCATGCACCAGAGGAAGTTTGAGATTATATGTAGAACGTGGTCCAACGCTTATTTTGCTTTCTAATCTTAACGTTGCGACGGGGAGTAATATCCAAAATTTTAAATCATTTTCATAAGTGAAATTAGGAGTATGAAAGTTTTTCATAAAATGAATTAGATTTAAAGGGGTTAAAAACTTTTTAAAGGGGCATTAAGTTGTCTCTTTTTCGCTCAAGCGATACATGGCTCGCTTGAGCGAGTGGGTATGGAAATTTGGAGTTTCCATTCTGTGAGATTTTCACTCAAGCGAGATCATTTTCGCTTTAGCGAAAATATCAGACAAAACGGGGTAAATTTTTGTTGATATTTTCGCTTAAGCGAGAGCATTCTTGCTCAAGTGAAAAAGAGGCAGGAAGTTAAGGTTTCGCTGCCTGATTTTCGTTCAAGCTAGAAGAAGCTTGCTCAAGTGAAAACCTAGTTCTCGTTAAAGCGAGAATGCGGCAGAGAGCCATTGCTTGATTCTTACTCAAGCAAGAATGCCTCGCTTGAGAGAGAACGCGCAAGATCAGTTTTTAAAAACAGATTCAGGGTAATTTTGACCCGGCCCCAAAATTAAAAACACCCAAACTTGCCTCCTAACCCTAGCAGGGCAAGAAGGAGGAGGAGGCTCAAGAGGCTTGATTCCCCAAGGAAGAAGGAGACCAAGAGAATGACTTCTCGCCCCTAAAGGCTAACTTTTCTACTCATAGAGGTGAGTGTGATTCACCCATTCACTATCATTTATGTGTAAACCCTTTATGATCTCTCTCCTTCATTCTCTTTCCTTATGCCTGTGTATTTTTAATCTATGATTGATAATGGTTGATGTTCATTGTTGACTTGATTGTGTTCTAGGGTTTTGGGAATTTTGTGACTTAAGGGAGTTATAAATATGCATGAATATGTATATATGTACTCTCATCAGTCTCATGAACCTATCTAGCATGAATTTTGAGGACTAAATGATGATTTACAATTACTCTTACATTATAAGTTAAATGCATACATTTGTATGAGAGGAAATTATGGGTCTTTTGGCCAAGAGGAATTAATGTAAGAGTAAAAGAATGTTGATTGAAATTAAGACATGAGGTTAAATGGTAGGTCTAGATTGACCACAAGAGAGACGTTCCTTGTACGGATTCTAAGCTCAGGTCTGACCAAAAGGTTAAGTGAAAAAACCCACGGGTGTTGGGTTAAACGCTGGAGGTTGATTGTTACATTTTCTTACATTTATAATTATGTGATGAAGTATATGCTTCCGTCGTGCATTTCATTTGCATGTACACCTACACTGCTTGTATGATCACATTCACTGGGACTTTAGTCTTACCACATGTTTGTGGCTTATCTTAGATGTGCAAGGCTCTCAACCGAATGCTTGGCCGGAGGACTAGGAGTTTCTAGTGGATTCCTACTTGTCCTATTCTTTTTCTTACCATTACACTTATTGATGTAACAAAACACTGTGAATCCATATGATTGACTATTTATGTATATATTTTGGTGCCTTTGAGGCCTTAGAATGTAATGATAATGATGTAATTGCTTTGAGGCTTACGTATGTCGTTGGTATACTTAAGCACTTAAACTGCGAGTTGTTTGACGATTTCAATAATGTCGCGAAAAATAATTATGTGTGAATATTGGAATATGCTTCCAGCGAGCAATATTTCTAGGTTTGCGGAATATAAGTAGGACATTACAAGGAGATGGAATGAAGTTGAAAACATATGAAGAAGGAGTAAATCACCAATTTGATCCCTGGAAGTGTTGCCCGCTGTCAAGTTAGTCCTTGAATTGACATAAACTAAAAATCAGTCCCTAAATATGTATTTCATCTGTCAAAGTAGTCCTTCTGTTAATAGAAGTATAATTCAATCCTTGTAATTTGATACTTAATATCAATTTAATCATTCAAATCTTAGTACGTAAATTCAAATAAATCCCTAAAACTAACAAATCACTATCAAAGTAGTCCCCAGAAGATTTGCTTTTATTAACAGAGGGACTGTTCTGACGGACGAGATACAGTTTCGGGGATTTAATTTTAATTTATATCATTTCAAGGACTAATTTGACAGCAAACAACATTTTCAGGGACCAAATTGACGGTTTACTCTATGAAGAAAGATGCAGTGTTAAGGCCGTAAATAAATGATGACAGTTAGGCTGAGGTACATAAAAGCTATGTGAAAAGCTATTTTTGGGTCCAGGTCCAAGCTCTCTTACAATTATTCCATTTTGTGTCATAATTGAAGCTATAGTGACAAATAATATGACACAGTATCACTAAACATGACACATCATTAAAAAACTAAAGGGAAACACATAGTTGGACAATAGTGACAAACAATCCAAGAAGTCAGGGATTATATTTTTTTTTGTTTCTCGAGTACTAAAACTGCATGACCCTAAAAAAGTCCGGATGAATATACTAGTTTAGTCCAAATTTATTAGGGCTAGCTAGCACATTACTAAAATGTATTCAAATCCATTTTTGTTAGCTATGCTCACTGCAATTTAAAAGAAATAATATTACTCATCCTTATTTATAAACATATAAAGAAATATATTATTTACACAACCAATTTATACAACTTATTTTTTTAATCTCTATCTCTTTATCACATTTCACATTTCTATCTTATGGTTGAAGAATGATGTTGTACATAATTGATGTGCGTTAATGAAAAATGTTACACCACTTCCTCTTTATGATCGATTGAAAGTCATGTATAACACTCCTATAAGAAGAAAAGTTATCTAAAAAGCTATAAATTAGAAGTAGCAGTTATAGTTCAGAAAAAAAAATGTTAAAAACTAAAATTATTAAGTTATGAACATAAAATAAAAGGTTACATTTAAAAAGTAATAAATATATCCTAAAAGTTGAAAGTCACCAAAAAATAATAAATTACATGCAATGAGCAAAACATACAAATTAGATACAATAAATTATAAAGGTTAAATAAAAACGCTATAAATAAACAATAAAAGACACAAATGAGAAATACAAATTATAAATTAGAAATAATAAGTTTATTGACTAAAAATTAAGTTATTTAATATTTTATTTTATTTTTTATAAAACAAAAAATATGACTCGCATTATTATTACTTTTTTTGTGATACTCGCATTATTATTACTTTAATTAAAAGTAGGCAGGGTACGGCGCTTTTCAAGGTGACATATTAGTCCACGTTTGTTTTTATGTACCAGAAAAATTGTTTTTCATCCCCTGGTCCAAACGCTGGACACGAAAGAATCTGAGTAAAAAGTCATGGTAGTCTTTCTCTTTTCGACACACATTCTCCAAGTTAGGTCCTCTCCTATTTAGTGTTTAGTCTCCACTGACACAAGAAATCGCTAATTTATTTCAAAAATAATTTGTACATATCACTGCTATTTTAACCATAACCATCGATAAAAACTGTAAAATGTATCGGATAGCAATAGCATTGTTACTTTATTTGATTTGATTTGATATCTTCAACATATTTCAGAAAATAATTAAATATATATAAAAGGAAGATATGTTTTAAAATTTAAATAAAAATATTTAAAAATTTTAATGAGTGATTAAATTAAATAGTATTTATATTTAATTTTTCTTAAGTAAAGCGCTAGTCTCACCGTAACATAAATATTTACCATGTAGATAGATAAAAACAAATTAACACTTTTTAAAATTAAAATAAAAATTTTAAAAATATTATTGAATGGTTAGTTCAAATGATATATATTTAACTTTTCTTAAATAGAGTTAGTCCTACCATAATATAAGTATTTACAATGTACATACACTTTTATAATAATAAAAATAATTTATATTTTTATACTTTTAAAAATTAAATAAATATACATAAATTAATATGAAAATTATGTTGACTTGATAGTGAATGTTTGGACTACATTAATATTGATATGTCATGAGATAAGAGTTTCTCATATTAAAATATAAGTACTCAAATTTAATACAATAATACAAGTAGTAGATTTACTTTGCATAAAATTTTTAAATATCATTTACTACTTACATCTTTTAGTAGGAGGAGTATAAGTATGAGGATCGAATAAAATATATTTTAATAATAATAATGAGGTTAATTATAATAAAGAAAAAAAACTTGAATTTGGTTTTAGTGAAAGACATTTAACTTTGTCATTAACTTTAAATTAAAAAATTATATATTAAAGTGTACAAAATAGTCATGATATGAATTATTTACTTACTAAATATAAATAAAAATAATACATTTAAAATTAAAAATATTAAATGAAAATATAATTTAATAAGTTCGATATAAATTTACAGTTATCATAATTTTTTTTATTAATTTGTATACTTTTTAAAATATATATTTCATTAAATCCTCTTATAAATTTGTTTACTAAATAAACATTTGATGAAGTTTTTATGTTTACAAATTTTTTATTATAAATTAAATAAAATTTATTTTTTATATTTTATCTTTTTATTTAGTCAAATCCCCCCTGTTGTTAAAATAAGTATTTTTTTCTTCATTGAATTTATGATCTGAAGTTATTAAAATATCCTCAAAATTAAGTAATTGTATAAAATATAAAATATTAACATATGTATAAAAACTACAAAAAAAATAATGATTTCCAAAAAACCTATATAATTAACGTAAGAGGAATCCCACCGAAACACTCTAATGCACTTTGCTCAATTACATTCCTTGTGATTAATTAAATTCACATGTAAGTCATGTTGCCTCTCCAACATAAATTAGTTAAATAGCTAGCAACTAGTTACTGATTTTAGTTTTCAAGTGATTCCTAAGCTATTTCCTAGTTATTTCATAGCTAATCCAAATCGTATCCCGACTCTCAAAACCATATATTCTATTTGATTATCTTTCATGGTTACTGACAGAAATTGTGTATATTGTAATTTGTATAGATTAGAAGAGATTAGGATAATTCCTTAGTTTAAGGGATTCTAGAGAATAGAGACTCATTATTATGCTTCCTAAAATAACATAGGTTCCCTGTATATATTGTTTGTTTATTCAGAATTAATATATCATTATTATCTCATAAAATTTGAGATGGTATCAGAACTCCCGATCTAGGAGGTTTTGTCCACGCATTCTAAATCCTAGACGACAACTATTTTGTTATATCACTACTTCGTGCCTTGATCGCAAAGCCTTTTGTTCACCTTTGTAACACTTTGTGCCTTAATTGCACAGCTTTTCTTGCACATGTTGTTGCGTTTTTTCTCCCAAATGTTGGAGACCAATGACTCAACCCCACATATAGGGGATACCCTATCCCAAAAAGCTGGTGAACAACAGAATATCCATTTTGCATATATGGAAAAATTACTTTAAGTGGGCCCAAATGGTGCACACCATTTTGAAAGGAAAGAGGAAATCAAAACATTTAACAAAATCTAGACAATAAAAGGAAGACCCCAAGTTTACTTCATGGGATGAGGAAGACTCAATGATCATAGCTTGGCTTTGGAACTCAATGATTCCAGAAATTAGTGAAACTTTCATGTTTCTCAACTCAATAAAGGAGATTTGGGATGTCGTAGTGTTGGGTATTGGGCTCCCTTCCTATGTGGAGAAAAGGCCCAAATTGAGAAGCCCACTTGATGTCTTACTTAACTAAATGGAGAGGGGTCTGAAGTCAGCAAAAGAGGGAAAAGGAAAGGTCTGAAGTCATAGAGAACACCAAGCACTTTGAGAGAGAGGAAGAGAGAAAGTCATTCTCGTTTTTACATAGAGCTGCAACTGTAAAACCGCTACTGCAGATTCGTTCACCGTTGGATCAGGCTGAAAATTTGACAGAAGGTTCGGAACTTCTGGTTCATTATTTTGAACGCTTGGATCGTTGATAAAAGGTCTAAGTAGGGATATATTCAGTTCACATAGTAGTTGTGTGTTTGGGGGTTTTCATGTTCCTTATTCTCTATTTGTAAGCTTTACTGCTTTGTTGTTTGGTTGGGTGTTAGCACTATGTTGTGATTTTGATTGAGAATATTTTGTACCATTTGTTGATCATAGTGGACCTATTTCTTTGGTCTGGACGACCTGTGGTTTTTACCCTTGCTTTGAGGGGTTTTCCACGTTAAAATCTTGGTGTCTTTGTTTGTGATTTTGGTGATTAGCTGTTGCTCCTCATAGATTCTTGCAAGTTAAGGGGATTTATTTCCGATACTTTGACTGTTTGAGTGTGCTCTGTATTGTTATTGTGTTGTTTTCCCCATCAGAATGGCATCAGAGCTTTTTGGCTTTGGTTTTGGGGTTGTTTGACTTGCTTGAGTGATGGATGCAAATACTAAAATGGTTGCTTTGAATGGCACTAATTATCACTTGTGGAAGGGCAAGATAAAAGACTTGTTATTTGTGAAGAAAATGCATCTTCCTGTCTTTGCTACTCAGAAGTCGGATTTTATGTCTGAAGAAGACTGGGACTTTGAACACCAATAGGTTTGTGGTTTTATTCGGGAATTTGTAGAAGACAATGTTTATAATCACATTGCTAATAAGACATGTGCTAGAACTTTGTGGGAGAAGATTGAGTCCTTGTATGCTTCTAAATCAGGGAATAATAAATTGTATTTGTTAAATTGTCTGATGAATTTGAGGTACAGGGAAAGTTCTTCCATTTCAGATCACTTGAATGAATTTCAAGGGCTCCTACATTAGTTATCAGGAATGGGTATCAAATTTGATGATGAAGTTTTGGGACTATGGCTACTGAACACTTTACCTGAGTCTTGGGAGACATTTCAGGTTTCTATTACCAACTTGGCCCCTAATGGTGTTGTTTCTTTGCAAGCAACAAATAGTGGTGCTCTTAATGAAGAGATGAGAAGGAAGGCACATGGTTCTTCATCTCAGTTTGAGGTGCTTGTCACTGAAAACAGGGTGAGAATTCAGAAAAAGGAACCGAAGGGTGGTAGAGAGAAGAGCAGGAGTAAATCCAGGTCCAGATACAAGAATGTGGAGTGCTATTATTGTCATAAAACAGGGCACATACAGAAGTATTGCTTTCTGTGGAAAAAGGAGAACAAAGGCAAGAAGGGTAAGCAGGAAGAGAAGGATCATGATGATGATGATCTTGTTGCTGCTGCTACTTGTGGTGATCTTGTTATTCTCAGTGACCATGAGTCAGTTAATCTTGTAACAGATGAGCATGTGGATAGTTGACTGTGGTGCTACACTGCATGTTACACCGAGGAAGGAGTTCTTCACATCTTACACTTCTGGTGATTTTGGAGTGTTGAATATGGGTAATGATGGTGTGTCTAAGCTAATTGGTGTTGATGATGTTTGCCTGCAAACCAACATGGGAATGCAATTGTTGCTTAGAGGAGTCAAACATGATCTTGATGTCTGTTTTAATTTGATCTCTGTGCAGATGCTTGATGATGGTGGTTATGGTGACCACTTTGGTTCTGGAAAGTGGAAACTCACCAAAGGTAACTTGGTTGTGGCTAGAGGAGAGAAATCATCTAAATTGTATTAGACAAAAGCTTTGGTTGCTAAAAACAGTTTGAATGTCGTGGATATGGAGGCATCTTTGTGGCACCGAAGGCTCAGTCATATCAGTGAAAATGGGCTGAATTGCTTAGCTAAAAAGGATGTTCTTCGAGGGTTAAAGAGTGCAGAATTGGAGAAATATTCTCATTGCATGGCTAGAAAGCAAACCAGAGTATCCTTCAAAAAGCATTCCTCTCTCAATGAAGTCAGAGTTGTTGCCATTGGTACATTATGATGTTTGTGGATTGTGGTCCATTGAAGGTAAAATCCTTTAGTGGTACACTTTACTTTGTTACCTTTATTTATGATTGTTCCAGGAAACTATGGGTCTATGCTTTACATAGAAAAGACCAGGTGTTGGAGAAGTTCAAACAATTTCATGCCTTGGTTGAAAGACAGTCAGGCAAGAAGTTGAAACGCATTTGTACTGACAATGGTGGTGAGTATTGTGGACCATTTGATGTTTATTGAAAGTAACATGGTATTGCACATGAGAAGACTCCTCCCAAAACTCCTCAGATGAATGGTTTAGCAGAGAGGATGAACAGGACATTACTTGAGAGGTGAGATGTATGCTCTCATATGCTAAATTACCCAAGCATTTCCGGAGTGAAGAACTATATGTAGCGGTGCATGTTATCAATCTCACTCCAACTGTTATTCTTGACAGAGAAGTTCCAGATAAAATTTGGTTTAGCAAGAATGTGAGTTATCATCATTTGTGTGTCTTCGGTTGAAAGGCATTTGTTCATATTTCAAGGGATGAAATATCAAAGTTAGATGCAAAGACAAGGCAGCGCATCTTTATTGGTTATGGTGAAGATGAATTTGGCTACAGGTTTTATGATCCTGTTAAGAAGAAGCTTGTAAGAAGTCGTGATGTACAGTTCATAGAAGACCAAACCATTGAGGACATTGATAAGGTGGAGAAGACTACACCCGAGAAAGATAGAAATTCGACTGATGTTGATCCTATGCGATTGCCTATTCACAATCTCGATAATGATGAGGGCAGTGTTCAACATGGTGAACAACATGATGATGTTGATGATCAGCAGCTTGGAGGTGGATTAGACGTTCCTATTGATGATGACTAGGAGGAGCATGAGATGTCACATGATGAGAATATTGATGATGCACCTGAACTACCTCAAGTCCAACTCAGGAGGTCTAACAGACAGAGACAACCTTCTACCAGGTATTCTTCTGATGAGTATGTGACCTTGACTGATGATGGAGAACCTGAGTGTTTTGAAGAGGCTCTAGAAAGTGAAGAAAAACAACAGTGGCTGGATGGAATGCAAGATGAGATGAAATCCTTGCATGATAATCACACTTATGACTTGGTGAAATTGCCTAAGGGAAAGAGGGCCTTAGAAAACATGTGGATATTCAGGGTGAAGCATGAGAGTAGTTTTGTGTCTCCAAGGTACAAAGCCAGATTAGTGGTGAAAGGCTTCAAACAGAGAAAGGGTGTTGATTTCAATGAGATTTTCTCACCTTTGGTGAAGATGTCATCCATTAGAGCAGTTATGAGTTTGGCTGCTACTCTTGATTAGGAGGTAGAGCAAATGGATGTGAAAACTGCGTTCCTTCATGGTGATTTGGAGGAAGATATTTATATGAAGCAACCTGATGGATTTTAGGTTAAAGGCAAGGAAGACCGTGTATGTAGTTTGAAAGAGAGTCTATACGGTCTGAAGCAGGCTTCGAGGCAATGGTATAAGAAGTTTGAGTCTTTTATGTGTGAGCAAGGCTACAAGAAGACTACTTCTAATCATTGTGTCTTTGTTAAAAAGTTTTCTGATGATGACTTTATTATCATGTTATTGTATGTTGATGACATGCTTATTGTTGGCACTGGTGTTTCCAGGATTGACAGGTTGAAGAAGTAATTGGGCGAGTCATTTGCCATGAAAGACATGGGAGCTGCTAAACAGATTCTTGGTATAAGAATCATTCATGATAGAGAGAAAAAGAAGCTTTGGTTGTCATAGGAACACTATATTAAAAGGTTGTTGTAGAGATTCCAGATGGAAAATGCTAAGGCTGTGAGCACTCCTCTTGCAACTCATTTTAAACTGAGTGCTAAATAGAGTCCTACAAATGAAGCTGAGAAGTCCGACATGGAGAGAAATCCTTATGCATCTGCGGTGGGTAGTTTGATGTATGAAATGGTGTGTACTAGACCAAAAATTGCACATGTTGTTGGTACAGTCAGTAGATTTTTGTCAAACCCAGGTAGAGAACATTGGAATGTTGTGAAATGGATTATGAGGTATCTTCATGGTACTGTTCATATGAAGCTTTTTTTTGGAGGTGATAAGCCTACCTTGGTTGGCTACTCAGATTCAGAAATGGTTGGAGACATTGATTCCAGAAAGTCCACTTCGGCCTATTTGATTAAGTTTGTAAGGGGAGTTGTGGCTTCACAATCAAAGTTGTAGAGGTGTGTAGCATTGTCTACTACAGAGGCAGAGTTCATTGCCATTATTGAAGCATGCAAGGAGTTGCCATGGTTAAAGAAATTCTTGCATGAGCTTGGTTTTGTGCAGGAAAACTATCCATTATTTGTGGACAGTCAAAGTTCTATCCATCTTGGTAAGAATCCAACTTTCCATTTTAGGTCCAAACATATTGATGTAAGGTATCATTGGATACGTGATGCTTGGGATGCTAAGCTGTTGGAGTTGGTTAAAATTCATACTAATGATAATGGTGCTGATATGATGACTAAAGCATTGCCAAGAGGAAAGTTTGAAGATTATTGTGAGATAGTCGGTTTGGGGGTTATCTCCACATAGTTGTGAGGGGGAGATATGTTGGGTATTAGGCTCCCTTCCTATGTGGAGAAAAGGCCCAAATTGAGAATCCCACTTGATGTCTCACTTAACTAAGTGGAGAGGGGTCTGAAGTCAGCAAAAGAGGGAAAAGGAAAGGTATGAAGTCATAGAGAACACCAAGCACTTTGAGAGAGAGGAAGAGAGAAAGTCATTCTCGTTTTTACACAGAGCTGCAACTGTAAATTCGTTCACCGTGGATTAGGCTGAAAATTTGACAGCAGGTTCGGAACTTCTGGATCTTTATTCTGAACGGCTAGATCGTTGATACAAGGTCTAAGTAGAGAGATATTTAGTTTGCACAATAGCTGTGTATTTGGGGGTTTTCATCTTCCTTGTTCTCTATTTGTAAGCTTTACTGATTTGTTGTTTGGCTGGGTGTTAGAACTATTTTGTGCTTTTGATTGAGACTCTTTTGTATCCTTTGTCGATCATAGTGGATCTATTTCTTTGGTCTGGATGACCCGTGGTTTTTACCCTTGCTTTGAGGGGTTTTCCACGTTAAAATCTTGGTGTCTTTGTTTGTGATTTTGGTGATTTGTTGTTGCTCCTCATAGATTCTTGCAAGTTAGGGGGATCTATTTCCGCTGCATTAACTGTTTGAGTGTGCTCTGTATTATTATTGTGTTGTTCCCCCATCACGTAGATCACACCTACTCTAAAGGCAAGGATACAGCTCAAGTTTATGAAGCAAAAGTGAAGACTTTGGCAGCAAAGTAAGGGAACAAGGCTATTACTAAATATGCTAACCAAATCAAGTCATTGTGGATGGAGTTGGATCATTTTAGAGTCATAAAGACCAAGTGCTTTAAAGACTCAACATTTCTCAGGGAATATATTGAGCAAGACATATTGTATGACTTTCTTGTTGGTCTAAAATTTGAATTTGATCAAGTAAGAATTCAAATCTTGGGAAAACAAAAAGTACCATGCTTCAATGAAATGGTGGTCCTTGTAAAAAGTGAAAGAAAGTATGAGGAGCTTGATGTTGGATTTTCCAGTAGTAGAAAACTCAGCCATAATGGCTGAGCATAAAGGAGAATTGGTGACTGCCATGGCTTCTGAGCAAAGGAAAGCAAGACCCCCACTACTAAGGAGAAGAAAGATGGCATGTGGTGTAATTACTGCAATAAGCCTCGCCACACTCGAGAGAAGTGTTGGAAGTTACATTGCAGACCCTATCAAAACCAAGATCGAGAATTGGGACAAAAATGAGGTTATCCGAAGAAAGGAGGACAAGTATATGTTGTTGGAACAAGTGAGGAAGGCAAATCTGAAGATGTACGCTTCAACCAAGAGGACATAGAAAGGATGAGGACTTTCCTTAGTAAGTTGGAGAAACCCACAGGTGCGTGTTCATTAGCATACTCAAGTAAGCTTCCAATTTCTTTTAAATTAAATGTCTCAAACAAACCCTTTAATCACTATTGAATATTAGACTTTGGAGCCACTAACCATATGACAACCCTAACCAAACACTTTTCAACATATTCCCATGTCCCAACAATAAGAAAATTTCTACAGCTGATGGAATCTTATAATTGTAGCAGGTCAAGGAAGTGTTCAAATAAGCTCTCTAATAACCTTAAAAAATGTTCTTCGTGTCCCTAAATTGTCCACCAATATGGTTTCCATACAAAAACTTATAAGTGGCCAAAAGAAGCATGGACCAAGTCCCACTTCACTAAGTGGCCAGAGGTGGATAATATCTGCATCAACAATTGCGAAGTCTTCACTAAAAGATACTAGCTGCCAAGTGAAAGCCAATTATCACCAAGCTGGAAGAGGTGAGATGCTACATTATGAAAACAATAAAATCAAACAAATAAAAGTTAGAGAAGTACATTTGACACTTGACACCAGTTCAGCAAAGTAGGCTTGAAAAGGAGAAAAAAGAGAGCAATAAATGAACCTCACTCTGGTCAGGTTGTAACATTACCTAAAAGACACTTTTAATAGCTTCAAATTTATTTTATACCTTTACTTATAATCTTAACATGTCTTTAATTACGTCTTTAGGTGATTATTCAGTGGATGATTCATCAAAGACCCACCAATTTATGCCAACAACTGGGTTAAAGAACATAGCAACATGAATTCAGTTTCAGTGATTGGGCTTTTAAGGATATAATTAGCTTCTTTTGGATGTAATTATTGGTTTTTGAAATTTTTGGATGTAATTAGATTTTTTTTTATGAAAGTAGATTTCATTATCGGTCTTATAACTTTTGGTCCCTTCTTGGATGTTATAAGACTACTAGTCTCTACACTTTTGGATGAAGCACATTTGGATGTTACTGGTCTTTAGCACTTTTAGATGTTTGACACATTTACGATGTTTATCAATGGATTGTTATTCTGCCCTTTGTAACTTATGGTTTTTTCCTTTCAGATTATACTATTCATATTATGGCCTTTGTCAATCATGGTTTTGGTTAAATTACGTGTACTTTAATAGGATGATAAGTGAAGTGAAAATTTTAATTGGCCAAAGATCAGAGCATAATCTCATTACCATTAAAATAAACATTCACCACATCATTAAAAATAAATACAAAGGCTAACAACAATAGCATCCTACATCATTTCCCCATTACAACTTAACCAATTTGACTATTTCAACAATAACCCCAGAAAAAACCCGAACACAACACCATAAGTGCCCAACTCAATCTCCTAATTACATAGTCCATTTTATTCAGCTTCCTAGCCACATTTTTCCTCCACTTTTTATCATAAATTGCAACAACCCTTAGATTTGATGTAGCTTCACTTATGTGCTCATCTACAACAGAATGATTCTCCACCCACAAGAAAATATAGTACATGTCAACAACCTGCCAAAACAGAATTTGTTTACAACATTCAACAACACAAAACACATAAATTAAAAATTAAAAAAACCAGTAGACATTACCCTAAGCTTAGAACATCCATAAAACCTCCCTAGATTTTTTTTTTCAATTTCGGACACTGTAATAACTACTTTAAGATTACAATGATAGTTTGGCCTGAATCTCCCTCTCTGAAAAATCAGTGAGGATTTGGAGCCCTAATTATATGAGCTGTCAAAGTAGCCCATTCAGCCCTACCCACCCCTGGCCCATGTGGGTCAAGGCCAAAACAGCCCATAGGGCCAGTCACTAAAAACTCGCAGGGCCAAAAAGCCCACAAAGCCCTTGTGGGCTAGGGCCTGCCCATGGGCCTAAATTTTAGGAAAAAACATTTTTAAACTAACTAGATAGCCCACTCAAGGCAACCCATTTCTATTATTTTACTAATATTTTATTCAAAAAACTATTATTTTGATAAATGAATAATAAAATCATATAAATTAAAAAATCATTGTGTTTGAAATCTTTCCTAAACAAATAAAAAAATATATAATAGGAATTGAAATGAGATGCCTGACTGATAGTAGTATGGGTACAAATCTAGATTGGAACCAAACCAAGCAAATATTAGCGCATGAAATGACAAGGACAACATCTATGGAACTCGAAATTAATGAACCAAAGAGAAGAAAAATGAAAGTGGAGAAGATTAGAAGTGGAGAAGACGCCACTGATGAAGGCAATCCCTTCAGCAGATAAGTCTCAGGTGCAGAACCACTGCAGCTCATGGAGCAGGATAAGGTTCACCATGGTTTAAGAAAGAACCACCAAGCCTTCTCAACTCACACAAGAGGAGGGAAATGAAGCTAAGCTTTCATAAAATAAGCTTTAAAATTTGTATACAAGGAGACCCTCCTATTTAATTTATAGCCTAAATGGGTGGTCATGAGTGGAAAAAGGTAAGGAAAATAAATTATATCCTAAGTGGGTGTTGAACCCTAAACCCCACGTTATCCTAAGCCTTAAACTAGGTGCCTCACTTAAAGGAAAACAAGGAGGAAAAATATAACTCAAATAAAATATAAACTATCAAATAAAAAACTTAGGCCATGACCGTGTGGTCTCTTAGGAAAATTAAGAATTAAACTAAGTAAGGAAATAATCAAATATGAGTCTCGATGCCTTGACTCTTAAGTGGGAAGGTCAATGTTGACTCATGCACGGGAAGTCAACTCCTCATGGATGGGGTTCTTGGGTTTTGCTCCCTTTGTTGGCCCAAGATATCCTAGCTCTAGTCTCCTCTTCAAAGCAATTGCCATCACTAACTATATTTAAATTTTTAAACTTCCTATAATTAAATTCTAAATAAATCATAAAAGTATTGTGTTTTTCAACACCCTTTATTGCAACAAAAGCATTGTATTTATCAATCTTTTTTATCTTGGACATGTAAGAATTAACAAAATTAATCTTTCCAAAGAACATTGGTGATAGTGAAAATCAAAACTCAAAGTTAAGCAACTAAGCATTAAAAGAGAAGTGCTTCAAGCCTTAAATGACATCTGGCTTTGAACACATTGATTTTCTTTCTACTAAATAAGTATCATTATCATTTAGACATTTAGCATTTTCTATTACAAATTCAGTATTTAATATCACAATGTAGCTATTTGTAACATCCCAAAAATTAGGGCCTAGAGAGTATAGCGGAAGCCTTAGGCTATGGATCTAGCCAAGAGAGAAAGGTGAGAAGTAGGAGGAGAATTTGGGGATTAGAGTATGAATTCAGACCATAATTAGGCAATGTATTAAGAGCCATGAGTCTTAACAGAACTCAGGAGAGAAACCAAGTGTTAAGTCAAACAACTGTAGGTTGAACTTAGAAGAAACCACACCCTGAGACGGAGAGAAACATACGACATAGGTATGAGGAAAAAGGGATTTAGATAAACAAGAACTGAGTTATAAAGGTATGTTGTCAGAGAGGATTAAGAAAAAGGTGGTTCGAGCTGAGTTAGAATGGGTTAAAGTGAGAAATAAGGACTTTGGGCTCTAATGTCCTTGCTCAAGCGAGAAGGGCTCACTTAAGTGAGCATATCAGTAAATTCTGCAAATCTGAGTTCTGATTTTCTCGCTTGAGCAAGGAGGCTCTCGCTCAAGCGAGAAACAGGGGGAGAAAGTTGAGTACTCTCTGGAAGAATTTCGCTTGGGCGAAAAGAGTCTCGCTCAAGCGAAATTCACTCAGATTGGGGGCACTCTCTGGGAGAATTTCGCTCAAGTGAGAGAGACTCGCTAAAGCGAAATTCATCCAGAGAGGGGATGCTCTCTGAAGCATTCTCGCTCAAGCGAAAGGCTTCTCGCTTGGGCGAGAATGCAATTTCAGAAAGTTTTCTGTGCACTCGCTCAAGCGAGAAGGGGTCGCTTGAGCGAGACCATGCGTCCCAGTCTGTAAAACACAATTAGGGTATGATTTCCCTCATTCTTTCTTCTTTCTTTTCCGTCTAGAGAGAGAGTGAGAGAGAAAAGGTTTCTAGTGAGAGGAAGTGACTCTTGGAGCCAAGAAGGAGGAGACGTCGAGGATCTCCAACCCTAGCTTTCCCCAACCTCTCTTCTCATCCCTTTGAGCTCCTTTGAGGTGAGTGTAACTCACACACCCACCCTCATTCTGGCTTGAATCTTCTAAATGATCCCCAATCCTTCCTTTCCCTTTCTTTAGTTATGTATGTCCTTGAATGATTGTTGATATATTGCACTTGAATGTTGATTTGATGTTAGGATTGAAGAATATGAACTTGAGTAATGTATGTTAGGGTTCTCATATTCTCTGTTATTGTTGTTTCATAGATTATGATTTGTATTCATGCTCCTTGTCAAGAAAATCACTCAAGTAATCAATATTAAGTTCAAATGGATCCAAGGCCAAGTCCCAGTAGGTCTTGGGTTCGGTCAAGGAAGGTTCTCTTGGGAGAATAATTCACCTTAGGGTGGTGGAAAAGTTCAAGTGATTAATACTCCAATCCAGGCATGGACCAAGAGGTAGCATTCGTAGTCGGGATTTGAGTATTAACCACAGTGACACCTTTTAAGGCCATTAGATTAATAGAGGATTCAAAAGCCGAGTCCCAATAGGTCTTTGGGTCAGGTCACGAGAGGTTCTTTTAGGAGAATAATTCACCTTACGGGGGTGGAAAAGCTCAAGTGATTAATACTCCAATCCATACGTGGACCAAGAGGTAGTGGTTGTAGTCAGGATTCGAGTATTAACCACAATGATGCCTTTTAGGACCAAAATATTGATGGTTTAAAACTTGGACATTGGTCCCCAGAGTAATGGTGGGATACGTCCCTGAGGAAGACGTTCCTTGTAGTCTAAGCTGAGGTCTAGCCACAAAAATAGTGAAAAGACCCCGTCTGTCGGGTAATGCAAGTCATGCATATCATGTTCAATTTGAGTGCATTTATTTGAGATTTCAGATGAGTTGAGATGTGATATCAAGATGTATAGTAAATATAATAGTAATGTGTGTGTGTGTGTATATATATATGACATGACGTTTGAGCTGTATGTTGAATTTCATATGTCTGCCCCCCCCACTGCTTGCATGGATAGCTATGCTTGCTAAGACCATAGTCTCACCCCACGTTGTGGGGATACATTTCAGTTATGCAGGTTGGTTTGGTGAACGCATATAAGGAAGGAGTGAAGTTCGGAGTGCGAATCACCTCTCCTCAGATATTAGCTTGGGTTCTTCAAGTGTTTGAAGTGTAACTAAATGTGTTTTTGTATTATGCTAGGGTTCATGTATTTGGGAATAACTATTTATGTTGAGCCACTGAGTGGCAGATGGATTATGAAATGTATGTAAAATGTGTAATGTATCCAATTAGGTAAGCGTTTGATGAGTGTGTATGTAAAGATATCAGTAATGGCACGAAATAATTTCAGAAATTTGAGAATAGTGTCTCCAACGGGCATTATTCTTGAATTAAGAAATTAGGACGTTACAATATGGTATCAGAGCAGTTCAATCCAATTGGACTGTGGTTAGGTTAGTTTCCCGTGACTTTCTATGATCCTACAGTGCCTCGTACTCAGCATAGGGACTGCTCACCCCTCTATTGAGTGCGTTGTACTTGAGATTATGGTTAGTGACATGAGTAGGATGCATTGGCTAGGAAGTTGGGACACTTCTCTAACAAGGTTAGAACCAGCCACTTGCTAGATAGAGAGAGGACAACATAGGTTTGTTCTAGGAGCAGAACCCTCACCCTAGAGACCTTATAGAACGTCACCCTTAGGCCCTAGTGGGCATGAGTCACACGCAAAGTAAACAAAAATGAGTAGGCTCCTTAGTGGGTGAGGAGAGTGTTGGCTGCTTGAACGTGGGTTCTGGTAGTGTGATTTGTGGGGATTGATTGTAATGATTGTTGTGCTTGAATATTTGTATGCCATGTTGGCTTGGTTGTGTTGGTTTGTAGAGTTGAGGCTCGTTTTACCACAAACCTTGCCAAGACTTGATTAGAGTAAATAATAGGACAGTTAGTTTCCATCAAAATAGAAACCTTGCCTAGGACAAACCAAATTTCACATGGGTGCGGGGGGAGGAACAAAACTAATGGGAATTTCTAGGGAGGGGTTTTGGAACACATAGAGTAAGTATAACAAAGTAAGGTAGTGGGGGTTAACTTAGGCACTTCGGCATCGTTTAGGAGGGGCTAGGAATTGGAAATCCCATTGAGTAAAGAATAAGACAAGTGTATTCCCCGGATCATCATAGGGCCAATCTAGAGACTTATTATACAACAAGGAATGCCTTTTACACCTAACATTTTAGCTTTACCCATGAACTACAATGATGAACCCCATTAGACCCAACCCGACGGGTACGTTGTCGTGGTGTGACCCCACACTTACTCTATCTGTCTCATGCTTAGGAGACTCTTAGCAACTCTTCAGAGTGGCGTGATGCAACCTAGCTCGCCGACTCATTGCAGCAGCACACAGATGCAACTAAGCATTAAAAGAGAAGTGCTTCAAGCCTTAAATGACATCTGGTTTTGAACACATTGATTTTCTTTCTACTAAATAAGTATCATTATCATTTAGACATTTAGCATTTTCTATTACAAATTCAGTATTTAATATCACAATGTAGCTATTTGTAACATCCCAAAAATTAGGGCCTAGAGAGTATAGCTGAAGCCTTAGGCTATGGATCTAGCCAAGAGAGAAAGGTGAGAAGTAGGAGGAGAATTTGGGGATTAGAGTGTGAATTCAGACCAGAATTACGCAATGTATTAAGAGCCATGAGTCTTAACAGAACTTAGGAGAGAAACCAAGTGTTAAGTCAAACAACTGTAGGTTGAACTTAGAAGAAACCACACCCTGAGACGGAGAGAAACATACGACATAGGTATGAGGAAAAAGGGATTTAGATAAACAAGAACTGAGTTATAAAGGTATGTTGTCAGAGAGGATTAAGAAAAAGGTGGTTCGAGCTGAGTTAGAATGGGTTAAAGTGAGAAATCAGGACTTTGGGCTCTAATGTCCTTGCTCAAGCGAGAAGGGCTCACTTAAGTGAGCATATCAGTAAATTCTGCAAATCTGAGTTCTGATTTTCTCGCTTGAGCAAGGAGGCTCTCGCTCAAGCGAGAAACAGGGGGAGAAAGTTGAGTACTCTCTGGAAGAATTTCGCTTGTGCGAAAAGAGTCTCGCTCAAGCGAAATTCACTCAGATTGGGGGCACTCTCTGGGAGAATTTCGCTCAAGTGAGAGAGTCTCGCTAAAGCAAAATTCATCCAAAGAGGGGGATGCTCTCTGGAGCATTTTCGCTCAAGCGAGACTTGGACGAGAATGCGATTTCATAAAGTTTTCTACGCACTCGCTCAAGCGAGAAGGGGTCACTTGAGCGAGACCACACGTCCCAGTCTGTAAAAGTTAGGAAGCAATATGCTAGTTTATTTTAATGTTATTTCTACTTTAATTAGACTATTGAAAACATGAAAATGTTACAAATTAATTGTTAATTGTTAACAATGATGGGGTGTCATTAATTTGACTCCAATTTACTAAGGGTTTAACTATCCATTTTAAGTGTTGCGACAAAACAATTAGATCTATAGGAATAAAATAGTTGGATAAAAAAGATACAATATGCTTAGAGGATAAAAAAACATGAAAGATAACTTAACAAAAGAGGTTAATAGAAGGGTTGGGAGATGACATGGGTTAAATGAAAACTAAGGCATTTAAAAAAAAGCTATGGGTCGGTTTGTTTACAGATTTAAAAGATAATTTTGTTTTAAAAATAGAAAACTAGGCATGTTTATTTACATATTTCATTTTTTTTAAATAAAAAGCTTAATTACATTTTTTATCCCTTTATTTGAATAATGAACAATTTTGGATTGTTACAGTTGAAAATGTGAAAATCGGGTCTACTCAAGTGGAACCATAATCAAATGGTGATTAAGTGATTATAATGCCAATTGCCAAGTAAGATGAGTTACACTATTGTGTGTGTGTTTTCCAATCACAATCGAAGAGACCATACAGAAGCATTTGCCCTTAGCAAAATAGAGGAAAAAAAGTAAAATGCACAAGATTCTAAGAATAAAAGAAAAACAAAATCCAATCCAATATGCCTAAAACTTAAACCCCCTTTATCTCATATGGGATTAAATGGGTCCTGTGTGGACCCAATCAATCCTCTATTGTTTGTCTGTATTCTTTTTCAATTCCCTTAATAATGTGCAGACAGATTTCGTAAGCACCATTATCCCCATTCTCATGGTTGGCTTTTCACAAAAACCCAAACCATCCCTCATTTTCACTCTCTCTCTCCTCTCACAAGTTTCCAGTATAATAGGCCTATGGGCAGATACATCGTATTCACGTGGCAATGCATGCCCCAACGAACAAAAGCCCCCTTCCAGCCTAGTACCCATTAATAGCATCCCCATCCATATCCATAAACATTACACATACCCAATCCTTTGTTGATTGCATCCCAGAAGCTGCTAGAATATCACCGTGAAACTTTCAGTGATACCCAATAACACTAGCTGGAAAATATCTTTCTTTTTTTATTTTTCTTAATTTCCGTAAAAATAAGAAAAAGAAAGAAGTGGAATCATCTTAAGGGCATCGGTGATGGGTGGGAACAACGAGTCCACCACCACCGTCAGCCACCTACCGGAGGAGATCCTGTCGAAAGTCTTTGCCAGCATCAACGACACCAGGACGCGGAACTCGCTTTCCCTCGTGTGCCGAAGCTTCTTCCGCTTGGAGCGCAAGACGCGCACTTCCCTCACGCTCCGGGGAAACGCGCGTGACCTTCACCTGATTCCGACCTCCTTCACTCACGTCACACGCCTCGACGCATCGCTCCTCTCGCCATGGGGCCACGCGCTCTACTGCTCCTCCTTCACCGCCACCGCCGATCCTCGTCTACTGGCTCTCCGCCTCCGCGACGCCTTCCCGCGCGTGACCTCACTCACCGTCTACGCTCGAGACCCGACCACGCTCCAGCTTCTTCTCCTCTCCCCTTGGCCGGAGCTCCGCCACGTTAAGCTCGTGCGGTGGCACCAGCGCCCACCGGGGTTGCCTCCGGGATCCGACTTCGCAGCGTTGTTTTCTCGCTGCCGATCGCTCACCTCGCTGGACCTCTCCGCCTTCTACCACTGGCCGGAGGATCTCCCGCCGGTGCTCGCGGCGAATCCCGTCGCCGCCGCTTCGCTTCGCCGGTTAAATCTCCTAACGACGTCGTTCACGGAAGGCTTCAAGTCTCACGAAATTGAATCGATCACTTCGTTGTGCCCTAACTTGGAACACCTTCTCGTGGCATGCACCTTCGATCCGAGATATATCGGGTTCGTCGGCGACGAGACGCTGTTGGTGATCCCTTCAAATTGCCCTAAGCTCTCGCTCCTTCACCTGGTCGATACGTCGTCATTTTCGAACCGGAGAGATGACGAGGATTTCAGCGGAGAGGACGCTAGGATTAGCCGCGCGACGTTGGTGGCGTTGTTCTCTGGCCTTCCCCTTTTGGAAGAGCTGGTGCTAGATGTTTGTAAAAATGTCAGTGAGAGTAGTTTTGCTTTAGAGGTGTTGAGTTCCAAGTGCCCCAAATTGAGGGTTCTCAAGTTAGGTCAGTTTCAGGGAATTTGCTTGGCCATTGGGTCAAGGCTTGATGGAATTGCCCTTTGCCAAGGGCTCCAATCCTTGTCCGTTAACAGTTGTGCGGATCTTGATGACATGGGGTTGATCGAGATTGCTAGAGGCTGTTCCAGGTTAGTTAAGTTCGAGCTTCAGGGCTGCAAGCTTGTGACGGAGAAAGGGTTGAGGACCATGACTTGCTTGCTTCGAAGGACTTTGATAGATGTTAAAGTTTCTTGCTGTGTCAACCTTGACACCGCCGCGACTCTCAGAGCTTTGGAGCCCATTCGGGACCGGATTGAGCGGCTTCACGTGGATTGCGTCTGGAATGGCTTGAGGGAAAGTGACAACCTGGGACGTGGTTTTCTCAATTTTGACCTGAATGCTTTAGATGAACTGTGTTCTTCTGATGTGGATGGTGCTGATTTCATGGATTATTTTGGGGGTGAAGACATGAGCAAAAGGAAGAGACAGAGATGCAGGTATGGATTGGAGGCTGATGATTCCTTCGTGCAAAGCAATGGCAATGGTTACTATGGCAAGAGCTGGGACAGGCTGCGGTATCTTTCCCTTTGGATTAGGGTTGGTGATCTTCTAACACCTTTGCCAGTGGCAGGATTGGAGGATTGCCCCAATCTGGAAGAGATTCGAATAAAGGTGGAAGGAGATTGTAGAGGGCAGCCGAAACCATCCGAGAGCGAATTTGGTCTGAGCATTCTGGCCTGTTACCCTCAGCTATCGAAGATGCAGCTGGATTTTGGTGATACAAAAGGTTATGTACTCACGGCACCTTCAGGGCAAATGGATTTGAGCCTGTGGGAAAGGTTCTTCCTGAATGGGATTAGTAGTTTGAGTCTAAATGAGCTTCATTACTGGCCACCACAAGATGAGGATGTGAACCAGAGGAGCCTGTCACTTCCAGCTGCTGGCCTGCTACAAGAATGCTATACCCTGAGGAAGCTTTTCATTCATGGGACAGCTCATGAACATTTCATGTTTTTTTTCCTAAAGATACCAAACCTAAGGGATGTTCAACTGAGAGAGGATTATTATCCAGCGCCAGAGAATGACATGAGCACCGAAATGAGGGTGGGTTCATGCAGCCGTTTTGAAGATGCATTGAATAGGCGTCGTATCTGTGATTGACTTGTAATGTCCAAGGCCTGGCCTTGGAATTGCTAGGATACATAAGCCGAGATAAAAGAGAGATGGTTTTAAGGCTAGAAAAGTTTGTTACTGCGATTTATTAAAATCATCCACGTTTTTAAGCTTATTTGTCTCCCCTTTCTACACTGTAACAACGCGGGACTCGTAGCCAATTTGAGTCAACAATAAATCATTATATACTCGGACAAGAAATAGATTTTGCTTTTTTTAGTTTTTCACTGAACAGATATGTGCGATAGATGGGTAGAAATCAGCTTTTTTTATTGCCCCATAAAAGGGGACGAGTTCGCAGCAAAGGTGTAAACGAAGGTGCACCCATGCATGTTCCAACATGTTTTGATAAAAGGAACAAAATTCATGGAAGTTTACAACAGCAGCCGAGAACAGAATGTGATACTCTACCCAAAGTTCATTATGTACAAAAGATAAACACTGCATCAGCACATTGAGTACTCTATGTCCACCAAGCGAGAGAGGATCTCCTCACAAGATGGCCTCTCATGCGGTTCTGCCCAGCACTCTGCACACGAAAATTAAGTAATCAGTTAAACTAGATGGGATCTGAATTATACCATTAATATAGTATGATTAATAATGAGAAGAAAATGGCCTCGAATAAAGTCATGGATAATTTGGAAGTTGCAGAGACCTGAAATCAGCCTGCCCAGCGGGCCTTCAGGAATCTCCAATCTGGCACCCTCATTAGCAACGGTATAAACCACCTAATCAGCAGAGGGAAAAAATGACATAACAAATTATTAAAAGTTCAGGACTCAACAAGGACAATTTTCAATGAAGAACCATATAAAGGAAATAGAAATCTTCATGGAAGATGAACAAGTCGTCTAAAACATACCCTCTCTGGCGGTACCCCTTCCCATGGCCTACTCAAGGTGCAGAGCTCCCACATTATCACCCCCAGGCTAAAGATATCACATTTTTCAGAGAATGGCTCGTTTCGAATCAGTTCAGGAGCCATCCATTCTGGGGTTCCAGCTGATGAAGAATCTCTCATGGGAGTATCTGTTACTATTCTCGAAAGTCCAAAATCACAGATTTTCACTGTCCAGTGCTTATCCACAAGACAATTCGCACTTTTCACATCACGGTGAATAATCTTCATACGATGTACATGCATCAAGCCCCTACTCACCAAGGTGTAGTGTTTTCGTCAATGTAAACAGATAAAATTCAATCTTACCAATATCAACTGTCAAAATAAGATAATCCACCAATGTCTAACACAACTAAAATTTCACTGAAAATTACGTTTGACTGAAATGCAAGGTCATCTGGCACTTGATCGTAATTTATTATGGTAATAAATAAATTAGGTTAAACTCTTCCGATGACTTGTAAATTCCAATTGTCTTTCATCAGGGAAAAACTTTAAAAACCATTTTTATTTGCCTTATATTTACTACGGAAGGATCCGTTTCAGTATTCCACATTGACAATAGTCTTTCACTAACATGTATTTATTTGCCTTATATTTATTGTATTTCACTGAAATACAAGGTCATTTATTGTATTTCACTGAAATACAAGGTCATCTGGCACTTGATAGTATTTATTGTTGTACTAAATAATCTTCTGATTCTAATGACCCACAAGTTTCATTTATCTTTCAACGGGGAAAAACATCATTTTTTATTTGCCTTATATTCACCATGGTAGGATCCGTCTTAGTATTCCACTAGGCTGAATGAAAAAAAAAAAAAAATTTACTACTTTCTCCATCATCATACATACATCCATTAAAAAACAGTTATGGAAAAACAGAATTCTCATATGAATGTAAATGGAAAATGAAATTTAAATGACTTGTTGAAAAACAATGGAACACTAATGAAAGTGTTTAATGAAGAGAAGGTTCTGAAGGTATGAACAGCCAGAATACTTACCTGCACACGTCACGCAACATCCTTAGTCTTCTTCGCCAGCTAAGCTTCTTCTTTTGACCGCTCACATGAATCAAGTAAAACAAAGATCCCATTTCCATATATTCAGTTACCATTGACAAGCGAGGAGGCTTGGTGCATGCACCGAGAAATAATATAACTGCATAAATTTAATCACTTGATAAATAACAGGCGATCTCAAAGGAAACGTGCTACATGAGATATTCTTACAACCATATATGTATTCTTATAATTTTAAGGAAAAATTTGGTAAAATGATCATTCCAGTTGCCATAATAATAAATAATAAACATTTTAGATTGTATAGCATAAATTTCCATATCTAGAAAACAAAATATACAAAATCAATTAGTCAAAAGCCAATACTGTATAAATAACTAGTTAGGATGTTAGGGAGTACCATTAGGATGTCGAAGTCGGCTGGAGGAAAGCAAGAAACATGAAAAGAAAAGTGACTGGGAGTCAGCAAATGTTGGATATAACAAAAAATTGCCGACAAACAGCAAATCAAACACAAAATACCTGAGAATGGATATCTCATTGCAGAAATCTTCCATATTTTCAGCAGTTAAATCTTGCTCTAAGAAGACCTTGATTGCAACATCTGTGCCATTCCATATGCCACGAAAAACTTCTCCAAAGAACCCTGGAAAAGAATAAAGCAACCAAGTTCCATAAATTATATGAAGCTAGTTTTCTCCAGGGCAGTTCAAATCATGAATTGAAAGGGATAGATTCTGAATCTCAATGGTATCATATTATTTAAGTTGGTAAATTAAAATTTTACTAATAAACTGAGCTAACACAAGAGTTCAATAACAATTGTATGGTATCTAATTTTCTAATTTCATTTTTCCCCAAATACTGAGACTCCAATTCTGTTTCTATATAAATTTCAGAGGTTAATTTTTATTTTTCTTATTATTATTGATTAGTTTTTGGGTTCTCAATTACTAATTCTTAGATAGATTTCTCTACTAATGTAATGATTATTTAATTTCTTTCTACCTTCCCCTGCACTATTTATTTGGCTGAAACTTACCCACAGTGCTTCCATTTCTTTTTCCTAATTCTTCCCAATTATATTTTTTTTCTTTTCACATGGTAGAAGTAAAATTTAGTACTTAATGTCTTTTAAGGCTCTAAGATATCAGTTGCTTCAATTAAAAATCACACAACGGAAAAACTTGGAAATTTTCAAGTTGGCTGCGACAGATCTGATCCAGATCTGTCTAGGTCATTCACAATCAAGCATAAATATGTAGAAATCCAACCTCATAAAATAGTTGGAGTCAAGTGATTCAACCAGAAGCGTGATTCACAATCATTTCACCAATTCAATCATACTTAAATCATATAATGCTGAATCGCACTGCAAAAATCATAAATCATATGATTTTGAGAACTGGGAGAGGTAAAAGTTGAAACTTACCGATCCCAACGCGAGTTCCAACTGTCAATTCTGAGAAGTCAATATTCCACTCATCATATGGTAACAGAGGTTTATTATTGAACATTGGTGATTCAAGGACTTTATTCCAAGTCGACTCCAGTTCATTCGCTGTATATCCTGATGGGTCGCTTCTTTCAGAAGCTTGTCCTCTATAATCGTGCGGTGAAGAGGGTAATGACATTGCCTTCTGAGAAGTTACATTGTCTCGGTGAAATGAATATAAGGGGGACCTTTCATGATGACCATCAAGATGGAAATTTGACACCTGTGATAGCGTAGCGTGTTATGATCGCAATAGAGGAATCACGTGTTTTGAACTTCATCTTTTAAAACAGAAACTAATCCAAAATTTTTTATACATAAAAAGACAAATGTTAATACTATAATTATCAATAATGAAACAACAACAATAACAAGAACAACCAAAGCTTTTTCCTACTAAGTGGGGTTGAATACATGGATCAAATGACACCATGATGTTCTATCATGAATTGAAATCTAATGATAGACTATTAAATTCCAAATGCTTAATGGTTTGGAAGGCCTATAGTTTTCCTTGGTCCTCCCTCTACCTTCTCTATTGGACTATTCGCCATCTAGTCTACCCTCCTTCCTTACTTGCTCTTCTGTGGGTCTTCTCCACACATGCTAAAACCACCTAGGATAATACTCCATCATCAATAATGATACATACATTACACATAACTCCACAGTCATTATAGAATTAGGATTCTTTTCTCAATTCATGTAAAATAAAATTAAAGTCATAAAAAATTAAATAGTTGTAATGCTTTCTTTTTAATAAGATCAGACTAATGAAATATGGCAACATATTTCTCTCTTCTAGACAGTGTGATGCAATCAAACCATGGCTGTGATGCATAGGAGATGCTGAGAGATGCCACAGGCAGAGAAAGTGATTTAAATAATAGCACACTCCATTGTAATCAGAACGAATGCACACATACATTTTTTTGAAGATCTGCACTGCTAGTTGTATCATTTGGAGAATGGGGCAATGAACTATCATCCCCTTGTTCTCTCAGAAGACGATTTTGCTTTAGCTTTTCATTCATTGCCCGTACAGCCCTACAGAGATCAGATCCTGAGTTATCACAGTAATAAAACACCTTATAAATCAGCAACAGCACACACACACTACATTACACATTGCATTAAAATAACATGATTATGCACCATGAAAACTGGAAATGAAAGATCATTAATTCACTTGACCAAAGCATAACAGTTATCATGCATTCTGTGTTAGTAATTTAGCATAAAGCAGGAACCATTTACAACAGTCAAGCCTCTAACAATCTGAATATTTCAAATTACTAAGTTGAGTTAGAACACAAGCAAGGGTTAATTGATTAAACAATCATGACCTTAACTTTTCATATTTTGGATACAAAGAAGTATTTATAAAGAAAAGAAAAGAGTACATGGAAAATGGATACAGAATCCTCCAAAAAGAGGGAAATAAAACACAGCTAATCCCCTTTCATATCAGATCTAGAAAGCACAGATACAACAAGGGATATAGATACGATACTACATAGACATGGGAATATGACAAATTTTAAAAATTATAGGACACAACATTGTTGTAATACGACACAAAATTAGTATATATTAATATTAAAAAAATTCTTAAATCAAAGAGAGAGAATCATTATTTTAAATGCTAGTGTGAGTCATTTTAGACATAATAAAAAACGTGAATGGTGATTGGATTGATGATAAAATAGAATCCGGGGTCTCTCAAAGAGGAGAGAAGAGAGATAAAGAAAGAGAGGGAAATTACGACTATATAAACTGATTGGCTCTAACAGTGATTCGATTGGTGATAAAGAAAGAAAATTCTTGATAGTTCTCTAAACGACAGAAAAAAAGGATTGATCAAATTCTATTGAGTATGACTCAGTGATTATTTATCAAAGAACATCTCAAGTTATCAAATGATTGAACAACCGAGAACAATTTACTTATGATACTTAGTTGACATTCATAAAAAGTATCAACTGATTTATGAGTTCAATACATCTTGTTTAGCAGAAAGACGATTCCTTGCTCATTTATCTAATTCCTACAATATCCCCATCTCTATTGGTATAAAAGTTCAAAAAAATTAAAGAAATTGTGAAATACAACTAGAAGTGTTCGTGAAGTGTCCAACATAAATATGTGTTTGACATGGATCTGTGAAGTGACCGTGCTTCCTAGTATTAGATAATAGAAACCTATAAAAACCCAATAGCTACCTACAGCAAAGCTCTGCCCCCTAGTGCACATCCATCAAGAGGGGAAAAAATATCTATTCAAATAAAAGTCAAGGTGGTAAATATCTACAACTAAAATTCATGCATTACAGTTAAAGGCAGCACAATTTTCTGGCGAGAAAGACAGCAAATCAGTTTTAACAGCATAAGTTTAAACAATAAGATCATGCAACACTTCTGTAGTCATAACTCTGGATTGTGGAAATGCCAGAGAAGATTTTAGAAAAGCCACAAATAAGCAACATCCAACTTTGAAAGAAGAAAGATGTTTGCTCCAAGTGGACCAAGTGAACCTGTACTTTCTAAAGGCAAAGTTCAAGTACTAAACATTTCTAGTCATTCATGAGATTTAAAAACAACTACATACAAGACCTCTACTTGATGAGCATGGTTGCTTGGTCATCATTAATTATTTGCTAATGAAATATGGTAACAGTCTCAAATTTTAACAAAACTCTATAGCAACTCTAAAATAAACGAAACCAAAACCCTGGAAATGGAAAACAATTTTCAGGTATAAGGGGAGCCTTTGCATAAAAATAGGAGTTGCTGCCGTGAAACTAGGGAGGTCATAGATTCGAGTTGTGGAATCAGCCTCTTGCAAATGCAAGGTAAGGCTGCCTACAGTAGACCCAGTATGGATCCGACCCTTCTCTGGACCCTGCCATGGCAGGAGCTTCAAAGCACCAGGTTTTAAAGTCATGGTATAAGTGTGTGTTTGGATTAGCTTATCTTGTTTCAGGGAGCAAAAAAAAAAAACTTGTAAAAAAATGTACAAGAGAGATTTTGGCTGGAAAACTTATACCTTGTGTTTGGATAGAGTAATTTGAAATTATTAGATTTCACATGTTAGAATAGTAAAAGAAAGAATTTCAAATGACAAATAGGAGAGATTTTTATGACAAATAAGAGGAATTTTAAATAACACATTGAAAAAAAAAAATCAACATTTCTCAGTTATGTTTAATATTTTAGATTATTCTTGAAGTCCCACATTTCCTAGAGATAAGGCCAAATAAAAATATATAAGCCTTGGGCAGTCCTCACCCTATAAGCTAGCTTTTGGGGTTAAGTTAGGCTCAGGTCCAAAATTTAAGATGATATCAGAGCCTATCCTAGATCCGTTGTTATTGGGCCCCCACCCCTTGATGTGGCCATGCTCCAGATGTCAAGCCATGTGCGTGAGGGGGTGTGTTGGAAAGTCCCAAATTGACTAGTGATAAGGCCATTTAATAGTATATAAGTCTTGGGCAGTCCTCACCCTACAAGCTAGCTTTTGGGGTTGAGTTAGACCCAGGTCCAAAATCTAAGAATTATCATTTACAATTTCTCTCATACTCAGTTCACTCAACATTCCCTATCACAATTTTGGGAATTCTAAAATTCTTCATCCAAAACACATACTTAGGGTGTAAATTAATCAATACTAAACATGAAATAAACAATTTTACATTGATCTTCAATTAAGGACAGCATGCTTAACATATACAAATCCAGATGCATAATAGAGTAACAACCAACCTAGCGATATCATCACCAATCTCTGGTGTAATGCTGATGCTTCTTCTTCGTAGCCTACGAGCTTCTGATGATGATGCACCATCTGACTTATAGCTGGATCTGAAAAATAAACAAAATTCATATATTGAAAATGTGAGGAACAAAACACCCTCATGAAGGTACACAACTACATATAATGACCAAATGACCATAATGTAGCATATGCCTATACCATCAAATTTATAAGAAAAGGAAATAATCTCCAAGTATCTAGTCCATAGCACCACCTAGATTGATGATAATCTATCATTTTCTTTTCTTTACTTAGTTTTAGGCCTTGCCAGTTTAAGGTGGCATCCCTTCAGATGAGATCCAACTAACCAATATCATTGCTTTTTATCAAAAACTTGTACTGATCTTGAAGGTGAAGTTATTAAAGATTTATGCAACCAACAAAGTTTCAACAAGTGAAAGCCACATTAAGTCTGGAACCCATAAAATATAATACATGCTCTGATAAATTGTGTCATACATACAATGAATGGAAGTGAATAAGAACCCAGTAAAGAAAAAAGTTATGTGAAAAATAAAGTAGGCAGCAGAAGCCAATCACAGGGCAGGAGCAAATAATAAGGAACCATAAAGGCATAAACCTTGATGTAGCCTGGTCATCAGCAAAATCTCTAAATGCAGTCCTGTCACCACTAAGTTTGGACCGTCCACGTGCTCGAAATGATGGATGTTCTGGACTGCAAAACCAGAAATAATTGAAGAGACTGAGCATAAACTATTAAATATACTTAGGAATTTTAGCATGTAGAATTTGGAGATCATCTAGATACCATTTCCACTAATTCACACAATGACAATACCAAGACCAATTAGAAAGACAAAATCGGGATGTCTTATCATCAATGTGTGATTAGGTTGTGCATCACTTTTTCAGAACAGAGAAGCCATCTTTCACCAATGGAAAGCATGGTGAAAACAAGGTACAAGCACATACAGAGATGGCATACAGGCACATGCACATGCACACCACATTGGAAGATTTGATATTTTAAAGTTTAAAGCATGAACAAGTTGTAGCAGAATGTGGTTTTCTTCAATCCAACCATTTGATGATCAGAGATTTTGTTAATCAGACATGCTGAATTTCAGATAAATTTGATATTAATAAATAGAATTGAGTAGTGAAAATTTGAAGATAATATGATACATTTATCTACAAAATCAATCTAATGCCAATCATTTCTGATGTGAGATCTACTAGACAGCAGATTACATGGGCCTCTAATATAACATACAAAAGCTTCATCAAATAAGACAAGCGAAGTCAAATCTCCATGATAAAATTAGCACATCCTCTCTTCTAAATCAGCATTATTGACTCAAATTTAGAAATAATTGGTGTCACAGGACTTTGGTTGTAACAGCATTATAATTGAACACTAATTTGCTCCTCATAAAATTGAGCCAAGTGAAATGAAATTTCATCCTCAGTTTCATAATTGCAAATCTGACAGAAGCTATTTTAGTTCTATCATCTTGGGCCAGATGCTAATCATCAAAGTCAAAGAATACATGCACTATCAAAAGTCAGAATAGTCTATCAGGACTATAGTGACCAAACATCCAACCTTGTGAAGCCAAGAAGATTTCTCAACAGAAATAAAAGTCTCTCCCTCTAAACTGGTAATATTAATATTAATGACTACATTCTCTAAACTTGCCTTTATCAGAAATAACCATTTGCCATTTAATCGTCATTTTCTCCTTTTATCATTCTCTGTCTGGGACCAGACCAAGTATGTCTACATGTAAAGAATCATAGTGTAAACACAACTGGTTCCAAATAAAGGTAAAGAAGAAAAAATAAATTCAAAAACTACTGACCGTTCTGAAAATTTTAAAATGAGAAAAATCCCATATTCAGAAACGGTCATCAATGAGTGTAGCTAATCTACCTGAAATGAATGGTTTTATATCTACCAATACCCTATATCAGCCTGGGTACAGGATAATTCCGTAGTACATTTCTTCATATTGGGCTACAGGAATTTTTTCTTGCCAGGCATCGTGTCAAACACTCTACCCACATCCTAAACCACTGACAAAGACAAAGAATTCATTTGTTTGAACTTAAAAAAGTGATTCTAAGGTTATGTAAAAAGGTTATTTATTTTTTAAAGCTTTTATATAAAGCAGAAGCTATTTTGCATTTGGTTTCAATTATAAAAAATACTTCCGTACTTTCTCACCTTTTGCAAGAGATTGTTTTCAGAAGCTACTCATAACAGCTTCTAAAAAACGGCTGAAAATAGGTTTATTTTTTTTCTAGATTATAATTTTTTTTCAAAATCTTATCCTAACACATCAAATAATTGAGAAGTGATTTTTTAAAAAATATAAAATAATCCGAAACAAACACACTCAAAGCCAATACAGAGCCACAAAAATACTCAAAATGCAAGCTCTATGTTAAATTGAAGGCTCTATAAGCACCATGATCGATAAGGTAACAATCCCAATAATTTGTTCTGAACCTAAAATGTATACTCATCAATCCAAATAATACAAGGAAATTATGAATAACCTTGAACTAGCAGTCCTCTGTTCAGCAATGACCTTTCTCCGACTACGCCGACCAAATGCAGTTGCAATGTTGGGTTCACTATGAGACAAACTGAGGGCATTGACAAAAACATTCAACAAGAAAAGGTTGATATTCTACATCTTTAAGATTATCTAATCAAATAAGGTTCACAGACTATCAAAAAAACCCAATCACAATTGGAAAAAAAATGGGGGGGGGGTTGAGAACAGAATCTTTAACTGAAAAAAGAAACAACTTAAAAAGACAAATGCATAAGATCTGTTGATAAGCTTGGAAATATTACCTCATTTTCCCATCCAAACTGGGATTTGATCGTAACATCATATTTCGTAAGGGAAGGCCTGATACATTTGAAGATGCTTCAAATCTTCTATGGAATTGGAGGATTTCCTCCTTATCAACACTGTAAGAGGGGGAGGGGCAAGAAAATCAATAGCAGTATATTTACAACTATTGTAATTGACAAAACAGACGGCTTATAGGTCATTTGGCCAATGCATAGTCAGATGTTGCAATCTAATTCTAAAGTACAAAAGCAAAAGTCCTCCTAGTTTAACTAGAGTCCAGCCCACCCCCTCGCCCCTTATTTTAAATTGCATAACTGATAAAATCGAGTCACCCTGTCAGTTTGATGCTGATTTGATACTGTTTTTGTTGATGTAGCAATGCCGTTTTGCCAACATGGCATGAAATTTGATGATGAAGCACTTTATACTGATATGGCAACAAGCCGCATCAGAAAAACGAGTTCATTATCAACATCCATCTGACGAGAGGACTTAATTGCATCAACTTGAAAATGATGAGGACAAGAATGAAACTTTATTACAATTAAAATTAGGGGACAATCAAATTTTGCCAACAAAAAGGTAACAAAACGTGATTAAGCCAAGGCAAAAAAAATAAAACCTCTCAGGATCTAACCTCTCTGAAACCCCATATAAAGGACTGTTTGGCTCTAATGGTGAATCACAAGAATCATTTTCTGCCGAATCACTCTCTCCAGCTGCAGAAATGTGTGTCATAAGAATTGATTTGATTGATCGTGGTAACAGTTGGCCAGGAAAACGCATAAGATCAACCAGCAATTCCACAGAATTTAACACAACTATCACAGACATATGCTTGTATGAGTCTACACACTCAGCAGCCCCATCATTTGGAAAACCCTGATAAATAAAGAAAAACAAGAATCCTTCAAAATTAGATGTGATACTAAATGAAGATGAATCTCTATCAGTAGTTCTTTAAATTTGCTAAATATAATGTTATTAGATCGAAAACATTGGTAAACATGTAGTCAAGTGTATAGAAGGGAGTAATTGGGATTTGCAACAACCACAAGGAATCAGAGCTTACCATCATAAGCCTACTTTCAAGACCTACAGTATCTGCCAATACTTTAAATAAGATAGCTCGAGGACGACATGAACCATGCTTTATTTGCCCCAGCATCTGGACACCACGATTCTCAAACATGTGGGAGGATTCCTCAAGTACAGCTTTTGCTGGACTTTCTACATTTGGCCGCTTATAAAAATCAGAAACCTGCGCAGAAAGTGAGCTCAAAATAAATGCTGAGCACCTTTATACTATGCTTAGAAAATATACTAAATAATGAATAATAGGAAATAAAAAGAAAGTTCTTATAGACAATTGACATTAATGCCTACCAACAAACTTGTAATTGATAATTAAGGTGGAATGATTTCATTAAAATAAGTTACAGATGACTAAAACCAGAAAGTAGAAAATATGACTAGCACACCCTACTAAAATGAACAAGTCTCTTAAAAATTTGACAATGGGATTATTTTGGAAAGTATTTGACATTGTAAAATACATTTTTGTATAAGGAAAAAAAAAATCACATCACATGATGACAATGGAGCAATAATAATATTAAATATATGAGGAAACGTACAGAGTAAATAAGATCTATAAAATAAGATTCAATAGAAATACAAACCAATCCAGCTATCTTCTTAATCATCGCAGCTGGATTTGAGTTCAATCCTTTAACCAATGCCACAATTAATTGCTTCAACATAGATAACTTTCTATCTTTCTCTGCATCCACAACAATTATATCAGCCCTAAAACCTTCTCCACCCAAAGCATGAAGCTCGTCCAAAGTGGGAATACTATCGAAAAGCTTCCTGAGCCTTTTCTCCTGCAAAATATCAGATTATTTAATGACAATAAAAGATGTTGGAAAAAACGAACATTTCAGTTACACATATAGAACAGGGATATCATATATAAATTAAAACAAAAATACATTCCATAAATGAGCTGAAGGTTATTGCAAAACATTTTAAAACAACATTGCTAAGAAAATGGCTAGTAGTCTAGTATAACTAAGTAACCTTAAGAACTTAACAAAATAGATATATTAAATAGAAGGGACTGAATATATGATCATCTTCCATCAGGAAACTTCAATAGATATATGTACAGTAACCATGTCAAACTTCAATAGATGCTTTCTTTAATAATCAATGATACCTCTAATGATATAGTATGATACTATAAACACTAACTATTTTGCAAAGGCTAAAGATGTGTTCTAATTCTTTGCCCCTAGTCTGCACCAGGCAAAGTCAACACATGCTGTTAATTTGACATGTGCATTTGCATGCACATTGCCATCTAGCTCCACTAATTGTGTCAAGCAGACAAGTACCATCTACATGTATGCTACAGCACTCTTGCCGAGTAGTTGCAAAAGATCCCTAATGCTGTTTCTACAGTTTATATATAATCTGAGTACTTAAACTGTATAGTGTATAACCCTGAGTTTTTTTTTAAAAAAAAAAGACTCTTTGGAGATGGGCCTTCTTTTCCAGTTTTTATTTAAAACTGAATTATCAAAAGAGGACAAAGAAGATAGTGCATAGCAGAAGATAATATTCTCCTGATATGTGAAGTAAGTAAACAAAGAAAAAATCTAAAAAAGATATTGATAAATGAAAATCGATATTGAATAGGATGTTTTTCACCCATGTGACTGGAACTACAAGTTCCAGCTCAACTCAATTATTCTCAAGTCTTGACTAATGGAATATAACTCTGTTTGCCTATCAATTCTTTTGGCCTAAATTTTACAGAATTAATATCTCCAATTCAATGAGTAAGTCATAAAAAACACAAATATACTCCAAGCTCGTGCATTTGTAACATGATCAATCAAAATGCACCATGCTAGGTACATATCATCATATATATTATTTTAAACTTTAAAACAAAGGCACAAAACTAACACAATAACAGTTCTGTAAAGAACAAATAAGAAACACTCAAGCAAACCTCAGGGGCAGGTTTTGGAATATGAAAGAAAGGAAAAGAAAATCAAAGCTCCTAAAACTTTAGAATTTATTTTTAAAAGTATTAAATTTCACTTTTCAGTAATAGTTACATAAAAGAAGACATTACTGGCATAATTCTACTAAGAGCAATTATATATCCCAATCAAGAAGGTGTCGTATGAATCAATCCTCACCGGAACAACTGAATAAAAACCATTCGGTATTGGTTCTGAAAGCATTCCAGTGCACCAGAGAATTTGTGATGCTCTCTGAGGTGACATAAAATCTTGGTTAGTGTGTCTAGGTGATTCTTTATTATTTAAGGTCTCATCTTGAGAGCCCAAAGAAACAGATCCAAATTTTTCAACGAAATCTGAAGGCCACCATGACACATTGGATGGCCTTTGCTCTGCCGGTCCTGCATCTTCTCGCATCTCCTCCATGTTCTTATAAATTTGGAATGTAAAACCATTTCACTGCACTTAACCCATAAGAGGCATATCAAAGCTAAAGGTACTTCTAAAACCACAAATCATTGGAAAACACACTTTAGAAGCTCCAACTGCTTCAATCTGGAGACCACATAACCTGCATGAACCAAATAACAAGGTACATTGTATATCATCACATACCACATGAATTTGAAGCATTTCCAGTCAAGAGTCAATAAAATTACAGTACAAAAATAGAAGTTCTATATTTTGTTAAAAATACCCTAGCTCCTTCTGTGCAAGAATCTCTCTCTGGATTAGATTGCCACAAGACACAAGTTACAACTGACACTAACGGGTTCGGTCACTAAGGTGATTCTATAAGCAACAACAGGAGAAAATTTCAGAGCAAATATTATCAATATCATCCAGGATGAGCTCAGAAGACATAAAGAAGCAAGAATGACCTTAACCAAATCATGAATAAAAATCAAGTGAACATTAAACAACCATGGGGAGTAAATCTCTCCACAAGTTTAGCACTCCCAATATATCCTTTACATGGGTACGCCACATCGAAACATGAGATATTGAACCTGTAATCTACCCTGACTGGCTGACTCTCAAAAGGATGAAGAAACCATATGGCTAGAAGTTGATTATTGAGACCTTCTACAGACCACTTCCAACTCAAACATTCCACTAAAAAATGAAAAAGAAATCAACATGAACATCCATGATGCAGCTACTGACCCAGAAACTTATACTAAGAAACTCAAATATCTCGGTTGAAATACTGAGTTGTGATAGAGTTATACAGTGATTATATCAACAAGTCTGACCATTCTTGTGAATGCCAAAAATGTAACGTTTACATTGTTGCGCATAATGCGCTGAATGCTGACACTTACATTCCATGTATGCATTATGTACAATTGTATCTCCAAACACCATGTGTTCATATTTATTCGCCATGTTTTTTGTAGGTTATTTTTAAAAATGTATATTTTACTAGTTCATATTTTAATATAATTGTCCAAAAAAGCCAAAGCAAATTGTAGTTCAGTCAACTCTCCTCACATTCAACCAACAATGTTTTGCACATGAAGAAATTACAGCTTACAGGTAACTCAGTTGGGTATGATCCACTAAAGCAAGAAGGAATCATTTACTTTACGATCAAACATTAAGGCATAAACATAGAATACAATCACGAGTACCGACTGTCAATGATTACATCTACTTGTTATGCTGTTCATAGGTCATCCAAAGGAAAAACCTTGGCTAATAACTGAAGTCTCCAAAAATACATCTATCTATTGATATCAATTCCTTTTATGTGGTATACCAAAGATTCTCTATTATACTCTCTTCTTTCAAGTATCTTCAACTAGATTTTTATTATCTAATCTTCATCCATAATTTTCCACATAAACCGACTATCCCTATTCAAGTCTCCAACCCAAGTCTAATCTCTTCTCTTTCCATGGTCAACTTCACTTTCTGTACATAAGATCTTCAAATTTCATGTTAAATCATCTCCTTTAACCAACTCATTCATTAATGTATTTCTATAATTTAATTAGTACTAGTGTACTACCACCTAAAACGACAAAAACCAAAAAGAATATAACAACCAGCATCGCAAGATGATAAACTCAACTAATTACTTCAATAACAATAGTAGAACTCAGAGACCGCCTACTATAAAAGAGCCTTCTCAACTATAGCAAGTAGCAACAGCAAAACCTTCAAGGTAAGAAGCATCAGGACCATTTTACAAGCTCGCAATTTCAAACTTCATCCATCCAATGAATACTCACACATCCGAATCCGAACCTATTTATATTACACGCCGACTCAACTCCATTCACTCTAAACTTTAAATCACCAATAAGCAAAAGAAAGAAAAAGAAAAGAAAAGATTAGATTAGATTATACCAAAGAAAGCATAAATGATCAAAATCCAATGCAAAGTTAAAGAAAGAGAGAGTGTGTTATTGACTTATTGCTACGGCCGTGACAAAAAGAAGAAACAAAGATAACGGAATTCAAATTGCCACCAAGAAGATGGCTAAATTCCAAGAATACGGTGAAGATGAAGAAAGAGGCAGAAAGAGACAAAAGAGAGAGGGGTGGTTATACCGCCAGGAGATCCCCAAGCATTTGGACGCAAATATGGTGTAGCATTTGAATCTCAATCCCTCCTCCGCAAAATCATCGTCAACACAAGAAACCTCTTGTGCTGAAACGCACAGCACACGCCAATACTAGTGGATAGAAAAAGACAGAAAACGAGAGCGTGATGATGGAAACGAGGAAATGAAAGAAAGAGGGAGAGGGATTTGATTGTTTTCGGGTTTAGGATTGAGAGGAGAAAGCGATGGGCTTTGGTTTGGGTTTGGGGAGTGAGAGTTTTTGTGTGAGAGAGAGTTTGAGAGATGTGATGAGGTGGTGAGTCACGTGCAGGGCGAGGGGTCAGACGGATCTGGGGACCTCTCTCTCCGACAGCCAGCTATATATATAGGAGTTGCCTCCCTTTACTCCGCGTTAAATCAAGACTCTTACCTCTTTTCTTTTTTTTCCTTTTTTACATTCATTATTTTTTTTTTTCATTTTTTATACCAACTAATTAACTTAGTTTCCAAATCCTAATATATAAAATCTAGAAGAATCATGTTAATCAATGAGTTAAAGTGATTAAGAAATATTTTATATTTTATATTTTATTAAATAATTATTTTTTATTAATGTTCTTAAAATGGATTTACTCTATTAGTATTATTCAATTTAAAATGAATGGCTTTATATGTTTGAGATTGTTGAAAAAAAGTAAGAGTAATAATTCTACATTCCAAAAAATATAATGACTCCCAAGATGGAAAAGAATCGTGACTTATTAATAATGTCATATATCAAATTCTTGTAAATTAAGTTTTTTTAGGGCAATCACATTCAGAGCTTAGTCATATTTAAAGTTTTTACATGAAAATATTTACCTCCTTTCATAATAAAGTAACAGTTTATATTGTTTAGTATGTATTATTTTAATTGTTATCTTTAAATATTTTTAAATGAAAAAATGAATGGTTACATTAACAAAGGCATAGCACAGTCATGAATTAAACTAAGATATAATGAGAAAAGGAAACAAAATCAAGTTACATCATGAATTAAAATATGAAATTCGATTAGGGGCTTGTCCTAATTATTTAACTCATGCCATCTTTTCAACTTTTTATTTATAATTTTTTAATTACCATTATTGAAAAAAATCAAAGTTCAATTTTTTATTTTCCAAATTTCATAATCATGAATCTACGGCCGACAGTATACTAATGATTAGTATTTCTTCTTTAACGTCAAAAAAAGTTTTTCTTCTTTGCTTTTTTTCTTACTATATATGACATGATTCAAAATATACAAGCTATTTATTTATGTTGAGAACTCAAATTATATAATAATTAATAACCATTAACTAAACGACAACCATAACAAATAGTATATGAATAGTATTGTGGTACAAGTTGGTACGATCTTCGTGGACCCTAGAGGTCAATAGACTCCTACTACCAGTTCTTTTATTTTTATTTTCTTTTTCTATGGTCAAAACTCAAAACTCCAACCGGTTCAAATCCTTGATCAGGCTACCACGCACGTGTTTAATTAGTATAGGACCAAGTTTGTTATTGTCAATTTGCCATGACATGGATGCGGGATGATGGCTATGGTCTTTTGAGGGATTTTTTTCTTAAAATATGAATTAAATGTGAATTTGATTTACAATTAGATATAATTAATTTTAATAGAATTACCCAATCAATAATAATTGCAAACAAACATGAATACAAGTAATTTAAAATTAATTTTAAGACGATTTAAAAATAGTATCATTTGAATGGTTTTAAATATTATAATTAAATTATCAAAAAAAATAATTAAAATTTTAATTTATTATTAATATAAACTGAGTTTGTTATAGACAATCTTAATTATCTACCCACACTCTCTTTTAATTACCTAAAACTTTAGTTCTCTAAAATATCTTTTATTATTTTTTTATAATTTATCTTTTTTTAATTCTCTTTACCTATTATAGAAGCAACCGCTAGATGAACCCTCAAAACCTACCCATTTTTGTTTCTAAACTAAGCGGATAGTGGTTACGAAGTCAAAGTTTAAAAGGATTTCCTAGTTGGAACAGTTGCTTGCGACACCAGTTCGTACAAAAGACACAAAGAAAAAGAAGGTAAAACCTAGCTCTACAAGTTTATGGAGTCTTGACATTATACTTTATTGATGTATTTTTTTGGGTATATAATATTTCATTTTGTTGTTAGTTTTTTTTCCTGATTTTGAGGTAAATCATTGAGGGTTTGTCGATTTTGTGGGGGATACTAGTGGGTTTGTTTATACTGTGCAATGGCCTATCATTGTTCTTTCATTTTAATGAGTTTATAAAGTTATTTGATGTTCTTAACTTGTTTAAGGAGTTTGTCACATAGAGTGGTTCCATATATTGGTTTTTTTTATGTGTTAGGTGTTATTGGTGCAGATTATATGCTGGTTAAATTTGGGTAGCTCCTGTCTGATTATGACGAGTTTGTCTAAAATTGATGATTATGTTGTAAAAGATGCAGATGGCCATATAAAGAATTACATTCATTATGCACCATAAGAGGAAGTTTGTGAGGAATGAAGGAATAATGATTGATTATGTTGATGTGGACACCATCAATAAGTTCACTATGGTGGAAATATGTAAGAAACATAACTACCATCAATTTGACAAAATATATTGGCTAAAACTTGGAAAAGACTTGGATTTAGGCTTACAATTGTTGGATAAGGACAATGATGTGGTGGAGATGTGCAATGCAACAATGAGAGCCAGCGAGGAGGTAGATGTGTTTTTTCACATGTTATGGATGAAACTAAAAAGGAGGACGTATAAAAAACAAAGGAACAAATGGCTTCACTTTTTCAAGACTTTAATGATAATAGTATGGGAAAGGATGTTGCTGTAGATGCTAGAATTGGTAAGATGATGGCTTCAGACTCATGAAAAGTGGAAAATGTCGATTATGAATGCTTTGTTTGGTATTATTGAAAAATAGAGGAAAGAAATGAAAAGGTGAGAAAAGATAGGGAAAAGACAATTTTCTATCATTTGGAAGACATGAGAAAATGAGTGAAGGAATAAAAATTCACGGGCCCCACCTAGTTTTATTTTCTTCACATATCTGCGAAGAAAATGGGTGAAGGAATGCTCAAGATTTTACTTTGACCATTTCACCCTCCTATTTAACATTTGTTCTTCTTTTTTAATCTGCTTCTATTTTTTTGTCATGCATTTTTTCCTGCAACTCAATCCATTCCATGTCCACCATTTCTTTTCTTTCTCCCCATAACAGTTTTTAATTTTTTGCTCTGAATAGTTGATAAGTGAAAATTAGTTGATAAATTAGAGTACTTTTTAGTTCACTTATCAAAGATAAAATGGTAATTTTGCCCCAGTTTAATCCCTTTTTATTAAATATTAGAGAAATTGTATTTATTAATCTTAGATTTAAATTTGATGCTATTTTGATAGAAATATTGCTGATTTTTGCAGGATATTGCAAAGATTTGATTTGAAGAATAAATAGCATTAAATAAGGGGGATATCTGCAAGATTTGAGATTGATTGAAGATATTAAATGAAGATTTAAAGAACATTTTAAGTCATTAATGAGGAGATCACTGCTAATCAATCAAGGATCCTGCAGACAAGTTTCCCAATTAAATCAAAGATTGCTCAATAAATACAAAGATATCATCAAGAAAAGGGAAACAAGAAAAAACAAATCTGTCAAAACTAGTCTCGGGGAGAAATCAAGATTAAAAAAAGAAAGTTGGAGCTGCAGGACGCTACCTGCGCTTCACCTGCGCTATAGCGCAGGGTGAAGCGCAGACACCCTAGAAGTTGCGCCCCATCCTGCGTTGTAGCGCAGCCTGGAGCGCAGGTCACGCTGATTTGCTCCCTGTTGCCATTTTTAGATAGATTTCTCCCCAAATTGCTTTGTCTTTCCTTAGTCTATAAATAGGAACCTCTTGCACCAATCCAAAGGGGTTGGAGTGCACGATCATTGTAATCAATCTATATTTCAGTGATAATGTACCAGAGCTAAGTTTAGAGTAGGAGAGGAGGAGCGCTTCACAAGGATTGAAGATGATGACAGCATCTTCGGTGGTTTGTATGGCTACCTCGTGTAGTTAACTCTCCATTAGGATTGGATGTAATTGATTCTATCCCCAAGTGTATGTAAACTCTATTTTATTATTTCTGACCTCTCTGTCTATAATATTGGTAATCTTATTCTATACTTAATCCCTAATTCTCACGCTTGCGTCTGGAGTTATAGGCTAGTCTCAACTAACTAGATTGGTTTTGATTAGGACTGAGAGTTGAGAAGTGGCTTCCAAAGAAACTCACTCTTCGATTGAATAAGAGGACTCGATATCAGAAAACCGACACATGAGCGTTACTAATGAGCGATGGGTAGTGTGAGTACTCTAGCGAAGGGCGTTCACAGGATTAGGCCTGTGTATCGATAGCAAATGTTAGTTGATTATGAATCCAGGATTCGAACATAGGCGTGTCCTGATGAGTAAGGGTAGTGACAGTACTTGAGCGAAGGTGCGTCTACAGAGTTGGCCTCGTTTATCAACTAAGTTCCTTTACAAATTGACTAAAAAAGAGCAAAATAAGTCGAGGGTAAGTCTGTCGCTTGGGAGAGCCCGCATGGATTATCTTTGAGTGTGTGAGATCGCTGGTAATTCGGGGTCTTAGCAATAAAGTTTGTCTACGGTATTATAGAGTAAACCTAAAATAATAAATAGTTTTTACATGCACAAGGGGTGAGATGATATGAAGTCCAATCATAATCCAAGTAAAATGTCTCTAACTCTTCCTTTCTAATTCCAATTGAATATTTACTTTTTATTTACAATTCCGCAACTATACTCTCTAAATCGTGTTTTCTCTTGATAAATAGATCACAATCTACATAAATTAACAGTTCCCTATGGATAAGATACTCTTCTTACTATTATACTGCTGGATTTGTGGTTCGCTTGCCAGAAACCCATCAATAGTGTGTCCTGCGTCGAGGTGTACAGTGAACAAAAGTATTGTTGTTCATCTCCATTGGTGCCACTGGTGATTTGTGTGACCGTGGGTGACGGCCTTGTGGTCGTTGAGCTATGGATGATGGAATAGGGAAAGGATTGGGTTTGGCCTTTTTGGTGGGAATAGAAGAGGAAAGTGGGAAAGGGTATATGGTTGAATGGTTTGCAGTTGTGTTTATATTTTTTAACTGCACTCCAAACTTGCTATATTTCTTTTGTTTTTCATTTTACAATTTTATTCAAGTGGGTTTCTTTAATTTTCATAAAATTCTGTCAAACTTTGTGGAGTTTTATTTTGTAATAATTTATTAACTACAAACTCACCTTAATTACTTGCATGCACCTCATATTATGGATTTTGAAAATGGCTAGTTAAAATTTTGAAACCGGAATGCATGAAAATTTTTCTTTTTTCGAGAAAGAGCGCCACTCATGGAGATGTGAGCTTTTTATCACATAATTTATTTAAGGGATAAAATGGTGATCATGTATAATATATATTTTCCTTTTTACTTTATTTTTATTTATCTACTTTTCTTTCATCTTATTTTCTCCTCTTTTTCTACCAATCTAAATAACTAAAAAAACTTCTCAGTTTTTCTTTATTTTGTTCTTCTTTCTATTTTCTTTTCTCACGTTTTCTTTCCTCTTAATTTCTTACCTTATCCAAAAAAAGTGGAAAAGATAAAGGGAAAAGTGTTATTGCATATGGTAAGAAAATAAATAGAAAAGAGCAGGAACATGTTGTCCAATTTGAAAGAGAAGACACTTAGACTGATGAAGTAGATTCTGAACTTGATACTGAAATTGGAGTTGTTGTAGGCCATAGGTATGCAAGCCCTACTAAAGGAGGTGTAAATGTAGAGGGGCCCAAGATTCATGCAGATTTAGGGGATGATGAGAGGTTCAACTTGTTGAGTAACAAGACTTGAATGTCTTAAGACCGTACCAAATTTTGGTGATAACAAACTGAGTGTGATTATCAACGAGAATCTAACTTTTAAACTTTATATATTTTAGATGAAGGTATCAGATTTTTTTCATATGGAATGAGTGTTTGAAGTTATAAAGTCGTCTAAAATATTACTTCTGTTTAAAGAGTTTTACTTGTCTGAAGCCAAAGTCTATCTGATCATGAAGAGCTAAAATTTCAAACTCTACAAAGTCAAAGCTACCCTGCCATATGTTAGAAGACTTTGCTGAAGAAAGGAAGATAAAAGACAACTTTCTGGGAAGCTCTCAAAAGTGAAGCACAAATATGGAAACTTGTTCTGCAACACTGTTGTGATTGAGAACAACGGTACTTCCTCGTACCCAATTGACAAATTGTCTCACAACGGCTTCAACGCATTTAATGTTATCTCTAAACGAATAACTCTGGAGAAAGGAGAACCTAAAGCCTATAAATACTGGAGCTCACTCAAGATCAAAGAAGAAGAACACATTATTTCTAAGAGCCAAAACTTTACAAGTTTTGCTACAAATACTTCGATTATTCTTTGTACAATTTGATCTTCATATCCCATATCAAATATAGTTATTCTTTGTACACACATGAACGAGAACTTATCTGAAGTTCAAGTTCATTTCATTCTTCTTATTCTTAGACGTTGTTGAGTCTGAAGAGGCTAGAATGAAAACAATACTTGCATTTGTTGGTTGAGCCTGGAGGGGATTGTAGCAAAAAAATGCTTGTAATCTTAGCAAGGATTAGTGGATAAATCCAGTAACGTGTTCGTACTTGGACTGGACGTAACTCATAGTGGTAGTGAGTGAACCACCACAAATTATTGTGTTAAGTTCTTTTACCCTTAACCTTATGAATTTAGTTTTTTCACTAACTTTAAAGGGGTTAAATAGTGATTGTAAATCTTGGATTTTTTAAAGTATTTTCTTTAACAAAAACTCTTATGTGAACAAAGCTTCAGATAAAGGAGCAATATTTTAGACAACCTTTTAAAACATGTCTAAAATCTTTTTAAGTTGTTATTTTTTAAAGTTCCATATGAAAACAGGTTTTCATAAACACAATTCAACCCCCTTGTTGTTTTTACCCGTGTTTCTACACAACTACCACTTAGATAAGCTGAAAACATCAATCTCTTTATATGATCATGGTGATTAAAGAGTGAAAGAGGTGTCTTCCCTCAATTCAATTAGGGGGTCAATTTTGGGCATATGTCCTTGGAGGTAGGGATAGAGTTTGGAACTTTGGAGTTATTTAAGAAGGTTGTGAAGGATTGTACAATCTACCTTATAAGGGATATTAAATGGGTCAAGAATGATAAAGTGAGAGCTAGGGCAAGGAGCAAGTTTAAGGAGTTTCCTTGGCAAATATTATGCAGATACAACAATGTGAACATGTGTTTTCAAGTGAATACATTTAATCAAGAATACACATGTGCTAGAGGATTTAAGAATAAAAGTGCTTATAGGAAATGAGTTGTGAAGAAGTTTGGAAGAAAATTTGAGGACTCAACTGAAGTTGACTCATGCGGAGGCATGTGATTTAATGGAAAAATATTTTGGAGTACATTTAAATGACTCAAAAAAATCTCAAATCAATGAAGGAGGCAAGGAACCTTGTAGAAGGAGATGAGGCTACGCAATATGCTAGACTTTGAGATTACTCACAGAAGCTGATAAGAAGTAATCTATGGTCAACAGTAAAAATGGATGTTATCCTAATGCTTGAAGGACCTCCATAATTTAAAAGGTTCTATGTTTGTCTTGAAGGTTGCAAAAAAGAGTTTATAGTTGGTTGCAGGCCCTTTATAGGATTTGATGGAGCTTTTTTGAAAGGTTATTTTAGGGGTCAAATTTTATCTGTAGTTGGACAAGGTGAAAATAATCAAATATTCGTGGTGGCATATGCTATTGTGGAATAATTTGATAATTACTGAGATCTTTCAGGGATCAAATTGACCGTTAAGTATTTTATATTTTGTTCTATTTATAGAGTTTAATTTCAACAATGCAGGAAGTCATGCCTGGGGTTCCTAATAGGCTCTGCACAATGCATTTATGGAAGAATTTCATAAAACAATGGAGAGACTTGGATATAAGAGGGGCAGTTTGGGAATGTGTAAGGTATACCACAATTCCCTAATTCAATGCCAATACGGAAAAGCTAAATGGGAAGAATGACAAAGCTTGGGCTTACCTGAAGAAGTTTCCACCTCAATCATGGACCAAAGCCTACTTCAATGAATGGTTTAAAAATAGATAACATAACCAACAACAATTATGAAGTTTTTAACTCTAAGATCTTAAAGTATAGAGGGAAACCAATCTTAACTATGGCAGAGGAGATTCGATGTTATGTCATAAGAACAATGCATCACATAAGCTAAGATTGGCTGCTCACACTGGAAAATTGCCACCACAACAACAAAATAGACTAGACAAGGACAAGAGGGAGAGCAATCAGTGGACTCCTATATGGAGTGGAGATAGTGAAAGGAACAAGTATGAAGTACGAAGTTGGAAAGGAAAGGTTGATGTCAACCTTGGCAGTCATACTTGCACTTGTAGATGCCTTATATGCATGCAATAACAACCATATCATATAAAAATGAAAGGTCTGAAAATTATTGTCATGGCTAACTAACCATGGGATCATATAATACATTATACCAATTCTTTGTACAACCAACTCAAGGGGAACAATATTGGGAACATTTCGAAGCATGCATCCACTCAAAGGGATTAAATATTCCAACCCTCCATATAGGCCTCCAGGTCTTATTCAAAGGTCTGCTATGAGGCCAAAATTGAACACTAGAAGATCTATTATTTATTAGCAACCATAACCACGTGCTACGAGCAACAACATGAGACCTTAACAAGTGTCATATCCAACAATGCCCAACTCTTCTTTTACACAACCTTCAACAATAACTTCAGGAACAAGTCAAACATGCATTTTTTTTACTAACACCCGAAGGACCACCTATTGATCAGAACAAGAAGAAGTGAAGACATATGCACCTCTGAGTGCTTAGTTTAAACATTTGTTGTTTATAAACCTTTTTCTAGCTAAAACTCTTTTTTATATTGAACTCTCTTTATCATCCTAAATGAACAATAGTTAGTCAAGACTCATTTACACTTTGTTGGATGTATTAAAGAAAATGAGTGGAAATAAGAAGAATGGAAAGAATGTAAAACGAAAATGAGATGATTTTGAGTTTGTTTGGTTGAAGGGAAAATAAGAAGAAAGAAATGTGTAAAATTATTTTTCTTGTGTTTGCTTTAGTAGAAATTGAGAGGAAAAAAATTAAATGTGTTATAAAATGTCAAAATTACCTTTCTCATAAAATTATTTTCTGATAATTGTTGTTCCACTTTCCTCTCCTGCAATTTGTGAAAAATAAACAATCAACTCTTCTACTATTGCCATAGGAAAATCAATTGGCCTCCCAATGTGTACAAAGATTCTTGTTGCAGCAACGGAAAAAATAATTGCCCTCCATTTGCAGAAGTTTACCTGCTGGCGCAACGATAATAGCATAAGTTGAGTATGTACTTGGTAGCCCAAATAAAAAGGTAATCTTGTCCTTGTCTAATATCTCTCTCACTCATTTGCTTATGAAAAACTTTTTTAATGGAGCCCATCATTATATTTTCATTCCTTAACTTACGTAACCAAATCGAGGAAAACCAAAGTTTTCTTACCTGTTTCACACCCTTAGTTTTCTTTCTTCACAATTTAAATAAAACCAAATGAAGTGTTAGTGATGGATGTAACTCTTGTTCCTATAAGAATTTACTTATCTTCTTTTATACTACTGAAGTCCAGACTTATTTTGTGACGTTTTATGTACCATGAAATGAAGTTTAATTCAAATTAATAACCATTATTCTCGTCTTATTTGCTGAATATAAGTCTTATTATTTATGTTTTATGTTGTTGCACAAATTGTTTGATGTAAAAAATATACATATGCAAAGGAATAGAAGATATAAAGGCCAAGTTCACTAAAATTGCACCTTCCATTTAATTAGCATCAACTGGAACATAATGAGAGTACGTACCATTACAAATCACATAATTAGAGACATATGCCACTAAAAATGTCATGACATATGTTGTGTTCAACAAAACTCATCACCCCATATCACACTACCTACTTCTCAAAATAAATTGGGATCACCACTAACAATATACAAACCATCACACAACCCATCCCAAATACACAATACTTAACAATCCTAACTTCACTGCAGAGATTATCAATATTCGATAAGCATTTATTCTCCTTCCATAGTTCCTTTCCATTGTTAGTTGCATAAACTTCCTCACCCCCACCATCAACCCAAGGAAAGAAATTACAGTTCAATTCATTATCCTATAGTAACAAAAATTAAAAAAAATAGAAATTAGGAAGATATAAAAAAACAACTAACTCGAATGACCACTAAAGAAAAAAACCTTTGATAATGCACATGTATAAAAATCTCTGCTTGGATTCTTTTGAGTTTTTGATGTTTGTACAACCGCCTTATTTCTGCAATAACATAACAGAAACTTATGACCCCTGCTTGTGGATGCAGAATCCACAAAAGCTGTAAAGCCAGACCACAAGATTGTGGATGGTTTGCTTTGTTGTCGAATGCAAGGTTGTCCAAATCCCTCACCCATCATCTCTGTAAAAAAGATGTAACTTATTCAAAATTTGAGCTAGATTTCATAGACCTAACATCTGAGGGGATTTGAGATTTCAATTTTTTTATATAAACATTCATTGCTAGGGACCAAAATGAAGGGAAAGAATGTCCATTCTAGTCCCTAAAAGATTCTTAAGCCATATCAGCAATCTACAATAGCAAATTAAACGTACCACACAAGTTGTTCTATTAACTTTAACTGACTACAAGTAACAGAGGGACTAACTTGAATGACGTTAGTATCTTTCAGGGACTATTTTGTTAATTTATTTCATTTAGGGACTAAGTTGATTGACTACTAATCTTTCAAGGACAAAAATGAGGTTTTAGTCTTCATCATTTTGCACTTCTTAAGTCTGACTTAACCATTATAAAGACTTTGCAAGTAAATTGGTACATGTGCTATTGAGTCCTTGTGAGCAATCCCACGTGCACATGTTCAGTTGTAGCCTCCTCCAGTCCTAATTATTTAATTTATGATAAAGTTTCTCACTTTAGGTGGGTTATCCCCTTTCTTGTAAGAGTTTTTTTAACACTTTCTCCCCCTTCCTCCACCCCACCACCTTATATAAATATCTTCCTCCTCTTTTTCGGCCAGCACCTCCATTATTTGTGGCCCTTCCTCTTTCTAAATATTTTTTCATTCCCTCTTCTTTTTTCACCATTGTTATCCTATTTAATAGGTTCTGTTAGATTCGTCTATCTTAGCATTTTGTAGCACTATTTTACTTAAATATTTTGTTTATACACCTCTACAATCAGAGCTTGATTTTTGCATTATTGTCTTACTCGGTTCGGTTGTGGTTGATGTTGTGAAACTGTTTGCTTTGAGTTGTTGTTAGGCATGTGCTGATCCAAGATGAATAAAAAAGAAAAAAGAAGAAAAGCTCAAGGCTCTTTCGAGATTTATTTGTAATAGGAGATTTGTGATTTTACTTTTTCGGATCGGTAAATAGTTTAAATTATTGAGTATGCATGCTTGATTTGTTATTTTGATCTGTAGTACATTGTTATAATACCCTTCATTAAGCATCCTACAAAATTTGTAAGTGTCATCAGGCATTTATCAGCGAAAGATCTTTAAATAATAAAAAAGGACAAAATTTCTCACCACCTCCTTCGTTCCTTGGTAGCTACAAAAGCATGTACTAACGTTCTGTTTGGTAGGGTAGAGTTAGCAGCAAAATATATTAGAGAGGAAATAAGTATTATAGAAATGCAATATCTCTCTTGTTTGGTTCATCACAAAAGTAGTGGTGAAATAGATAAATGTTGTGGGTCCCACTTATGTTTTATTTCTCTGCTACTCACACGAGAAATGGGAGAGAAATGAGCCTTCACTCAAACTTTTGTATTGTTTTTTTTTTACCGTTTTCTGTTATGACAATCCATGTTTTGAATAAAATTGATAGTGAAAATGTCATTGGCAAGATAGTTTACCAAATATAATAAAATATATCATTTCCCTCTTATCTCTTCAATCAAATCAAACAACTAAAAGTGAATGATACACTTTAAAAAATAAAGAGCAAAATTATGTAAGTTGAAAAAAAAAAATCCAATTGTTAATATTTGAATAATTTCATAGTTTATTTTATATTTTATATATATACAATGGATTATGATCATGACACACTTTTTTTATGAATGATCATGACACACTTTATAAAACTAAAAATGACTACTTTTAAAATAAACAATATGAAGTTTTTCAAAGTTGTAACACTTAACAAGATCAAGTTATATTTGGGTTTAATATAGCAAGTGGTGCTTAATTGAAAATGTTGCAGTGGCCGGAAGGAACTCTAATGGCATGTTTGGTTTGCATATTCGTTTCCGGTTTCCATTTTCTATTTCCTGTTTCCTGAAATTTTACAAAGGAAAAACTGGAAATGCTGGAAATAAAAATTTGCAGTTTCCAGCATTTCCAGTTTTTCCTTTGTAAAATTTCAGAAAACAGAAAACAAAATGAAAATAAGAAATGAAAACCGGAAATGTTTTCGTAAACCAAATATACCTAAAGTTTCGAGGAACTAAGTCATTATCATTTGTAGTTTTGCTAAGTCAGCTATTCCTTAGGGCCTTAGGGTTCGCGAAGGAACTTCATACCAATATTTAAAACCAACGTCGGCACAAAATGTAGACTTCTATCAATTGATCCAAATTCCAAAAGCCGAATATTTAATATTTTCCGTAAATAATAAAATATGACGGCACAAGATTTTTATATTTATGCCAATGCCAACTTGGTGAGTGTCTGTTGGACTTGCTTAAGAAATTTCTAATATGGTGAGAATCACTTATGTGAAAAGCACTTTTGACTTTGAGGCGTTCTTTTTGGCACACACTACAAAAGTTACTGCTAACTTCTCTCAAGCTGCTAATAACTAGCACACTTTTTCTTTCATTTTGGTTAATCACTTATTTAGGATTTAGGAGGTGACTTAGTGGAGAATAAAGAGTTTCTTTTCTTTACTATATTTTTTAAATTCTATTTTAAAAAACAAAAAATTTAAAAAAAAATCATTTGACAAATAATTTTTAAAAATGTGAGTGTTTTCTGATTTTAAAAACTAATATCTGAAACTACTTTGAGATATTTTGAAAAACTATTTTTTAATTTTTTTATTTTTATGATGATAATGTTATAAATAAATTTCATTTTTAAAATGGTTCTTAAGGCCATCAGCACCGCGGGTGCTTAAGTCTATTTTCCTGACACTTTGCACATTGAAATAGAGTTATTAAGCGATGGAGAAGAGTTGATGTTGGTGCTTGTATAAAGTAGATGGCTTGTATAAGCATCTGACACAAAGCTGAAATTGTAATATTTATATAATATAAATATTGAGTAATGTGTAACGGTGGGACCCATTTAAGATATGTGAATAGTAAAAAAATGATGTGTTGGGATGGAGATGAGAGGTGCTTAATAATAATTTAATGATATATAATGGTGAGACCCATTTAAGATATGCAAATAGTAAAAAAGTGGGATGCTGGAGTGTAGATGCTCTAATGATACATTGAAGACGTGGACAAGTGCCAATTAGATTAGCATGTTTGAATTGACATTTGGTGCAACCAAAATCATCTTTAAAGATGTAAATGTTATATTTTATCAGGTAAAATATTGCGTAGGATAATAAATAAAAAAATTATTACAAATTATAATTAACTATCATAACATTCAATGCATTAATAATATGAAATGGAGAAATGCTAGGAAAACACTCTTTTGAACACTCTCTCTAACACACTCCATGTGATTGGTTAAAATTCACATGGGTCCAACCACTTGGGAGTGGGTCCCACCACCAAGTGGTGGGACCCACGAATTTGGTGTAACCCATGTGAATTTTAACCAATCACATGGAGTGTGTTTGGGAGAGTGTTAAAAGAGTGTATTCCTAGCACTCCTCATATGAAATGTTATATTTTCTAATAAAATCTTTCCACTCTTAATTTATTATCACATGCAATATTCCACATGTAGAAAATTGAAGAGCAGGACAACGATACTCATCATCACAAAACTATTCTTTGTATTATTATCTTCTGAAGATACAATAATTTTTCGGCAAAAGGCCTTTGCTCCTATATGTTGCAGGAATAGATCACCGTTAAGATGATTTGATTTATTTATTTATTTATTACAATGGCAAATTATAACTGAAACAACTTATTACATTTACAGGATAAAAAACGCTATTGTGATTTACATTTGTATTGTATACCACCTCATGTATATAGAAGCAAAAAGGAGACCAACCTCTAGGATGAGAATAAAGAGAACAAATAATTACATTAAAAAAGTTTTGCATGTTGAAACATGCAAATCAAATGATCAAAGGCACTCTCCAGAAAATTCAGGCTTCAGGAATGGGTGTTAGTTCCTGCAAAAGAATTGAATATAAGCATAGCCATACCACATAATAGTTACACAAAATGATCTATAGAATTTACTGAATTACCTCAGCGAATCTCAGATGCCCACGATGAACATTAGAAGATTTAACGATTATTTCCCACTTAGGATCCTTGGGAGTTTGAGTTGGTGCATGAATGTTGGCAGCAAGATTAGACCTTGAAGATATATTCCTTGAGGGAACTGTAGGTAAAGTACGCTTAAGCCAAGACTCTGAAGGAGCTTTTGGTAAAGGAAGGGCAAGAGGAAGCTTCAAAGAGCTTGTATCTGATGTCTCTCCATGGCGTAACTTCACAGGCAATTGGTTTTGTGAGTCAATCTTCCTGTTACCTACCCCCTTTGAGCTAGCTAAAACACTAGGATTCTCTCTAGAGCCATGAGTGCATTCTTGATCAACCAATTTGGTAGCTTGTTGGCTTTTTAAATCAAATTCCAATTCACTAGCCAATTTCAAGTTTCTTGATGAAACAGGATTCTGAATTAGTCCATCAGAACTTTCTTTACAGCTAGAAACTTTGCTTTCTGATTCTATTTTCTTGCATTCTACCATTTCTGGACTTGAAATCGCAACCAAATCATGATCTAAGTTACTTCCTTGGTAGCCAGGCTTTGTCAAAAATTGCTTTTCTGAGTACATTTTATCAGAATGATTTGTCATTTCCATTTGCATATCATCACTTAAATTACCAGAAGAAACCAGGAGACAAGAGTCAAGAGGCACTGAACTTTTAGGTTGTAATGCTGCTTTTTCATCCACAATACCCAGGTGTTTGCTATCCTCAACTGAAGAATCTATAGAAGGATTTTTATCAATGCTACTGTCTTTTCTTAAAGTCTCAAAATCATCCACTTTGTTATTGGTTGGACCCTTCATTTCAGAATAACATGAACTTGAAGATTTAACCATGTGTACAGAATCTACATATAGAGTTTTCTCTACAACAGGGCTTTCACAGCTTGAATCAAGTTGAGTTCTCTCATAGGCTGGTGATCTGCTGCAACCTCTTCGATGAGGTTCAATTTCATGCTTAGATTTTTCTGGAATACCCCGAAAATCTTTCTCTTTTGCAAACCCAGATTGGGAGTTTAGTGACCTTTTCCCATAATTAGCAGTCCTAGCATCCTGCAGAAGAAAAAAGGTGAACAAAAAGTTAGCAGAGCCTAAAGTGAAATAATAACAACTAACAAAATCAAAAGAAAAGTAGTTAGGGACAGATTAATACCACTTTTGCAGTTCTTCTGTGAGAAGCAGTTGATTTGCCCTGCACTCCATGAACTGCAGAATTTAGAATCCTATCCTCCATTCTTAATCCTGGTATAGGATTCAAAAGACAGAACCAAGGAAATAACCCACAAACTTTGGGTGCATAGTTTTCAGATCTATCATCATCACTTTCATCTTCACTTTCTTCCCTACCAACAATATCTTGGGCATAATGTGGCAAAACCTTTTGCCATTTCTGATCAAGGGGACGGGACTTTGCTCCAGTTACTGCTTTCCTTATCTGCCTAGGTTGTTCTTGCTTAACATGTGGCTTCCTAGAGTTGTAGTGAACTTGAGGTGTTTCAGAAGCCATTGCCTTTGCTGCTGGCAAGAACCTGCCAATCATGAAATCACGAGCCTGTTGATCTGTTGAAAAGCTTTTAGATGGTTGGACCTCTTGATCATCCCATTCACTCAAACCACTCACACTGCAGTTCATAAAGAAAGATTCACTTCTAGAAAGAGTATCAAGAGCATCTAGATAGGTCTCATCCTCATCATCTGAACCAGAACTTTCCTTTTCCTGAATTACTTCTTTTGGCTTTCATGTTTTGTCACTTTATTATCCAAAGATGCAACACTCTGAGGGTCAGAAACAGTGCTTTCTGTTCTGGACTGAGTAACTGATTTGCCTTTAGGAACTTTATCAAAATCTTGCTGTTCAACTTTCAAAACCCTCCCAGGTGGAAGCTTTGGAGTAATGAAAGGCCGTTCAACAGCCTGTGTTTGTAATTTGCTTTCATTCTTAGGTCTTCCAGGAGTTTTCTCCCATACAAAAGGAACAGTTCCAGGGTTGCTCACTGGACCTGATTTTAACTCTGATTTGTAAGAAGGAAGAGGAGGTAGTTTGGCTGATGATTTATCAGTTTTCCTTTTATTGTCGTTTTCAGAGGCCACTTCTGATGAGAATCGCCTTACTGATAAAAGTGGCTGATTAAAATCTAACTGTTTTTCTTCCATTGGAGATTTTAGTATCATGTAATTGGTTTCTGCAAAACACCAAAGTCAAATCAAATTGATACTCAAAGTTGACATTTTCATATGAATGGACCATATACCAAGAAAACAAACTAACAGTTTTGCATTTGCCAATTCTCTACAAATTATAGTGAAACATGAAATTCAATTAGTGAAAGGAGGTAATCTAAAGGCAAATTGAATATGAAACACAAGGAATGGAACAGAACCCAAAATCAACCCTATGTGGTTCACCATTTCTATTTGACTATTGATGACATAACAGTGATTGAGTTTTCACTGAAACTGGATTCACAATTAGAAGATTGAGCTCAAGTGCAAATCATGATATAGCTTTCAAGGTTTTCATATCTTTAGACTCTATCTGATATACTGCCCTCCAATATTGTACTATCTTGACTACCCAATAAATCATAAAATTGGGATAAGATAGCTCATAGCATTAAAGACCGTCCCATAAGCTTTCTACAAGATGGAAACAATTTAAATTATGGGCTTCTCAAAAAGAATCCTTCCTATATCATTTCCATTCAACCACCATCTACTGATGTATCACATAAACCAGAATCCTCCTACCCATCTCATAAGGCAGGACTCAGGAGGGAAGGAGATAAATAAAAGTAAATTGCATTTAATAGAGTTAAAAATTGTAAGAAAATTGATAAGTAGGACAACACAATTTTTATTCTAGCCTTGTGCAGTGAAAAAGACATATTAATAGTAATTCGAATTGCATAACTAAAAAAGTCATCAAGAATAGACGTGTGAAAGATAGCTAATCTAGAGTAGGCAGGGAGAAGCTGAATATAATTTCAATATTTGATCTGAAAGTACAAAATCCCAACCTAATTCTTGAATTACAATCAAATCAAACCACACCACAAACATGCACCAGTTTCATTAGTTAGAGAGGGTTAGAGCTAAGACCACAGTTCAATTTTATTTTTTATTCTTATTTTTAAAAAGCCACTTCTTCATTAAACAAGAACAAGGGCCAATAAGTTTTGATGCAAGGCAAATTGAATTAAAGAAATTCTATTTACCCTCAACAAAAAAGATATATTTTTTCTACGTTTTCCAGTCAAACAAACAAACCCCACTGTACCATTCATGGCCATTTACCAAACCCAAGAAACACCGACACAGAGAGAGAAGGGTTGTGAAAATGAACCTCAGAAACAACCGGACCCAGAAATTAACACAGGCTCTGTTGGTACATGCAATCTTTTTCTTTTGCCTTCTTCCCTCAGGGAAGAGGGAAGCAGAGGAAGCTTCCTATGTTGCACAAGAACACGGAGAAAGAAGAGAGATAGAGATAGAGAGAGAGAGAAAAGGCACAGTTAGAAAGAAAGTGATTGGGGAGCGGAAACGTTTGGGAATAATCGTGTTTGTACGCTTGTGTTTATTGCTACTTGGTTTCTGAACTTACCAGCTGGTACTGCATAGTGCAACAAATATGCAACCAAAACCATTTTGCATTTCTTTTTTCTATTAGTATTATTTTAAGTGAATTTTGAATGGGAAAAATAAACAAATGAAAAAAATGAATGTACGTTAGGTGTGATTATTTTAATGATGAACGAGGATCTTGAGCATTTGATTAGGGGCCACTTGGGGGTGGGATCATGTGAAGGAAAGAGTGGATAAAGGCAAGCCAGGTTGATATGACCATGAAAGGTATCCATAAAAATGTGAGAGTGAGGTGTGTATGGATGAAGAAAAGTGTTTGAATGGGAAAACAAGAAAAGGGAAGTCCCACACTGCTTTATTTTACGTGTTCAATTATTGAGGGTATGATCTTAGCTAAGCATAAGGGGTCCACTGCATTTTTTGCATTCATGCAAGACAGGTGCCCCCTTTCTTCTTTAAATTCGATTTCGACCTTTATGTTTATTTTGTTTTAGTGAGAGTATTAATGAATTTCATATAATTTTAATTTAATAATAACAAAGAGTGTATTAAAATATCTCACCAAAAAAAGTGTGTATTAAAATAATGTATATACATATTTGCCCAAAAAACAATCACAAGAAATGAATAACTTGAACTATAACACTTAAATTAAAACACACCCTTTTTTGGTAAGGACCTAATACTTACCCCTTTTTTTATAAGGACTTAAAACTTACCTTTGGATTAATAGAAACAAATTCAAATTAAGTGGAATAGAAAGAAATGAAATGATGTTACATGTTTTAATATATTAGAGAATATGTTTTAATATAATAATAAAAAAGAAAATTAATATATGGGGAAAAAAAGGGAAAAAATGGTAGGAGCAACGGCCTCTCGTGGTTCATTAAAAAATTACTCTTATAATAAAACAAATTTTAGGAACGAATAATTAGTGAAAATGTTTTAATATAATAAAACAGAAAATAAAGTGCGATAGAAATAAAAGAAAACGATAAAAACAAGACTCTCCCGTGGAGAATACCTGTTATTCGTTGCATAAAAAACCATTACATAATTGAGAATAAAAACCAAAAAAAAAGAAAAAAATAACGGAAGTTTGAAAACACGACACTTGTACTATGAGAACAATTTTAATATAGAGTAACGGACGTGGGTACGGGTATGTAGGTGTCCAACGGATATGAGGAACATAGGTGTCCAACGGGTATGGAAACTGGTAGATTCTTGTGTCAGATGCGCATACTCAATTTGCGTCTCTTGTTGATAAAGAAATTCAACATACTCAATTTGCGTCTCTTCAACCTCTTTCCACCGTGGCAAAAAACACACCACCAAGGTAAATAGTTTCTTCAAAGCATTATTTTGATAATTTTGATTTTTTTACCCCCTTGTGGTAAAAAAGCCACCAACTTGTGGCTATTCAGATAATACTTATATCTCCACCGTAGAAAAAAGGTTAATGCTCATATATATACTCCATTTATATTAACTCTAAAGCACAGAACAATTCAAACAAGATATATTGTAATTTGAACAACACGCATTGATAATTGGGAATTTGAGCATATGACAAATAGCATGTAAAGCTCCGCGATCGTGTATGTACTATTTGTGGTTAAGTTAGGAAAGGTAGAACGAAATTGTGAAAAGAGTTTTGGGTTTGATTTCAGGGTCGTTTTACGGTACACAATTATTAAAATTGTGTACCGGTACACAAGTGGGAAAAACTGCCACCTGTGAGCTTGACCGGTACTCATATTCTTTTATTTTATTGTTTTTATTTGCAAAAAGGCCATCTAGTGAATACGAGAATTACTTTTTCAGACCAACGGGCTTAAATTCAATTCAACCATGTGAGCTGTGTTGTGTCGCACAAGCAAGCAAAAATATTTGTCATCTTAGAAATGATTAATTGATTTGTAATTTGTGCAGTAATTTTTAAAGAATTTTTTTATTAATTTAAAATATTTTAGAAAAATCTTTAGCAATTTATTTTATGAGTTAAAAGTATTTTAGAAAAATATTTTAAAAACCTAAATCAATCAACTCACCGTATTTTTTCATATATTGATATTATTTTATTTTTAAAACTAAATCAATTTTTTATGTTAATTAACATCATCAGTTTTTTCCTTTAAAAATTCATTCAAATGTCTTCTTTAAATCTTTAAATTTAAATTACTCTTATACAATAAAAATTATATTGTTAACTTCTTCACAAAATATTTAATTTAACATTCAATATCTAAATCAACTTTTAAAATAAATCAACACTTTTTCACAATTAAAATCATCTTTATATTTTCAGAAAAATAGTTTAAATAAGAATTAAACAGATAGTAACTAGGTTTTTCCTAAATATATACTGTTAAGATCCCCTTAACACTCATAGGTAGTAGTCACATGGAATGGAATATAGGGAGTGTTATAAATAATATTTGAAAGTATTCCATATTTAATATTTATAAATAGTAAAAATCATGTAGGATGTTGATTCATTTATTAACTAATATTTATTTAGATTGTAATAAAACCTTAGAAGTAAATTTTTCTAAACATGTGTGGGGTAGTTCTGATATGAATTTTTTTTTTCAAATTTCCCCTGAATTATAATGAATTAATTGGTATATTATGTTTTTTTGGTTACAGAAAATTTAGGGTGAGGGGATGGTGCCCCAGTCCAAGGCAAGGAAAGCCTCCGGGCTCAAAGAGCACTTACAGAGGTACTTACATTTTACCTCACCCCAAGGGGACAAGTGGGGGTTCGAACCTGCAACCTGTCAGATACGATACTCTGTCTTGCTCCACTTGACCAACCCCTTGGGGTTAATTGGTATATTATGTAAATAAGTCAATTTAAAATTTCAGTTTAAGTTAATAGATCACCAAAAGTAATTTTGGATTACCTTGACCTAAGTAAGAGTGAGCAACACTTGCTCTTTAGCCCAATTTATCATTTGGACCACATTGAAATCAAGTACTCTAGTGTGTAACATCGGGTTAAGATTTTGTGAACTTATGCTTTGAGAAAAGTAATGCTCTGACCAAGTTCATGTCCTCCCAACATCAAATTTACTTCCCCAGATGACACATTGTACTCTCCAACCCAAAAGAGGGCTAGCAAAAAATTTCCAAAGTTTTCCTAATTTGTCTAATTTTTAATGATTTAATTGGTATATTATGCAAATATATCAATAAAAAACAATTAAAATCAATAAATCACCAAAAATTATTTTAAATTACCCTAACTTAAGTAGGAATGAGTCCACTTGCTCCCAACCCCAGTCCATCAATTGGATCATATTAACATCAAGTAGCTTAGTATGAAATATGTGGTTAGAGTTAGGGTTGTGAACTTGTGTTTTGAAGAAGACAGTGTTCCAATCAAGTTCATATCTTCCAATATCAAATTTATATCCCCAAGTCACACACTACTCTCCAATCCAAAATAGGGCTAAAAAAATTTCCCACATTTTTTTCTAATTTTCCCTCTATTTATAATGGTTTAATTGGTATATTGTGAAGATAAATCAATTAAAAAGCTCAATCAAAATCAAATAAAATCACAAAAAATATTTTAAATTGTCATTAAAGTACTTATTACAATTTTATATTTATGATATAGTAATTTACTTTTGATAACATTATAAGAATGTAAAAAAAATGAAAATTTTGATTAAAAAGTATTAATTATACTTTTATATTTATGTTATAATAAAGAATTTATTTTTAAATAAAAATTTTCTATATTTTATATTTTTATCATCAGTCTTAAGGAATGATGTTATTAAAAGCAATAATGAATATCTTTTAAATAAAATTTTTCTATATTTTATATCTTTATCATCAACCTAAATCATTTTTTAAGCTACAAAAGTTTTCAAAAATCACAAGCATCTGTAAATTAATTCAAACTTGTTTTATTATGGAAATTTTAATGAGTGTCTTAAATGCATTGACTAATGAGCCAAACATAGAATTTTTTATTGAATTGTGTAACAAATTCAATCAATGTTGTAATTTTCAATAATTATATATATATTCTTTAACTAATGACCTAATGGTACTCTCTAACATGACTTATAAACTATATTTAACCTACCTCCAAACTTAAATTTATGTCTCAGATCTTTACATTTTCCAACTTAGAAACAAATCTCACAGTTGTCTTTTCTATTATAAATAATCTATTAACCATTATTATTGAATAAAAATTAACCTTTGATTAAAATTTCTAAAATTAATTTAATTAACTTCTTCTTCTTTGTGCTCTCGTTGTAATAACGAGGAGGAGAGTATCATGCATTGTTTGCGTGATTGTCCATCATCTTTAAATCTCTGGAATGACATTGGATTATCTGCTCAACCTGATTTTCTTGATGATGTGAATCCCATTGATTGGATAAACCACTTTGGTTCTCTATCTAGTAATGCTTTCTATTCCACTCTTTGGCAAGCCTGGCTGAATAGAAATAATTCAGTGTTTTCCTCCTCAGTGACGTCTATTCAAGTTTCTCTTTAGTAGATTTCAAGAAGACAAAATGATTGGAGTAATCTCCATAAACACTCTTCATCAAATCATCAAACAAATCTGAGAATGGTTTCTTGGATCGCGCCTATTAATGATCAGGTAGCTCTCAATGTGGATGATAGTGTTATTATTAATCCTCGAATTGGTGGTTTTGGAGGTCTTATAAGAGATTGTCATGGTGATTGGCATTGTGGGTTTCATGGACATGTTAACCATTGTGATAATATAAAGGATGAACTCTTAGATCTTTTGTATGGCCTTCAATTAGCTTTTTTGCATTTGCATCAATATGGTACTATTATCAGAACAATTCAAGACTTCCTCCCCAGGCAATGGAGCATCACTGTTCATCATACTCTTAGGGAAATGAATTTTAATTATGATGATATGCCTTAGCCAAACAAGGAGTAGCTTCTTTAGAAAAGCTTTGTATTTTGAGGAATCCACCACGTACTTTAAGCAGCTGGCTTGTAGCGGACAAAGCAAGTGTTTCTTATTTTAGGCCTTAGCTTTTCTTTTATTTTCATCTTGTAACAAAAAATTTATAGAAGATTGCTTTCAATGATGATTGCAAAATAACTTATTATAAACCGTATTAATTCCATAAACTTGAATACTTATTAAAAAATCTTAAAAATAAAATTTCATTTAATTAAATAATGAATTAAAAATATTTATTTAAATTTGGTTTTAAAATTCAGAAGTCACACTAGGTATGAATAATAAGAAATGAATATTCACATACTAACTCCATTCCTATTTAACTGAGAGATAATAAGTGAGAATAATTAATGACTAAAATAGAGATATAAAGAATATATTAGGAAAAAATATATTAATTTAATGTAAATAAACATTTCTTAATCTGTGATTTTTTTTTGTAACGAGACAAACAAATAGGAATAGAGGTAGCTTTAACTAAGTCCCGAATAGGTTTACCACTGGTAATAGGAGATATGTAGGATGAAAACCAAAAAACAAATAGAAACGGAGGTAATAGCTTTAACTACAATCAAGAATAAATATAATTATTAATTGTGGTATTACATAAATTAGTCTTAATGTTGCAAACCTTAATTTGGTAAATATGAACAGTAAAATTAATTTAATTATTAAATACAATAATAAAATTTTTGTAACGAAGTATAAATTAATTATAAAGATTCATATTTTTTTCAGTTTTGATTGGGAAAGATTAACATTAAATAAAAATACTAGAATTGTGAAATGAAAGAGGAAGAAACAAAAACGATATGAGAATTGAGAAGAATGTCACGCTCAGGAGTTTTGATTGGCCATTAGCCAACTACAATTAACGATCCAAGCTCTCAGGAATTGGTGCACCATTGCATCGTGCACAGGGATTTTTATCTACAATAACTTACAACTATAGGGACTAAATTGTAAAATACATACTACCATGACTTTCGGAGTTCCGGTTGCAGGTATTAGATCTCAACCTTTAATATTTTAAATTAATAAATCAATGGCTATATTCTCTTGTGTACCGGTACACAAATATATAAACTTCACCTTAATTTCAATATAACATACTCTTTAAAAAAAATGAGGAATTTTGACAGTGATTAAACCTTAAACAATATTATCCCTGATAATATGTGATAAATGTGATTAACACTAAAAAATAATAAAAGTACACTGTATGAAATGGATTTGGTAGTAATTAATAATTGTAACAGCAATAATAACCATTATAATATGATAAACATTGTCTTAGGATGACGATAATGCTTGTCAGAACCTTTGTAGACTCTAATGGGTAGGAATATATTCTAAATTTCTAACGTATATGTGTCAAATTAATTAGTCCTTGTAACCTTTATTAAACAAGTACATATGTGTGTAATAAAATTTGGCGATTAACTTTGCAGTTTATTTTAACCGTAAAAAAAAAACTTTGCAGTTTATTTTTAAAATTATTGTTATTAATAATTGTGAAAAACATTAAAAAGATATAATTAAGGTACCATGGGTTTTATTACAATTAAGGAATAGATATATTATTTTTTTGGTTAAATATGTTTTTAGTTCTTAAAAATATAGTGAAATTTGGTTTCATTCTCATTTATTTAATTTTTTTTATCAGTTTAGGTCTTCTATTTTTTAAATCTCCATGATTTTAATCTTCATCGTTAGTTATATTTCGTCAAGTGATGACATAACAATGTTTCTTGTAGATTTTTCTATAGACTTTCCTTTGAAATTACATGTGGATTTCAAAATTGATAGATAATTTCATTTAGATTCTAAAATTTATGGGAAATTTCCTATGGATTTTTCTACAGTAAAACAAAGAAATTTTACAACAATCAATACAAGAAAATCAGTTTTTAGCGACGGTCAAAAGTCGTCGCTATTTCATAATTAGTGACAGCCTAGTGACAACCCACTAGCCGTTGCTAAAAGCCTCGTCATTAATGACGCAAGAGACGACATTTTACGGCCGACGCTAGTTCCATGGCCATCACAACATAGCGTCGGCCTTTAGCCGTCACTAATATTTATTTCAAAAATAATCCTTTTCCCTAAATTTATCAATTGTAAGGATCGAACCCGCAACCTACATGATACCAAGAAGAAACATTACTGTTATGCTATGTTTGTTTCTTGAAATATATAGTACAAAATAATATATACATAGTGAGAAAATAACAAGAAATTAGCGATGCTAAAATTTATTTTTCCTTTAAATAAATAAAAATTTTAAAAAATTTTATTTTACCATTAGCGTCGGCTAGGCCGACGCTACATAAAAAAATTCAACTTAGTGTTCGCCTTGCATCAACTTGGCCGACGCTACTAGCGACGGTGTCGTGGCCGACGCTACCCATTCGCTGCTAAATCGCTGATTTTTATAGTGAATATTTTTTTAATTTGCTACAAATGATTTTTTTCTTGAAAAAAATCGCAAAAAAAATCTTGTGAAATTTAACCCAGAAAAGCTGTAGTGGAGCTGCAAACATGACTTGACAAATACAGTTAACAAAAGGACCAAAAACATGTAGTTTTAGAAAATGGAGGACCAAAATCAATGAAAAAATAAATGAGAGATCAAAATTAAAATTCATTATATTTTTTAAAGGCTAAAAACATATTTAACCCATTTTTCTCCACATGATTTTTAACCCGCACACCCTTGAAATGAGTGGTTATATACCCAAGAGAGCATGAGCAGTTGAAGCAACTGAGAGACAAAAGTATAGAAAATGTAAGTTGCATAATTGTTCTATAATGATGCCATTAACCAAATTAATTATTTCATAACCATTAATATGGTCACACAAATAATCTCATGTTCACAAGATTGCATTCCCAGAAGGGTTGACATAAGTTTCATGTCATCATTATTCTATTTTGATGCTAATAACTAAATATACTATTTCATTCATCATTTTTGGACACATAATTAACCTCGTGTTCGTAGGAAGGGTTAACATAAATCCCAAGTGATCATTGTTTTACTCCGATGCAAATAACCAAAATTACTATTTTATTAACCATTAATGGACACACAATTAGCTTCATGTTCATAAGATTGCATTTCACGAAGGGTTAACATAAATTCCATGTGATCATTGTTATATGTTGATGCAATTACCAAATTTACTATTTCATTAACCGTTAATAGACACACAAGTAACGTCACATTCACAAGAATTGATGAAGGGTTAACATAAGTTCCATGTGATCATTGTTCTATATATTATAATGTCATTAACCAAATTAACTATTTAATTAACCATTATTATACTCACAGTTAACCTTAAGATCACATAATTCCTTGAACGATTAGCATAAGTTCCATGTAATCATCGTTCTATTCAAATGCAATTAACTAAATATCCTATTTCGTTAACCGCCAATGGATACACCATTAACCACATTTAAAAATAAGTTCATGATAAGTGCCAAAAATCAGGATATTTTTGCATGAAAATATGACACTTATAGGTTAATTGCACTTATTTGACAATTAATTTCTCCCAATTTTAGAGCTTTGAATTCAAGCAAGTATTATACGAGTCTTGATTTATTTGAAGCATTTTAATCCCATCTTGTGTTTTAATTGCAGGAAACCAAGAAAAGGAGTAATCAGACTTGGAAGAAATGAAGGAGAATAAGAAAGAAGGAAATACTCTGTTTTAGTTTTGGCTTAAGCCAAAATTGTCCAGAGGGAGTGAATTTTGGGTGCCATTTTCGCTTAAGCCAAAAATTTTGGCTTAAGCGAAAATATCTTTCTTCACCATGAAGCATTCTACTGGCTTAAGCCAAAAATTTTGGCTTAAGCCAAAATTCACTTACGCAGAAAAATAAAACAGAGTTGGAAAACAGTTTGGGTAGTTCGTCGCGTATTCAAAAAAAGAGAAATATAGAGGTTCGAAGACGACGAAAGCTGCGGAAGCACGATCCTTCATCTTCTTTGATTTCTTGGTTGTAAAAGCTACTATGAGTAGCTAATCTTTTCTCTTGGGATTGAATGTAATTGACTCGAACTCGGATGTATTCTGGTGATATTTATATATAGTAATCTTGTCTCGATCAATATTGGTATTATTGTTCTGTTCTTCATCCCTGATTCTATCTGATCAATAGAGTTATTGAATTCAATTTTTAGATCTAACTGGAAAGTATTTCTGAAAATCCGATATGAACGAAAATACTCGATATATCGTAATACTAGGAATAGATTTCGATATATCGATTGCTTATAACACTTGAACGTAATGCTGGATAATATGTTGAATATTTGAGGAATCAATATTCAGGGGATTAATCTTATGGATTTTATACTTGAGGAATCAATATAAATGATTTTTGTGTGTTGCATCAATATTGATAGTTTCAAATGCTATATGTTTATATTCATCCAGAATACAGAAGAGTGAGATAGATGAAATTCAATCCCTGTTTCTCTCATTGAAATTACCCTTAATTTCCTTGTTACTTTGCATTACTTTTATACAAGTCTAGTTTAATTTAGGTAAATCAATCATGAATCCACTTATCAATCTTGTTTATATGCTTTTTGAGTTGAACTTTAAATTTTAATTGAACCTGTTCCTCGTGGGATCGACACTCCTACTTTATAAATCATTATACTACAGTTGACTTTTGGTACGCTTGCCAAGGAGTTAACAGTTCACTGTAAGAGCCAAATTACCTCCCGTAAAGAATACATATGGGTGGGGACGAATATTATACTACCCGTCTCGTGGGTACTGCATAATTATTAAAATATATTTTTTACTAAATATATTAAAATAACAAGATTTTTTAATTATTTTATGATGAGATAAACTTTATTTTATAATATTTTATAACAATATTTTTAATATATTAACTTGTAATGATATTAGAGTATATTATACGATATTTTCTATTTATTTTATAAATTTTAAAATTTTAAATATTAATGGATACCCGTGAATACCTGCTACACACATGAATACCTGTTAATTTTAGTATGTATGGATACGAGTAATGCATGCACTACTCGTTCCCGTCCGCCTCCGCCCCTTTAACATACCTAGTACCAAGGAACAATAATAATATTATTAATAATAAATTTAATGTAAATCAATATATTTATTGTATTTTTTAGTCTAAATTGTTATTTACTGAGACAAACAAATAAAAATGAAGATAATAATAAAAGTGAAAAAATAAATAAAAAATGTAAAAATGAGTTACTGTTATAAAAGAGAGAAAAAAAAGAATCATGTGACAAGTCCTTCAAACTGATGGATCAAAGTGAGATCATATATCACAAATAGAACAGTACACATCTATATCACAAAAAAATTATTATATCACTGCGGTTGGCGAAATGTAACCGCGATAATTTCTTTTTTATCGCACCGCGCTAGAATGCAGTTGTAATCGCGATAAAAACCGTCTGGAACTGCGGAAAAATGCAGTTTTTGGCATAGTGAGAGGCTTCTATTGGAGAGTGAGTGGAGAGGATTCTGCCATGTATGAGTGTCTTTCTAAAGTCGCACCATGTTAGCAAATGATGTGCTTCTACATACATGCGCATTGTGAGTTGTGTATTGCTTCAGAGTATGGGCAGGTGTCAAGCCTGTATGCACTTATGTTCGACTCGGACGAGTAGAACTAGTTACGAGATTGGATTTGAGTTTCCCCCGGCCGGAACATTTCTAATCCATTAAGAAAAAAATGTCACCATATTGGATCATTAATTGCCATCGATTTACCCATTATTGACTCGTGGGGACATAAGTGAATTAATGAACATATTAGGGCCTGCTTGGTTTGCATTTTCGTTTTCTGTTTCCATTTTCTGTTTCCTGTTTTCTGAAATTTTACAAAGGAAAAACTGGAAATGCTGGAAACAAAAATTTGCTGTTTCCAGCATTTCCAGTTTTTCCTTTGTAAAATTTCAGAAAACAGGAAACAGAGTGAAAACAGGAAATGAGAACAGGAAATGTTTTCGTAAACCAAACATGCCCTTAATTAACCATATAAATCTAATCAATTATATATATGTTATATAAAATAAAACAATTCAAAGAAAGAAAAGAGACAGCCAAAGAAAGTCAACCTTTATATTATTAATTAGATATTTACAAAAGAAACAATATAAATGAGTTATCTGTTTGGTCCCTTTTCTTCGAGTTAGTCCTTAGTGTTTCTCATCCTCGAATTGGTCTCTGTTGCGCCTCATCTTCGAGTGTTCATTCACTTACTCGAATTGATGATCATGAATGTCTTCCCAGGCCATAGGCAGAGGTGAAGCCAAGTGCATGTAGGTGGAAACTGTAACATCCTAAATTTTATTAGGATAAATATTAATAAAAATATAGTAAATAAGTAGAGGAATTAATTAATTAAATAGGTGAATAAATAATAGGATTAATATTATTAGTAGTTTTAATTTATAAATATAGTTTAAAATTTAAAAGAAAATAAGGGGTTGAGGATGGGCCCAAGCCCAATTAGGCATTTTAGTAAGGGGGGGTTAATAGATCACCCTAATCCTTATTCGTATTATCGTCAGAAAGCGAAGAGCCAAGGAGGGGAGAAACCACATCTCAAGAGGAAGTTACTACCGAGTAACCAAGCATCAAGGATTGTTGCAGTTGATCTTCACTCCCAGGTAACAGGGGGAAAAGGGTGTTCCTTGTATGTGCATGTAAGGGGTTATTGGGTAGTGGTGGGCGACCATAAGACCCATCTAAGGATTTAAATTTGATGGAATCTATGTTGATGTGATTAATAATGATGAAAACTGGGGATTGTTGATTGTTGTATGATTCTTGATGAATCTTGAGTGGATTGAATGAAATAATTTGCTATAAGAGTTGGGGTAGAAGGGTGTCACATTAGTTGGTATCAGAGCAGGTTGGTTCACCGGCCTTGAGTTATGAGTTTACTATGCTTCTATGTGCTAATGTTTTGTGTGATTGAAATGATTGTATTGTTTGTCTGATTGAATTGATTGTATGACTTATTACTTTCTGTGAACCAGAAGAGTAATGGCTAGTGGACAGAATGATAGAGCGATGGTGGATGCCTTGGTGGCCATGGCACAGGCTGTTGGTAACCTAAACCAACATCACGAGACAAATTGGCTGGCACGGTTCCAGAGGAACCATCCACCTACGTTTCGTGGGGGTTACGACCCCGATGGAGTTGCCGATTGGATATTTGAGGTCGAGAAGATCTTCAGAGCGATGGATTGTCCGATAGTTCAGAAGGTGACGCTAGTTGCATTTATTCTATCGGGAGATGCAGGATTTTGGTGGCAGGGCACTTATCAGAGGATGATTGATGAAGGCACCACGTTGAGCTGGGACAACTTCAAGAAGGCATTCTTCGAGAAGTATTTTCCACAAGATGTCCGTAATAAGAAACAAATTGAGTTCCTCGATTTGAAGCAAGGAGAAGGCATTGTGGCGGACTACGCATCCAAGTTTGAGGCACTAGTTCGTTTCTGTCCTGCATATGAGGGATCGGCTAATGAAGAATCAAAGTGCTTGAAGTTTCTCAGTGGTCTTCGCCCAGAGATCAAGCAAGTATTCAACTACCAAGGGATGACGCGTTACCATGAGTTGGTCAACAAATGCAGAATTTATGATGAAGATAACAGGGCTAGAGCGGCACACTACAAGAGTGGAGGGCCTATGAGGAGTCAGAACAAATTCCAACCAGCTAGCAAGGGCAAACCGTATTCTCGTACAACGGGAGGCAACGCAGGCTCGGTGCAAAAGAAGAGTTATGTTCCAGCGGCTGGACAAGCATCCAAGGATAGGAGTCTGATATCTACTACTCCCAATACTTGTTTCAAATGCGGAAAGGAGGGACATAAGGCAAATCAATGCGGGGATGCAAAATTCACCTGCTTTATATGCAAGGAGAAGGGGCACATTGCTCGTGATTGCCCTCAAAAGAAGAAAGGGACTACAACGGGGAATGGAGATGCGAGTGCAAGTGCCAATAAACCCAAAGCTACTGGGAGAGTCTTTGCCTTAAGTGGTACTGAAGCTTCTCAATCTGATGACTTGATCCAAGGTACGGGTTTCATTGCGGGTAATCCTTTAGTGATTTTATTTGATTCTGGTGCGACTCATTCTTTCATATCACATGCTTGTGTGTCTAAGCTTAAATTGCCTGTTTCTTCTTTGCCTTTTGTATTGAGTGTGGAAACGCCAGCTAGTGGGTCAGTTTCTACTTCTAATGTGTGTTTAAAGTGTTTTGTTTCTGTTAACGATCGAAACTTCCTAGTTGATTTGATTTGTTTGCCTCTAAGTCAACTAGATATCATTCTTGGTATGGACTGGTTATCTTCCAATCATGTCCTTCTAAACTGTGCTGATAAATTTGTTGTATTTGGTCACCCTGTTGAGAGTAAGAATAAAGACTTTATGACTGCCAATCAGGTAAAGGCGTCTCTAAGGGAAGATGGCCAGGTTTACATGCTTTTAGCTTCTTTGAAATCTGATAGTAGCGATGTAGTGAGTGAGATCTGTAGTGTGTGAGTACCCGGAAGTATTTGCTGATAATGTGTCTAGCTTACCCCCTGAGAGAGAGATAGAGTTTGCTATAGACTTTGTACCGGGGACGGGACCCATTTCAACTGCACCTTATAGGATGTCACCCATAGAGCTAACAGAACTTAAGAATCAATTAGAAGGCCTCTTAGAGAAGAAGTTCATAAGGCCTAGTGTGTCACCTTAGGGAGCGCCTGTCTTGTTTGTTAAGAAGAAAGATGGTAGCATGAGGTTATGTACAGATTACCGCCAACTAAATAAGGTAACCATTAAGAATAGATATCCTTTGCTTAGGATAGATGACTTAATGGATCAGCTAGTGGGGGCATGTGTGTTTAGCAAAATAGACCTTAGATCAGGCTATCATAAGATTAGAGTTAAGGAAGAGGATATACCTAAGACTGCTTTTAGAACTAGGTATGGGCACTATGAGTATCTCGTAATGCCTTTCGGTGTGACGAATGCTCCTGCGATTTTTATGGATTATATGAACAGGATTTTTCACCCTTATTTGGATAAATTCGTAGTTGTCTTCATAGATGATATACTAATTTATTCCAAAACTAAGGAGGAGCATGAGGAACATCTAAAGGTAGTGCTTCAGGTTCTTAAGGATAAACAGTTGTATGCTAAGATGTCCAAGTGTGAGTTCTGGTTAAAAGAAGTAAGTTTCTTAGGCCATGTAATTTCTAAGGGAGGTATAGGCGTAGATCCTTATAAGATAGAAGCCGTGCTTAAGTGGGAGGCTCCTAAGTCTGTGAGTGAGATTAGAAGTTTCCTTGGGTTGGCTGGGTACTATAGGAGATTCATAGAAGGGTTTTCTAAGTTAGCTTTGCCTTTGACCGAGTTGACTAGGAAGGGAGTTGCCTATGTGTGGAACAGTAAGTGCGAGACTAGTTTCCAAACCCTTAAGGAGAAGATGACTAGTGCACCAATGTTAGTATTACCTGACCTTAGCAAATCCTTTGTAGTATACTGTGATGCCTCTAAGATGGATTTAGGTGGGGTGTTGATGCAAGAAGGTAAAGTAGTAGCCTATTCTTCTAGGCAATTGAAAATTCATGAGAGAAACTACCCTACCCATGACCTAGAGCTAGCGGTCGTAGTGTTTGTGTTGAAGATATGGAGGCATTATTTGTATGGTTCCAGGTTTGAGGTTTTTAGTGACCATAAGAGCCTCAGATATTTGTTTGACTAGAAAGAGCTGAACATGAGGCAGAGGAGGTGGTTAGAGTTTCTTAAGGATTATGATTGAGTTGAGTTACCATCCCGGTAAGGCTAATGTGGTAGCTGATGCTTTAAGTAGGAAGTCTATCCATGTTAGTTCCCTGATGATTGAGGAGATGGATCTTTTTACCCAGTTTAGAGATCTGAGTTTGGCTTGTGAAGTAACCCCTGTTAGTGTGAAGTTAGGAATGACTAGAGTAAGCAATGATTTGTTGAAGGATATTAGTAAGGCTCAGTTGGAGGATCCATTTTTGGTAAGTAGGCGAGAAGCTATAGAAGGAGGTGATGGTGGAAAGTTTGTGATAGGTACTGATGGGGTAGTGAGATCTGGAGATCAGGTGTGTGTGCCTAGTGAACCTAGCATTAAACGTTTAGTGCTTGAAGAGGGTCATAGAAGTAAGCTTAGTTTCCACCCCAGGATCGACTAAGATGTATCAAGACTTGAAGAAGGTGTTTTGGTGGCCTAGGATGAAGAGAGACATAGAAGAGTTTGTGAGTGCTTGCTTAGTATTTCCATGGACTTTGTAGTTGCCTTGCCTAAGACTGTTAGAGGGTATGACTCTATTTGGGTTATTGTGGATAGGTTAACCAAGAGTGCACATTTTCTTCCCATTAACATTAAGTATTCCTTAGAGAAACTAGCTCAGCTGTACATCAGTGAGATTGTGAGGTTGCATGGCATACCATCTAGTATAGTTTCAGATAGAGATCCCAGGTTTACCTCTAGATTTTGGGAGAGTCTGCAGCAGGCCTTGGGGACCCAGCTTAGGCTTAGTTCAGCTTATCACCCTCAGACTGATGGTCAGACCGAGAGAACCATTCAATCCTTAGAGGATTTGCTTAGAGCTTGTGTGTTAGACCAAGGGGGAAGTTGGGATAGCTTTTTACCTTTGATAGAGTTTACCTATAACAATAGCTTTCACTCTAGCATAGGTATGGCGCCTTATGAGGCATTGTATGGTAGGAGGTGTAGAACCCATTTGTGTTGGTGTGAGTCGGGTGAGAGTCTTGCATTAGGACCTGAGATAGTACAACAAACCACTGATAAGGTTAGGATGATTCAGGAGAGGATGAGGACAGCCCAAAGTAGACAGAAGAGCTATGCCGATAAGAGAAGGAAAGAGTTAGAATTCAAAGAAGGGGACCATGTATTCCTGAAAGTCACTCCGTGGACTGGGGTTGGTAGGGCATTAAAATCTAGAAAGCTTACACCTTGATTCATTGGTCCTTACCAAATTCTTAAAAGAGTCGGCAATGTTGCCTACCAAATTGCTTTACCTCCGCACTTGTCCAATCTTCATAACGTTTTCCACGTTTCTCAACTCCGGAAATACGTTCACGATTCTTCGCATGTGATTGAGTCGGATCATCTTGAAGTTAAGGAAAACCTGACAGTGGAAACCATGCCGGTGAGAGTTGAGGATCGAAGGGTGAAACAACTTTGAGGTAAAGAGATTCCTTTAGTTAAGGTGATCTGGGGAGGACCTACACCCGAGAGTGCTACTTGGGAACTTGAAGAGAAGATGAAGGAGTCCTATCCAAAGTTGTTCGCTTCAAGTAAAATTCGAGGACGAATTTTCTTTTAGGAGGGGAGAGTTGTAACATCCTAAATTTTATTAGGATAAATATTAATTAAAATTAAGTAAATAAGTAGGGGAATTAATTAATTAAATAGGTGAATAAATAATAGGATTAATATTATTAGTAGTTTTAATCCATAAAGATAGTTTAAAATTTAAAAGAAAATAAGGGGTTGAGGATGGGCCCAAGCCCAATTAGGCATTTTAGTAAAGGGGGGGGGGGTTAATAGATACCACATCTCAAGAGGAAGTTACTACTGAGTAACCAAGCATCAAGGATTGTTGCAGTTGATCTTCACTCCCAGGTAACGGGGGGAAAAGGGTGTTCCTTGTATGTGCATGTAAGGGGTTATTGGGTAGTGGTGGGCGACCATAAGACCCATCTAAGGATTTAAATTTGATGGAATCTATGTTGATGTGATTAATAATGATGAAAACTGGGGATTGTTGATTGTTGTATGATTCTTGATGAATCTTCAGTGGATTGAATGAAATAATATGTTATAAGAGTTGGGGTAGAAGGGTGTCACAGAAACAAAGGAGACTCCCTCGAAGAGTTAGGACTCCCCATTTTGGCTGATTTGTTCGACCTGAGGAAAAGGGTTAAAAGAGGATGAAAGGGCCTATACTATTGGACACCCTGTCGACTTGATGAACAAAAGCCATATAAGATCAGGTCGAACAGAGCAGCTAACATCATAAACCACTCCACGAGAGAAAAGACAATGAGAATAATGCAGAGCCAACCACTATTTATAAGGAAGAAGGAAGCCTAAGACATAAAACTGCCACCATTCTAGACCAATAACGGAGAGGAATGTATTTATTACACTAAAGTGGCCGGTGGTCAAGAAAAGTCTCTGGACGACAAGTAGAATTATAGCTCGTTTTCAAAAGGTTTAATGAGAAAGCTAAATTTGGGCTCAAAGCTGATCAGAAGAGGCCTTTCGAGATGCTATCTTTAGCTCGAAAGGAGAGAATCATAACGCCTCACGAGATCTCCACTTATGATTTAAAGCCATGGAACAAATGCTAAGGTACTCCTGATTCGAAGAGGCATCGGACCTTAAACATATTTGAGTTTGGTTCTCATAATTTAAACTCAATGTGTTGAGTTTCTCTTTTTGAAATCACCTCAAATTAATCCTTAGCACTCCTTTCGCTAGGGACAAATAATACAATTGATAAGAAATACTGGAAACTAAAAACACATGATAAAAATTAATTTGGAGTGATTTAAAAAAGAGAGACTCAACACACCAATTTTAAGTTACGAGAACAAAAACCATATTTATTTAATTTTACAGAAATTACAAACATATTTTACCTTTAATTTTAATATATACAATATATATAAAAAAATTTGAGGCCTTGTAACATGGGAGGCATAAAGTGATTGCTTTACCTGCCTCCCCTTGGGCCGCCCCCCGCTCTCTCTCTATATATATAATTTCAAAAACTTAGCTTGTAGATAAATAAATGAATGAATGAGAATGATTGGTATCATTTTGAGTAAATTAGCACTTTCGTCTTCAACTTTTACAGCGTCTTGCAGTTTCGTCCCTGACTTTTCCAAAATAGCACTTCAGTCCCTGACTTTATTAAAAACATGCACTTTAGTCCCCTAAAGTGCATGTTTTTTTAATAAATTTAAGGACTAAAGTGCATGTTGTAGGGACTAAAGTGCTATTTTGGAAAAGTCAAGAACGAAATTGCAAGACGTTGTAAAAGTCGAGGACGAAAGTGCTAGTTTACTTGTATTGTTTTTCTTCAAGTTTTTGAATTTAGTTGTCAATATCAAAACTAATAGCATCCACGAGAATATTTTACTTGGAGTAAACTCGCAAATTCATCCTTGACTTTTTTAGGGCCATGCAATTTAGTCTTTAAGAAATAGAAAACTCTAACATAGTCCCTGACCTTATTTTTTTATCACTATAATCCAACTGTGAGTTTCCCGTTATTTTTTTTTACGACATGTCACGTTTAGTGACAATACTTTGTCACACTATTTATCACTATAGTGTCCACTTTGGCCCAAAAATGATGTGGTTTGTCCAATTTATAGCTTGAAAGACTTCAACTCCAACAATCATGTATTTCCCTATTCTCCATTTTTCTCTCTCCATCCCTTTCTTCATTGGAAGGTCTCAACCTTAATGACGTTATTTTGGTTCCCCAATAGCAAATAGTGTGACACAATGTCACTAAACGCGACATGACATAAAAAAATTAACGGGAAACACACAGTTGGACTATAGTGACAGAAAATCAAGAAGTCAGGGATTATATTGAGGTTTTCTATTTCTTAGGGACTAAACTGCATGACCCTAAAAAAGTCAATGACGAATTTGCTAGTTTACTCATTTTACTTGGCACATATAATCGATTGACGTTGTATTTCTATGAATGTGTTTGGTAAAATTAGCTAATTGAAAATTGAAAAGTTAGATGCAAGTTGAAAAACTAATTGAAAGTTAAAAGCTTGCTGAAAGTTGAGAAGATAGTTCATTTAATTGAAAGTGTTTGGTAAAACTAGCTGAAAATGGTAAATGATATATAAAGACATCATTAATTATTAAATAATGATCAGTGGATGTTGTTGATGGATAAATTTGAGCTTTTCAAAAATTAAAGCTACCTCAAGAGCTTCTCAAGAAAAGGTAGTAGCTACCTAATAAAGCTACCTTACCTAATACTGATCATAAAATGGTTTCAACTACTAATTTCAATTTTCATCTAATCGAAATGTGTTACCAAAACACACTCCACTAATCAAGAAAACATAGAGAATTCAGGCAATCAGAACTTTATACAATATATATATGTTCGTCCAAAAAAGAGGTAATACAATATATATATATATATATATATATATATATATATCAAACATCAAGAAGCAATCACAACTTTATAAAATATGCAGTTTTCCTATAATTTTCGCTAGCATAGGAATAAAAAATAGAGAAAGAAGTGAAATGATCATGGTATGAGATTTAGTTAGATGGGCCAAAAGCTTATGGTGAAAATATAGGCAAGCATCAACGTTTAAAGTTTTTTTTTTAATTGAGTAGTTCATATTGTCGTCGTCATGATCATGAGGCAGACAAATAAACAACATATATTGTTTTGGTGAAACTTATGTAGAAGTATTTTTAAGTAAAAAAAATAGCATGAATTGAAGAGGTAAAATGTATTTAATTTTTCCATAAGTTAAAATTAGTTACTTTTAAGTTATGGGAGAGCTTTTGGAGGAGGTAGTCTATAAAGACTAATTTTTTCATTTGACCTCTTTGATTCATGCTTATTTTTTCATTTGACCGTACTTCTGTAGAAGTTCCACCTAAACAGGCTGTATACCTTGTTTGTTAAAGATATTTTATAGAATTTAGATGCTTTCTTTCTTTTTTTTTTTGACGAAATTTAGATGCTTTCTTGATGTAGACAGAAAGATATTTTCATTTTTGGTTTCTTATCCTCTATTGATGTTTTCATTTGTATTATTCCTCCCATGTAGAGATGTCGACATAGATAAAATATAGTATTATAATTTTAATTGTGGTCCAATCTCCATTCTAGTCAACGTCCATAATACATGATGTAGGACTAGGAGTAGGATTCTTTTTTCGTGCAAAGTTTATTTTCCTTCTCTTTCTCTTGAGGATGGAATTTAAAAAAGGCGAAGATCCACTGAAGTTATGGGAAGAGAATTGAAAGACGAAGCAAACATGGGATTTGAATGGATTAATTTCTTTGACTGCTCATAGAAGTGAGATCTCACCTAGCGATTGATGAAATGTATTTATAGCTACTCTACCCATGCCAGCTCAATTTATTCACATTGAACCTCCAAAGTCAAAGCATAAACTTGTGCCTAACTACATGGGAAAAAGCTTTAAAAATATCCCTCCCATTTGTATTTATAAGGGCGGTAAATGAGTTATTTATTTGAGCTATATTTATTAAATACTCGATCAAGCTCATTTATTTAATTAAATAAAGGGTTAAATGTGTTTTTGGTCTCTTAAAATATAGTGAAATTTGGTTTTAGTCCCTCATTTATTTTTTCATTGGTTTTAATCCTCTATTTTTTAAAATCACGTAATTTTAGTCCTTATGGTTAGCTATATATTCCGTTAAGTGATAACGTAGCAATATTTCTTGTAGATTTTGCTATGGAATTTGCTTCAAATTTTCCTTCAGTTTTCAAAATTCAAAGGAAATTTTATTCAGATTCTAAAATTTACGGGAAATTTACTATAAATGTTTCTACAACAAATCAAGGAAATTTTATAGCAGCATTTTTATGTAAAAAATTTGTGTTTTTTGGAAGTTTACTACATATAACTTTTCTAGAAAAAGAATTGCAAGAAATTTCTTGTGAATTTTTATCCAGAAAAAGTCATAGCAGAGACACGAAAGTGACTTAACAGAGTATAGTTACACGAAGAGGACTAAAAACACGTGATTTCAAAAATGGAGGACCAAAACCAATGAAAAAAATAAATGAGGGACCAAAACCAAATTTCAGTATATTTAGAGGGACCAAAAACATATTTAACCCTTAAATAAATAAGTCTAAGTTTAAAGTTGGGCTCAATTATTTAAATGAGTCAAGCCCAAACATTATAAACTTGACATTAAGGGCCCGTTTGGTGGACAACATATGATAGGACATGATATAATAGACGAGTTGGATAGCAACAGGATAGGATAAGAGCATGATAAGACATTTTATGAATGAAATTCATTTCACTTTATTGAAAATCAATTTTACGTTTTGTAACTGAAAAGAAAACGAATGTTAAGACAATAAAAAAATATGTTTGGTCATATTAATTTGCAAACAATTTTAGAAGTGAGTAAACACAAATAATGCTTGGTAAATTTATTTTGAGAACTTTTCGTTGAGCGACAACAGTGATGGTAGTATGAGGTCGGGTGATATTAATAAGGAGCGTTGGGAGGTGGTGGCCAACAATGCCAATTGTCAAATAGTGGTGGCGGGGGTAGAGGGTGTGCGTGGTGACAATATTAATGGACGGTGCCTAGTGATTGCAGAGGAGGGCATTGAGTAATGAGAGCAGTGATAAAAAAAGGGATGTCAAGCAACACAAGTGGTATAGGTGGCAATAATGCCGGTATGTGTTGGGGAGCAATGACAAAGTTGAAGCATAGTGACAATTAGGGATGTAAAGAAAAAATCAGTAGCCGTGAATACCCGCCGATATATCCGTAATGGTACTACGCCAAATTTAGGATATAAGAGCACTAACTTTAGGGTGCTCCCGTGTTGGTTAGCGCTTAAATTGATCATTTTAAAATCAGGGCGTTTCAAATTTGGGCGGGAGCGCCCTTACAGTTAAAAGTTAGGGCGCTCTATCTGCGCACCCTGAATTTGTAATTACTTTCTCTGATCAGGGCGCTCCCATACGCGCCTTTATGAGCCCAGTTTTTTGTTTTTTATATGTTGTTGTTAAGGACGCTCCCAGGAAGCGCCCTCCCAATAAAAAACATTTTTTTAATATGTTGGTGTTCAGCCTGATTAATACATATAGCACGTAATGCCTTGAGCCACATTTAAAAATAAACTAAAATAAAATAAAGCTTATACCTATCATGGGATCTGTCTCCTATAAAAATCTGATGATGGTGAAAAAATCAGCAGTGTAAGATGGAAGTGAATGAACATGGATGGAATAAAGTCTCTCATATGACTTTTCTAGAAAAGAATTGCAAGAAATTTCTTGTGAATTTTTATCCAGAAAAGTCATAGCGGAGCAGTGTGAAAGTGACTTACTGGAGTATAGTTACACGAAGAGGACTAAAACACGTGATTTTAAAAAATGGAGGACCAAAACCAATGAAAAAATAAATCAGGGACCAAAACCAAATTTCAGTATATTTAGAGGGACCATAAACATATTTAACCCTTAAATAAATAAGTCCAAGTTTAAAGTTGGGCTTAATTATTTAAATGAGTCAAGCCCAAACATTATAAACTTGACATTAAGGGTCCGTTTGGTGGACAAAATATGATAGGACATGATATGATAGACGAGTTGGATAGCAACATGATAGGATAAGAGCATGATAAGACATTTTATGAATGGAATTATTTTCTCTTTATTGAAAATCAATTTTACGTTTTGTAACTGATAAGAAAAACGAATGTTAAGACAATAAAAAATATGTTTGGTCATATTAATTTGCAAACAGTTTTAGAAGTGAGTAAACACAAATAATGCTTGGTAAATTTATTTTGAGAACTTTTCGTTGAGCGACAACAGTGATGGTAGTATGGGATCGGGTGATATTAATAAGGAGTGTTGGGAGGTGGTGGCTAACAATGTCAATTGTCAAATAGTGGTGCGGGGGGTAGAGGGGTGGGTGGTGACAATATTAATGGACGGTGCCTAGTGATTGCAGAGGAAGGTATTGAGTAATGAGAGCAGTGATAAAAAAAGGGATGTCAAGCGACACAAGTGGTATAGGTGGCAACGATGCCGGTATGTGTTGGGGAGCAATGACAAGTTGAAGCATAGTGACCAATTAGGGATGTAAAGAAAAAACCAGCAGCCGTGAATACCCGCCGATATACCTGTAATGGTACTACGCCAAATTTAGGATATAAGAGCACTAACTTTAGGGTGCTTCCCGTGTTGGTTAGCGCTTAAATTGATCGTTTTTAAAATCATGCATTGATAACAAAAAAGGGCAATGAATAGGTGTTAAGGTAAGAAGTTTTCTTGCAACTTACACAAGAAAGCAAAAGACCGGGTGTATAGTGTATACTATATTCTGAGAATTTCAAGTGTTTGTGTTCTTGGCATTTTGCAGGGAAAGAAAAGTATATTTGAAGTGGGAAAAAATATAAACTTGCAAGCATGTAATTATTAAATATGTTAAGTAATATAGAAAGGGTCGTTCTAGGGTGTTTCACCTTATGGGTGAAACATTAGTGTTCCACCTTTTTTTATATGAATGACCTGTTATGATAGGTAATTTTACCTTTAACAAAACTTTTATATTTTGCTGATTGGGGCCCTCGTTTTGTTTTTTTCTTCGAGTAGTACACATTGTCTTGTCCAGTATAAAAGCGTGGCAAAGGCATCAATGCAAGAAAGCTAAGGGCCTGTTTGTGTTTGAGGAAACGTTTTCTGTTTTCATTTCTGTTTTCATTCTGTATCTGTTTTCTGAAATTTTACAAAGGAAAAACTGGAAATGCTGAAAACAAACAAATTTTTGTTTCCAGCATTTCCAGTTTTTCCTTTTAAAATTTCAGAAAACAGGAAACAGAAAATGGAAAGAGGAAATGAAAATGCAAACCAAACGGGCCTGTCAATACATCACCATTATCCATCGTCCAGTGATTGCTATTTTTCAAAGTCCAAAATATTGTTATACATTGATACATGTCTTTGTCCACTAAATATGAAGACTAATAGTGCAAATCAATTCCCGTGCAATATGGTTTTCATTTTTTTTTGGTGGTGTGGCTTCCATTCACTTACATAAACGGGCCTTATAAAAATGGCTTCTGCAATCAAAAGAAATAACCAAACATATAACAACAAGAAAAAAAAGGAATTGCGGATTCAGTAGCCTAACGGTTCAAATCCCCCACATAGCACAATGGTCATTAACCTTTCTTCTACATCACATACAGTTTTAGAAAGTAGCTTCCCTGTTCCACGCATTCAGCTTCCAACCATCATTTCTACAATGCACATTTTCTAAATCTTACCGTTCTTCATAAACTTCGCCCTCAACAGTTCCAACTTCCTCTCTTTTACATTTTCTACAGCACCCTTTTCCTCTCTTTTACAGTCCCCTCTTCAACAATGGCTGCCAACAACTTCTCTTACAGTTTATCTTCCAACTCACAACCAACAACTTCTCTTACAGTTTCAACACAACGCTCCTATTCACATCCACTACTTCCAACAGCTCAGGAAGAAGGTGGGTTCTACGATTCTGCAGCGTGCGTGAACAGAGACATTGGGTTGTATTGTCAGTAGGTTCTACGATTATGTCGTTCAACGATTCTACGATTCTGTGGTTAACGATTTTGGCCCAAGGTTTGCAATAGGCTAGTCAAGTTGGAGCTTAGCGGGTGGGAAGGGAGCTTTGATGGGATTAAAGCGATTGGTACTGATAATAGATATAGATGGACGAAACAGAGACAAATAGAGACGAAAAGTAGCCTTTTCAAGTTTCTAAAACTCTAAGTATAAAAGTTAGAGGGACAAACTGATAATAAATATAAATTTCTAAATACAGGTAACAGGTAATTAATCTGGACCATTCATTCAATAAGTATTAAATTATACGGTTAAGTTAAAAGAGGTGTAACACTAGTATTTCACCCATGAAGTGAAACACCCTAGACAAAGGCCTATAGAAGGGTGGTTTTAAAGGATGCGTGTAATTCTTCAGTCTCAGTTGAGTGGGGATTTTGAGGGTCTATCTAGAATGGTAATGTTGCATGTGTTTGTATAGAACTAGTATCCAACCCGTGCGATGCACGGATTTATTAAACACCATAAATATTTAATTTAAATTTTAATAATATATTAACCGGTTTAATATATGTTAATATTAAATCATAAGATTAATAATTTTTAATATTTAATTTGATACTTGTTAGTGGATTAAGAATATAACAAGCTAACAGAATAAAATGGATTTGGAAACATGAAATAATCACATCTAATAATTACAAATGAACATTATCAACAATATTGCTTCATTATTTTTTTTTAAACACTTTCTTGTAGACAATATTTTTGTAACATTACAACACTTAAAGTTGTCATCACATATAAGAATCCTAAGTCTTTGTTGAGACTTAACCCTAGATATACAACAACATATAATTGACCATAAGAGAAAACAGACTTTGGTAAATACACACCAACATGTGACAATGTCAGGCCTTGACTTTTATTAATGGTCGTGGCAAAGCAAAGAAAAATGGAATTGTCTTCGTTGTGAAACTTTTAATGGGTGTGAAATTTTTAGATGGAATTAAATTCATTCGATGAATGAATACCTTCGTTCCCAAATGTGTTCCTGTGATAATGGTTTTCTATAGTGACATTAAAACCTAACTAATCAGCTATTAATCTAGTTCCATTGCAAAGTCCAGCGGATACTTCAAGATTCGTCATTAACATAACAATCACTTCAATCTTTAACACCAACTTATGATCATGGAGTCCAAAGCGCTCCTAATATCTTTTAAGAATTCAGCTGTCAACCAATCAGCTTCAATACCAACTTCCTCATTCACCTTCCATATAGTATAAGAACTCAATCATTTCTTCTCCTGGAAATAATGTCATGACATATTCATTGAATGAGTAAACAATCCAATGTAGGAGCATGAATTGCTTTATCTTGAAACAATTCTATGTTTTCAAAATTTGATAGCCAAATTAAGATAGGAAAAGGAAATTATATCTCCAATTGTATTACCTGTAGACTTTATCAGTCAATCCTCTGGTATTTCAATATCAGTTTGACCATCAATAATTCATATCTATATTAATATGACATGTAATCTTGTTCAATATAAATTTAATACTACATATAGATGTAAATTAAAGGTTTATTTCATGTATCACATTTTAAAATCATTTTAATATAGAAGTGATATATTCATCCATTTTAAGTATTTAGAGTTTAATATGATGTCTAACAGAATAAAAATTATATTCCAATAATAAATAAATTGATAAAAATAATTGAGAAGTAATCTTTTTTGTTAATTTATCATGTAACATGTTTCTTACTTGATATGTATATAAATGATCTTTAATTGTGACCATAATTGTAAAGGTTTGACACTAAACCCAACTCATCCATTTCAAGTTAAAGCTCATATATTTTTATGATATAATCATATACATCAATTAGCAGAATGTAAATATCATATTGTTATCATGTTTATAGAAAATAATAACAAATACATCATTAATATAATAAATTTAAATTAGTATATTCACATTTGAGATCTCACAATGCAATCATTTCAAAAACTATATAAAAGTGTATGGAAAAAATATATTGAGAGAGCTAACCTCACTAAGATGTCGATATTAATGACCGGAGCATGACTAATTAACTCCAATGAAGGGTATTCATAGTTTATTAAAAAAATCACTTTAAACCTATAATTGAAAATTTTGGTTAAGTTTTAAACGTACTATTTTGAATATATAATAAATCAAATACAATATAATAATTTTATTTAAGTAAAAGAAAATAAATAATTATAAATTTTATAATTCTAATTTGAAATTTTTGTCCATAAAAATTATAATCAAGACATCATAAAAGTAATTATAAATTTAAATTATATTGGTATTTGAGATCTCTCATCCTTAGTCACCTAAAACCTATATAAAGTGTATGGACAAAAACCGTTGTTGGAAGAGTTAGTCTCACCATTATATGGTTGTTCATCGAAGAAGGAACATGACTACCTCATATGTAGAGTACTTGGGATCATAAAAAATTTCACTCTATTGAATTGATATTAAAAAAATCTAAAAAAATCCAAATAATGAATGTGAGAAAATGTGACATGTGTACCGAGCAAACAAATTTAATATAGAGTAGATAGAATAAATACGATAGATAATAAGTGAAACATTAATGAATAAAATAGAGAGATAATTATTTTAATATAATAATAAAAAAAATGAAAAATGTGATAAAAAAATAAAAATAAAAATAGAAGAAAACGGCTGGAGAATGATTGCCTCACATGGAATATAGTTGTATGGTTCGTAAAAAAATCACTTTATTGCCTCACATGGAATATAGTTTTATGATTCGTAAAAAAATCACTTATTGTATTGCTAATAAAAAAATTAAAAAAACCCCAAGTGACGAAAACATGACTCATGTTATGGATGAGCAATTTTAATATAGAGTAAATAGATAAATAAAATAGATAAGTGAGATAATAAATAAATACCATTAGCGAATACATAAAATAACCAGAAATGAATGATATATTGAAATATCATGTTAAATTTAATATAAATTAATATATTTATTGTATTGCTTAATGTGAGTTTTTATGTAACGAAACATATAAATAGGAATAAATATGAGAGAAATTATCTACGATAATAATAAAAAAGAAAGTTAGGTGTGATAAAAAAGGAAAAAGGTGGTAGGAGGAAAATTGCTTCAAATGGAGAGGATAATGGATACTCATGGTTTTATAAAAATATCACTTTTATAATGAAACAAATTAATATGAACGGTTCGCTAAAAAAATTTAATATGAATGGATAATTAGAGGAAATATTTTAATATAATAACAATAAAAATTAATTTGTGAAAAAACAAAATTGAAAAAGAAAAAACAATATGAGCAAAAGTGTCTGCCGTGAATGATAAGCGTGGTTCATAAAAATATCACTTTACATAAAAGAGAATAAAAAACTTGAGAAAACGCAGATAAGAAAATAACACGTATACTGTATGTAGGAAAATTTTAATTATAGAGTAAATGTAAGTAAATTAATAGATAGAATAAATAATAAGTGAAACATTAATGAATAAAATAGAGAGATAAATAATTATTGAAAAAGTACATTAAAATTTATGTAAATAAACTCATATCGTATTTCTTTAGGTGAGTTTTTATGTGAAGAAATATATAAACATAAAAGGATAATGAGAAAACTTGTTTCAATATAATAATTATAAAAAATAAAATTCAAGTGTGATTAAAAAAGAAAAAGGAAAAAGACAGGAGTTGGACTACTTCATGTGGTTCATAAAAAAAATACTTTACTGAAATTAGAATAAATATGAATGAATAATGAGTGGAACTATTTTATAATAAAAAAATTAAAGCGTGATAAAAAAAGAAAAAAGAAAACAGTAGGAGTAGGAGTACGACTGTCTCCCGTGATTCGTGAACGATACTCGTGATTTATAAAAAACTTACTTTTATAATGTAACAGATTAATAGAAACAAATAATGAGAGAAAATATATTAATATAATAACAAAAAACAGAAAATTAAAAGTGAGATAAATAAGAATTTTAATATAGATTAAATAGATAAATAGAATAGATGAGTGAGATAATAAATGAAAACATTAATGAATAAAATACTAAAATAGAAAGGTGAATGATATATTGAAATATCATGTTAAAAGTAATGTAAATAAACACATATATTGTATTACTCAATGTGAGTTTTTATATAACGAAACAGATAAATATGAATAAATAATGAGACAAATTATTTTAATATAATAATAAAAATAAAATTAAAGTATGAAAAAAAAAGAAAATAAATGTAGGATTAAAACTACTTCACGTGGAGGATACTCTTGGTTTATAAAAATATCACTTTTATAATGAAACAAAATATATATAAATAATAAGAGAAAATATTTTAATATAATAACAATATAAAATGAAATTGTGAAAAGAAAGAAAAAGAAAAAGAAAATGATAGAAGCAAGACTGTCTTCCGTGAAGGATAAGTGTGATTCATAAAAAAATAACTTTAGAAAAAGAGAATAAAAATTTTTGAAAAAAAAATGCAAATGAGTACATGTAAAGAGTACATGTTAATAGGACTGTTTCTCGTAAATTGTACACGTAATTCATAAAGTCATTACCTACAATTTATATGAATCAGTCCAACGTAAATGTACAACCCAATAAAACAAAACCCAATATTAAAAAGTCAATGACCCACAATAGACTTGACCCAACAAAAATAATAATGCCCCCAATGAATAGTTAACAAAAAAACTATTACTATTTAATATTATAGATTGGGCCCATAATGCAAATCTAATGACCCAAACATGACCAAAAAAAATTCCAATATGAATAAATAGTAAATAAAAACTTCCCCTTTATAATAGTATAGATTATATCAATTAATGCTAGGCATATTAAAACTTTTTAGTAATTTTGAAATTGATTCTATCTAGAAAGTAATGTTCTCTCTCTGAACTCTTCAATGAGGTTCCTTTAACTCAGTAGCTGATGGGCATATGTTTACTTTACTTGCTTGCTAAGCATGGGTCTAGTAGTCATGGTTTTAGTTGTTTGAGTAGCTAAGCCTGCTGACGATTAATGACAAATAAATTGACTTTAATCATGTGGCATTAATGAATTAATTGTACCTATATTGTTGTGCAGGAAATTAAGTTTGAACCAAATGTCATGTGTGAGCCTGTTGTAAGAAATTAACATCTTTGATAGCAAGTCGTGTAAAGTATATACACAATTGATGCATGTTTATTTACTGATCAGTTAATATTAAATTTCTCAGTCTGATGCGTAGGCAATATTAATTTCTCAGTCTGATGTTTAATTACTATGGTATGCTTAACCAGAGGCTAATATATATGGATCATGAACAACATCTTCTTTGGTTAAATTCTCTTTATCGAAGTTACTGTGTGATTTCAAAGTCTTGGATTCTTTTAATTTTGCAAGTTTTATAGCAGTTGGTGATTCGCCGCTATGCGTCCAAATATTAAACTTTTTACATCATTTAACATTAGTTTATTAAACCCTAGTACATGTTATTAAACCCCGTTTACATATTTTGTAAGTTTATTAAAACCTGTACATCATTAACATTAGGTAGATGATATTAATCAAGTCTATTCTATGCATGGCTCACCTATTTTGCTTAAAGAAAACATTCGTTCTGTTAGGACCATTTTTAGTGATTTCATTTAAGATAATTGCATATTGATACTTACCCAATGCATACTCGCTGTAAACCAAGTGTTTAAAAGCAGCAGGGTTTCTGGTATCCATGTACAGTGTACCTGTTACTTGTACCATTCTTGATGCTTCCTAATTGGATCAAGTTAGATAACTATTCTCCATAGTCTATGCCATTGTTCATTTTGGTTCCATGAGATTGATCATGAAATGTGGAAAGTAGCTAATAAAAAAAAAATCAGGTTGTAACTTGTAAGGTGACTGGTTGGCTGTTTAGTATATTGACATCTTTTATGATAGCTTGGAAAAGAACTTGAGAAAGGTGTATTTGATGGATGGTCAGAGGGCATGTTAAACTTTGCACCAACTTATAATTACTAGACTAACTCAGACAAGTACTATGGAGAGGACCCAAAAATTGGGAGGTGTACACCAGCATGGTATGCTTGAGTTTGTTTGAACTGAGATTCTGCTTTTATGTCTGCCAATCTGTGTTTATATATTTATTTATCTATCTTCTAGGCGAAATTTACGGTACATAGGGAAAAAAAGATGTACCGGTACAAGACCAATCCTAGTGGTTGATTTATGTGTAAAATAAGGCAACGGCTTAGATTTAAGACCGATAACTGGTTGCTGTCAAATGTTTGTTTTATTTAAAAGGTCCTCCTCATGTTAATATTTGAAAAAGTAACCATTTATCTTTGCAAATTACGATTTGTTCTTGCAGGCACCAATCCCGTCATGGTTTACAGCCACCATTTCCGTCATGGTTTTCGAAGTCTGAAATGATGAAATGAGTTTTTCGAAGTCAATGCCGAAATCTGTAAGAAGGAAACTTGGTTCATTAGATTGAATAGGTTTGAAAGATCATAGTCTCCATTAGTGATTGGAAATAGGAATCATGGTTTAGTAAGAAGGGTAAAGTTCAGTTCTTTGGCCAGTAACTAAACAGTTTGTGAAAGAAGATGAAGATCCTATTTTTTTGGTCAAGACGGCTGGATTTTTTTTTGGTAAATGGCCTTTTCGGGTCAGGACTGCGTAGTGTGGACGGTAATGGGCTAGGAATGAGAAAATTAAAGAATGTGCTAGAAATGAGAAAATTAGTTGATTTTAACATGAGAAAATTAAAGAATGGGCTAGGAATGAGAAATTATTTGATTTCAGATTACCTTAGCAAATTTAAAGTCGTTTAATTGATTTTAACATGGTTTGATAATTAAAGAACGTGTAACATCCCAAAATTTAGAAATATAATTTAAATACGTATAATTATATTTCAATGACGTTAGCTGTAAAAAAAGAAATTACATAATAATAATAATAGTAAATATTACTATAACTGTATTTATGAGCTAATAATATAATATTATAAATATTGGGAAAGATGTGAGATTATCAGGATCTTAATCAAATATATTTATATGAATATAATAATTATTAAGAGATGAATCATAAGATTACAAATAACATTAATTGTTATAAATATAGTAATTGCTATATTAATAAAATAATATCAGGATTAATAATGATAATCTTATGAGAGAGATATGGTTAGTGTTTTAAATTAGGATCAGGTTTTGAAATAGGAATACTGAGATCGAGATCACAAGGATTAAGGGTAAGAATCAATACAAATTTAGGATAAGATTTAATTATAAGATTTGAATTTAAATTTGGGATGTAATTATGGTGAGTTTACTAGTAAAAAAGAGGAAAAATAGTTAAAAATAGCAATCGTTGGGCAAAAATTGTGAAAAAAAAAATTTGATGGCTCCATACCTGTACCTTAGTGTTTGTGAGTTTTTCAATGTTGTGATTTCCAATAAAAACCTTCTATATATGAATTCTTAATTAGTACCCTTAGGACACTCATTAACTGGACCCTTAATTTTATAGAGTAAACTTTTAAAAATCAGTGCATTAAAACATGTTTCTTAATATATGTTTTTGAATCAAAAGATGGTATTATAAATAGGACGGGGCAGTACTTAGTTTTAATTTTTCTTTAAGTTAAGATTTAAAATTAAAATTCATAAACTTTCCTAGTATAAATAAATGAATTTATAATATAACTAATCTTATAATCACAACTACAACTAGGGCTGTAAATGAGCTGAGTTATTCATGAACTATTTGAGCTCGGTTTGTTAAATGCTCGACCAAGCTCGTTTGTTTAATTAAACAAACAAGCTCAAGCTTAAAGTTGGGCTCGATTATTTAAATGAGCCAAGCCCAAGCCTTATAAGCTTGACATTAAGAGCCTGTGAATAACTCGCTTATTATATTATATATATATACAATAATTAATTAATATAAATAATTAAAGTAAGGCTGAAGGAAAATGATAAACCAGAAATGGATGTCCACCCTTTTATAAGGCTGAAGGTCATGAAGATATTAAAAATGCCACTCAAATAAGCCAATGAGGGGAAGTCTTAAGCAGACTACCCTTTTATCTTTGTTTTTATGCATTTCTTTCATGTATTCTTGAGTTGTGTGAGAACTTTCATCTACTATCTATTTACTTTGATTACATTCAATACAAGTTCAGGCCCGCCTTTGGGGCCTCTTATCATACACTGTGACCTTTTCTTACTTTAGTCTTAGATTTCACACTTAGAGAGCCCACACATTTAAGGATACGTATCTCGTTCTAGATTGCTCTGAGATACATTTGTTTGGACGAAATCTCAGGACAAACAGATGACTAGGAGCCATCAAAAACCAAATTTCGTAATTATTTACTATCATTTGCTATTTTTAAATAATTTTCCCTTGTTTTTACCTATTTAATTAAAAATAATTACAAAACCCTTCAAAAAATCATGAAAATTCACCACGCGGATCCTCTCACGTCACCCTTACTGCATGCAAAATTTCAGATAAAAATTCAAACAACAAGTATGCATGCATGAGACCTCCCCCAAAACTTAGTACATTGGTTTAAGATTATTTGTCTCACACTCACAAGGCCGAAGATTGTACTTTTGATTTTCGTCACGAAAACTCTCCACATGGATTCTAATGGTTAGGAGCCATAAAAAACCAATTTTCGTGATTTTTTATTATCATTTGCTATTTTTAATTATTTTCCCTTGTTTTACCTATTTAATTAACAATAATTACAAAAACCTTCAAAAAAATCATGAAAATTCTTTACGCGGATCCTCTTACATCACCCTTACTGCATGCAAAATTAAAAAAAAATCAAACAACAAGTATGCATGCATGAGGCCTCCCCCAAAACTTAGTACATTGGTTTAGGGTTATTGTCTCACACTCACAAGGCCTAAGATCATACTTTTGATTTTCGTCACGAAAACTCTCCACATGGATTCTAATGGTTAGGATCCATCAAAAACCAAATTTTGTAATTTTTTACTATCATTTGCTATTTTTAATTATTTCCCCCTTGTTTTTACCTATTTAATTTCACAGTAATTACAAAACCCTTCAAAAATCCATGAAAATTCAACACGCGGATCCTCTCACGTCACCCTTACTGCATGCAAAATTTCAAATAAAAATTCAAACGACAAGTATGCATGCATGAGACCTCTCCCCAAAGTTAGTGCATTGGTTTAGGGTTATTGTCTCACACTTCCAAGTGTCCACTAGGCCGAAAATCGCACTTTTGAATTTCTGTCACGAAAACTCTTCACATGGGACTCTAATGGCTAGGAGCCATCAAAAACCAAATTTCATATTTTTTTACTATCATTGTTATTTTTTAAATAATTTTCCCTTGTTTTTACCTATTTAATTCACAGTAATTACAAAATCCTTCAAAAAATTATGAAATTCACCGGGCGGGATCCTCTCACATCTCCCTTACTGCATGCAATTTTCCAAACAAAAATTCAAAGTTCAAGTATGCATGCATGAGGCCTCTTCCCAAAGTTAGCACATTGGTTTTAGGGTTATTGTCTCACTCACAAGTTTTCAAAGGCCAAAAATCACACTTTTGAATTTTGTCACGAAAACTCTCCACGTGGGTTTCTAATGGTTAGGAGCCATCAAAAACCAAATTTCGTAATTGTTTACTATCATTTGCTATTTTTAATTATTTTTCCTTTGTGTTTTTACCTATTTAATTCACAATAATTACAAAACCTTTAAAAAATTCATGAAAATTCACCACGCGGATTCTATCACGTCACCCTTACTGCATGAAAAATTTCAGATAAAATTCAAACGACAAATAGCATGCATGAGGCCTCCCCCAAAACTTAGTACATTGGTTTTAGGGATATTTCTTACACTCACAAGGCCGAAAATCACACTTTTAAGTTTCGTCACGAAAACTCTCCACATGAATTCTAATGGTTAGGAGCCATCAAAAACTAAATTCGTAATTTTTTACTATCATTTGCTATTTTTAATTATTTTTCCCTTGTTTTTATCTATTATGAAATTTTCTTTGGTTTTAGCAATTTAAATTACAGTAGGGCTAATTATTAATTGTTAATTAATTGTTTTTTATGAAGCTGGATTTGTTTTGATTAATTGTTTATTTTTTAATTGGTGAGGTAACTAAGAATGAGTTATTGATAACAATTTTAACAAGGTCAATGCAATAGTTGGCCAATTGTTTCCAGCAGTAACCACACTTCCCTCCGTCTCGCAAAAACGTGGCCAAAGTCTCCAGCACCCGTCGATTCCTAGTTCATGATGTTTGTAATTCGGTCAACAAGGACTTCTCAGCAATTAACTAAGTTCAAACATTATGTTTGTACCTTACACAAGAACCGGTTGCGCATTACACGTGTAGGTTTTTTTAAAATGTATCGGTACATTAGTTTTTGACTCATGTACCATAAATGCACCCTATCTTCTATACTACCATTGTTTTCTCATATTTCTAAACTGAATTATCCTTAGGGAAAATTAGGCATTAATAATTTTTTTTATGTCCATGTGTATGTGACTATGTGTGATTCTACTATGTATCTTGAATACACACCCAAAGTCCAAATGAGGTGTATTAAGATTATAAATCAGGTGGAGTTGCTGGAAACATGTTGAATGACCTAAAAGCTTTCTTGTGGGGGATCAGATGATAAACTTTTAGACTAAGTTATTGAAAATTCCTTACTTGATCCTTTCTGCAGTTGGAATTTAGCTGCATAAAATGGACAGGTGAATTGCTTCATAAATTAGGTTGACTGGATTGGGCAGAAAATATTAGTTGGAAGGTGAATTGCTTCATAAATTAATGCAGCCAATAGAATTAGTCTTTAATGTTATATTTGTCTACTTTTAGTCTTTTACTAATACTAATATTATGAGTGCTTTTTCATATATTAGGTTGACTGGATTGGGAAAGAAAATCAGATGGATGCTGGTGGGAATCCATGCCTTCTTTTCATTAATCACAAATTATGAAACAAGCTAATTATTCTTGTGATATTAAAATTTTGTTATCTCTATGAACAGCTAAAGCTGCAGGAGTCAAGCACATTGTGTTGGTTGGGTTTATGGGTGGAACAACCTTAACCATCCTTTGATTCAGCTTGGTTAAATATTGCATCCATTTTCCTTCCTCCTCTGTCCTTCCAATTTTTCCCTTGATAAAAGAAATCAAAGAATATAGTTTCATATTGATCTCAGGTTTGGAAAGAATGGTTGAACAATATCTGTACACAATCATAGGTACACTAGTACCTGCCATCATAAGATATATATATATATATAGTTGTCCTAGTTGTTTCAGTTTTTTTTTAATGGGAATAAAATATAGTTTAGAATGATTGATTATTTCCTTGAAATTGTATTTTAAATAAAAAATAAGTTTGTGCTTTATGCCTTTAGTAACCTTAGCTGCACCAGAAAAAACTTTGTATCTACTCTACAATCTTATCTTGATATCTTGTTGTTTTGGGTTGAAAACTTTTAGAAGTATTGGTGTTATATTCTGGGGAAAAGAAGAGAGGAAATGCTGATATGCGTAACTGTATAAAGAAATTATATTATCTTTAATCTTGACTCTTGAGTGAGTATTGATATTTAATGTGTGTCCCTGTCCCTTGTATATAGTGAACCACAATTGATACTTTTTATAGGACTCGATGAAATTGATACATAGTAAAATAGATATAATTGTATGGGTTTCTTCAACATACTTCATTATATTTGTTTAAATATATAAATATTGAGCACACTTGTTATCATTATACTTGTTGCAAATGCATAGTAATATTCTTGGAGACTGGCGTTCTTATGAATGTGTTGTGACTTGTGAGAATATGTTTCATTTCTTTATAACATTTTATTTGCTCACCTTGTTTGTTAATTCAGGCCTGGTGGCATGCTAGATAAAGATGGAGGTCTTCGGGAACTCATTGTAGGGAAAGATGACGAACTTCTCCAGACTGAAACCAAAACCATTCCTAGAGCTGATGTTGCAGAAGTCTGCGTTCAGGTATATTTTTATATAACTGTATATATGTTATGAAGCAATTCACCTAATTTATGAAGCAATTCTGCATTAATGGACAGGTATTGCTTCATAAATATTAGCTGCTATAAAATCGACAGGTGAATTACTCATGTTGTTAAATCTTCCATTAGGCTTTATTGGCGGATTCTTATATAGGCATTTGTGTAGGATGTTAAGTTTTGCGGCGGTCAGTGACCTCTGGTAATATAAAATATTAAAATTATATGCAGTTTGTGGCGGTTATAGACTGTCAATAATGTGCAATTTTTTTAAAATTTGCACTTTGTTGGGCCCCAGACCGCCAGTAATCAAGGGTGCTCACTAGAAGCGCTCTTCTAGCGCATAAAATAAAAATAGAATGTAAAGCGGTAGGGCGCTTTCATGTCTTTTTTTAAGCGCCCTCCACTGACTTTTGTCAGCGCGTTTCAGAAACGTCCTTCTTTCAACGACCATACTAGAGCAATTGCTATAAGTGCACACGGAAGCGCCTTTTTATGGGATACGAGAGTAGGGATGACAATTTCATACTGCTTATGGGGATCCCCGTGGAGATTGCCCCATTTGGGGCCCTGAAAATGGGGATTTTTCCTCGTGGGGACGGGGACGGGGAGAAAAATCCCCGAGAGGGATTCGGGGACGGGGACGGGGATCATACCCCCCTGCCCCGCGGGGTCCCCGCCCCGCATATTATATATAAAAAACTTATATATTTATATAAATAAATAATATAATATGTATTATATAATAATATAATATATAATTTACTTTTTGTCTTTTCATAAATAACTATTATATATTTATTTTTCTATTTTTTTGATTTTTTAACATTATCTAATATCAAGTGGGGATCCCCGCGGGTATTTGTGGGAGGTCGGGGAACGGGGACAGGGGTAAATTATACCCCGTGACGGGGATCGGGGACGGGGACGAGGAGAAGTTAGAAAATCGGGGACGAGGAGGCGGGGGTCACTCCGCGCCCTCGCCCCGCGCGGGTGTCATCCCTATACGAGAGCGCACTAATAGGCCTTTTTTGGCATAGCATATTTATAAAATGGGTGGGGACAAATATTATACTACCCGCCCTGCGTGTACTCGCACGCTCATTAAAATATATTTTTCTATTAAATATATTGAATATTAAGATTTTTTATTATTTTATGATGGAATATAGTTATTTTATATTATTTTATAATGATATTTTTAATATATTAACACGTAATAATATTATATAATGATAATTTATACATATAATATGATATTATAATATATTATATAACATTTTCTCTCTTTATATAACATTTAAATTTTTAAACATTAATGGTTACCCGCATGGGGACCTGTTAATTTTAGCGGGTATGAATACAGATAGTGCACTATCCTCCCCCCGTCCCACCCCGCTGACATCCCTAGTGATAATGTACGGTATTGATCGACAATGATAATAGAATGTTGTGCGGTGGCGATGGCGGGGGATGATGAGGGGTAATGATAGTGGTAAAAGTGTTAAAGGATGGCAAGTGAAAGGTGTTAAATGATAGGAGTGGTTGCAGAGCATGTCAAGTGATAGCGGCATAGCGGTGACAATAGATAATATCAAATAGTGGCTATGGAAAATGGTGTCAAATAACAATGAATAAAGCAAATTTGAAAAAATAAAACTCGGAATAAAAATGACTCTAAATTGTTCTTGTTTCATGTTCTTAAATATAGGTCCAGTCGAACAAATTTTCTGTACTCCAGGAGCACCCACTGCTCAGTACTCCCCCTTTGTTATTTGACAGTTTTTTCTTTTTTTAACTTCCTTTTTTCAAATTAAAATTGGGGATGCATAACTAATCATGCCAGGTGTTGGATTTTAAATGGAAGGAGTACCTACTCCCGGAGGATTGTAGATTTTTTCGGTCCAGTCATATCGTATGCAACAGAGAATTCGAATCTTCCTCTAATGTTATGATTACTTGCAATTTTTTTCACACTAAATTTTATTTCATGTTTATTATAATTTAATGCATTTTTCTAAATATTTTAAATCGAAACTTTTTAACTTTAAATTCATTTAAAAAAAAACATTTATGAGTTTAGATTATCTTAATTTTGCCTAAAAATGTCCAACAAGAAGTTAAAAAAATCAATTCAAATAAATTAAAATTTAAAAAGTATGTTATTCAATTTAAAATAATAGAAAGTGTAATCTCATATTATTAATTAAGTATCTAGTTAATTTCCTTTTTAATATACTTTCCAATCATGAAAATATTAAAACTCTAGCAGATAAACTAATAGTAATACATACACTTAAATAGAGGCTAAAAAAAAGGAAAAAAAGAGAGCTGAAATAAAAACAAGAAATGAAACAAGCTATGCACTCTGAAAAACATACACTTAAATAAGAAAAACATTTAATTACTAATTTAATTTTAAGTAATAGTAAAATATTTATTATTAAACCTGTTAGTAAATACAATGCAACTTAATTCAATCCTAATTTAATTAAAAACTCAGCTTAATGAAAGCATAAAAAGTTAAAATAATCCTTAAAGAAATCCCTCCAATATCTTCGAATAAAACATCCAAACCCTCCAACACCGTCTCAAAGGATCTGTATAACTAACACTCTTATCTCTCTTATATATAGCTACAAGCAGTATAATCTTCAGTTTCTCATCTCTCTTCAATTCTTTCTCATCTTCTCATCCTTCTTTGTCGTCGTCGAAGTCGCGCTGCGGCTGCCTCCTCCTCCTCCTCCTCCGGTCACCACCTTCTGCGATCTCTTTCGAAGGTAAGGGAGGATGACGCCATTATGTTTTTGCCTTAGTTTCAACTTCTGGTTTCATTCTATATATTGATTCGTATCGATTGTGTCAAATCTTTTGTTTCTTTGATTCTCTGCATGTTTGTAAGAGTATTAATTAACACATTAAACATGCTTTCAAATCTTTGTTTCTTTTAATTTCAATGGACTTCAATTCTTTTTGTTTGATTCAGATTATGACCTATCTATAATCTTTCGTTTCTGTTTTTTTTTCATATCTTCTAAATGCCTTTGGAGTTTTTCTTCCACGACTCTCAATGGTGATGCAATGATGAAGGATAAAATTCTGCACCAATCATCTCGGTGAGTCTTGCTTTTGCCTTCCTTCCGTCTTCTTTTTGTGCGTTTTGGAATCGAAGTGTTTGGTTTTCTGTCGCTATGTTGATTTGTGTTGATAGATTTTGGTCTTTTGATTGATGTTAAAGAAAGAACCAGCACTGAAATGACACTTGTCTCACCTTGTTAATTAGATTTACCTCTATGTTCTTGTGCTGTATTGATTCAATGATTCGACATTGTGACTTTTTATTCTCAACAAATGTTTTTCCCTTCCAAGATTCCTATTTCTGTCAATCCAAACTTAGGATTAGCGGCTCTGTTACTGAATTTAGTGCTTGATCAGTGTTTTAAAATGTAATTGTATCAGATATCTCCTTCTGAGTTATAAATAATTGTGATGAATTGTCCTATAGCCTTGTTTTGATATGGCGTAAAGTAATACTAACATATTCAAACTAATTAATTAATAATTGATGATAAAATAACAAAGGAGGTAGAAGTGTAAACAGACCGATCAGCTCGAAGTCGCTCGTATTCTGGATCATAGCTCATGAAGACAAAGTAGGACTCACTTTTTGTGCTCCCCATTGAGAAATGTCCCTTTTTTTTAACTTGATTGGATGGATATGTTTGCAGTGTCTGTCTTCTGCTCTTGCTAGCTATTTATACGACTAAAGGTCGAATGATTTTCAAACTGCAACAATAATAGAGAGAAATGAGCTAGGAGGCCCACGTTGGTTTCGATGTTACATAAGAGCTAAGACCGGGTGTATAGTGTATACTATATTCTGAGAATTTCAAGTGTTTGTGTTCTTGGCATTTGCAGGGAAAGAAAAGTATATTGAAGTGGAAAAATGTAAACTTGCAAGCATGTAATTCTTAAATATGTTATGTAATATAGAAGGGTGGTTTTAAAGGATGCATGTAATTCTTCAGTCTCAGTTGAGTGAGGATTTTGAGGTCTATCTGGAAGGTAATGTTGCATGTGTTTTGTATAGAATTCTATCAATTAATGCTAGGCATATTAAAACTTTTTTAGTAATTTTGAAATTGATTCTATCTAGAAAGTAATGTTCTCTCTCTGAACTCTTCATTGAGGTTCCTTTAACTCAGTAGCTGATGGGCATATGTTTACTTTACTTGCTTGCTAAGCATGGGTCTAGTAGTCATGGTTTTAGTTGTTTGAGTAGCTAAGCCTGCTGACGATTAATGACAAATAAATTGACTTTAATCATGTGGCATTAATGAATTAATTGTACCTATATTGTTGTGCAGGAAATTAAGTTTGAACCAAATGTCATGTGTGAGCCTATTGATAAGAAATTAATTAACATTTTGATAGCAAGCCGTGTAAAGTATATACACAATTGATGCATGTTTATTTACTGTATCAGTTAATATTAAATTTCTCAGTCTGATGCTGAGGCAATATTTGCCCTTCATGCAACTTTTATTAATGCTATTGAATCTTCTCTAGGGACCAAAAGTGAACGCAATTGTCATTGATGATGCATACATAGGCATTGAGTGCGTCACATCTTTATGTGTACAAGACAGTAAGTAAAAAGTTTTTCAAATTAAATGTTGGGTATTTTCCCAAGACACCACAATGGGTCCTACTCTTCCGTGGACCCTGCCATGGTGAAAGACCATACTGTGGGTATTCTCCTTTGGAGTTAGTGGTATTTGTTGATCTGGTATACCAAACATTTTACTGGTGATGTTTAATTACTATGGTATGCTTAACAAGAGGCTAATATATATGGATCATGAACAACATTCTTCCTTTGATTAAATTCTCTTTGTCGAAGTTACTGTGTGATTTCAAAGTCTTGGATTCTTTTAATTTTGCAAGTTATAGCAGTTTGGTGATTCTGCCGCTATGGTCCAAATATTAAACTTGTTACATCATTTAACATTAGTTTATTAAACCTAGTACATGTTATTAAACCTAGTTTACATATTTTGTAAGTTTATTAAACCTGTTACATCATTTAACATTAGGTAGATGATATTAATCAAGTCTATTCTATGCATGGCTCACCTATTTTGCTTAAAAGAAAACGTTTGTCTCTGTTAGGACCATTTTTAGTGATTTCATGTTAAGATAATTGCATATTGATACTTACCCAATGTATACTCGCTGTAACCAAGTGTTTAAAAGCAGCAGGGTTCTGGTATCCATGTACAGTGTACCTGATACTTATACCATTCTTGATGCTTCCTAATTGGATCAAGTTAGATAACTATTCTCCATAGTCTATGCCATTGTTCATTTTGGTTCCATGAGATTGATCATGAAATGTGGAAAGTAGCTAAATAAAAAAAAAACTCAAGTTGTAACTTGTAAGGTGATTGGTTTGGCTGTTTAGTATATTGACATCTTTTAATGATAGCTTGGAAAAGAACTTGAGAAAGGTGTATTTAATGGATGGTCAGAGGGCATGTTAAACTTTGCACCAACTTATAAGTACGAGACTAACTCAGACAAGTACTATGGCGAGGACCCAAAAAATGGGAGGTGTACACCATCATGGTATGCTTGAGTTTATTTGAACTGAGATTCTGCTTTTATGTCTGCCAATCTGTCGCTATGTTGATTTGTGTTGATAGATTTGATCTTTTGATTGATGTTAAAGAAAGAACCAGCAATGAAATGACACTTGTCAAACCTTGTTAATTAGATTTCCCTCTATGTTGTTGTGCTGTATTGATTCAATGATTCGGCATTGTGACTTTTTATTCTCAACAACTGTTTTTCCCTTCCAAGATTCCTATTTCTGTCAATCCAAACTTAGGATTAGCGGCTCCGTTACTGAATTTAGTGCTTGATCACAGAGTTTAAAATGTAATCGTATCAGATATCTCCTTCTGAGTTATAAATAATTGTGATGAATTGTCCTATAGCCTTGTTTTGATATGGATGTTCTCATCTTTATCTCTATGGATGAACAACTTTGATTTTTTTTTTTTCACAATATCGTCTCTGATACTTTCTTTTAAGTGATTGTGATCAAGCTATGAAGTTCAAAATACAAAGTAAGAATGTAATATAATAGCTTTAAGGCAAGCATGAAGCCAGTTGGCCTAGTTTATGCAGTCTGTAACAAGTCTGAAGATTCTTTTTTCTTTTCAGGTTGAATCGATATGCAGAGGCTGTCATTCTTATCAATTTCTCACTTCAAGACTAAATCCGGTCAGTGTAACCCTTCTTTAATTTGAATCGATATTCTTTTTTCTTACACGTTTTTCTGTTCCTTCACTGTGTTGCCTACAAACAATTAACTCCGGTTGAAGATTATTTGCAAATTACCCGAACTCTAGATTGATTGAATAATAAGTCACATAATGATTTTATTCTTAGTCTTCCTCCTTCTTAACTCTCTGTTTGAGAGAAGAAAAGAAATGAATTCACTGCTTTCTGTTTTGTGATTTTTGGGAATAATCAAAGGAAAAAAATTTAGAGATACGGAATTTATACAACAAAAAATTTATACGAACATTTTTTTCCTATCTCATCAATTCTCATCTCGTTTTATCTCTTCCATTTCAATCAACAACGCGTTTCAAGGCGGTTGGATAGCCTTTTAGAGACTGCAAATGCAAATGTGGATATTGGTGGAGGAAGGATGAAGAAGAAGATAAGAAAGGGTTTTGGCTAAATCATAAGATCGTGAAGCACCCACTCACCTCCATTGGTTTTTTATCCCACTCTTCATATCCTTTCCTTGTTTTTCTCTTTCCCTATAACACTTGGAGAATTTCTTGCTTCCACTGGTACGTATAAACAAGAACAAGCTTGATATAATGAATCCCTTCCTCCATTCTTCCACCTTACTTTTTCCTGTCCTACATATGTCCTCAATTGTAATTTTAAGATTTTTAGAGACACCATTTACCGGCAAAGCATTAGGACCGTCCAGTTTTTAAATATTAAATCTAACGGTTATTACATGCCTTGAGGTTTGCTTGATTGATGTTTTGACACAACAATTTGATTTTGATATGCTTTATAATTTACTTCACCATTTTTTAATTATTTTATTTTTTCTTTATTTCTTTTATTTTCTATGAATTTAATTGTGAATTTTTTTGGGGGAACTTTCCTGTATTAATTTCCTAGGGAATTTTTGGAGAATATACTTGTAAAAATTTCTTGGGGATATTCTCATGAAATTATATCTAGATATTTACCTGAAAATTCAGCAGAAAATTTCCTTATTAATCTTTGCAAAAATTTACTGTGGAATTTTTTTAATTGCTGTAAAAAATTCCATAGTTTGTTTAAAAATCCACAGAAAATGAATCATCTATGGATTGTTTTAGGAATAGAAATATATAGAAAAATTCATAAGGAAAAGTAGATCATGCAAATTTCCGGTACTGAAGTTTTGTTAAAAATAAAAAAATATTTTAGTGGCATGGTGATGAAATGTACCAAATCAATACTTTTGGTGTATTCACCCAAACTCAGTTAAAAAAATTACAAAAATTACTGACATAATTAGTTGTTAATTTTGCGTGTTAAAAACGTGAATTAAATTTAAAAAATAAAACCGAAAACTTACCACCAAAGCTATTATTATTATCACACCACACAATCAGATTATCAGTATAAACTTACAATTTCGTCTGTAAACCTTAATAGAGAAACAAGACAACCATTTAACATGTAATACATATACAACAGACTCTTGTCTTTGTTATACAAAAATGTCTCTTGGGTCTCCAATATTCCAGTTGGGAAAACTTGTTACACCGTGAGAGCTAAGATCATAGAAATAGAAGAAAGAATAATAGTAATCATTATAATAAATAATAATAATTAGAGCAACAAATGAAAATCATTGGAGATCTCGCGCTAGATTTAGAGTCACTGGTTTTTTCCTTTACAATGGCGACATCACCATTCGGTGAAGTTAGCATATGGTGATTGGAATCCTCCTCGTCACTATCATCTGACGCAGAAAGGTCATTAGTTTCTGATCCGTCATCATCTGCAATGACAAAAGTTTACCCTTACTTTAACAAATTGATTAAACAAGGTGCTTTGTAATGTCAAATGTGTACCTCTGTCGCATGGTATTAAAATAAAGCTAAAGCGTCTCAATTTTTGCACAAAAGAAAGTTCACTCCTCCCCACTGATTTTCATGTCACTTTCGAGTGTAGATTTTCTTTTTCATTTTTGTTAGCCATGATATAAATGTAGTGATGAGAATTGAACCTATACCCACTTACACAGTGAATAGTCAAAGTAAATAGGATAAATATCCACTAAATGAGTAAGATTATGAGCAAGATACCCGCAAATTTTAGCTATGGTTATGGGGTTAGGTAGGTTCTAGGGGTAAGTTTAGGGGGTGAGTGTTTAGAATTAGGGTCTAGAGTAAGGGTTTATGATGTAGAGTTTAGGAGTTAGGTAGGGGTAAGTTTAGGGGGTTTTAGGGGTGTCTGAAGGTTAGTTAGGGGGCTAGGGTAACGGGTGTAGGGGTGAGGGTCTAGGGGTTAGGTAGGGGCTAGGGGTAAGTTTCGGGGGTGAGTTTAGGGGGTGTCTAGGGGGTGTCTAAAAAGGGGTTAGGGTAAAGGGTGTAGGGGTGAGGGTCTAGGGGTTAGGTAGGGTCTAGGGGTAAGTTTCGGGTCTAGGGGTTAGGTAGGGGCTAGGGGTAAGTTTCGGGGGTTTTAGCGGGTGTCTAAAAGGGGGTTAGGGTAAAGGGTGCAGGGGTGAGGGTCTAGGGGTTAGGTAGGGGCTAGGGGTAAGTTTCGGGGGTGAGTGTCTAGGGTTATGGTTTAGGTCTAGGTTTAGGGTTTAGGTCAAGGTCTAGGAGTTAGGTATAGGTTGTAGGCAGTGAGGGTTTAGGGTTATGGGTCTATGAGATAGGGTGTAGGGTATAGGATGTAGGGTAGGAGTTAGGGTGTAGGGTCATGGTGTAGGGAGTGAGGGTAAGGGATCTAGGGTTTAGGATTTAGGTAGGGTTTAGGGAGTAAGGGTGGGTTATAGGGGTTAGGATCAGGGTGTAGGGAGTGAAGGTAAGGGGTCTGGGGTCTGGGGTTTAGGATTTAGGAGTTAGGTATAGGAGTCAAGGTGAGGGGTCTAGGATGCAGGTAAGGATGGGTAAGTTAGGGGTGTGGGTGGTTAAGGTCTAGGGTCCTAACCCCCTTAACCTAGATACACCCTACCCATCACCCCTTAGACCCTAGACCCCACCTAAACCCCACACCCCTAGACTAGACCCTAAACACTAACCCCCTAGACCCCACATAGGTAACCCACCCTACACCCTAACCCCTCCCTTCACCCTAACCCCCTACTAGTAGGGATGTCAACGGGGCGGGGCGGGTGCGGGTAGTACCTACCCGTATAGGTACCCGCTAAAATTAACGGGTACCCATGCGGGTAATGGGTATCCGCGGGTATTCACGGGTACCCATTAATGTTTAAAAATTTAAATTTTATTAAAAAAAATAGAGGAGATGTTATATAATAAATTATAATATCATACTATATATATAAACAATCATTATATAATACCATTACATGTTAATATAATAAAAGTATTATAAAAAATTAATATAAAATAAATTATATCTCATCATAAAATAATAAAAAATCTTAATATTCAAATATATTTAATAGAAAAATATGTTTTAATGAATATGCGGGTACCCGCGGGGCGGGTAGTATAATATCTGTCCCCACCCATTTAATAAATATGCGGGTACCCATTGCGGGTATATCCGCGGGTATCCGCGGGTGCGGGTTTTTTTGACATCCCTACCTACTAGACGTCTAGACCTCCCTAGAGGCCCCCCACCCCCTAGACCCCACCTAAACCCTTCACCCCCTACACCCTAAATCTCTACACCCCTAAACTAGACCCTAAACACTAACCCCATAGACCCCACCTAGGTAACCCACCCTACACCCTAACCCTTCCCTCCCTAGACCTAAGACCCTACCCATCACCCCCTTAGACCCTAGACCACCTAACTCCCTAGAGGCCCCCCACCCCCTACACCTAAATCTCTACACCCTAGACCCCCTAGATCCCACCTAAGTAATCCACCCACCCTACACCCTAACCCCTTCCTCCCTAGACCTAAGACCCTAGACCCCACCTAACTCCCTAGAGACCCCCCACCCCCTACACCCTAGACCTAAATCTCTACACCCCTAGACTAGACCCTAAACACTAACCCCCTAGACCCCACATAGGTAACCCACCCTACACCCTAACCCCCTACTAGACCTACTAGACCTCCCTAGACCTAAGACCCTACCCATCACCCCCTTAGACCCTAACCCTAGACCCCACCAAACTCCCTAACCCCTCCCGACACCCTAAACACTAACTCCCTAGACCCTAAACCCTAAACCCCAGCCCCTAGACACTAGACCCTCCCTAAACACTAACCCTCTAGACCCTGCCCTTCATCCCCTAGACCCCACCTAACTCCCTAAACTCTCCTTACACCCTAGACCCTAAATCTAAACCCCACTTAACTCTGTAACCCCTCCCCACACCCTAACCTTAGATCCTTCACCCACCAGATCCTACACCTACACCTACACCCTAACCTTTTCATACACCCCTACACCGTAGACCCTAGACCCTCACCCACTAGACCGTACCTAATCACTAGACCCCTCACCTAAACTCAACACCTAGACCCTAAACTCTACACCTTGACCCTAAACCCTACCTAAGCCCTAAACCCCTTACCTTTTCACCCCTACACCGTAACCCTGCACCCTCGACCCCCTAACCCTAAATCCTCCATCTCTTGACACTAACCCCTAGGCCCTAGACCCCAAAACCTTACAAGTAAACCCTAAACCCCTTAACCTTTAACCCTTAGGCCCCAAACCCCGAAACATAACAACTTAACCTCTTAACCCTAAACCTAACAAAGCTAAAGGTGGAGAGATTTGATTTTTTCTACAAAGCTACGAGTGGGGGTTTATTCCCTTTATCTATACTTATTTTGAATATTTTCATTAATGAAGTCATTAGTTGATTATTCTATTTAAAATTTTTGAATATTTTTCATTAATGAAGTCATTAATTGATTGTTCTATTCATAATCCTTAACAATTTCGTCCGATTGTCAATATAGCGAGTCAAATTAATTGACTAGAATTGCATTACATGAAATTTCAGTCATCAATACAGGACATGGAGCAAGTTGGAGGAGAAAGTGACTCAAGCTAATAAAAATGGAGAATAATGCAAAGTATGAGAGAGTGGTGTCATCACTGGAACACTAAATTGAAAAACAGAGCGAGACACAAATTGTGGGAACCTTCTAAGGAGGACCAAAAAGAAAGGGTTGAGGTAGATAGGTTATCTAGTGTGTCATCTTAAGTTTGATGGAATTGATCTAGATGGGTAATCTCGTGTGTAGAGGTTTGTTTCAAGGTAAAAGGGATTGTATTAGAAGTGAAGGTGGATTTGGCTCAACTCAATTGTGTACGGAGGCACGATCATCCATAGAGGTGTCAAGACGAGCAAACCCGGCTCCCTGGTGGGATAGGTTACTTTCATTGAAGGAGTTTTATTAAATGTTGGTTAACTCAAAAACCTCGAAACGGATTTCGACATTACTTGAGGAGATATTTATCGAACTTAAAGAATAACAGAGAATGTTTTCTGTCTGGTTTGGAACGAAGGAAAAGGTGATGACTTTTGTTAAAGAATGTGATATTTGCCAAAGACAAAAAATACTTGGCTACTATCTCATGAGGCTTATTACAACCATTGTTCAAATAACCGGACCGGACCGCCCATTCGACTGGGAACCGACCTGGTGGCTGGTCCGTTCAACCCAGAAAATTGGATGATCTCAGAACCAGTGAGAACCCATCAAAAATTGGTGAAAACCGGTAAAAAACCGGTGTCAGAAAACTGGTTGAACCGGTCCTTTTCAAAAAAATCCAATTTTTTTATTTAATCTAAAACATTTTTAAGATAAATAAAGACATATATTTAAGAATTACACATAGATATCTATTATTTTACTAATCATTATTATTTTTGTCTTATAAACCTTATAATAAGATTATTTATACTGATTTACAACTTTATATATCTTAATTTCTTATAATTTTGTGTTATTTTATTAATTAAAATGTTATATAATATTAAAAAATATATTTAATTAAAACCGACCACGGTTGAGCCATTGAACCGTGAACCAGTGCCTTCAATGGTTTAATTACCGGTCCAGTTTTTAAAACAACAATTTGGGAGTTCTTTATAATGGGATTATGGTAGTGGATTATTGCGCATGCACACCTAGATACTGGATATGCGGCCATCATCTCAACAAGGTCTTGTGGGAGGGCAATGGCTGATATATTGGAACGACAAACCCTTAGAAGAAGCGACTTTGGAAAATGATTTTATTCTTTGAAACCAATTCGCATAACTCAACCTTGAGGGTAAGGTTGGTCTCCAAGGGCCAAGGAATGTTAGCCGTGATGCAAAAGTTAAAGAATTAGCAGTGGACCAGTTGTCACATGAAATTAATATTTGGAAGAGATGTTCTAGAAAGAGAGGATAATAGTATCTTAACGGTGTTTGTTAGTAGATGACCATGTATTCTATTACAATAGAATAACATGCATTCTATTAGGATAGTAACCTGTTAGAGCTACGACTTAGGGGAGGGTTTATTCCTTCATTTATTTATAAATGAAGTTATTTGTTTATAAAGTTATTTATAAAGCTAACTTTATAAATAACTGTATTCTGAATAGTTTCATTTATAAAGTTATTTGTTCGCTGTTCTTTTCAGAGTCCCTAACAAATTTTCCCTCAAAAGTATTTAAAATATAGAGAAGATAGTAGATATATCATGCTATGTTCCATCCATATTAGATTTTTCTTTCTTAGACAACAAATAAAATCAATCTGAAATTCAAGATTGTAAAACAATTAGTTAATATAGTTGTCTTTATAACTTACCAAAATGTGTAAGACGTTCAGGGAGATGTCTAACAGGAGCAACGTGAAGGCTTTCGGGCAGAAGACAATTGCAGAAAGAACCTGAAACTTCAAACTGCAAGTTATCAGATCACAACTACACTAGTAGATGCAATCAACAGATTCAGAAAATGCCTAATTGTATGCAAGAGTGGATCACCCACTTGCCCCATCAAACTCCAACTTAACCTATTTCACGTTAATATGAAACTTTATTGTGTACACACGCAGCAGCATCTAATTTAAAACATAAATTAGTGGTAGAAGGCAACATAGTACACATTACACATGCATGTTAAGTTTATTATACACACAGCCAAAAAGACAAAATACAGCATATATGTAACCAGTATGAGCAAGGGAAGAGAATCCTCACTGACACGAGCCAACCGATTTACCCATGCAGGGATAGGCTTTCCAGTTAGCTGTTGGCAAACTTCATCCGTAAAATGGTTGCAATTCTTAGCAATCAGATGGTAAGTGTCTCCATGATATTTTGCAGAAAGGCGCTCAATGAAAGAACGGAATTATGAAAAAGACATATCAGTGGTGCCTAACAATATTGAACGTCTGAAGATGAAGCCAGGACAGTTTCTGGGTTCCACCTCAAATACACCACTTGTTGGGTACTCGTGTGCTCCAAAGCCATATTCCATACCATGCGCTATTCATGAAAAACAATAAGCAAAAGTGAGTTGGAGAGGGTATTAAAACTGCAAGACATTATAATCCAAGATATATTGCTTCTTTTTATTAGGTGCGAGGAAAAGAATATACAAACACCGAATATGTTTTGGACACAAAAACAAAAGGGTCCACTTGAAAAAGGTAGCAACAAGAAAAAGTAAATGGTCTTTGACATCATAATATACAAGTAACATATAAAATCAGCTAATAAGTAATCAATAAAAGAACAGTGCATAGCAGATACTAAATCACATGAAAACCCTAAAACTAGTTTGTATGAGCTACTGTTATTCACAGCCCATAAAATTAAGTTAATCACCCAGGACTTTATAATGCAAGACGCATGCCCACAACATTGCAAAACTAGATCACAATGCAATGATGTAAATTCCATAATCTCAGTCCTGGACAATAGAAATGAAAATTTCCATGCAATGAAGAAGTTTTGCATATTTATATAAATATTGAAAATAAAAAACTTAAAGTGAGGGAATCAAAGATGAAAGATAAAGCATAAGGGTTATGACTAGAAAGTAGCAAGTGTTTGAGGTTCCTATATGACTGTTTAGCTTAAGACAACAGAGAGATAAGATGAAGGATGGCACTGATAATAGATTAAAATAACTTATGAGGGGCCATGTAAAGATATATCATGAATTAGTCATTAACTTTCTTAAAACAACCTTAGCATTGTCTTTAAATATCTAAAAGACAGTATCCGGCTAGAGAAAGTAAAGATGTTATTTAATCATGAGTTATCCCAGCCTTAACACCACAGACTTAACTAGAAGCACAATCAGTCAAACAAATAAATTTGAAACCACAAATCATCCTTGCATTTCAAAAAGTCAACCTTAGTTTTAACTCTCAAGAGATATCATTAACCATGAAGTGGAGAAACCACAATTCTTCAATAACAGAACATATAGCTATTTTGACAAGACAATAAAATTTATTAGAAGCACAAGAACTAGTAACCATGTGTCATGTGTGTGTGTTAAGTCTTTAGCATGATGCAAACATATACCCAAAACCAAAATGGCACATCAATGCTCAGTGAAATGCTTGCATTTGATTGTCAAAATGTACGGCTAAGTTACCTTTTGAATGATAACATCAGCATTGAACTGTATGAAGAACATACATAATCCCAAAAACTAACAAATCATAGTGTACTATAAGGACGTTCTTTAAGAACATCAAGAGGCAAAAAAGAGAGGAGAGAGAAAAGGCAGAACAGAGCAAGGAGAGAATATGAAGGCAAAGGCAAAATAATTCAATTAGTTATTGAGAAAAAGGAGCAAACAAACTGCTGCCTTGTATAGGTAAGGCAGATATATGCAAGATTCTTTAGGAATAAAAATCAAACCTTAGATCCAATATAAATTACAACAACATCGTATTCATTCAACATTTCAATCTTTACAATAATCAAATAACGCCATTAGCAATTCTATAACAATAAGTGCAAAATTTAATTCCTCTTACCACAACAAACTCAAAAATAAAACTTAAGAGCAAAGGAGGTCCAAAGATGATGCAGACAGGCATTAGCAATTCTATGAATATACCCGAATGAAAGATTCCAACCCCAAACAGGTAAAGATAATTGTTCGCAGGCATAAGATCATATACACATCGAGACACACCATAGTACTGCTCTTTTTCTCGCTGCTATCCTGCACCTTTTCCGAGCTCGTGGTGAACAACGACATTGTATATGATTTCCTCCCTTTCTTTTCCCCAATTCTCTAATTACATTCCCAGGATCACAACCCCATCTTCTTTGTGTCGCAAACAGAAGCCTATAACATTGTCCAAACAAAAAAAGATCAAATTTTCTCCTTAAAAAAAAAGAAAAAAAAAACCCATTTACAAACATGTAGGATATAACGAAAGGGAGGGGGAAAATTCAAACTTTTCATCTGGGGTTGGTTTAAAAAAAAGAAAGAAGCTTGATTCAGGTCGTGCCTTCACTAACAAAATGCAGGCCAGGTTCAAAGTTTCTTTGATTCAATTGGCCTTAAATTCTCTCGTAGAAATGAAAAAGAAAGACTTTAATCAGGTGAATAAAATATAAATGGGGGTTTACAATGAATATGAAAGATAGATCGCAGAAAGAATCCCTGGATAACCCTCCAAGATTGGGAAAGTGAAAAGAGGATGAATATAATGGCGCAAGAAAGAGAAACTTACGATACGAGAAGAGGGCAGGGAAAGGAAAGGGCAGTGCTTGAAAATTCAGCAAGAAATTGGGGTGCAAGCAACATGGCTGACAAGTCTTGAGGAGGCAGATGGAGCTCAATTAAGGGATCACCAGAACTAGCACCTCTTTTAGCCAAGAGGTCTGCACAATGATTTCCTTGGCGATGAAGATGTTGAAGAGAGACTCTCCAATCTCTAGCCATCCAATCCAATCTCTAGCCATCCAAGCCTTAATTTCAGCCACAATAGTGGCATACTTGTGAAAGGGAGCTGTTGTAACCTTTACTCCAAGCTATGTGCATACCAAGCAGGATAGCTATTAATTCAGCCTTGAGAATATAAAGTAAAAATAATTGGTTAAATAACCTTATTATATGGTTTATAAAACAAAAAAAGTAAAAATAATTGGTAAAATAATAAATATCTATGTGTATTTCTTAAACATATGTTTTTATTAATCTTACAAGTATTTAAAATTAAATTAAAAAAAATGAATTTTTTAAAAAAAACCGGTTCAATCGGTTATTTTACCAGTTTTTACCGGTTTACCGGGTTTCTGCAGCACCGGATCTCTGATTTGTTTAGACCGAACATCTGACTAGTTCACCGATTTACCGGTCGGACCGGCCAGTTCGATTCGATTTTCATAACACTGCTTTTAACTTATAGAAACGAAGACATCTCTAGAATGCTTTTAACTTCACCATTAATGCTATCGTTGTAAACTCTTAAAATGATAAAATATGTTAAATAATCATCTTTTTTAAATTGTTTGCACTGTTTGCCAAGATAAAATTCCTTTTTGTAAGATATTGCCTCTGTGCATAATATCTAAATCTGCAAGATAGAGAATAAGTAGCAACTAATAGCAGAAACTATACTTAGAGTGTGTTTGGCTTGCCATTTCAGCTAGCTGAAAGTTGAAAATAGTAGCTGAAACCATTCCAGCAGTGTTTGGGAAGGTAACTTTTTTGGTAGCTACAAGCTTTTCTTAAAAAGCTACTTGGGGTAGCTTTTTTTAAAAAGCTCCAATTTTCAGCTACTAGCTGAAAATTAATTACATGTTTAGCCCTTAACCACCCCCACTTATCATTATTTAATAATTAATGTTGGCCTTAAATGTCATTTTACCCTTTTCAGCTAGTTTTACCAAACACTTTCAATAATTTTTCAGCTTTCAGCTAACTTTAAGCTTTCAGCTAGCTTTTTAGCTAGTTTACCAAATATACTCTGAATCATACTTAATAGTCAGTCATAGAAACTACGGAGTATTCATAGAAAAGTAGAATAGTCATATAGTCATGTCAGTACACGATCAATTGGTCATTTATTTATATCCTTCCTCTCAAAATTAATCCTTCTTACTCATATTAGAGGAATTTCCCGTTAGCACATTGCAGAATGAAATAGACAAAGTATTGATGTTTAACCAACCCATTTACTTTCAGACTTTCAGTAACCAACTATTTTCAATCAATGCCTGTGCAAAACAACCTGGGCATTAACTTATTTGATTAGTGAAAATATCATCAAGTTTTTAATAACTTAACCAATATTACAAAAGTTTATTGATCATCTTCAAACAATTAATTCCAAGACTTTCATATTGCAGCATGTTAAAGAAAGACTAACAAAAAAAAAGCCAAAGACTAAGAAGTCCATAAAAAAATTATTACTTTACTTTTTACTGAAAAGGTATAGAGAAAGGGGCAAACAATATATACTCAATGAGAGTCGAGACATAATAAGAGCAATATCTCAAAAGTATTCATTATGTGTTAGTCATACATCCCAAATATCAAATTAAAGGGTCAACATTGCAAATATTGCCATAATGACCAAGCTTTAGATCAGGATTAGGAACGATCTTGTTCCATCTTATTTAGATGAAACCGCCCTACGTTATTCTTGGGTACCTCTGCATTAAAACTTTTTTACCTTTAGGAGCAAACTAGTAAGTGACTCGTGCATTCGCACGAGTAAATTGATGGTGCGACTTATGTTGCCCGTGTTTCACGGGATAAAACATTAGTAATGATAAATACTTAAAATATAAAGTAAATAAAGAATATTAATGTAGAGTTCATTTCATGTACCGAATATAGAGATGTTGCCAAGACTTACCCTTAACAAAAACCAATACTTTCTCCTAGTTAACAACAATGTTTGTCTATCCAACTTCTATTTTCCCTCCAAGTTCATTCTCCATTTTTTTTTTCAATTTAAAAATTCAAAAGAAAAGTGTTGTATTAATAAATAAATTCAAAAGAGAAAAAAAGCGAGGATGAGAACAAAAATATTATTAGTTAAATGTCTCATTCTTTCTTTATATCTAAATTTACTTTCTAAAAAAAAGAAACTATGAAGAATTTACAATGACCTCATAGCTAGATAATAATTTAAATTTTGTAAGGCATTAAATATAAATAATTTACATTTTCTTGAATTCATTTAGTTTTTCAATATCAAATAGTTCCAAATAAATTCATTAGTCAAAGTATTAATAAGTTGTACATTTATAGGCGTGGCTTTGTTATAATGCTAAACTATTCAAATGAAGAATGGAGAGTAAGTATTTAACCAATAAACTTAAAGAACTTAGTTGTAAATTTTTTTTAATTAAATTAATTTATAATGTAAACTATTCACATCAGGATTGTGCAAGCGTATTGTCATATGTAATGCAAAACATCTAATAAAACCCTCAGTTTCAGAGGCAAAAATATCGACACTAATTTGATCCACTTTTTCTTTCAGAATTTCTATTCCTAAGCATGCAATGCCCCTTCCATGAAAAAAATTGTTATCTATCATGCATTGCACTCAAACCACCCAAGTCCTAAACCATACACAATCACATGGGCATATAGAAGACTAATGGTAATTTGCAAAAGCATGAAGTGTAGGCATACAAAAGAACTATACAAATAACTGTTGTAACCGAACCATTGCATCTGAGTTGTGCACTGCCATCAAGCCAATAATAATTGTAGGCATTGGAGATTGTTGCTGCAAAATGGAATCAATATATAAGTCAATGATGATTAAAGCTAAATTAGAAGTGCTTTTAATAAGTTATACCATGCATTAAAAGTATGTTACCCAAACATATAGTAAAACTTATCCAAATATTGGTATCAAATATGAATCGTTCAAAACATCAGAAGTAATAAATTATTAGAAAATGGAACAACACCAAAAGCACCTACTTCATTTCCTAACTATATTCACAAAAATAACATTCTTACAACCTAATGGGATATATAGCCTCAAGCCCAATAGGTGAGACAGCAGATTTTGATCCCATGAAAACATGACTATTATCTTATTAAATGAGCAAGTGTGTTTTGGCTCCCAGATGAAGTTCACATTCACATCCACAATAAAGGGATTAAGAGATTTCTCTACAATTAATTTCATGCCAATTTAGAGAAGACAAAAATGTATGTGACTGAGATTGAGAGAAATGCATGTCACATGGTTGTCACAGCAAACGCCAGTCAAATAATTAGGCATCATTCAAATGGCAGAGTCTTAACTGAACGTATATTGAACTAAACAAATTAGATTATTTACATCAGATAACTTGGTACAAACCTGAAGGCTCAAAGCCTGAAACTAAATATTATTTTCGAGGATTCCAAACTGTGAGAGGTGTAATTTGGGAAGCATTTGATTGTTTGGAAATTCAAGTTTCAAAAAAGTCATTGTGCAAAATGAAATCATTACCCAAGTGACCAAACTGTTGTTGTTAAATCATTACTCATTCTAAAGTAGCTTATTTTTTCCAATAAGCTACTTCAAAAAATGTGACAAAACTCCACCCATGACCAATATATAAATGTAAATTTATTTTCAACTATGAACTATTAGTGCGGTCACTTATGCAGAAAAGGAAAAAAAAAAAAGGTAAACGATGAAGGTATATTAAAGGTTCACAAACAAACTATTGCTGACCACTGACAATAACAACATGGAGATGCTTAGCTAAATTTCTTGATAGAAGATTGCACCAATCCTTGTTTAAATTGCTCACTCTAATATTAGTTCCAAAAGCATTTCTATTTTTTTTTAACATAAAAGAGCTGTCTAAAGAAGAAAGCAATTGATAAGCTTCAATACAAAGCCTCTAAATCTATTGCAGAAGCCAAAGTGAACAAACAGTCTGTTGCAGAAGCCAAAGTAGTCAAATTGACTTTCTATTCTCTTGTATAAATGCATTAGGATATCAAAGAATGCTCAACATCATAGTGCAGGAGAAAGAACAAAATTTAAGCAAAGATTCATATCTTTTGACAGAGTATGTAAAAAAGACAGCAAAAGAACTATACAAATAACTATTGTAACCGAACCATTGCATCTGAGTTATACACTACCATCAAGCCAATAATAATTTTAGGCATTTGAGATTGTTGCTGCAAAATGGAATCAATACATAAGTCAATGATGATTACAGCTAAATTAGAAGTGCTTTTAATAAGTTATGTCATCCGTTAAAAGTATGTTACCCAAACATATCAATAGTAAAACTTATCCAAATATTGGTATCAAATATGAATAGTTCAAAACATCAGAAGTAATAAATTATTAGAAAATGGAACAACACCAAAAGCACCTACTTCATTTCCTAACTATATTCACAAAAAATAACATTCTTACAACCTAATGGGATATATGTCAAGCCCAATAGGTGAGACAACAGATTTTGATCCATGAAAACATGACTATTATCTTAATAAATGAGCAAGTGTGTTTTGGCTCCCAGATGAAGTTCACATTCACATCCACATTAAAGAGATTAAGAGATTTCTCTATGATTAATTTCATGCCAATTTAGAGAAGAAAAAAATGTCATGTGATTGAGATTGAGAGAAATGCATGTCACATGGCTGTCACAGTAAACTCCAGACAAATAATTAGGCATCATTCAAATGTAAAGGGGATCTTAACTGAACATATATTGAACTAAACAAATTAGATTATTTACATCCGATAACTTGGTACAAAGCTGAAGGCTGAAAGCCTGAAACTAATGATTATTTTCGAGGCTTCCAAACTGAGAGGTGTAATTTGTGAAGCATTTGATTGTTTGGAAATTCAATTTTCAAAAAAACCATTGTGCAAAATGAAATCATCACCCAAGTGACCAAACTCTTGCCGCTAAATCATTACCCATTCTAAAGTAGCTTATTTCTTCCCATAAGCTATTTCTAAAAGGTGACAAAACTCCACCCATGACCAATATATACATGTTAATTTATTTTCAACTATCAACTATTAGTGCAGTCACTTATGCAGAAAAAAAAAGGTAAATGATGAATGTAGATTAAAGGTTCACAAACAAACTATTGCTGACTGCTGAGAATAACAACATGGAGATGCTTAGCTAAATTTTCTGATAGAAATCTGCACCATTCCCCGTTTAAATTGCTCACTTTAATATTAGTCCCAAAAGCATTTCTATTTTTTTAACGTAAAAGAACTGTCTAAAGAAGAAAACAATTAATAAACTTCAATACAAAGCATCTAAATCTATTGCAGAAGCCAAAGTGAACCAACAACATGTTGCAGAAGCTAAAGTAGTGAAATTGACTTTCTATTCTCTTGTATAAATGCATAAGATATCAAAGAATGTTCAACATCATAGTGCAAGAGGAAGAACAAAATTTAAGCATAGATCCATATCTTTTGACAGAGTACGTAAAAAAGACAGTAAAAGAACTATACAAATAACTATTATTGTAACCGAACCATTGCATCTGAGTTGTACACTGCCATCAAGCCAATAATAGTTTTAGGCATTGGAGATGGTTGCTGCAAAATAGAATCAATACATAAGTCAATGATGATTAAAGCTAAATTAGAAGTGCTTTTAATAAGTTATACCATCCATTAAAAGTATGTTACCCAAACATATTAGTAGTAAAACTTATCCAAATATTGGTATCAAATATGAATAGTTCAAAACATCAGAAGTAATAAATTCTTAGAAAATGGAACAACAACAAAAACACCTACTTCATTTCCTAACTATATTCACAAAAAGAAAACATTCTTACAACCTAATGGGATATATAGCCTCAAACCCAATATCAGTTACTCCTCAGTATTACCCAATATGGCCAAATATAATTAGTATCAAATCAAACACCACTCTATTTTTTTTTTTCCAATTTTTGCTTATCTTCCGGTAGCATACAAAGTGTTTCTGACATTAACGTGCAACAAAAGGTTTTAAAATCTGTGTTTTTATCGATCCATCATTCCATCATTCAGTTTGTCAACTTTCTTTGGCATGGTTCATAGATCCAAAAGAATATATTCATAACTTGCATGGTTCATACTAAAAATCCCCCAAAAAAAAAACAAAAAGTGGGAGAGAAGACATTGCCACTTGCGCCAACTTACCCAGCACACATCAAACAGACGATCTCCCATTTTTGCTCTATTCTCAAATTCAAAGAAACACAAAGTCATTTTTTCAAAAAAAAGAAAGGTGATATTTTGAAGGGAATGCAGTGATAAAAAACCCAAGAAAGTGGAATACTCAATCTAGGAAAGTGTCATGCGCTTCCAAATCCACTGTTGTCCCAAGCTCAGCAAATCATTCAGCTGAAGAATCAAACAAACATAAGTCTCGAAAGAAATGAAATATAAAAGCAACTATTAACCCTAACTAAAACGAAATACAAAGCAGGAAAAAACCTTTTAGCAAGTTGAATGAAGGGAAATGAAGTCCAAATCTTCATGCTTTCATCTTACAGATTCGATTGAAGGGGAAAAACTTTCTAAAGTGAGAGAGAAAGTATGAAATAACTTGCAAATAATCCAAACTCCTATTGAATGTGAAGAAAGGAAAATGATTTTAGAGAAGGGAAGTAAAAGGAGAAATAGACAGACAAAGAGAGAGAAGGAAGAGAGGCCGCTGGAAGTAACCCTGAGCAAAGCCAGAGAGAAATAAAATATCAGACTTTTAGTTTTTTTAGGGAAAAGAATTGTTTCAAAATTTTGTTGGAGATTGAACAAAGAGAGGCGCTGGAGATTTAGGCGGGAAAAAATTTAAGGAGGAAGTGACACGTGTCCAAATGTAAATAGATTTCATAGTAGGAAATAGATAGATATGATAACAAAATACAAATTATGAACATATAGAAAAGCCAACTAAAAACCAAATTAGAAGGAGCTTGCAGCTTGAGAGTATGGAAAAGACTCACAACAGAACCTATAGACCAGTGTATGAGCTTGCATCTTGAGAGCATATAACCTAAACTTCAGAGGGCAAAACTTAGGTATTTCAGTTGGTCTCAAGACATAAAAGACCTGTACCAATACAATTAAAAAAAGCAGATTTGCCATTAATTATTTCAATGTGGAAAAACTATTTTGATATGTTCCTCTTATTAGTGTAATGTGCTAAGAATAAATTGACACAAATATAACAGCAGTCTAGGTAAGAACCCTATAAGAAAACAGGTGAGCAATTTTCTAAGTATAAATCGCTCAATGCCAGATCTCTCAATTCTAGTAAGTTGGAAAACACTAAAAACAGAAAACAGGTGAGCAATTTTCTAATGTTCAGGTGTGTTACAGAAAACAGGTGAGCAATTTTCTAAGTATAAATCGCTCAATTCTAGGTGTATGGAAAACACTAAAAACCAAACCTATACACCAGTGTAAGAGCTTGCATCTTGAGACATTAACACGATTAAAATAGCTAGCATAATCAATATTCAATATTTAGATAGAAAGCACAAATAAAGAATTGGTAAGTGGATGCATCATCAAGAGTACAACCTTTACATCAGGGTATCAGAAGACTTAGCAAAATAGTGCAGAAGGAAGAATAAAAAGTTTCCTTTGACCGTAAAAGTATTGGAAAACAAATTTTGCAACAAATTTTTGTCTAACCAACTCAATAAATGAAAGAGGTATACATGTATAATAATGAACATCATGTGCAGATTTTAAGGATTTTCTAATATAATAGATGCAACTTAGTTCCTATCGTTTGCACAGATAGGCAGATTTTTATAAAAAACACACTTTTAGAGTAAAAATCTTATACATGAATCGGTTGTTTACTTACGGATTTAAATATCCAATAATCATGTGGAAGCCAAATATTTGTACAGCAGGAAGAAAAGTGACTATTTTTTATCATAATAATTGAGCATAGACAATATTCTTTTCATAGAGAGGTCTGACTAAGCGCCTCTGATCTACTCTACTACACCAAGAAAATGAGACCATTTGCATAGATACTAAAGCACATGAGTATGAGATCAAACCTGCCGTTAAGGTTCTTTTAATCCTCTTTTCCAACAACTGATGATCACACCTGTTGAGTCAACAAAGAAGCAATAAAGTGAAGGTTAGGAGTAGGAGAAAAAAACCAAAATCCAGAATGTAAACAAAAGACATGCGAAACTAAATCAATGGAGAAAAAATGGTGTTTAAAATCTCGCAACTAAAATGCTGTAAACAGACTTTGGCGGTGCGGTGCTTGGGATTTTTTTCTTCACACTTTGGAGACTTACCCAGACTCAAAGAAGAGAGAAGGCAAGATACTTTGGGTGAAGTAAAAAGTATTAGAGAGAAAAAATTGGGATTGGGATTTTTTCTTTCTTCACAGTTTGGAGACTTACCCAGACTCAAAGAAGAGAGACGGTCTGATACTTTGGGTGAAGTGAAAAGTATTAGAGAGAAAAAAACAGCTAATTTGAAAAAGTCTTGTATAATCTACCACGCATAATCAGCTTTGAGGGGTATACCCAGTTCGCTTCTGCAGAGATTTTAGTAGCTTTTTGCCTTGGAAAATGATAATATTGAGTAAAAAAATATTTTCATGTCAATTCAAAGACAGACTTTCCTGCAGAAGGATGCTTCTTATGCAGCCTTTTAGTTGTATCAGAAGGAAAAGGAAACAAAAGCCAAATGGGTAAGTGAAAAAAAAGCGGGAATTGAAATTGATGAGGAGAGGACCCGTGTACAAATGTAAACAAGATTAACAGTAGGAAATTGATAAAACTTAGTGTTAGATTGTTTGTTAGATTGTTATTAGTAGGAAATTGATAAAACTTAGTGTTAGATTGTTTGTTAGATTGTTATTGTTAGTGTATCATATGATAGATATGGGCTTGGGCCTATCACTATGTATATTTGTAAATACACTTATGTGTATATATGTTATTTTCCGCTGTGTATTCTAGACACACGGATTCTATCATATGTCTCTCATTTTCTCTTCATCTCAACATGGTATCTAGAGCCTAACGAGAGATAACCCTAGTCTGTGTCTTTCCAGTGGACCCACTGTCCATTGGTGTCAATTTTTTTCCGGAAACCGTGTCACATTCCGGTTTCCGGTCCGCCCTTGTTGCCGTGTTATTTTTCCGGCACTTTTTTCTCTCTTTTCCGCCGCTGCCGCCCGCCTCCCGTCGCCGTCGCCGCCGTGAATCCAATCGGAGTCACCACCATCGAACTCGCGCCATCAATCCGAGTCCAACGCCGCCGGAATCGTGTCCATCGGAGCAGCGACGCGCTCTCACGCGCCATTTCTTCACCGGCGCGTTTCTCCTCCGCCAGCCGCCGTCAGCCGTGCGTGGAGGCGCGTCCGGCCGCCGTTCCGGCCGCCCTCGCCGCCGCCAGACTCGCCCCGGTGTCCTCTATCCCGATCTGGTATTTGTTTGTGAGTTTCAGGTCTCGTACTCGCGGGTTCTTCCTCTTTTGGCCGTTTTTTTCTCTCTCCTGTGGCTGTTTCTCTCTCCTACAGTTGACCCATGGCTGCTACTAGGTCTGATACTCCCATACCATCTTAGATTTTGGACCTGGGCCTAACTCAACCCCAAAAGCTAGCTTGTAAGGTGAGGACTGCCCAAGGCTTATATACCATAATTTGGCCTCATCACTAGGCAATGTGGGACTCTAACACACCCCCTCACGCCCAAGGCTGGACATTTGGAGCGTGGACACATCAAGGGGTGGGGGCCCAATAACAACGGATCTAGATAGGCTCTGATACCATCTTAGATTTTGGACCTGGGCCTAACTCAACCCCAAAAGCTAGCTTGTAAGGTGAGGACTGCCCAAGGCTTATATACCATAATTTGGCCTCATCACTAGGCAATGTGGGACTCTAACAGTTGCCCAATGTTCCCTCATCAGCCTCTCCACCCCTTACCTCCTAGAGTCTTCGGGTCTACGTGCTTTGTTCACAACCTTAGTCCTGGTCTTGATAAATTGTCTGCTAAGTCTCAAATGTCTTTTTAGGCTTCACGCGGTCTCAGAGGGGATATAAGTGTTTCTCACCCTCTCTTCATAGATATCTCATTTCAGCTGATGTCACGTTCTTTGAGTCTTCTCTCTACTTTGAGTCTAATTCCTTAACCTCTGGGTCTGACTTAGTATCCACCACCACCCCTTTTGTCTTTGATCCCTCAGACACGCCCATAGTGCAGGGAGATCCACCACCTCAGCCACCTCTACAGGTTTATCATCGTCGGCAACCTCCGCGCCTTCCAGATGGACCGCCTATTGACTCTCCTCCGGAGCCAACTCCTCCGTCCCCTCCGGTCCCACCTCCTCCGGCCCCTTCGGCCCCACCTCCTGAGTCTGATCTCCCTATTGCACTTCGTAAAGGTATACGCTCCACTCGTAATCCTTCACCTCATTATGTCACTCTGAGTTATCACAGGTTATCCTCATCCCATTATACTTGTCTCTCTTCCATTTCCTCTGTGTCTATTCCTAAAACTGCAGGTGATGCCTTAGCCCACCCTGGTTGGAGACAAGCTATGATTGATGAGATGTGTGCTCTTTAGAACAGTGGTACTTGGGATCTCGTTCCTTTGCCTCCTGGGAAATCAGTTGTTGGTTGTCGGTGGATATTCACAGTGAAAGTTGGCCCTGATGGCACAATTGATTGACTCAAAGCTCGATTAGTAGCCAAAGGTTATACTCAGATATTCGGGTTAAACTACGGTGACACTTTTTCTCCCGTCGCCAAGATGGCTTCTGTCAGATTATTTTTAGCCATGGCTGCTATTCGTCATTGGCCCCTCTATCTGTTAGATGTCAAAAATGCCTTCCTTCATGGTGACCTGTTGGAGGAAGTTTATATGGAGCAACCTCCTGGTTTTGTTGCTCAGGGGGAGTCTTCAGGCTTAGTGTGTCGTCTCCGCAAGTCTTTATACGGTCTTAAGCAGTCTCCCAGGGCTTGGTTTGGTAGATTCAGTACAGTAGTCCAGCAGTTTGGTATGACTCGGAGTGAGGCTGATCATTCTGTGTTTTATCACCATTCAGTTGCTGGGTGTATCTACTTGGTAGTGTATGTTGACGACATTGTCATTACAGGTAGTGATCACCATGGCATTTCACAGATAAAACAACACCTTTGTCATCATTTTCAGACTAAAGACCTTGGCAGACTGAGATACTTCTTGGGGATTGAGGTAGCACAATCCAAGAATGGAATTGTAATTTCTCAAAGAAAGTATGCATTGGATATTTTAGAGGAGACTGGGCTAATGAATTCCAAGTCCGTTGACACACCTATGGATCCAAATGCTAAACTTCTACCAGGTCAGGGGGAGCCACTTTTAGATCCTGAGAGATACAGGAGACTAGTTGGAAAACTGAACTACCTCACTGTCACTCGTCCAGACATCTCTTTTGCAGTTAGTGTGGTAAGTCAGTTTCTTAATTCTCCTTGTGCTGGTCATTGGGATGCAGTCATTCGCATTCTAAAATATATTAAAGGAGCCCCAGGAAAAGGTTTGTTATATGAAGACAATAAACATACTCGAGTTGTGGGATACTCAGATGCAGATTGGGCAGGTTCTCCTACTGATAGGAGATCCACTTCTGGATATTGTGTCTTTATTGGTGACAACTTGATTTCCTGGAAAAGCAAGAAGCAAAATGTGGCGAGATCCAGTGCAGAAGCAGAGTATAGAGCTATGGCTTCAGCTACTTGTGAGCTTATTTGGCTCAAACAGTTACTTGAAGAACTGAGATTTGGGGAGGTTACACAAATGTCTCTCATTTGTGATAACCAAGCTGCCCTTCACATTGCCTCTAATCCAGTATTCCATGAGAGGACCAAACATATTGAGATAGATTGTCATTTCATCAGGGAAAAGATTTTATCCGGAGACATTACTACTCAGTTTGTTAATTCCAATGATCAGTTGGCAGATGTCTTCACCAAATCATTGAGGGGTCCTAGGATTGATTATATATGTAACAAGCTTGGTGCATATTGTAACACCCTAAATTCATAAACAGGAATTTAGTCCGTTGGAAACCAAATTCCTAACTCAGAATTTAGAATGTTATACTTTAAATATCGACCTGTTCTATAAATTATCGCAATTCCAACATAACAGGATAATTTACATCAAACCATAGAAAAATTAAAGTCTTTTAACCACATCAAGTTAACTACCCAACAGTGAAAGGTCATACAGTCCATTTTACAATTCTAACCCAAAAGGTTTCTACAAGTTTAAGTCATAATTCCTAAATACAAGACAAGTTCTAACTACTACCAAAGGGCATACACAAAAGTCATCCACCAAATATATACAACAAAATACTAAGTCTTCAGCTTTCCAAAAGCATCTCCGAGGCTCATTAAACTGGGGAGAAGGAACCTGGACATCTAAACAAAATCCACATAACTTGTGGTGAGATACAATCTCAGTGAGCAAATCTCAATGCATGTATGCAGAACATATATCTCATGACAATTCAGACTTTAAATTACTATATCAGTCTCCATCTAACATATTCAATGGTATGCTTAAAATGCTTGCCCGATAGGCCATGTACAATCACAGTCTAGAGTTAGACCTGAGCTCAGACTACAGGGGATATCTCCCCAGGGGACGAATCCCACCCTACAGTATTTGACCGAAGTCCAGTAATTGACCGAAGTCCAGTAATCTTTCAGAACTAGATTGAATAACTAATTCGACAATTAAGAATTGATAAATATCTCGAATTTCGTCAATTTCGACACTTTCGATAATTCGAACCTTTCGAAACGAACGCAATTCAACACTCAATTGTCACCAAGTCTACATATTCATCAATTCCTAAATTCGAAATCAATTCTCAATCCTTAGTTCCATCTTTTGGAACAAGGTTAATTGGAGAAAACGAAACGTTTCGACTTTTCGAGAGTTTCGAAACTTTCGAGAGTTTCGAAAGTTTCGAAACTAACGATAATCAAGAATCGATCCGTTCTAACCGATTAAAATCGTTCCCCATTATTCAATTATCAAACACAAACACAATCAACATCAATAATCAAGTATAATCAGAGAATGGGAGAGAGAGAAGTGGGTCCAAGGGTTTTGGAGACCAATTCCTAATTCTAACAATTCAAGTGAGAATTTACTCACCAAATGTAGCAATTCGCGTAATTAGATGGAAGAATTGTGATTCCTAGCTCCGTTCCGACGTTCCTACTTCGTTCTGGCACTTCCTCTCTCTCGAATCACACTTTTTCTCTCTAAAACTAGGTTTTCTCTCAAAATTCTGATGAATTTCACGTCCTGGGTATATATATTTTCGCTCAGTAATCGATTACCAAACCCTGGTAATCGATTACTGAAGGCAAAATTAGCCTAAGAACCCATTCTGGGAACCTGATAATCGATTACCACCTTTGGTAATCGATTACTAAGAACCCAGGTTGCTGGTAATCGATTACAAGGGTTATGTAATCGATTACCAGGGGCCAGACCTTCTGGTAATCGATTACTTAGCTCCTGTAATCGATTACCATGATCCAAACTCTCAGGTAATCGATTACCAGCTCTCAGTAATCGATTACCAGTGGCCCAAACCCAAGGGTTTAGTTCAAAAAGAGTTACTTGACTTAACCTTACCCATCCCTACTCTTTTCACTTAGTTTATAAGATTCAAACCACATTATTAACCTATAAATCTCACAATTAACTTATCAAAAGTTGGGATGTTACACATATGATTTATATGCTCCAGCTTGAGGGGGAGTGTTAGATTGTTTGTTAGATTGTTATTGTTAGTGTATCATATGATAGATATGGGCTTGGGCCTATCACTATGTATATTTGTAAATACACTTATGTGTATATATGTTATTTTCCGCTGTGTATTCTAGACACACGGATTCTATCATATGTCTCTCATTTTCTCTTCATCTCAACACTTAGCAACATCAGTGATGACCTGCATAGTAATTTAGGCATCCATCAGCCATGATACACCAATAACTACCCCCAGGACATGCCTTTGCAATCATAAAAGAACCATAAACTCATAAGGACTTTATATTAAACTCATAAACTCCCAGAGTGGATGCTGCTTGCCCATAGATATCAGAACCATCCCTGCTTCAAAAAAGTTTCTTTTCACAATGCAACTAAGGTACATGGATTTAATAAAGAAAAAAGGGGAAACGGATGACTTAGAACCTAAAAAGTGGGGAAATAGTATCTTATTCCAGTATAAGGAATCAATTAATATATCCACATTTTGGATAATCCTATCCTATCTAAATTTATTTGACATAAAAAAGCACAATTTCGTAGGGGGAAGGGTTATATGCCTCTGACATTGAGATTTGTTGCTAACTGGCCATAGATTGCACAAAGTACTAGGATCTGACCATCATTTAATATGACCATAAATTAGCACGAGCATAAAACTCTAAAACAAATAATGGTGGATAGGTTGAAATGCCAACAAAGAACTGCCATTGCTATGGCACAAAAGTCAAAATTTAGAATTTTGATGACAAACATGTTAGTGTCAATAAACATATGGTAGATAGATAATGTTATTTTCCTGATTAATACATATAGCACGTAATGCCTTGAGCCACATTTAAAAACAAACTAAAATAAATAAAGCTTATACCTAGCATGGGATCTGTCTCCTATAAAAATCTGATGATGGTGAAAAATCAGCAGTTAAAGATGGAAGTGAATGAACATGGATGGAATAAAGTCTCTCATGCCCTTTAAATAACTTCTCCCAGAGTGACGCCATTGGCAAGGGTCCCTTGGTCAAGAACATGAAGGCAATCTTGGGAGTTCTTTTAAAAGGATAACTCTTGATCATTAGAACAAAAGAAGCCTGCCAGAAGAGTTCAGTGTCATTCATGGTATGCAGCAAACTGGATGGAGGCCTACTCCAACTTTCTGTGGTCGCTGGCTGCTCAAAGCAAGGCTTAAACATAGACTGTACCAGAGCCACGTTATGAATACCAAAATGCTTAATCATGTACATGCTAAGAAACGAAGCGCCTAGACCAAGAACCAAAAAGACCAAGAAGAACTGCAGAAGTCTCAAAGGGAAATGGCCTAGAGGGAGTAGTTCTGAACGTAGTAGCAGGGTCCTTCCCTTCCTCCAACCTAGATTGCATGGTTTTTCCTCCGCTCTCTTCCAATCAAATTTAGGATCTCGATACTCGTGTTCCTTCACACATAATCAAATCACAAAACACCTCACGTGCATGAAAAAGCTCTCCGCTTCCTCCCGTCGGTGCATCGCGCACAACCCTCCTCGGCATACAACTGGCGTACTCCACAGTCCAGCCACTGTTTTCCCTCCTTCATGATTTATTATTTTACTTCTGCAAAACAATTGAACTCTAAGTTTAGACTTTATATAAGACATGACAGAGCGTCAGAGCCTCCATGGTCTCTGTCCCTATAGTAACAAAAACCCAGATGAAAGATGACATAAAATCCTAGATCTAAAGAATAGAATTGAAGCATCAATAGTGATTTGGAAGTGAAAGATTAACACATAAGTATAAATAAACTTGGGGTTCTGTTGTGAGCATGGATAAAAAAAACTTTTTGAAGAGAGAGGAAAAACCATTTTACTTCTCTTGAAGCATTGTTTCCCTAACACTCCACATGATGCATTGGATTAAGCTAAATTGAATACAACAGGGTAAGAGTATATCCTATTTGCAGTTGGAGAGAAGACTTGAACATGAGAGGTAAAAAGTCAAGTATTTTGCTTGGTTCCAAAAGCAATTCTATTTAAAACAAAAGAAATGTTAGAAAAAGAAAGCTATTAACATCTATGAAGCACAGACACCTCTCTTCAGTGGAGTGTCCAGGTGTTCGACACGCGTCAGTGTCGGACACTTGTGCGACACGCGTCGGACACCAATCTGTAGGTATCAGAATAAAAAAATATTTTTTTGTGGCTTGGACATAGCTCCAACACTGCTCGGACACCTTACCGACACACTATTGTATTATACTTTTGTAAAATAAAACTAAACTGGTTAAAAAAGTAAAAAACATTTCAGTTCTAACAACTCTGTCTTGAGAAGATGAATGAACAAATCTTAATTTTTAATATATCTAAACGGTGTCCCGATGTCCTATATTTTGGACATCACCCGTGTCCCGATGTCCGTGTCCGTGTCGTGTCCGGTGTCCGTGTCGGAGTCAGTGCTTCATAGATTAACATGCTGCAAGGCAAAGCCTCTAAATCTCACTTCATAACAGAAATTCATTCTGCACCAAGAAAAAGAATATCCATATATGAAGCCAATAGAGATTACATGTAATGAAACTTTCCTCTACTCCAAAAATCAACTTGTCTAGGTCATTGTGAATCTTGACCCTGATTAAACTTTCCTCTACTCCAATCTATACAGGAAGCCAAGAGAGATTACAGGTTAAATTTTCCTCTTCTTCAAGCAACTCATTTAGCGAAAATTCTTATAGTAGCAATATAATTTCTATATTAATTATTCATCGGTACATTGAACACCATGGTTTTAGTATGGTGTAATAGGCAAAAGGCAATGTCAATTTGCTAATGCAAATGAGCAAAATATTACTGAAATGCTTAGGGAGTACATTTCAACATTAACTGGAATTATCATGTCACTCATATATATGATGAAAAGAACAAAAAAAGCTTTGCTGAAAATACTAATTAGAAACCATTAAATAAAGTAAACATTAGAGTAAAAATCTCACTATCCTTTAAAAGAATTGAGGATACTTTGTAAATAGTATAAGAGATTAACCCTGATCAGTCAGTCTAAAGAACTCTGCAACTAATCGTGCCAAATGATAGATAAAACAATATAAGTAAATCAGTACCTTCACATCAAAGAGTACTTGGCATTGTGTAGACTTTAGTAAAGAGTCCTCTTCTGAAGCCTGGTGTTTCAGTTCATCAAGTTTTTCCTATAATATATTAAATTAAATTAAATTCCAGCATAAAATTCCAAATTTCAACCAAACAATTCCAAGTCGCATAAATAAAATCACAGTGAACAGCATTAAAACCCCCCCAAACTAAAACCTGAAGTGTTCCGAAACATAGGTAAATTTCGAAATCATTCCTAGATTTCCCCCAATCCAATTTGAGTCATTTGACAGAAACCAGGAGCGCAAAAACTAAATCTCTAGCCTCTCAATTCTGAAAGTCGATGATGTTCAAGCAATCCCGCAGCTAAGAAACGAAGATTGTGTTGCACAGAAAAAGAGATCAAGGAAAAAGACTGTAAAGAACACATTAATACCACTGAAAAAGGAAATGAAAGAACAAACAAAAAAGAAAATAACAGAGATACATAGAAAGGGTATGAAAAACCAGAGATAAAAAACATATCCTATTAAACCCTCCATCTGAACATATCCTAAGGATCAATTTCATGACCCCTATAAATGGAGGTGAAAAGTAAATTGTACCGGGTGCGGTCATGTTTTAATAAGTCTGTAAAAATCTTACACTACCAGTGAAATGCTTACCAGAGCCCATGAAGATGGAATTCAGAGTCCAAACTGTTTGCTGCAATGTAATACATTATAATCTAGACTCCAGAAATCCATTTCCATTTGTCAAGTATGGAAAAATGTAGTAATTTGCTACCTAAGACCAATATGTAGTAATCTAGGCAACGTATGTAAACAAATGAATAAATAAAAAATAAATAACAAACACCCAACACAATGCCTTAGCAAATAATAGAAGAACTAAAGGACAATATTGCATTCCATGACACCAGTGTATCAGTTAAAGCCAAAGACAAATTAAAATCTCCATCAGCTAACACAGACACAGATGTCATCTCTACACTATTTAAATTAATAAGGCTACTAAGTCATGTAATAAAGGTGAAATTTACTCAAACTCTCATTCAAGTAATAATACCAAAATTAAAAAAAAAAGAAAAACTTTTACCCACCTCTCAAAATAGAGCTATACCACTTGGAAGCATTGCAGTGACAAAGTAGAGCTATACCACTGGGTCCATATCATCAGCAACAGCAGCTTCAGATTTGTTGTCTTTAGCACTTTGCTTTTCAGCAACCTAGAAAAAATATAGCATATCATCATATTATAAACAAAATTCCATATTTATGATTAGAAATTAGAATCCATAACTGTATTTACTTCTCTAGCAGCCTTATTTTTTAAATACAATAAGCAAAGCATTATTTAATGTGTGGTATCGAAGCTGAAAACATGCAAAAGATGCACAGAATGAGAGGTTTACTTTGGAATGTTTAGCAATCATAAGAGGAATATTAAAAACCAAATTGTTAGAGGACAATTAAAGAACCTAAAGAGGAACAATTAAGATAAAAGTAGCATAGAAAAAAAGGTGAAGCATCAAAGCCACATACTAAATTAAATAAAACATCTCACAGAGAGCAATTACATAGAAGAAAAATAGTCCCAGAAAAGAAATAAACCACACCAGAAGAAAAAGAGGAAAAAAGGTTTCCTCGAAGTCACCAAAACATGATTATCCACTGCCACCTTTAGTAATCAATAATCAATATAACCAATGTAATCACCTTCATGTGAGGCTTTCAAATATTATCTTCTGATTTTGTTTGAAAAACCTCTCAATCAAACATTCAAAAAGCTTTTAAATACCTCTTTTGAGTCGGCATCATTACAGTGGCAGCATCTATAGCATATTGGTTTTCCAATTTGCAAGTGCAAGCAGCTATTAAAACAACAGTATGTTTGTCAACTTCTTTAGTAAAAATCAATATAAAACATTACATAATAATTTAACAGGTCATAACATTCAATGGACAAACTAAAAATAATAATTTAAGATGAATACAACAATCACATAACTTATATAATAATTTAAGATTAATAGAACAACATGAGACACAGTCCGAAATAGCAACAGATTCATGCAAGAAAGCCAAAAGAAAAAGTAACTGCACTCAAACATCAGTAAACCCTCTCTCCTCAAACAGATTCACCATCCAGGACTACAGAGTAGAATTTATCAAAATGGCAACATCAAGGTACATAATTTACTCGCACAATCAAGGCATAAAGTATGCACTTCATGACCAAAAAGAATTTGAAGAATTTGAACCACAACATAAGAGAAATGGAAAAGGAAAATTGGGAATGGGAGGGGTAGAAGTACCTTGGAAGGGTCGACTTTCTAAAAGCTTTTGACGCAGAAAATGACGCGATCTGTGACCTTAGATTTGTTGATAAAGCAACCCCTAACCTCTTCGCAGAAGCGGCGAAGCAAGACAGCCATCAACAGCCACAGACAGACACTATAATCCTGATACTCGTCCCCTGCACGACCGCGTCGTCGCAACGCGCGAAGCAAAGTCACCGTTCTCACCACCGAGGCCACTGCTTCTCTGCCACTGCAAGGCGCGGTTGCGAAACCATCGCCATCCACCGCGGCTAAGATACGCAACCGACAGCCACCACCAACGCGCGCCTCTCCCTCTTCTTCCCTCATCCTCAAATCCTTGTTTCTGTATATCTCTGTTCTTTCATTCACTTACAATCAGAAATTTCACTTGCGAACAGAATGAAGTGGGACGTGGGAAGTGGGTAATGGGTGGAAATGTGGTGGAGCATTTATTCCGATTGAATGAATTGGGTAAGTTTTTGTGGGTGTTTTTCTACTTCTCCATACCCCTTTCTTTATTGTTTCTGTGTGTTTTTTTTAAAAAATAAATTAGGGATATTATCGTCGAGTAAAAGTGGACATAGAAAAAAAAAAAAGAGTAGGCTAGCAAATTGGTCTATGACTTTTTTGGGTCATGCGTTTTAGTCCCTGAGAAATAAAAAACTCATTATTAGTCTCTGATTTCTTGCTTTTTCTTTCACTATAGTCCAACATTGTGTTTTTCGTTAATTTTTTATGATGTGTCACGTTTCCTGACATTGTGTCACATTATTTGACATCGAGACACAAATATAACGTCATTAGGGTTGAGAACTTCCAATGAAGAAGGGGGAGAAGAGAGAAAAAGGGAGAATATGGAAGCACACAACGATTGGAGTTTAAGCCTTTTAAGTTATAAATTTGATAAAATCACATCATTTTTGTGTCACAGTGGACACTTTAGTGACAAATAGTGTGACAGAGTGTCACTTTTCGTAAAAAAATTAATGGGAAACACACAGTTGGACTATAGTGAAAGAAAAAGCAAGAAGTCAGGGACTATATTGAGGTTTTCTATTTCTGAGGGACTAAATTGCATGACCATAAAAAAGTCAGGGACCGATTTGCTAGTTTACTGAAAAAAAAAAGGCCATCACCATTATATACCACCTTAGATAACAACGGATGCAACATATCTTGAATAGGTGTCATTGTGGTGTGTGCTGGTTATCCCTCTCTTGATTGGGTTATAATTTTGGTGCTATTTATGGTACATAAATTTAGGGTAAGATCAGGGAAAAGGGGCTTCTTTTTATTATCATTTGATCCAAATTAAAATTGCAAAATAGTTTCATTTCCCTGTATTTCCCTTTGTGTGCCTTAAGAGACGGATGCACTGGGGGGCAGCCAGGGGCCTTGCCCCCCTCCCTTGCTACTTGCTCCTTAGTTCACAACATATTTGATATTTGATTCATTTAAAAAATATGTTTAACTCTTAATTCATAGCATATTTGATATCAAATATTAATTTTTGTTTTATTATTGATATTAGACTATAAAAATATAAGAACAATATGAAAAAATAATCTACAACTAATATATATGATATAAAAATTAATGAAATTTCTTAAATTAGTAACTTGTAAATAATTTCGGCCCCCCATTTGAACCAGTCCTGGATCCGTCCCTGTGTGCCTTGCTTGCCTGATGAAATATTCTCAAAAGGAGTTTCTTCCAAAAACAATGCCAAAAAGAGGTGAACGCATTACCAAAACAGTGTCCCCTGTTTCTACGAACATTGTATCCATTGTTGTGTAATGTGTGGCTTGTTATAGATAATTCAGATAATGTGTTAGTTACAAGTTAGTTAATGACAATTATCATAAATATAGTTAGTTGAGTTTGTTTTCAATATAAATACATGTTGTAATTCTGTGATTTGTGTGCAATCAATAATATTCATCACTTTCAGTCACAATCATTTTATTCTCTCCTTTGAATTGTGAGATTCTTTTCCCCAACAAACTGGTATTAGAGCAGTGTTCGAGTCCGAGGGACTGTGAGTAAGATCCTGCCATCTGCGTGGTGCAAAGTGTGTGTAGTGAAACTGTGTGTAGGTGTTTTCCGCAGATAGCTTCTTGGTGGCAAACCATGGTGAATTCAAACGGGAGCTTTCCAGCAAATCTACCGGTTCTTGATGGCAAGAACTATGAAAAGTGGTGCATCCAGATGAGAGTAATATTTGGATATCAAGAAGTACTTGAGGTGATCAAGAATGGGTATCAAGAATTGGAGGCTAATCCCACAGATGCTCAGAAAGGGGTATACAAGGAGATGAAGAAGAAAGATTGTAAAGCAATGTTCATCATACATCAGTGTGTAGATTCCGCGAACTTTGAGAAGATTGTCGGTGCTTCTACAGCAAAAGAAGCGTGGGATATACTGGACAAATGCTATACAGGTGCAGATAAACTAAAGAAAGTGAGGCTTCAAACGTTGAGAAGACAATATGAGCTACTTCAGATGGAGACTCAGGAGAATGTTGCGGCTTACTTTAGAAGAATCTTAAGCCACACCAACCTTATGAAGAATTGCGGTGAGAAAATCACAAATCAGATGTTGGTCGAAAAGGTGTGAGAACATTAACTCCAAAATATGATCACATTGTGGTGGCCATTGAGGAGTCCAAGAACTTGGAATCTTTGGGAATTAAGGAGTTGCAAGGTTCCTTAGAAGCACATGAGCAAAGAATGAGTGAAAGAAGTGCAGACAGATCCACTGAACAAGCTTTGCAGGCTCAGGTTGGAGGAAGAGGAAATTCAAACAGAGGAAGAGCTAGAGGTAGAGGCAGAGGAAGAGGTAGGTCCTTTCGAGGAACCACTCAAGAATACTAGAATCACAGTTCTGATCAGAAATATGATGAAGGAACCAATAGAAGAGGAGGTAAATTTAGAGGTGGAAAGAAAAGAGTTCAATGCTTCAATTGTTAAAAATTTGGCCACTATGCTGATGAATGTTGGCTTAAGAAAGGAGGTCAAGGGAAGAAAAAAGATGAGGCTCACATGGCTGCCGATGATGAGTCTGATTCAGAACAAGTTCTATTGATGGTGACTGCCAATTCTAACCAGAATTGTTCTAATACTTGGTATTTAGACACAGGATGCTCTAATCATATGACTGGTCATAGGGATTGGCTGGTTGATTTTGATGAAAATGTAAAGAGCAAGGTTAAATTTGCTGATAACAGTGTAGTGAATGTAGAAGGCACTAGCAAAGTTGTTTTGAGAAGAAAGGATGGAAATATAGCAACAATTTCAAATGTTTTGTATGTCCCAACTATGAAGCATAATCTCCTAAGTCTCGGGCAGTTGGCAGAAAAGGGATTTTCAATGAATTTGGATCATGGTGTGTTGAAAGTGTACAATGAAGAACATAGGTTGATTTTGAAGGCACCTCTGTCAGCTAATAGGACTTTCAAAATCAGCTTACAAACTGCTGATGCACAATGCCTTGCAGCTAGGATTGAAGATGACAATTGACTTTGGCACTACAGGTATGGCCATTTAAATTTTAAAAGTCTCTATCAGCTTGGTAAAGATCATATGGTAACTGGCCTGCCTTTAATCAAAACCCCTGGAAAAGTTTGTGAAGGTTGTATGGTTGGCAAACAACCTAGGAAGGTGTTTAAACCATATGCACCACCAAGAGCAGTTGAAGCACTAGGTGTTATGCACTCTGATGTCTGTGGGCCACTTGAAGTTGCATCAGAAGGAGGTAACAAATATTTTGTCACATTTGTTGATGAATTTACAAGGAAAATATGGATCTTTCTTATTAAAAGAAAATTAGAAGTGCTGGTTGTTTTTCAAAAGTTTAAGAAACTGGTAGAAAATCAAAGTGGAAGGAACATCAAGATCTTGAGGACAGATGGGGGATGAGAATATACCTCAAGGGAGTTTGAAGATTTCTGTGAACAAAGTGGAATCATTCATGAGGTCATAGCACCTTACACACCTCAACATAATGGTCTAGCTGAGAGGAGGAATAGAACATTATTGAATATGGCAAGAAGCATGATCAAATCAAAGAAGTTACCTAACAGCCTCTGGGGGGAAGCTGTGAGTACAACTGAATATATTTTGAATCGAGCACCTACCAAACAACTTCATTCATTGACTCCTGAAGAAGTTTGGTCCGGAAGGAAACCCAATGTAGCTCATCTCAGAATTTTTGGATCAGTTTTCTACAAGCATGTCCCAGATGAAAAGAGGAAAAAGTTGGATGATAAAAGTGAAGTTATGATTTTAGTTGGTTATCACCCTACTGGAGCTTATAGACTGTTTTCACCAACTACCAAGAAGATGACAGTAAGTAGAGATGCTGTATTTGATGAAACCAACATTTGGAATTGGACTGAAAACTGCAGAATGGAGAATCAAACAGTGAAAGTGATGCTTGATGAAAGTACTGAAAATATTGTTGATGATCAGACAGATTTGATACATACAACTCAAGTTGAAAGGCCACAAAGAGTCAGACATTTGCCTTCTAGACTCAGAGACTATGAAATATTTCCTGACAATGCAATCACTGGTGAAGGTGATTTGGTTCACATGGTACTGTTTGCTGATGCTGAGCCAATAGATTTTGACCAAGTTGTTGATATGAAAGAGTGGCGAGAAGCGATGACAGAAGAAATTAGAGCTATTGAAAGGAACCAGACTTGGGAACTGGTGTCCTTGCCTCCTCAAAAACACCCAATTGTTGTGAAATGGGTGTATAAAACCAAGCTGAAACCAGATGGATCAATAGCAAAGCACAAGGCAAGACTAGTTGCCAAAGGATTTTTACAAAGTGCTGGACTGGACTACAAGGATGTTTTTGCACCAGTAGCTCGAATTGAAACAGTAAGGTTATTTGTAGCCTTGGCAAACTATATGGGTTGGCCTATGCTTCAGCTAGATGTTAAGCCAGCCTTCTTAAATGGACCATTAGAAGAAGAAATATATGTCTTGCAGCCACCAGGATTTGTACTTTAAGGAAATGAAGACAAGTTTATAGGTTGAGAAAGGCCCTGTATGGCCTAAAACAAGCCCCCCGAGCCTGGAACAAAAGAATAGATGGCTTCTTATCACAGCTGGGATTTATAAAATGTGTTGTGGAGCATGGGGTTTATATTAAAGGGAGTTCGGGACATGATTTGCTGCTGATATGCCTCTATGTGGATGACTTGTTGATCACTGGAAGCAATGGAAAGGAGATTGATGAATTCAAGAAGAGGATGATGAATGAGGTTGAAATGACAGATCTAGGAACTCTCACATACTTTCTAGGAATGGAATTTAACACCACCAGTAAAGGGACAATCCTGCATCAGAAGAAGTATATACTTGAAGTGTTGAAGAGATTTCATATGTGCAATTGTAATTCAGCGACTACTCCCATGGAATGTGGAATTAAATTGACTAAAGATGGAGAGGAAAAATCAGTTGATCATACACTGTATAAACAAATTGTTGGGTGCTTAAGGTACATATGTAATAGCAGACCAGATATCGCCTACTCTGTTGGTCTAGTAAGCAGGTTTATGGATGATCCAAAAATCTCCCACCTATTGGCTGCAAAAAGGATACTAAGATACCTCAAAGGAACAATTGATCATGGCCTATTGTTTCCTACTGATGATGGCAGTTTAAAAGGAAAACTGATGGGATATGCAGATTCAGATTGGAGGGGTGATCTGGTTGAAAGGAAAAGTACAAGTGGATATGTTTTCAAGTTTCTAAATGCGACAGTGTCATGGTGCTCCAAGAAGCAAACAGTGGTAGCTCTTTCATCATGTGAAGCAGAATACATAGCTGCATCATTTGCAGCTTGTCAAGCAGCCTAGTTGCAGTCACTCCTGGAGGATGTGAAGGTAAAAATGGAAGGTCCAATTCAACTGCTGGTTGATAATAAATCTGCCATTGACCTAGCTAAAAACCCAGTGGCACATGGGAGGAGCAAGCATATAGAAACTCGTTTTCATTTTCTCAGAGATCAGGTGAACAAAGGAAGACTTGAATTGATCTATTGCAAAACTGAAGAACATGTGGCAGATATATTGACCAAGCCTTTAAAGGGTGAAAAGTTCAATCAGCTAAGAGAATTGTTAGGAGTTGTACCTTTAGCCTATCTGAATTAAGGGGGAGTGTTATAGATAATTCAGATAATGTGTTAGTTACAAGTTAGTTAATGACAATTATCATAAATATAGTTAGTTGAGTTTGTTTTCAATATAAATACATGCTGTAATTCTGTGATTTGTGTGCAATCAATAATATTCATCACTTTCAGTCACAATCATTTTATTCTCTCCTTTGAATTGTGAGATTCTTTTCCCCAACATGGCTAACGAAACACATTACACATGGTTGAGGCCGCAGTGAAAGATGGTGATGTCTCGCAGCTGAGACGCGAACAAACAATCCAGTACAGGGCTGCCGGCGACTAAGACTTGCAACGATACAAGGAAGCTTGAGGACTTGCTCATTTTTGCTTCCCTGTTGTGTCTCGTGTGTAGTCACAAGTCTCATGTAGCTAGCACGGTATCCTACGCAGTATGGATGAAATGTTATTAATGGTTGGGTTTTATATAATATGGTTTTACCCAAAGAACCTTTGGTAGCATTCAGGCCCATGACAAGGAAGAAAAAGAAGCAAACTCTTGCTGACAATTTTGATTCACCAAAATAATATTGTTTCCAACAACTCAAAACTGAATTTCAAAAACTTGATGGATATGATAAAGATCAGAGCTTGGACACATGGTTTTCTTTCTTTGATTAATTGGTTTAATATATAATCCTTTTATTTGTTTAGATTTATTGTGTTGAAAAATTAATGATATAAGGGTTAAGATATTCCTTATAATGCACTTAATAAATTTTTCTTTTATTGTTAAAAAAATGTAATTAATATGCACAAGTAAATTAATAACTAAAATTAACTTTTTTTTCTTTTATAAATCCGAATAAATTAAATGTCCTCATCATGAATATGTGCCCTGTTAAGGCAAGTACTGAAACGATCTCGCCCCGATGCTCTATATTTTACATAGTTAATTAGACTCAGCTCAAACTATATCCCTTGGTGTGCAATTTTGTGAATACATGCTCCGATAATCTAGTAGCGATGTATATATGCTTTTTCATAACATATATTGAGCTTGTTCCATTAATGATGAGGAAGGGAATTACAACGAAAGAGATAGCATTGTATTGATTTCTTGTTCACTTTCTAGACCTCCATTATTTGTCTCTCCAACGTTTCCTAAATCGTGACTTAATAACCTTAGCTCTAGCAAATTTGCTGACCCTTTGTTCTCCTCCAATCTTTCTAAGTGTGCTTTGACTTGAACCTCATTTGTGAATTGTTGCATTTCAGCTTTTAGATCTTCGACCTACATAAATTTCCAAAAGCACCATAATCTTAGCTTAATTCAAAATGTATCTGCCAAATTTAATTAAAAAACTTAACTAATAAATTAAATAGCACCATATATACTTTGTTTAAAATTTCAGAATCGGTTTACAAAATTACCAATAGTAGGTGAATTTTCTTTAATTGTGTGTTAGGATGGAGAAATATTTTAGAATTCTCAAAATTGTAATAGGAAATGTTGAATGAAATTGTAAGTATGAGAGAAATTATAAATGATAATCTACAAAAGTTAAATATAATAAAGAAATGTTAAAAAAATTTCTTAATATATGTGTTATTTCCTCTTATTTATCATAAAAATCTTTCATATTTATCATTTAAAATTATTTTTTTATTATTTTAACACATAAAATCTAGTAATATAATTTTAAATTACTCTATCATAAGGTTAATATAAACTGAATTAGTTGCACTAATGCTTACATGCAATTTTTTTGCCACTAGTTTCAAATTCGTTGTGACGCAAAATTTTGTGTCATTCTCCTCAAATTATAACATGGGTTTTCAATTTTCTTTTAAACTAATAATAAAAATTTTGCGTCCTTGTGATCCAAAATGTGAAAATACACTAATTTAAATTCCTAATTATCATATACTTTGATATTAAACTATTTCCAGTTATTTTTCATGAAATATTGGTAGAAAATAATAAAAATATAAATCAATAGTATAATGTAATATAAAAGTTTATCTCTTCAACTTTAAATTGATATATCGTCAATGAAACTAATATAAGTTGAATTGTAAATCCATATTTTTTCTTAAGTCAAACTCAAATAATCATATAAGTATTATTTAATAAAAAAATAAATTATCCATTCACTATAATAATAAAAATGTGGGCTGGACTAGGTGGATCATGTTTTGTCTGGCGTACCCTAGAATCGTCCTATATGTGAAATACTCAAATCCTTCATCAATATCACCACAAAAAAATGGCCTCTTAATGGCTTACTTATTAGGTGCTTCACAAATTCATGACAAAGATATATTTTATGGTATTAATTTGATATATTAAAAACATTTTCTGTAAAAATAAAAGAAAACAACTCAATAATTTTACCGGTAAATGTGATCGCACCAAAACAATTTTTTTACTTGTCTCGTATTGGAAAAAAAAAAATCTTAACATGATGGACCCATACAAATTGGGCCAACTAATATGAGAATGGAAATGAGATGTGATACTAAAAGAAGGGAATAAAAAGAAAAAAGAATAAAGTTATAAGAAAAGTAAGGTGTGTGAAACTTATTGTTGTAAATTAATTTGTTTTGTTCAATTAGGATTTATTACTTGTTTGAGTAGCTACATATTGCTCCGGTGCAGCAAGATTCAGTGATTAATTATCGATTCAACCTTGATATGTTAAGGTAATTCAAAACCAAATTAAACCAACCAATTTTAAATGTCTACTATATATGATTACGAAAATCATTTTTTAATTTACCAAACTCTTATGACCAAATCAACTAGTACCTATATTATCTATTGCAGCTTTGAAAGTAACAATTAATGTGGTTGCAATAGGTGATGTAGAGTTCTAATTACCTCAGCACCAAGCTTCGCATGGCCATGGAAGATTGTACCCCAAGAACTTGGTTGATATTGCTTGTTTATAGAACTGGCATTGACGCTCCAAGGAGAAGGTATTGCAATAGGTTCATTTCTTGTTGTTGCAATCCTTTCATTCCTTTGAAGGAAGGTTCTATAGTTAGGGGCCTCACATAATGATCTTGCGAAAATCCCAACCTGCTGAAATCTAAAGAGAAAATAAAGATTAGACATATAAAAATTTCATCCAATTTTGACAAGATATTGACCATTAATTTTATGATTTCCCATTGGATGTATCCTATATATACCTTGAAGATCCATGAGCTTTGAATCCATATGGTTGTTTTATTAGCAAATGTGATGATGGTAGATAATTTTTGTTATCAACCCCAAAGTGCCCTTGGGCATTAACTCTTTGGTACATGTCATAAATTTGATGTTTTCCTTGCATTGCCCTATGTTTGGACAAAACTGAAAAAAAGAAAAAAGAAATCCAGTGAACCATGCACATGTAATTAATAAGCCTTTCGAAACTTGAAAGAGGCATGCTATATATGCATGCAACATACATATATAATAAAGGTTCTTAAAATTTTTACCTTGGCCAGATCCATCAAGCTTTTTACTTCGATACATCTGAAAATTTTATGAATATACATAGAAAATGAATGCGTTACTCTCATAGGTAGAATAAGAAAATAATTGGTAAGCATCCGTTTCTAGCTAGGTAGCCGGACTATCAACCAATATTGATCATATCCAATGAATCAAATATATGATTGTACCTACCTGCAAATGACTCTTTACATGTGCAATACTAAGTCCCCTCACATTCATTAACTGGAGTACTAACTTGGGTGTTGCTCCTGTAATATTAGCCAACATTATTACTAATCTAGCTAAAAACAAACTCTTTTTTAAAAAATATATGCAATACAAGTGAGGTTACTTTTAGTGAGAGATGGAGACAAAAACTATCACCATCACCATATGAATAATGATAATTTGACACTGAAAATTTGGGCGTGAAAAATGTAAAAAATTAAAAAATGAGAAGATGTAAAAGAATGTGGTGTGAGAAATTAGCATTGTGATCGAATATGCATATATAGACACTTACTTTCCTGACCACCAAGCTTGTGAACAGCACGCACGAAAGCTAGATGGAGATCATGAGTCCAACGGAGCCTTGGCATTTTGGACCTCACATACTGCCTAACTCCACCATATATATTCTTCTGTTAATTCCTTTTTTATTACTGTTGATTAGATTAGGATCGAGGACATATATACATAATAATTAACATAGAAACTAAGATCGATGTCATATGTTAGCTAGATATATGTGAAGGCAAATTAAAAAGCCAAATTAAGCATGCATATTTAATTTCGAAGGCAAGATGATGTTTAGAAGGACTGTGTTAATGCCTTGTTACATTTGTACCATAAATTTATTATAATTACTCATTCCTAGGTCTTGGGAAAAACATACCGACAACCTACAAAAAAATTGTTGAAAAATGTAATGTGTGTTGAAGAAAGAGTGCATCACCTACAACAAGAAACCTGTCCGTGAGTGAAATTGATAGTTTTGCTTCTTGCTATGAAAATTAAATTGTTTTATGTTTCCATTTTATATATACAAGCTCGTTTTCCATGCTTTAATTCAGAAAGAAAAAAAAGTGAAGAGGTTGGAACTATACATAGATCATAGATGGTGGGTTAAGGCTCATATATATATATATATATATATATATATATATCTTTGAACTTAATTTGATGCACAGTTAGTTAAGATGATACTGAAAGCAAATTAATTACCCTAGCTTTTTAAAATTGTGAATAATTAATTAAGAGGGTGTAGATAAACCTGCAGGCTATTGAGCTCAAGAAAGAAGTCAACATATAATATTAGACTAAAAGATATAGATGTGTAATTAAGACTATAAACAACTTGAATTGTTCATGTATATATCCAGTGAGTTTGAGAGAGAGAAGGTTAGTATGTAAGAACCAGCGGTTGAAGATCGATGAAGCTTAAATAACAACCTTACCAAATGATCCAAATAATAATCAGCTTTGCAACTGGAGATTAAATTAAAGCTAGTCATCAAAACTTATCCATTATGCTACAAGCGAAGCTGCAGTACTGTTTGAGGTAGCTAGTTTCATATATCGTAACGGATCCAATATGAAGTGAAGCTAGAAGTCAATATTGTTGACAATGGAAACCCTACGTACGTGCAGACACACAGAGAGAGATTGTGTTGAAAAGTTAATTGTGGATGCATCGATCATTAGCAAGTTGGACTAGTTTTAGTTGGAAACACTACAACATTTTTGGTCTCTAACAACAACAAAAAACCGTTCCTGAAAGCAAAAAAAACCGTTGCTGAAAGTTTAGGCAACGGTTTTGCAGGCGTTGAATTATCAGCCGTTGCCTATTCCCTTAGGCAACGGTTTTTTTGACGTTTCCAACCACGGTAAGCATAACTGTTGCCTAAAGCATGTTTAGGGAACGACTTTCAAGCCTACTCTCAAGAGACCTTAGGCAACGGTCTATTAACTTAGGCTACGTTTCTTTAAACGTTGTTGATCATTATATCCAACAGTTTTACTATAACCGTAAGCAACGGTTTTTTAAGTCTCTAGCTACGGAAATGTTCATAGCTAATGCATAGCTAGTTCAAAAGTCTATTCTTCCATATTCAATAACCCCCTCCCTGCAACCTAAATATAATAATGTATTTATTTTAAATTAGATAAAAATAGAGAAAAATAAATAAATAAATAACTCTCATGAATATTATTTTAATAGCTTGGTAAATTAGATAAAGCTTTACCTTTTTAATGAGATGATGAGCTTTCAAAAGCTATAGCTCAAACAAACCTATCTTTAGGCTATAATTTTACATTAGGTACAGGTATTGATTAGATGAATATTTATACATGTCGTATAAGCATGTTTTTCCCTAGATGCTACGTTTTGATAATTTATTAATTGGGAAATTAATAATTTATTAATTGGGAAATTAAGATGGTGAAGCAATTCAAGTAACAACGTGCATATATAAAATATTTGTCCAATTAACTTGGTCCAGCAAGGCTTTCGTTTTCTGAATAATTTATTAATTGGGAAATTAAGAAGATGGTGAAGCAATTCAAGCAACAACGTGCATATATAAAATATTTGCCTAATTAACTTGGTCCAGACATACTTATGTATTAATAAAATAATGTGAATCTAAAATTTGAAGGGGACAAAAGTAGTCTTCTTTTAATATGAGCCTTTCAACATGTTATATTTAGATATCGCCCCTAAATAAAGATATTGAGATTCCATATAAAAGAATTCGGAAGCAACTTAGTATGTTAATTGATAGATACTGGTTCAGAAAAACACAGGAAACACCTTTAGTGCAGAAACTACATCTGATACAGTATCAATGTGATACAAAACAAAGACCCAATACGATATAATTGTTAATATTACTCTCTAACCACCTGGGTATTTAAGAGACCTACACTTTCCCTCCCAATTTCCACTCTAAATCAAAGACTCTTCTCTATTCTTTCTTTTCTATTAAGATTGAAGATTGAAGATACAACAATAGCAACCAAAGCCTTTCCCACTAGGTGGGGTCAGCTACATGGATCAAACGACACCGTAATGTTCTGCTATGAATCATGACAAAATAAACAATTTAAATCCAACCTAGTAATAGACATTACAAGCATTAATTAAGAACCATTTTAAAAATAGCCTTAAGTAGTTGCTATGCTAATCTGAAGGATGGTTGGGAACTTAAGGAGAAAGGGGAATTTTTAGAAGCAAACACACCTCTGGCCCGTTTGAATCCTTTGTCGTGTCATAAATAATAGATCGAGCTAAAGCAACTCGCTTTTTCATCCCACCTGATAACTCAGAAGGCAGCCGATCCTCAACTCTCTGTAAAAAAGTGTGAGTGAGGAGTTAATCTATGCTTATAAAACATAATGGTTGTGCAACTAAAATAGTAGAAAGAAGAATGCAAGCTAAGCAGTCCAACTGGACGTATATAGAACAAATTTCTAATGGAAGAAAGAAAATGTTTACTACTTCTTTCTGCTACACTTTACTGCAGTATCTGCTGCCAGATGTTAATGGTTGAACCAAGCATTACACCTAAAAGATGCATACCTTCAAGATGCAAGACTTTATTGGGCTAGAGTACTTACGCATTGTTTCCAAAGGTGCTTAGCACTCCAATATCAGGGATTTCACCAAGAAAAGAAATTAGTTGACAAGTTCCTAAGGCAAGAAAGATTAGCATATACCAAATACATAAGTTATGGTTATCAATCTCAATATCATATAGGCTAAATGAACTTACAGAGCTCGCAAATGTGTGAGACAACCAATAGAAGAAGGTATGGCACCCTTTAATGAATTGCTTGATAAATCCCTGTATTTGAATTTTCTATTAAAATACAGAATGAGAATTAACATGCAGTTGAAAAATAAAACATGTTGAAGAACTTAATTGAAACCTTAACAGTGAACATAGACAGCTCCATAAGAAAGCTAAAAACCATTCAAAGCATTACTAAGAATAGGGAAGAAAATAAAAAATGGCCATACAGTATATGCAAATAAGTAAGATTGCCAATATTTGATGGGATGCATCCTTGGAAATAGTTAGCCCTCAAGTACATATCATTAGAATCAGATGAGAAACCAGTTATTCTGTCAGCATGAAATAAAAGGAAAGGATAAACAGAAATTACAAAGAATGAACATCCACAGAGAAATTTCTAATGAAGCAGTGAATTGGTTTCACTTAAAGTGCTCTAAGCTCAATACAATTGCTAATTTCATTGGGAATAATTCCATGTAAGCCATTCTGATGAAGTGGCCTGTTTCATTGCAAACCATTGAATATTTCATTGGGAATAATTCCCCCCAGTTGCATGTAAGGCAAATTTCTGAAGAACAGAACACAAACACAGGTGTCAATCATAAACAGAAAATGGGAAATTTTAAGAGACTGAAGAGTGTATGCCTCTTACATACATTGAGCGAACTCGTTGTTCACCGGGGTGACAAGTGATACCAGTCCATGTACAGTGAGACTCGTCAGACTCTTGTCAGTTGCTGAGAAAATTCCTTGTGTCATTCAAAGTGCTCTTGATTTCCAACAACGTCAGTCCTAAGATATGAATGAAAAATCAAAAGTTTGAAACTTCAAACCTGCATTATTTTGTCATATTCTTTTTACAGAAGAAATAAAAAGTGAAAGGTAAAAACAACCCCAAAACCAAAAGCAATTATTCTGCCCAAACAATAAAGAACGCATAATAATTTTTCACCAAGGTAGCAGAATGAACTATACGGCGCATAAGAGGCTTTTAGGGTTCATAAACAGTCTGGGCAGTGGATATAGCAGTCGTGGTCTTCTTCTGCGCGCGACGTACGACATAAGCTCAGGGACGGTGGCGTCGCAGAAACGCAGAGGCTTCTGAAATGATTGGGTAGTCGAGATTGCTCACCGTCGCACTAGTGGGGCGGGTCTGTCTGGTTGTGGAATGAAGCGGTCGAGACAGATCTATCTTTCTGTTTCGAGAGTGAAAGATTGAGGGTGAGAGGAGGAGAGCAGTGATTCTCTCTGTTCCTTCTGAGTTCTGAGAGTGGGAGGCTGGTGGTGAGCTTCAAGTGGCTCTATGAGATTTAGGGTTTTGAGGATTAGATAAGGTGTTTATCTGGTTCTGGGTGAGTGATGGCTGGACGGTGGAGCGGCGGAAGCAGGCGCGGCGGACGCAGATGAAGGTTTGAAGGAAAGATGGAGGGGGCTGGACTGGACGGCTGATTAGTTTTAGGTTTATTCTTTTAGGGTATTTTTTTTACTTTTTTTTTCTGTTATGTAAAACAATAATAATGTAAAAAAATGTGTATCATACATAACCGCACCCTATTATATTTTCTGGGAACGATTTTTACCATGTAGCATTAAAAAGAATTGAAATGTTGTCTATAGATGTTTTTAACAACGGTTTCACGGTAGTTGGCATAGTTATTACACCTACACTTGCACAACCGTTGCATATTCAAAGTTACAGGAACGGTTAGAAACAAAAAGGGTTACGGTTAACAATGCGTTGCCTTTTATATGTTTTGAGAACGGTTCTCAAATTGTAGATTAGAAAAGAGCCACAGTGAATAAAAACGTTGTCTTTTCTATGTTACAGCTACGGTTTTTTAAATGTTGTCTAAAAAAGCGTTGCCTAAACCCTAAAATGTTGTAGTGAAATTAGAATGTATGGAAAAATCAAGTTGCATTACTTAATTGGGTTTGTCTATTGTGCACCATGGTTCACGTGGTCCAAAATGTGGAAATATAATAATTTAAATTTCTAATTACCAAATTCAACACTCATTTTATTAATGATTGATATTAAAATAGTTTCCAGTTACTTTTATGAAGTACTAGTATTACTTGAAAATAATAAAAACTCAAATCAATATTACCATATAATGTAAAATTCTGTCATTCAATTTTAAATTGATATATTCTCAACGAAATTAGCATATGTTGTATTGTAAATCCACATTTTTTATTAGATTAAACTCAAATAGTCATATAAAGACTATTTAATAAAAAATAAAATTATTCATTCAACTTTTGTAAGAAAAAAAATGAAAGTACGACTGGGTGAACCAAATTTTGTTTGGTCCATCTTAGAATAGTCCTACTTAATTTTCTTAAATTAAAATATATTACATGTAGAAGACAACGGTCGGATAAATTGCTTTATTTTATTTTAGCTTGCTACCTTGGGAGACTGGTCTCACTTATTATATATCTCATGCATTATATTTCAATTTTATAACCATATTTGAGATCAAAATATCTTGCACGGTCTTTCTCTTTTTCTGCTGGTTGTTCATTGGATATATATAAATATATAGAGAGAGTCTAATATATATACATTATTAGTGTAAATAAATTTTACACAGACATCTAATGATGTGTTACCACATCATTTATTGAATTTAATAATACAAAAGATGTCATCACATTCAATAAATGATGTGGCCACACACCATTGGATATCCATATAAAATTTCTTTACACGGAGTCTATGTTGTAGACCAACCCCTGATTTACAAGACTAACCCTAAGTAGCTAGCATAGCTAGGTTACATTTGTTTTCAAGTTAATTAATTAATTTCTGCTCTTGGAAACAAATATGTACTCTTTGAACCTTTTCAAAAGTTGTCATGGTAACCTGCATATTATTTCCCTTTTATTTTCTAATTAAAGAGGGGGAAATTTTGCTTTTCAAGTGTATCTCTGTAAATTAATTTGCGTGCCTAATAGGTCATACTATCCTAATATAACGACTAACGAGCTTCAAATCCCTAAGAGTAAAATAATCTAATACTTATATGTTCTACTAACCTCGGAAAATTCATGTCATTCGTAAAACTATGAAGGGTAACATTATTAATTAATGACAATCATATATACGACAAATATGACTTTCAATGCTTGTGTGCCCAAGTAAAATAATCATTTTTTTATTCAAAGTTAACCTCTGTCTTTTACCCTTTATCCTGAATACGGGTTAACAGAAGCTGATCATTTTATTAGAGCTATTTTCTTTTTCTTTAAAAGGGTAAGAATAGACTTTTTATTAGAGATGAAAATGGATATCCTCTGGGCAGGGTACCACAGTGTTTGTACCCGCGTTTTTAAAAAAAGCTCATACCCGCGTGGGCAGTAACTTTAGTGTCTGTCCCCATACCCGTTGGGCACCCCGTACCCGCGCCCGTTACCCGCACTTTTATTAAGTAAAAAATTAAAAACTTACTAAAAAAATATTAATTTAAGAAAACTATATCTCAATTGAAAAAATTAAGGGAAGATCGTCCAATTATAATTTTTAAATATCCGTGATACAACAATTTAACTACATTGAAACACAATATAATAATGTTCTAAATACATGCAACAAATGATCTACAGTTCAAAAATTTAATTAAATATTACAATATACTTTCACGTAATACTATTTTATAAACTTCGATATCATGTATTAGAATTCTTCAAGATCTGTAAAAAATGATTATTAACACTAATTAGTCATATACTATAAAGTAAAAGAACACAAATAGATAGTTATAAAAATATATTTTTAATTTGTAATATATATATATATATCAATTTTAAAAATATACATAAAAATATTAGATATTTTAATAAAATTAATATATCTCTATATAATTATATATGGTGTTTTTTATTAAATAATTATATATATATGAGTGCGGGTATGGAGCGGGCTGGGCATCAAAGTGCCCGTACCCGCGCCCGTCCCCATGAAAAAATGTGGGCTTTAGCCCGTCCCCGCGCCCATACCCGTTTTGCGGGTTTTTACCCTGTCCATTGCGGGTAATTTTTGCGGGTACCCATAAGGCTTAGGCTCAATTGTCATCCATACTTTTTATATATACCCGTGCCGTGAAATTTTTTTATTATCAACTTGACGAAATAATCACAAATGTAATTTTTAAAATAATATTTTTTTATCAATTTTCTATTCAATTTTAAATTTAGTTTTTAAAATGATATAATTTGTATAAACTTTTGGGTCATATCCTCAATTTTATTATATACTCATTCAATTAAACAGTGCTCATTGTAAAGGATACAAACAGTAGTTAACAGTTTATTCTGTTATTTTTGTTATGATCCAGTTACAAGTCAGTTACATCTCTTCTTCATCTTTGTGTATGATATAAGTATGAGTCTGTACTTTCTTTCAATGCATTTGAATAGAATTGTTTTCACATAGCCCTTTACTTTTCTCTCCATCGCATTCTCTTCTTTTTATTGCCACTGCTCTGATACCTTTTATGGTGTCAGAGCTTCTCGGTTCAGCAATGGGGGAAAGCTCAAAATTTGTTCCACAGACATTCTCAATCCAGTCTCAGAGAAGCTGGATGAAAGCAATTTCCTAATATGGAAATTTCAAGTTGTCAGTACTATCAAAGGGAACAAGTTACATAATTTCATAAATGGAAATGGAGGAATGCCAAGAAAGTACCTATCTGATGAAGATGAAGAACTGTAGAAACTAAATCCAGAATTCATCAACTGGGAGCAACAAGATCAATTGTTGACTTCATGGCTTCTATCTTCAATGACCAAAAGGCTCACAACCAGAGTTATAGGATGTGAATATGCTCATCAAGTCTGGAAAAAGTTGGAGACATTCTTCACTTCTCAAACAAGATCGAAGATAAAATAGTTGAAGGATCAATTGAAGAATACAAAGAAAACAGAGAAACTCAGTGAGTATTTGCTTGAAATCAAAGAAATAATAGACATGCTGAAGGGAATCAAGCATGTGGTCAGGGTGCAGCGGAATAAATAGATTCCCTCCCTTGTTATGATCGTTACACTAGTGCAAAAATACCTTTTAACGACGCCTAAACCACGACGGTTATATAGGAACCGTCGTAGAAATGGGCGCGGGGGCAAAATTGAAATTTTTGTGCGAGAAACAACAACGGTTAACACAGAACCGTCGTTAAATGCCACAATTAACGACGGTTCTTTACACAACTATCGTTAAAAATAAATAAAAAAAGAAAATGTTATACTTTTAACGACGGTTACTGGGAAAACCATCGTTAAAAGTAACATTCAGGACGGGTCAAAATGCACTATCATTAATTGCATCATGAAAGAAAAAACAAAAAACAAAATAGGGGTACCAAAAGAAAAGAGCGGGTGCAGATAGTAATATAGGACAAACAATGACTATCTTCTACATAACCGTCGTTGTTTTCCTTATTAAAGCAAAACGAGTGTTGCTGTGAGTATAGCCAAAAGGAGGGGTGCATCCAGTAAAAAGGATGGTGGGTACAGGAAAAGGTGGTGCAAAAAGTATAAAGGAGGTGCTGGTAGGAAAATTAGTGACAAATAACAACAGTCATCTGTATAACCGTCGTTGTTTGTCTTTAAAAAACAGATGGGTGGTGCAGAAAAGAAAAAATGTGGTGCAGATAGCTAAAATTATGACAAACAACGACGGTTATGGAAATAACCATCGTCGTATGTCTTATTAAAGTACAAAACCCTCGCGCAGAACAGATTCTGCAGCGCCGCCCTTCATCCCTTTCATTGTCCCTCCTCCTTCTTCGTTCGTCTTCGTGCTCCACCGCCCATAGCCACCGCCCCTCCATTGAAGTCGCCGCCCTTCTTCTCCGTTCGTCTTTGTCCCTCTCATCCCCCCTTCCATTGAAGCCACCGCCTCACCACCGTCCCTCCATTGATGATACCGCCCTCCTTCTCCGTTCGTTTTCGTCCCTCCCATCGCCCCTTCCATGTTGTAGGTCCATTTCAGAGCAAATAGGTTACAGGAGACAAGAAGCGTCTTCGTCGTTCACATAGCTCACAGCTTCCTCATTCACTGTTCTCGCTCCAAACTCAACTTCGAATTTTGTTCACTGGGTACCCTTTCCTCTGTGCTTTATTTCATTTTTAATATAGTTCGACTCCTTCGTTGCTTGAGTTAGTTGCTTTTGCACCTTGTCCTAATACCTGCGCACCATGTGTTTGTTAATTTTCCTAAGTGGGTTAATTTTCATGTTATTTAGGTTATTGGCTCATCCGCAAAAGGGGAACGGTGAAAATAATATGAGCAAGTTCGATTCCATTGCTTCTTGTGTGGGTTGGGTCCATCAACAAGTTATTATTACTATCAGTATGATTCTTAAGTAACTCAATGTGTCAAAGAAGATGAGCTTGCATTCTTCAATTTACTATCAGTATGATTCTTCAAGCATTTTTATTATTGAAAGATTTTTTTTTCCAAATCATAATATTTTTTAACTTATTTGTGATAAAAATTACCTTTGCAGGTCCTATTTCTGCGGTTTGATTGCTTCACTCTAAGCATAAAATTTGAGAATTGAGTAAATTGGCTTAGAAGGGATCATTTCTCCTTTGTGGTGGAACAAAACATAAAGTGCAGGTGGATTTGTTCTGATGGTAAGCATTCCTTTGGTTTTATGCCAACTACTCCTATGTAGTTTAAGACTCTTGTTGGGGACAACTCCACTAAGTTTTCATTGCTTTTCCAAGCACATGTTATTTGCTGAGTTAACTTGCTTATGGGTCAGGTCTGACATCTAGCTCATTATATCTCTTGGCATCAAGAAGAGAATTTTACCGGTAGTATGCTTGTGCCTGTCAAGAACTTAATTTGCTATTTATAACTACTTTTAAAACCAGGAATTTGATAAGATGTTGCTTTGAATATAGTTGATCCTTTTTTTAAAATTTTGGGTTTTAATATTCTTACATTGTAGGTAACTAGGTATGCTCTTTTTTTCCAGGCAACTAATGAAAATCTTCCACCAAACGTAATAAAGCAACTTGCCAAGGAAATAAAAAGTCTTGATGGATCTCCTCTTGAGGGCATTAAAGTTGTGGTGAATGATGATGACTAGGTATTGCATGATATTAATTCATGGTGTTTCTATATTTGGGGATTTTGGTGGTCTGGCTGAATCAAATTTTGGGGACAAGGAAAGTTATGAATTTTAGGGATTTGATTGATTGGTTGATAGGGTTTCATACATTACAGGTGGTCCTGCCGTTGGAGATATACGTTCCAGGTGTCTGAGATTGTCTGATCAAAGCACCATTGAGCTCTCGCGGTTCCAAATTTGCTTGGTCATCGTCTACCAATTGTCTATTCAAAGCACCATTGACCCGTTGCAAGCTAAATCAGAATGGTACCTTATTCTTTTATTTCAATTATGCATAGTTTGGCCCACTTTCCTTATCACTTGCTGCAAAAGGTTGTTGTGCTGGCCATTTTGAGTTAATCGGATAATGGTGTGCCAATTTTTAAGTTGTTAACTTGTGTTGTGGCATTTAGGGGTGGTGCTTTATTGCTAAATATTTCTTACGTCATTCTCATAAATCTGGCTTCTTTCTTTATTTATATTTTAAACATTTGCTTTTGAGATGGGGGGAATTGCTTCTTAAAGTATGGTTTAGTAATGCTCTAAAGATAAACTGGTCTTCAAAGTAATTTATTATTTCTCATACTTTATAATTTACTTAGATATGTGTGTATGTATAGAGATATTTGACATCACTTTTTTATATTACCTTTACTGACATCATTCATTTTATTTGCTCAATGTTGGGTATCTTTACTAGTCTTTAAACTCTGGAAAAGAATATTTAACAGCCAGTTCTATATTTTATTTCAGTGGATGACTTGAGAGCGAATACAGAATATTCTGGATATAGTGCTCTGCATCACCGGCTATGAAATGGTTTTGGGATGTTGTTCAAGGTTTCAGCAAAGAAGACAAGGCTAGGCAGTTGCAATTTGTGAAAGGCACATCCAAGGTATATTGCTTTCAGATTTAACTTAAACATTTTGATCTTCTTGGCAAGAACACAAATTTTACTGTGATTTTTTATGTGTGGAATCATTGCCACTTAGCTGTTGTTAAATTGAATTTATTGAGCATGTTCTTTTGTGATAAGTGATAACTTAAAAAAATTGATATAGTTAATTGTTAAATTGATTTTGTTATTTGGAGCGTTTGTGGACTCACCTATGAGCTTTGGATAATTGATTTGGGTGATATTTTTAAAGATAACACTTTATGTAGAAGAATGAGGTTTCATTTTATATAAGCTCAAATTATCTTAGTTTTATTTGATATTTTATGAGTTGAATATATTTTAACGTGCTTTATGTCAGCTTAGTTTTGGTATTTATGTTAACGTGCTTTAGTTATGTTAACGTGGATAACCTTACTTGATAAGAGTTGAATTTAAAGTATAGTTTATTCATTCAATGTTTCCAAGCTCTTGCTTGAATAGTTTCTAAATTTATCTAATGCATATATCAACATTTATTCCAGCTTTTAACCGTCATTGTTTTTTACTTATAACGACGGTTCTTGTATGAACCGTCGTTGTTTCTTGGACATACAACGACGGTTCCAGCTTTAACCGTCGTTGTTTCTAACTTATAACGACGGTTGACAGACGTCGTTAAAAACCCACTTTTTAACGACGTCTGGATCAACGACGGGTCCACAACCGTCGTTAAAAGCCCATTTTGCAGTAGTGTTAATGCGAAAACACGAATTAAGGCATAAAACGAAAGTTCATACCTTTTAAGGACTGCGAACGAGGCAATAGCAGTCATGTCTCTAGTAGTGTCCACGCCAACGGCCGGACTAGGAAACCCTCATCAACTCTGCTAGTAGTGTTTAGAGAGTAAGAGCGACTACTCGTGTCTCTAGAATAATGCATCTCATGCTCTATTTATAGAGTGGTGGCTAGGGTTTTACCCCTCACGCACTTATCCCTAACACATATGGGCTTGGCCCATTAGGTTATAATTCTAATAATTCTAATCAAATTAGATTATTATCTTTTTCTAGCGGCTTGTTGTATGCATGTGACCCAATAGGCTTTTAATATTTGGTTATGACATTAAAATAAAACCCTTTTATATTTAATATCATAAATAGTGAGCGGTATCTAGCAATACATCACTACCCAAATATTGAGATTATCAACAACTTTGCGAATCCTATTTTATGATAATTTATATGATCTGTCCCTTTGTCCAAATATCTAATTGAACACAAGGGCATGGAATGTGTCAATCTTGTATAGTTCAATTTATGTTTTCTTGATCCCCAAGTAGACTGTACAGAAAATAAACATCTCATGTTTATCCTCCTGAGGATGGCCATGCATTTTGCAGTCTCACTTTATCAAGAGGCCTACAGATATAACTCCTGTTACATAGGAGGGACAAATCCCATCTAGGTCACTCACATCCCACAACATAATTTATTATATGTCCAAAAATCAACTTTAAGATTACCTTGTTAATTACAGGCAACGTTTGATGATATTAAAACATATAATTCCTTATGTAGGAATCGTAGTGATTTCAGGTCAAAGGACTTCATATAACATTTATCAATTTAAGAAACTTTCATGTCACTTATATAACAATCCATGCAACGTTCTTAAGGTGGGTCTGTCCAGTACACCATTACTCTTAATGTGTACCTATATGAGCACATGATATCTCATATCCATGATCCGTGAGATGTGATCATCAACGAACTCACATACTAGTCTAAATGCATCTTTGTCTTAAGATGATGCTAGACTAGGAACTATTTTAAAAATAGTTCTTCATAAGATCTCACGATCAAGTCATCTACTTGATTTCTTATGAAGTTTGAGCTTACTATTCTAAGGACATTTATCATATTCTAAAAGAATGAATTGCCTTTATAAAATAATATGATACATGTGATGGATGTTTCAAAAACATATATGTCTCTAGTGCATATACCTAACACATGCTAGCTGTTGTTGGATCACCTTTAATCAACGAAGAACATATTGAAGCTATCCTGGATGGTTTACCAGATGAATATGATTCTATCATTAACACAATTATATTCTGTCAAGAACTGATCCCTACACTTTTGAAGAAGTAGAAGCTCTTCTTATGTCTTAAGAAGAGAGATTTGAAAGGAGAAAGAAAGAAAAAGATGTAGATGTATTTTCGATGCAAAACATGCAGGCTAACCTAGCACAAACTCAACTTAACAATAGAGGCAGAGACAGATCATTCAATAGAGGTGGAAGATTTTCATTTAGAACCAACAGAGGAAGAGGAAGAAACAATTTTCAATACTCAGGAAGAAACATACCTCAATGTCAAGTATGTGGTAAGTTTGGACACATTGCTCTAAACTGTTATCACAGGTTTGACAATCAATATCAAGATGAAAGTCAATCTCAAAGATCAAACAACCAGAATCAAGGTCAAATTACTCTCATGAACGATGAAGTAGAATCAACCAATGACCTTGGCTCAATAAACATTGCAGTAGTATGTGTACCTGAGACTGTTTATCTTGGTATCCTAACTCAGGTGCAACACACCATGTTACATCAGATTCAAGAAATCTAATGACAAGATCTCAATGCACAGGTGACAATAGATTGAGGATGGCAAATGGAGCAGCTGCAAACATCCAATACATTGGCAAATCCTTTTTCTTAACTCCAAGTGCCAAACCTTTATTCCTACATGACCTACTTCACGTTCCTGGAGCCAAAAAGAATTTATTAAGTGTTTCCCAATTCACTAAAGACAACAGAGTCTTTTTCGAATTCCATTCTGACAGATGTTGTGTTAAATCTCAGGCAACCAAGGAAATTTTGCTTCAAGGGAAGATTAAAAATGGCTTATACGCTTTTGACAATGTTAGTGCAATGAGCTCTTTTTTCTGCACACATAAGTTACCTTCACATTGTAATTCATCTTACAATTGTAATGATTCAAATTTTCTGAAAAATAAAATAAAAGATCAAGATTATGTTATGGTGTTGATGCAAATGGTTTTAATTTTCACACTTGGCATGCTAGACTTAGTCATGCTTCCTTATCTACTGTGTCATACATTCTGAGAAAGAACAACATTCCATTCTCATTACCAAAATCTTCCTTCATGCGTGAGGCTTGCTGTATGGGAAAGACACGTAAACTTCCATTTTCAAACACACTCACAACATACAATCAACCACTGCAACTCATTTACTCAGATATTTGGGGACCTTCACCAATTCCCCTCTCAAATGGCAGTAGATACTACATTCATTTCATAGATGCATATTCAAAGTTCACTTGGATATACCTTCTCAAAAGAAAGTCAGAAGCACTACCAACTTTCATTCAATTCAAAAAGATGATAGAAAATCAACTTGGATAAAAAATAAAAGCCTTTCAATCTGATGGTGGTAAAGAATATGTTGCATTCTCAGAATTTTTGAATTCCCATGGCATTGTTCACAGATTTAGCTGCCCCTACACACATGAACAAAATGGTTCTGCAGGAAGAAAACATAGACACATTACTGAAACTGGTTTGACTCTTCTTGCCAATGCAAAAATGCCATTGAAATATTGGAGATATGCCTTTCAGACAGTTGTTTTTCTTATCAACAGATTTCCAACCCCCACTCTTGATCAATCTACTCCTATTGAGGTTCTTTTTCACAAAACCCTACCTACACTGATCTTAAAATTTTTTGTTGTGCTTGTTATCCCTTTCTTCGACCTTATAACAAGCATAAACTTGATTTTAGATCAGAGCAGTGTGCCTTCCTAGGATACAGTTTAAATCACAAAGGCTACCTATGTTTATCCTCTACTGACAAAATTTACATTTCAAGACATGTTCAATTTGATGAAACTATCTTCCCTTTTAAATCCAATGCTGATTTTCTGCACAACTGTCTTACAGCAGCCTCTCAATCCTCCTCATAACAACTTCCAACAGCTCCTCCATCAATTCCAGTCATTGACAACCACACCACACCAACCACTTCTCACTATCCATCAATACCTCCTATCACTCCTACTGTTACAGCTCTTGAAACACCAACTGTTATTCAGAATCAAACTTCTACACCACAACAAGATCCTCCTTCAACAGTTGCAACACCAACTGTAATTCAAAATCAAACTTTTACACCACAACAGGATTTTCCTTCATCAGTCAATGATCACCCTATGACTACTAGGAGTAAGGCTGGCATTTACAAACCCAAGCAAATCTACCTTACCACCACATCTCTTACAGACAATGAACCAAAATCTGTTCAGGCAGCTTTAGCCTCACCTCCTTGGTTCTCAGCAATGAAAGATGAATATGAAGCTCTCATAAAAAACAACACATGGACCTTGGTTTCATTATCACCTAATAGACTTCCCATTTGATGCAAATGGGTTTTCAAGATTAAAAGAAATGTTGATGGATCTCTGAACAAGCATAAAACCAGACTTGTTGCCAAAGGTTTCCATCAACAAGAAGGATTTGATTACTTTGAAACCTTCAGCCCAGTTGCCAAGCCTGCCACCATCAGACTTGTTGTCACTTTGGCCCTCTCTTTTGGTTGGTCTATTAGAAAAATTGTTATCAATAATTCCTTCCTCAATGGTGATCTCAGTGAAGAAGTGTATATGACACAACCTCCAGGTTTTATCCAAGGTAATCCTAACCTTGTATGTAAACTTAATAAGTCAAACTATGGCCTCAAACAGGCTCCTAGAGCCTGGTTCTCTAAGCTTCAGCAAACTCTTCACTCCATTGGTTTCTCCTCCACAAAATCAGATTCCTCACTCTTCACTAAAAGATTCTCTGGTCACATTATCATCATGTTAGTCTATGTAGATGACATAATAATTACAGGTGATTCTCTCACTACCATTACAGATATGATCTCTCACCTGAATACCATTTTCCTCTCAAAGATCTTGGTGATTTGCATTACTTCTTAGGCATTCAAGTTGACACTTCAACTCCTGACCAACTTCACCTTTCTCAAACAAAATACATATATGACCTGCTGCAGAAGGCCAACATGACCACATCCAAACCTATGACCACACCCATGAACCAGGGTCTAAAACTATGCTCCACCACTGATGATCCTATTGCTGATCCACACTTTTACAGATCCATTGTAGGTGGTCTTCAATATGACACAATGACTCGTCCTGAAATTTCTTTTGCCGTCAACAAAGTTGCTTAATTCATGCATAATCCTTAGAATTCTTATTGGCAGGCTATTAAAAGAATTATGAGGTACCTCAATGGCTCTCTAAGTCATGGCTTGACTCTAACCAGTTCCACCTTTCTCAACTTAACAACATTTTGTGACTCTAATTGGGGCTCTGATCTGGATGACAGAAAGTCTACCACTGGATATTGTGTGTTCTATGGCTCCAATCCTATCTCATGGTCTTCAAAGAAACAACATGATGTCTCAAGGTCCACCACAGAAGAACAAAACACTTTGAATTAGATCTCTATTTCGTCAGAGATAAAGTTCAGCAGGGATCATTTATATTATTCATCACATTCCCTCAGCTGAGTAAACAACAGATATACTCACCAAACCCTTACCTCAATCCTCTCAATTGCATATTCAAACTCAGGGTACAACCTCCTCCACCCTTGAGTTTGAGGGGGGGATGTAAAGGATACAAAAAGTAGTTAACAGTTTATTTTGTTATTTTTGTTGTGAGTCAGTTACATCTCTTCTTCATCTTTGTGTATGATATAAGTATGAGTCTGTACTTTCTCTCAATCAATGCATCTGAATTGTTTTCACATAGCCATTTACTTTTCTCCATCGCATTCTCTTCTTTTTTTTTTGTCACTGCTCAGATACCTTTTACTCGTTAAATTCATTAACATATTAAGTAATTTAATCTTAAATATTATTTCTTATAAAATTGTATATATATAATTGTATAAATTATATATTTCTTCCATCATGAATTAATTAAAAGTACTACTGTCTAGTAATGACAGTGTATATACTAAGATCAAATCTTGAACATATATATTGTAGATCTAATTTCTAATCCACCATTGAAAAAAATATATGTAAAGAACGAAAGTGATTTGAAAACCCCTGGTCAATTTGTCTACATATACATGTGAGGTGAATACGCTTAAAAGGGTGGAAAAGATGGAAGACCAAAAGAAGTAAAACGATAATTAAGGCGATGCATGGTAAATAAGACACCCTTGTCTAATTTTTTATATACCCTCACATATATATTGTCTCATTTGTTTATCCTTTTCCCTATTGTTTAAGGATTACTTTCTCAGCATCTTCGAGAGAGAATTTGAGTCTTTTGTCATGACGTCATAGAAATTATATATTTATTCAATTCAATCCATTCAGAATGGAGGTCCCAACGATGAACCATTTCAAGATTAGGTTTGGCTAAAAGACACCCAAATTTGACTATTGAGCGTTGATTTGTGTGAGAGAACATTTTTATGTGCGTTGGAAGGATCAGAGGCCACTGAAGACAAATATTCGAAGGATTAAAAAAAGAGATTGGATCGGAAAGACTAGGCAGGATTGTGCATGGGAGTAGGCTTGTTCTATAGTTTAGGAACACTTGCAGAAAATAAAAGAATCTGGTTCAGAATTACAACTTTAATTATATAGTACCATATGTCTTTAATTTGCCGGTTGGCAGACTTGCTATTTCTATTTCTGTTTAATTAGTGCATTATAATCGTGAAAATTAATTTTATTAAAATAATTACTTTTTTCTAATGTGTTTTGTAAATTATGTATTATTCATCTATAACCATTAATTCTATAAATTTATTAAAATCAATACCGTACTAATGATTTTATTAAGATTTGGGAGTATTAGTCCACTACTATAAATTTAATGCACTTGAAAAATTTAATAAAAATAGTTTATTAAAATAGCTATATATATATATATATATCAAGTCATTTATTGTTTTTTAGTATGTGCATGTTTTTTATTAAATCAGAGACTAAAGAGTTATTTTAAAAAAATTAGGAACGAAATTACATCTACATGTTCCCCTAAAAGTCAAAGACCAATGTGCTAATTTAATCAACACATGGTTGCATATTTATGAATGATGCGAGTAGTAGGGCTAGCTACTTAGTTGGCCTAAGCTGGGATTTTAAATTTATATTTATTAATTTTCAGGGGAGAGAACAAAGAAAAAACGTCATTTCGTTGTGATTTCAACAAAATCCATAGGACAAGTCATCTAATTAATTCAAACACTAAAGAAGTACGTTTTTTAACAAAAATAAATCCATCCAACCTTTAATGCGAAGAATATATGGTCAAATATTCCTATAACATCTCACTATCTAACTACGTGTGAGTGTACATATAATTATATAAATAAACATAGAGAGACTAAATCAAATGTGAGGTAAGCAAGAATGAACAAGAAAAAGGTTAAATAGACAAACTAGAGACCTCTCTCTCTCTATATATATATATATATATTGAACAAGCATGCATTATAGTACAAATGAATTTTTACGCGAATTCATCAACCGTTGAGTTGGTTTTTTACCATATATATATATACATATATATATATATATATATATATATATATAGAGGAGTGAAAAAGGCTATTTTATCCAATATTCATTTCGTACTCACGATCATTTTGGTATTTTGAAAATTTGCTATTACCCCTGTTAGTTATCTGTGAGGTTTTGGACTTACTCGATCTCTTTTAGGGAAAAATAAAAATGGATGCAAATTAATTAATTAAATTGTTGTAGGTAGTTGTTTTTCTTAATTTCTCTCGTGAGTGAGTTCGATCGCATCGCAATTGCATGTATAGTGCCTACCTTCACGGCGACTCTTATGCCAAAGCAAATAGAGAAACCTTCATACTTACACATAATTAAGTAACACAACTATATTAAATTAGAATACAGATCACACGCACGCCGAGAGAGAAAGAGAAAACAATGCCATGCTGCGTAATGTTAGATATATATCACATTTGATCACATGCCCATGTTTTGCGGAGTTAAACTTTGCAGGCATTTTGGCTACTAGCAGATTTAATTTCACAAGAAAAACTAGCTGTAGACTTAGTTTTATATTTTATTACTAGTCAGAATCTCAAGAAATTCCCTCCCACAAAATAATAATAATATTAATGACTGAAAGTTAGTTTATTTATTTTGATTGGGCGAGTAAAGAGAAGGACCTATTTCTGCATTTCACTAGGATACTACACTCTAGCTAGATCTATTTTTACATGGTTTGTTTTTTGGTACACTACACTACAGATTTGTAACTGCAAAAAATACGAAATTACAAAGCCAACATGGTAATTAACCTGTTTCCTGGCTTATTTTTTTCTAATATATATAACAAATTAATCAATAATATATAATGGGATTTTGTTGAGAATTTCTGATAGGGTTGGATTAGTAATTTTGGATTAGGAAGAAAGAGAAAAGGCACACCATAGATACTGGTTAATGGATTCAGGTCACCTCAATATATGTGTGGCTAACGCAAATAATAAAATGATGGCATAATAGTAAATTTTAACACCCTCATCCAATATTTAATGAATATGACACATTATGTGTTATTAAATTTATTAAATAATGTGACGATGTATCATGGAATAATAACATAAAGACAAAACTGTCAATTTGGTCCCTGAAAGATGGGAGGCCCTTCATTTTAGTCCCTGAAAGATGGAAACTGTCAAATTAGTCCCTGAATGTACTTTCCGTTTTTCAATTTAATCCCCTCTGTTACAATCCGTTAGTTAACCTTAACGGAAACGCTGACGTGGCACGTTAAATGCCACGTGTATAAAATGACGTGTAAGTAAAATTATTCATTTTAGTCCCTCATTAATAAAATGGTTCATTTTAATCCATGTGAATCAATTAAGAATAATTTTCCCTCTTTTCCCTCCCCTTTCTCACTAACGTGTAGAAGACGTAAAGTCTCCCCCCAAAACAAAGTGATGAACGTAACAGAGCGAGAATAGGAGGAAGACGTGCAACATCTCTCCTCGAGCAAGGTAGGGGAAGAGATCATATTTTTTCCGTTCAACAGGTAATCATTTTTCTCATTTCTTTTTACTATTTTCTTTGTTGCTTTAGAATCCACTCAGTATATCATCATTAAAGTAGCATATTAAGGGGCTTCCTAATAGAGGAATACCAAGAACAAAATCTGGACCTTAAAAGGGTAAAAATGTTGCCATTGCCCAGCTGTGAGGCCATATGAGTTAAGGTCGCCACTAATTTCAGGGGCACCACCACCAATTTCTGGGGTACCACCTACAGTTAAAGAGATAACAAAAAAAGGACGACCTGAAAGTTCATCCAACATGCTTACAGGTGATCCACTTGGCCAGTTTCACTTTCCACCACCCTCTCATCCTGATGGTCTAAATACTGAAAAATCTTCCTCGCAGCACCATATGCTTTTCATTCCAAACCCAAGGTTGCCAGCACCTAGGAACCCATGAAATGCAAAGAAATGCATTGAGAGTTTAAGGTTGCAAGTCATTTTGTAACGAGGACAATATTCTTAGTAATTCCTATTATTATGTGTTTATTCTGTACTTGCACATGACATAAATATTTATTTTGATTGTAATGACGTTTTACGGTTATGGTCCAGCTTGGATGGAAACTATTCAATTAAAGACAACGTTGTCTTAATTCTTTTTCCTTGTGTGGTTTTTCTCAATGATTACAAATGTTGTATGTAAAAATTGTGAGTAAACCCTCAATTTGGTCCCTGAAAGATTTAAGGCCAGTTACATTAGTCCTAAAAGATGGAAATTTCATTTTTCGTTCTTAAAAGATGAAAAAGTCATTCAATTTAGTCATTTTCAGGGACTAAATTGACATTTAAAATTTTTTCAAGGACTAAAGTGAATGACTTTTCATTTTTGAAGGACTAAATTGAATAACTTTTCATCTTTCAGGTGTTGAGTCTCAGAATTAATTTAAGTATTCAAATTACATTCAAGACTCATTATCCTTGGTTTTAATTATTAACAAATTAGATTAGACTATTGGTTTTAAGGTTTAACAAATTAACTTAGACTAAAAGAAAACAGGTGCTACTAAGAAAGGTATCGGTTTGTTGATTGTGTTTAGGGTGGAATGTTCGTCTGAAGTATCTGAATCAGAAGAAGAAGAACCAGTGAAGTATCAGAAGAAGAAGAACGAAGGAAAATCAGAAGATGAAGAAATACAAAATCTGAAAAGAAGAGAAGACTTGTCTATCTGAAATGTACTCTTTATCTGAGGACCTGAAGACTAAAGTAAAGTGTCAACTGTCTGAAGACCTTAAGACGATCTGATGATTTGAAGACTATCGTCTGAAAAGAAGAAAAGTATAACACAGAGTCTGAAGAGAAGAGAAGACTCGTCTATCTGAAGCATTTTCCTCGTCTGAAGACTTGAAGACAATAATGAAGACTTGACTCCATCTGAAGAGCGGTTATCATCTGAAGATATAAAGATGATCTGAAGCATTCTATGTATCTGAAGAATGAATGTGTCAGAATCAAAGTTTGACCTATTGAAGACGTTGCTATGTGTGAAGAACACTCTAACCAAGAAGTACTCTCATGAAGAACACGGTATCCAATGGACTACTTCATTTTGGCACAAAAGTAAAGCATACTTTTCTGCCTCGATCGTCAGACTTGCACTAATATGGAAATCCTGCAACCATTGTTGCGGCTGCAATAAAAAGAACACTGTATACGCAGACATACTGCACCTACGACTGTGCAAAAGCAAATCAGAAGTCTGGACAAGGAAATATCGAGAAAGATGTTTGAACTAATATTATTTAATTCAACATCTATCCAAACATCAGAAGAACTAGAAGAGTCCAAGTTGAATAGAACATGATCGTCTGAAGTAAAAAGAAGAAGCATTCTGCTGAAGTAAAAAGAAGAAGTTTTTTGCTGAAAGGAAGAAGCATCTCAATCATCTGAAGAAGAGAAGAATCATATTGCCAGAAGAAAAGAACAAGCTGAAAGGATTTCAGGTTGAAAGCAATTAAAAGAAACTTGAAGCTATCATCTGAAGGAAGTTATAAATGGCTTAACAGTCTGAAGAAATGAAACTCTCTAACTGCATGGAACAGATTTCAACATAGAAGAAGTCACAACAATAGCTGAGACCATGTGATCTAGCGGCTATAATATCACCTGCCTATGTTCAAAGAGGAAACAACAACAATAGCTATTATGCTTAGGACAAGACACCTCACTCAAAGAAGAAAGAGGAAACTGTGTCAGGAGCATATGAAGAAAAGGAGTATGTACAAATGAGCTAAAGGACAAATCCAACGGATACCTCCTCATACCCACTCTAAAGAAAAGCAGAAGAAAGCAGAAGAAAATCAAGAGAGAGAAGAAGTACAAAATTATCAAGAAAATCTCTCAAAGGAGCTTATCAACAGAAGTGCAGAACAGGATTGTTTGAACACGTATTTTGCTTAAGAAGAAGCAACCGTCTGAGAAGCTATTACACAACGGCTACATGAGCCACATCATCAACTTCTCAATGGTATTATCAACCATCTTCAACGGCTATATTTCATCAGAACATATAAATAGCCTCAAGATTGAATTTGAAGAAGTTAGTTGGCTTTTCCTACTAACCAGAGGTAGTTGCCATACTGGGCAATTCCTCAAAATGAAAATTAGAAGTGCTGCCATGTATCATCTTATTTATCCTTAACCCATGGCATATCACTGTTTACATAGAAGAAGTTGGTTCATAGGAATTCAAATATCATATTCAACCAATCTTCTGAAAATACAGAGTTGAATTAGAGCCTAGAAGAAAATATTTTCTCTGTAAAACCTTGTATCTAGATTTATTCATTTGTATCCTGAGTAGTACTCAGTTATCCTCTAGTACAGGAAGAGATTAAGTTTATGTTTCGTGGAAACTTAAACTTAGTTTGTAAACACTTTATGTGTCTGAGAGCTTGAAGAGGCTTGGGGGAAGAAAGAATACTTGTTGAGCCTGGAGAGGCTTGTCTGTAAAAGAATACTGCACTGAGTTGCCTTGAGAGGCAGTTGAAAACGAAAGAATACTCGTGGTAGAGCCTGAAGAGGCTTGATAGAAAAGAATACTTGTATCTGTGGATTCATACAGTGGAAAATCCAGTGGTGGTTTGCCCTGGGACTGGATGTAGCTCACGGGTTTGTGGGTGAACCAGGATTAATTTTGTGGCTAAGTTTTCTATCCCTTAAACTCCTTTATTTACAGCTTTATATTTGTGTAGGGGATTGGAAAATATTTTTCATAATAAACTTAACACAACAATTTCAATAAACTATGTTTTTCAAGATAATAACTCATTCAGTTAATCTTATATCATTTGAAGTATTACAAAGAATATACTTTGAAGAACGGTCGAAATAACTCTCTGAAGTGAATCTGAAACAGTTTCAGTTCTGAAGTTAGAAGTACATTTCAGACGATGATCAATCATCTGAAGTTACTCAGAAACTGTTTTGAATAAATTCTTTGTAATATCTTTTAGAAGGTATCTTGAGATGCATCTGAATATCTAAATCAATTTAATCAAAAGTTCAAACAAGTTTTTGATTTAGTCAGCTTTTCTTAGTCTCTCTGTTTGTCCCTCTTATATTCCGCAATTTCCGTTTTGAACTCTGATTATAACCATTTCACTTTAATTTGTTTTGAATGAGTTAGAAATATTTGCTTAAGATTTCCAAAATGGTAAAAATTTTCACAACACTATTCAACCCCCCCTTCTAGTGTTGCATGTGGTTCTAGCAATTGGTATCAGAGCTCACCTTCGGGTTGAGCATCTAACAAATGCAGAAGGAGTAGATCCTCAGAAGATGGAAATCTCACCAAGCTGAAGCAACTCTGAAGAACAATTAAATGAGAAAAGAGAATATTCACTAAAAGCTCATTATTCAAGATGGTGAAGCATCTTTCAGAAGAGCATGATGGGAAAAGGGAAATACATTCATCTCAAATCACATTCGGGTAACATCTTTCCTATCTTAATCTAGTTTAATTGTAGTTACTTAATTTAATCAAAGTATGATTTATTTTATTGAAATAGTTAATGCATATGTGAATATTTGTGTGAAAATAAATTATTGCATGCTAACTGTATCATTTGCACGTATATATTACAATAGTTGAAGAGTCATGTATGTTAATCACTTTGTCATTTAATGTGAAACAGCGCAACGTAAATCATTGTATCATCAACCAGTATCTCTTAATCGGCACAATGCACATCTCTCCACACCGGTTCAGTGCACGTAACTGTCTCTCATCAATGCCTCAAGCACGCCTGGCTCCCTATATAAAAGGATTGGATGATCAACATGGAAATTACACTTCATTCAATTCTCTCTCTAAAAGGCAAAGGGTCTCTCAAGTATTCATCTCATTGCAAGTTCATCAGTTGCATCTCTTAATGACAAACATGTCTGCATCATCATCAAACAACTCAAACCCTTCCATGTTTGACGAAAGGATCATACCCTGCAAAGTGGTTAATCTTTCAGACTTTGACGAGGCTGATTACAAAATCTCTGAGTACTTTGAGGCTGTTGGATGGACTCCATACTTCAACAACATCTCCTCCTCCTGGCATGAGGAAAGTGTAATGGAGTTCTGGGATAATATCAAGATCATATCCGAACCCAACAGAACTGGGATTGAAACGAAGGTGATGGGAAGATCATTGTTTGTGGACACCAAACTTATTGCTAAAGTTATAGGTGTTCCTGACAGTGGGGAACAATACTTCCAAAGATGGGAATCTCTACATGGTGGAACATTTGTTCTTGACCAATATCTCTTTGGAAGAAGAAGGATTGCCCCTTTCAAACCTTCTCAACTTCTGAACACACCCAGAGCCCTCCTTACTGTACTAAACTGCCGTATTCTTCCCAGAGGAAGAAACAATTTGGTAATAAGCATGATGGAGAGGTTTGTGCTGGGACTCTTGCTGTCAAAGAAGAAAATCAATCTTCCATGGGTGATGTTGTATCAGATGTGTTTCAGAGATGAGATGGGAAATAAGGACCTCTACCTTCACAACACCTTAATCATGAAAGTTCTTATGCACGAGGGATTTCCTGTGGAAAGCCTCTCTGACCAACCGTCTCCTGAATTCCTCACTCTGGCTGCATATGCTGAGTTAGACCGGACTCTTGTTGAAAGAGAAGAAGCCCCTGAGAATCAAGTGGTTATTCCTCCTCTTTTTGCTCCACGCAATGAAGAAGGAACTGGAGATACCCACTTGAAGTCTCAAAAAAGGAAAATGATGATATTGGGTGCATATCATCTGAAGAAGGTGAATGACAGAGTTTCCACGTTTGCAAGAAAACTGAGAGTCGCTGAGAAGGAGCTTAAAAAAGCTCAAAACTGAAAGAGAAAAGGCTAATGAGGACCACCTTGATGATCAATGATTTAAATTGTGTCTTGTTTTTTTTTATATTTATGTTTGATGTTTTAAATTCTTATTTGACATTAATAACATTAGATCTTTGTTTTGCTTTAAGTATCTCTGTTAAATCTCCCGAGTATCCTATATGTGCATAATTAATTAAATCTTTAACTTAATCTTCAACAATTGGTTTCATTAACTTAACAGAAGTAATTAGTAATATGGTAAAGTTTGAATTAATGATTCTTTAACAATTAACAAATGTTTTAAACTAATCAGATGCTACTGAAAGGTATTTTTGGTTTGTGAAAACAGGTTTTGAAGATAATCTTAAGATGAACATCAGAAGGTAACACCGCCTGAAAGGGTGGATCAAGGAAACATCATCTGAAAGGATGGCTAGTGTGACATCATCTCCATTCTCTGAACCTGTTCAGAAAGTTCACAATGAACTTACTGAAATTGTGGGTTAGAAATGTTAAGGTGGTTGACACTCTATGCACCAAGCCTACCTCAATTCCTGAGAAGACAATTTTGACTTAGTAACATCCCTATTCTTTGAACCTGTTCAGAAACTTACTGAAATTGTGGGTCAGGAATGATGAGGTGATTGATACTCAAGCCATTGAAGTTTATCTCAATCCTTGAGGGATAGGTCAAGATGATTGTTCAAAGAATCTCTTGGAGCACAAAGGATAAATAGCATACTGGAACTTGCTGATAATAAGCAACCTCAGAAGGAGAAAAAGACTTTAAAGAAAAGTGCAATGTCAGAAATGCATTCCTCCATCCAGAGAACAATAAGAAGACCCAACGGTAACATCACTTCACCTTATAACTTAAATATCTGTGAAAATTGACCTCTAGTAAAACTTTAATTTCTTCAATAAAACTTCAATTCTTTTAATAAGCAAAAACTTAAAAGACTTAAAACTTCTCAGATAATAATCATAAAACTTTATTATGTGTTTTCTTTTATGCTATGTCTGAAAAGTCTGTTTTAAAGTTTTTCTTTTAAAATGTTTTCTCACTTTTTTTTTTCTTATTTCTATTTTCTTTTCTGTTTCTCAAAAGTATTTCGAAAAATGTTTTCAAACAGGTTTTTATGTTTCTTTTGAGTTGGATTTCAAAATCGTTTTCCAAAACTTTCTTTATCAATGCTACCAACTCAGTTTCCTATGGTGCTTCATCTATGACCAATCAATGATGTACGTTTCGATACTCCCAAGGTCTGAAACTGTCATCATAAAGGCTACCCGAGCCCATATACATCCCGTGAACAACAATCCAAAGGATTCAATTTCCTTACTTCTCTATTTTACCCCTGCTTCAAAGTCCTATAAATTCACAAGAGCCCTTTACACAAACTCATCTTTTCAAAGCTCCTTTATAGCTTTGCCTAAGAATCTGAGTGTGTTGCTCTCTGGAGGACAATGAAGAAGCAAAGGAAAACAGAAGGACTTCTGGAACACGTTGAGGCAAAGATCAAGTCATCTTGGATGATGTATGGAATGAAGAGTAAGGGAAATGGTTCATCTGAAAACTCGTTTCTCTATACTTGGACCATGGTGATCTTGTTGCATCACAAGTGGACTGGAAGACCACTGGGAGATCCCAGATCAGCCAATCTTATGATGGGAACCACTTCAAAAGTGGTCCTTAGGATTAAGGTGATGGTTGGTGGTCGAAACACAGTCTTAAACGATGCACATCCAATGTTTCAGTTGTCACAAGGAGACTGCATGCAGATCGCACGGTTGGGAGGAGAACACAGGCTCAAGAGGCACTTCTGAGGCTTTACAGCCAAGGAAGCAAGGGTAGCTCTGAAAGAGATGAATGAAGCTATAAGGCTATGCCTCAGGCCTTCATAAGAATCGAGAGATGTCGCGATGATAAATGTATTTTGAACTTTACAAAATTTATCTTTATAAAGTTTCTCTCTGTGTATTTTGTTTTGTTTTTGTAATGTGACCTATTTTCATTTCAGAATGTATTTTGTACATTTCTGTGTGTCTCTGTTTCTGGTTCATAATCTCTTGTTTAAGAAGATATAAAACTCAAGTTTAGTAACTCCTAACAACTGGTCAATACTTAATAATTCTGTTAATCAATTGAAACTAAGCAAGTTTAAATCTTAATTTCCAACAACTCATAATAATTGGTATATAACTGTTGGTTTTGTTTTTTTTTAACATTTGGTATCAAAATTCAGAAAGATAATGAAAGAGCAGAAAGACTATAACAAAATCTTTTTAATACTAGACAAAAAGGGGGAGAAATATAATAAGGGGAAATAATGCGCAAATTTTTTTATGACAAAAGAGGGAGAAATATAAAACTAACAAAATGTTGTAAGTAAATGAACTCAATGTAACAAGTAACTAGAAACTCAAAAGATAACAAGCTATATCAAAATAAAGGTTATAACAACTGTCATAACTAAAGAATAATAACTTGTGATAACAATTGGTATCTGAGATAATGGTGTAATTATATTACATTTGGTATATCTTTGCATTCTCAAGACTTAGCATTCTTAACGATTGGTATCTGTGATACAAGTGGTATCTAACAATCTTGGTATCTAAAAGATTAACATCTAGTATCTAAGAAGTTAACAATTGACATCCAAATTGTTTGTCTCAGGGGGGGCAATATAGATAGGGGAGTTCTCAACTCTTAGAATCTACTCATTTTTTTAATATCCTGTCTCTGCTCAATCTATTCCTTTTTAATAATAACAAAAGGGGGAGAAATATAACTAAACAAACAAATTCCTGAAAGTATAAAACTTAATAACAAAAAGGGAAATGTATATAATTGAACAATTTGTTTTACACAAGATGATAAAAAATGTTCAGATTAAGGGGGAGCTTTTCTTAACAACATTATGTCAGAATATTTGTTTAGTCATATCTAATTTGACATCATTAAAAAGGGGGAGAATGTTGAGTCTCAAAATAATTTAAGTATTCAAATTAGATTCAAGACTCATTATCTTTGGTTTTAATGATTAACAAATTAGATTAGACTATTGGTTTTAAGGTTTAACAAATTAACTTAGACTAAAAGAAAACAGGTGCTACTAAGAAAGGTATCGGTTTGTTGATTGTGTTTAGGGTGGAATGTTCGTCTGAAGTATCTGAATCAGAAGAAGAAGAACCAGTGAAGTATCAGAAGAAGAAGAACGAAGGAAAATCAGAAGATGAAGAAATACAAAATCTGAAAAGAAGAGAAGACTTGTCTATCTGAAATGTACTCTTTATCTGAGGACCTGAAGACTAAAGTAAAGTGTCAACTGTCTGAAGACCTTAAGACGATCTGATGATTTGAAGACTATCGTCTGAAAAGAAGAAAAGTATAACACAGAGTCTGAAGAGAAGAGAAGACTCGTCTATCTGAAGCATTTTCCTCGTCTGAAGACTTGAAGACAATAATGAAGACTTGACTCCATCTGAAGAGCGGTTATCATCTGAAGATATAAAGATGATCTGAAGCATTCTATGTATCTGAAGAATGAATGTGTCAGAATCAAAGTTTGACCTATTGAAGACGTTGCTATGTGTGAAGAACACTCTAACCAAGAAGTACTCTCATGAAGAACACGGTATCCAATGGACTACTTCATTTTGGCACAAAAGTAAAGCATACTTTTCTGCCTCGATCGTCAGACTTGCACTAATATGGAAATCCTGCAACCATTGTTGCGGCTGCAATAAAAAGAACACTGTATACGCAGACATACTGCACCTACGACTGTGCAAAAGCAAATCAGAAGCCTGGACAAGGAAATATCGAGAAAGATGTTTGAACTAATATTGTTTAATTCAACATCTATCCAAACATCAGAAGAACTAGAAGAGTCCAAGTTGAATAGAACATGATCGTCTGAAGTAAAAAGAAGAAGCATTCTATTGAAGTAAAAAGAAGAAGTTTTCTGCTGAAAGGAAGAAGCATCTCAATCATCTTAAGAAGTGAAGAATCATATTGCCAGAAGAAAAGAACAAGCTGAAAGGATTTCAGGTTGAAAGCGATTAAAAGAAACTTGAAGCTATCATCTGAAGGAATTTATAAATGGCTTAACAGTCTGAAGAAATGAAACTCTCTGACTGCATGGAACAGATTTCAACATAGAAGAAGTCACAACAATAGCTGAGACCATGTGATTCAGCGGCTATAATATCACCTGCCTATGTTCAAAGAGGAAACAACAACAACAGCCATTATGCTTAGGACAAGACACCTCACTCAAAGAAGAAAGAGGAAACTGTGTCAGGAGCATATGAAGAAAAGGAGTATGTACAAATGAGCTAAAGGACAAATCCAACGGATACCTCCTCATACCCACTCTAAAGAAAAGCAGAAGAAAGCTGAAGAAAGCAGAAGAAAATTAAGAGAGAGAAGAAGTACAAAATCATCAAGAAAATCTCTCAAAGGAGCTTATCAACAGAAGTGTCAGAACAGGATTGTCTGAACACGTATTTTGCTTAAGAAGAAGCAACCGTCTGAGAATCTATTACACAACGGCTACATGAGCCACATCATCAACTTCTCAACGGTATTATCAACCATCTTCAACGGCTATATTTCATCAGAACATATAAATAGCCTCAAGATTGAATTTGAAGAAGTTAGTTGGCTTTTCCTGCTAACCAGAGGTAGTTGCCATACTGGGCAATTCCTCAAAATGAAAATTAGAAGTGCTGCCATGTATCATCTTATTTATCCTTAACCCATGGCATATCACTGTTTACATAGAAGAAGTTGGTTCATAGGAATTCAAATATCATATTCAACCAATCTTCTGAAAATACAGAGTTGAATTAGAGCCTAGAAGAAAATATTTTCTCTGTAAAACCTTGTATCTAGATTTATTCATTTGTATCCTGAGTAGTACTCAGTTATCCTCTAGTACAGGAAGAGATTAAGTTTATGTTTCGTGGAAACTTAAACTTAGTTTGTAAACACTTTATGTGTCTGAGAGCTTGAAGAGGCTTGGGGGAAGAAAGAATACTTGTTGAGCCTGGAGAGGCTTGTCTGTAAAAGAATACTGCACTGAGTTGCCTTGAGAGGCAGTTGAAAACGAAAGAATACTCGTGGTAGAGCCTGAAGAGGCTTGATAGAAAAGAATACTTGTATCTGTGGATTCATACAGTGGAAAATCCAGTGGTGGTTTGCCCTGGGACTGGATGTAGCTCACGGGTTTGTGGGTGAACCAGGATAAGTTTTGTGGCTAAGTTTTCTATCCCTTAAACTCCTTTATTTACAGCTTTATATTTGTGTAGGGGATTGGAAAGTATTTTTCATAATAAACTTAACACAACAATTTCAATAAACTATGTTTTTCAAGATAATAACTCATTCAGTTAATCTTATATCATTTGAAGTATTACAAAGAATATACTTTGAAGAACGGTCGAAATAACTCTCTGAAGTGAATCTGAAACAGTTTCAGTTCTGAAGTTAGAAGTACATTTCAGACGATGATCAATCACATGAAGTTACTCAGAAACTGTTCTGAAAAGATTCTTTGTAATATCTTTCAGAAGGTATCTTGAGATGCATCTGAATATCTAAATCAATTTAATCAAAAGTTCAAACAAGTTTTTGATTTAGTCAGCTTTTCTTAGTCTCTCTGTTTGTCCCTCTTATATTCCGCAATTTCCGTTTTGAACTCTGATTATAACCATTTCACTTTAATTTGTTTTTAATGAGTTAGAAATATTTGCTTAAGATTTCCAAAATGGTAAAAATTTTCACAACACTATTCGTGTTGCATGTGGTTCTAACATCAGGGACTAATATGACTGACTCCAAACCTTTCAGGGTACTAAATGGGGATGAAAATGAAATCATTAACATCAATGAGGGACTAAAATGAACTAATTTAATTATGGGGGACTAAAATGAACCATTTTATTAATGAGGGACTAAAATGAATAATTTTACTGACACGTCATTTTGTACACGTGGCATTTAACGTGCCACGTCAGCGTCTCAGTTAGGGTTAACTAACGAATTGTAACAGAGGGACTAAATTGAAAAACGGAAAGTACATTCAGGGAATAATTTGATAGTTTCCATCTTTCAAGGACTAAAATAAAGGTCCTCTCATCTTTCAGGGACCAAATTGACAGTTTAGTCTAACATAAAATATTTTTACACTAACAGTGTACGGCTATTAAATTCATTAAATATTCCCAATCAAGGGTCTTAAAATTAGTTAAGAATGTAAATACTAAATAACTTTAAAAGGATACATTAAGGAATTAATTTATAAACATTGTCAATGTAAAATACTTTTGCACATACATTCAATTATGTGTTGTCACATCATTTATTGAGTTTAATATCACGTGATGTGTTATATTCATTAGATGATGTGACAACACATTATTGGGTATATGTGTAAAAAAAATTATCCCATTAAACTCATAAGATAAAAAAAAAAACTTAGTATCGAGCCAAAATTAATATAATTGGACCTAAATTTAAAATACCAATTAATTAATAAATCTAAAAGCATTAAACCTATATTTTGACCAAGAAAAAAAGTCATGAAACCTATGCCAATAACGCCTTAAAAAGATGGTCATTGTTATTCCAACCCCTTTTGCTATTTCCACCCTGCTCCCTTTTTCCTTTTTGTGTATTTTTCTAACTACCCCCATGTCCCCATCCCTCCCCCCTTCCCATTGGGGTGAAAATAGTAAAATGGGTTGGGAAAAACAAAGGCCTAAAAAGATAAATGGATCTTGAGAAGAATATTAGGCCCAACACATAGCCCAATCCAACCCGAGTAATTTTGAAAACTTGAAGGAGTTAAGTGCAAACTTTAAGAGTTAAGAGTTAAAGAATTAAAGTCCATAAAAAAATAGATTCAAATTTTAAAAGGATGACAAATTCTCATTCCAAGCATTCCATCATTTCATGGCAGGAGCAGAAATATTCATCATTTCATAACCTTGCATGTAAAATACAAGTCACCTTATCTGGACACTTCTCATAAGAATCTTGCATCCATTTTAATTGAAGAAGCACTCTTTTGAATGACATGGCAGTTGTTTTAATCAAGGGAAGATGAATGTAATAATTAGTAAGCTAACTAAATTTGTTCTTATTGATTGAATCCTAACTACTAATTTAGAGAATTAGTTAGCTTCTAATTAGGAAAGCCTCTATAAATACCCTGATTGAATCCAAGCTCTCTGCTTTGCTACATGCCTTTGCTATGGTGGTGCTTGTTTTAATTGAAGCACAAGGATATTTACCTTATAAATATAAAAGATATTTTTTTATCAACTTCTAAATATAAAAGCTATATGTAACTAGAATTCATGATCAAGTCATGCCCTCTTAGTACTCGGTTGGTTAAATATAATCCCAGTGCATGACATGATTTTCAATCATTGAAACTAAATCAACTAAATCACTTTTATTAAATATGCATCGTAACTCGTACATAATTTATCTTCAATCATTAATTTTAAAATCATTTTTATCTTAACCGTAAACCAAACGAATACGTATTCTCCATAAAATTCAAATTTTGATAGGGCCACTCACAAGTTCTATTTTAACATTCCATAACTATTCTACTGGATTAAGCTGAGGGTCTGTAAATACATTATATTAGTGCATCATTATGTACAAACCCCAAATGCCTAACTGACATAGCCAAAGAATATTATTCCACATTTCACTGTTCCCTTGTTGTAACCTAAAGATAAGAAGGCAATTTCTTATGGTGTAAAATACAGCAAACAAGAAAACTTTTTAAGTTCTAATAACAGGACCTCTGTACAGCCCTCTCCGGATCACAAAGTCATCAGGAGGTTGAAATTCTTCCAACCAAGTCACTTCAGAAACGGTAACTCCATTCAACTGAAGATTAGCTGCAATAGAAATAAACATTGACAATAGTATGCTATGGTTAACAGAGTAAGATTCCACAAAGTTTCAATAAGAACCTGCAACAAAAATAAATCAGATCACCTGGAAGGTCTTTCCTTCTCCGAAAGTAAGTGCAGTGTCTTCCATACTCTGAAGAGTATGGTGGAGACAATATGTCAAAGATTGCACAAGGAGTTATAGCTTGAAAACAATGGATGTTTCCTCCACTTGTGGGATAAAGAATTGTTGTGGGGCTTGGAGCTGTCATCTCTGTATCTTTAACAAGCTTTGCAGGTCTAGCTGTCAACCACACATTCAAAAATTTTGTTTTTAGAAGAATGAATAAAACTTATTGATTCATTACCGATTCACAAATAAGGTAAAAAGGATAGGAAGAAAAATTGATAAAAAAGACAGCATTCCATTGTGCAGAAAATGAACTTCCTTGTTATATATCATATTTAGATGAAAGTTTGTACGTATGAACCACATGATTAATTGATTATGCATAGTCTATTTAGTTCAGCTGGTTGCTGATCAATATTAACATCCCATCCAGACCACACAGTTAAAGAAAAGTTTCACATTGCCTTTGCAATATTTATGTTAACTAATGAATATTATGCCAAGGATTTTCCTTGCTTCCTAGTAAATTTCATATTTTTTACCCAGTAATTTATAGGTCTTCTGCTAGAACAACACCAACCATCCCCCTCTAAATTTCTACGCCGCTCATATTCATGTCCTTCTTCAAGAACCCATATTGTCAAAAAAAAAAGTGCATCTCTATATAAAAAGTCAGTCCTGAGAGAAATATTAAATTCCTTGTATACAATCTTTTGACCTATGAGACAACCCTAAAATAAGTGAAATAGAACTTGTCCTTAATGTAAATGAACTCTTTCTAGTGACATGAATGTTATGACATTCTGTACACTGGTTTCACAAACAGTCATAACTCATAAGTCAGAACAACGTCAACACAGAACAACCTCCCCTGCCTAGAATTGGACACTGTCATATTTTTTTGTGTGTTAACCATAGATATCCCCTATTACCAGGGACAATCCTGTTCGGGACTAAATCACAGTTAAGGATCCTCACCCCTCCCTAAGAATGTGTTTAGTGGGGATCGAACCCGGGAACTCTTCCCACAATCTCAGCCTGTGTTGCCAACTGAGCCACAACTCTTTGTTGGACACTATCATATTTGTCATCTATTACTAATATAAGATACCATCTAAACCAGTAATTACACATACAACCATATAGGTGTGTGTGTGTGTGTGCATATCACTCTAAATTTTGGGTATATAAGTAAACGAGTCATTATCACTCACCCTCTTGCAAGGTTTTGTGATTAATTAAAGATTAAGAGTCTAAAAGTTCACACTAAATGAGGAAAATGTTAGGACCCAAGTCTTTTATCACAGATATAATTACAAATAAAAGAGCAGATGGGGTGTTAGTTGGGAGTTGATAAAAGAAAACTAGAAGGGAGAGAACCATGTCTCTCAAATACCTGGGAGTTAGAGAGAGCAGTAGAGTCCCCATTGTGGCATTCTTGGTTTCTGGTTCTATATCTTGTTGATACTGATAAGGGGCCAGGGCTGTTCAATAAAATTCATCTTTTCGTTCTAATTCTGGGCCAATATCAATCAACTGGTATCAGAGCTCCCAATATCCTGGAATTAGTACAAGACTTGATCCAGAAAGGAGGGAACAAATGGAGGAGTTGCATAATAATGGGGAAGCAATTTTCAGGTTATCAGAAACAATCACAGATTCTGTTGTTCAATGGAAATAATGTTTGTTTATGGTTGGTTGATCACAATGGTGAAGCACTTCGACACCACGAGGACCCCAAACAGAGAGAAGCTGGCAACTGCTGTAAAGGTTCTGAGAGGTTGAGTTCTCACTTGGTGCATAGGATGGGGGTAGTGGGACTCTCAAGAAAGTGGTCAAACAATTCTGTAGAGTACGATTTGAATTGCCCAGTTTGGGTTTGGGATAAAGAATTGGAAACAGAATTAGAACCATACAGAGACAAAAGCAAAGAAGGACCAAGTGGTGGAGAATGAAGTTTTATTTGGTACAGATCACATAACCCAAATAACATTGTGGATTTTGGGTGGAGGTGGTATCTGACCCCTTGTGCAGCAGACATGCAACAAGGGAGAAGACGTGAGAGTTGTCTTATCAATTACTAAGGCCAGAAAACATAAGAAGAGAGGCTACTGGCAGATAACAGTCACCAGAAATATATGGTGGTTGCGGCACAAGCATTGATGGTGTTGTGACAGTGGTGGTTTTGACAGAAAGAATGAAGGTGGCTTAAGCAGAGTAGCAGACTAGCAGAGGCGTGAATGGACACAATAACAATGGTGATTTTGATAGTAAGAAGGCTGATGGCTTAAGCAATGGCAATGATGGGCAGTGCAAGGGTAGTGGTCAAAATAGTTTGATGAGTTCTGAACAGTCAGATCATCAGCCTTTGAAGCACAACACAGAGGAGGGAAACAGCAGCAGGTCGTTGAGGGAAGAATCCCAGAAGCATATCTCCCAAAGGGGGAGGACATGAGTGATTTGGGTGGAATATTTCCGATATCTCAGAGGCAATGAATTTGCATCTATGTATTTGCTCCATGAAAGGGTGAAATGGGGAGGCTATGGCAGAGCACGGTGGGTACCAATTGAACCCCCTTCCAAGACAAATGTGCCAAGGCCAGCCCACTGATGAGAGGAAGTGAGCCTTGCAGAATTGTGGAATGGGTCTGATCAAAGAAAGATTTTTTAAAAGGAAAACCATGCCAACACTAGATGACGGGTTATTGCATGCTAGGCTAAGCCATGTCTACACATCCAAACAGAACATAATGGAAGTAGAGCTCCCAGCAACGAATATCCAAGCAATTGCAATGACCCCTGGGATTATAATGAACCGAAGAACTTTTGTGAATCAAGCAATGAAAATGTGACTTATGCAACTCTTATAGTAATAGCTACTCAGTACAAGTTACTTGAGAGTGATGGAATTGATATCATGTTGGGGTAGGGTAGGTGACAAGGTATTTTGCCCAACTGATGTGGTTCTGCACGTGCTACTGGAGGGGGGGGGGAGAGGGAGAGGGAGAGGGAGAGGGAGAGGGAGAGACACAGAAGGGTGGGTTCAAAGCCATTTCTGAAACTATTAAGCTAGCTACTGTTTGAAAGGGCCACATGACTTTTTCATTGTCCTACATGTTGGTCATTGCTGTGGGCATTGAAGAAAATCAATGGAACACTGGTGAACATTAAAATCTTTCATCAGTATTTTGGTCATCATGTTGTTGATCCATATTTTTTAGATCAGGGACTCCTAGCACCTAAACAAGAAGAGTCAGGTTATTCCAGCCAATGAGAGGGACCAACACAAGAGAGCTAATTATCAGTTGGTGTCCTTATTGTGGAAACCTATTGGTCCAAAACTGTCAGTTCAATTCCTCTCCTACAAAACATGCTATGATATATGGCAGAATCTCAGAATTTACACCGATAACATGCAGCTCTTGTATTACTCTATTGATAACTTAGGATTGGTTAAGGCATCAAGCAACATCAATCCATTTTTATCTTTAGATTCTATTCTATTCATCCCCTATTGTACTTTCCATTTAATTTCTCCCAGCCAACTTACTTGCCCACTTAACTATTTGTAACCTTTACTGCTAATTCTTTTATTAGACAAAACCAGGGTACAAGACAAGCGATTGGAGTAGGCTATGAATCACATGGTCTTACTATTTTCATCCTCCATCCACAATAATGTGCTCTTCATCCTTGTTTGGATCATCATCATCCAAGTCTATAAATTCAAGATGATTTTGTTAGAGTCCCACATTGCCGCCAAATAAAAATATACAAGTCTTGGGCAGTCCTCACCCTACAAGCTAGCTTTTGCGGTTGAGTTAGACTCAATCCAAAATCTAATATGGTATCAGAGCCTATCCTAGATGATCCTTTGTCATTGGGCCGCCACTCGTATAGAAGTCCACGCTCCAGATGTCCAGTCCTGGACGTGAGAGGGTGTGTTAGAGTCCAACATTGCCTAGAGATAAGGCCAAATAAAAATATACAAGTCTTGGGCAGTCCTCACCCTACAAGCTAGCTTTTGGGGTTGAATTAGGCTCGATCCAAAATCTAATAGATTCCATATCTCTCTCATGCGTAGTCCTTAGTGTGAGTCATGTCAGTTGGAAAAACAAGCTTGTATGTCCTTTCTAAGCAAGGTCAAGTCTCCTTTTTCCAATATCCATTATGGTGTTCGAGATCCTTCTTGTGTTAATTCTATTCTATATTTTCAGCACTTCATTAATTTATCTCACCACAACTAAACAAGATATTTCCTTTGTTGTTAGTGTAGTGAGACGGTTCCTTAACTCTCCATGTGATAGCAATCGAGATGTAATAATTGAATTCTTGAGCTATATCAAGAGTTACCATATAAGTAATTGGTTTATTAAAAAAGAGGATACATACACAAACGTTGTTGGTTATCGAGATGCAAATTAGTCAAATTTTCCTAGTCATAGAAAATAAACATCTAGCTACTATGCCTTAATGGGGGTAACCTTGTTTCATGAAAAAGCAAGAAATAGAACATAATTTTGAAATCAAGAGTAGAAGCATAATTCCGAGTTATGGATCTTGCAACTTGTGACTTGTGAGCCTATATGATTACTTTAATCATCTCAAGAATAGAAGTTTAGCAAGACAAGCTCTATGAAACTCATGATAACCAAGTTGCACTGTGCAGTGCTACCAATCCAATCTTCCATGAGCGAACCAAACACATAGTAGTTGATTATCATTTTATATTAGAGAAGATTATTTATAGGAATATCAATTACTTCATTTGTGAATTCCAATGATTAACTAGCAACAAAAATCTTCACAAAATCTCTTTAGGCTCCAAGGATAAGTTACATATGTACAAGCTTGAGAGAGGTGTTGATTGTTATAGATAATGTTATTGATTTATATTTATATCTCTGGTAGTTATGTTTTTTTTTTAAATCATTATAATTTAAGGATTTGAATGTTGTAACCCTATTATATAAATCCAAAATAGCTACAAGATTTCTCACAAGTCACAAGCAATTCCAGAAATCATAGAGATGTAAGCACTTTTAACAATAGGAATAAATCAGGAATTAGATGAGTAACTAAGAAGTAAGAACTACCACCCTTTATTCCTAATTTCACCTTCAACTTATAGTTTCATGAAAAATTTAGCTCTTTCACAAGATGTTTTCAATGGCTTTGAATGAGATCACATAATAACATCAACAAAGGCCATATGCAATCTATTGATTTCTAAACTAACTAAGTTCCTGTGTTTATCTTATTTTTTGGATGCAGGTATGGGCTATTTTTGGTGATGCCTGACATAATACCACCATCTTGTCTTACCTCAATAAGGATGGCATTAGTGTTATTTGAAAAGGCAAAGACAAGTGCACACCACATTCCCATGCAATTACAGAGGGCTAAAATTTGGATTGAGAAACATTGAAATATGTAAAGCAATAGAAACAGACCTTCAGATGGATCAGTGGAGCCAGGTACATCAATCCAATCATAGGATTTAACATATAATGAACCATATAAGAGCTTGCTCAACACTGTCATTCCAGGATGATTATGGAGAGGAATGATGGATGAGGGGGGCATGCAAAAAATCCCTATCTGCAAAAGATAAAATAAAAATTATTAACCAAACTTCAGTTGCTTTAGCCAATTTAAGGCCCAATTTTTAAAAATTGTCTTCTAAATAAACATTATCTGGAGTTTTGAGACTTTTCTTACAGAGAAGGAGTCACATTCATGCAAATGCAAGTATTTGATAGGTGGCAAAGATCGATGGTTCCCATTACGTTCAAGCACTGGACCAGACCAATTCCGAACTAGTTGTGCCTCTTGCTCAAGACCTACATCTGATGGCTTGATTTTTTCTATAGAAACATTATGTTAGGTTTTTAAGAAAACATTAGTTGGACACAAAATCTATTGAGTGGCAAGATCAAAATCATCTAACATAGAAAATCATAACAGAACAAAAAGGCATGATATGAGAAATTTTCATTCACTAAAAAGCATGCCACCATATTGTTTCATAAAGGAAAATAAGAAAGTTTGAAAATACACAATCTGAATATAAAACCCATGATAAATCCTTCTTTTCCTCACCTCATAAACCTAGGTCCAAATCTTTAGAATCCATTATCTAAATTATCTAAATTGACAAGTAAAAAAATAGTTTATGGAAAACAAATAAGTTATGGATAAACAGATGAACAGCATAAGGTTATACTTCAAAAGAATGATCTTTTTATTAGCATTAACAGATAATCAGCAAGTAAATTCATAAATGACAAATAGAAATAAGGTTTACGCAAAATCTTCAGGTCTCAATTCATCCAAAATTTAAAGAGAAAACCGTGACCCTTAAAAAAGGAAGAACAAAGAAGAATTGAAGCAGGCTTACTTACTGTCCCTCAAAATTTAACTTTGACCCAGTGACTCCTTCAAAAGGATATATACCCTAAATTGGTTTTAACGAGAGATAGAAACAAGTGATTAGGAGAAAAAAAGGAGAGAAAGACAGAAGGTTTGAAGTTATTTTGACACGTATAGAACAATCAATGATATAGATTATAGAGCTATTTAGTCTTGTATGCCTTCAAGCATACTATGGAGTTAACAATAAAAACGAATTTATAAGCAAAATTAATGAGGTAAATAAGAAATATACCTAACTTCTCCCGAACTTTTTCAATGGCATCTTCTGAAACAGGTCCATCAGGTGAAAAGGATGCCTTGCATAGCCGATAAAGTCTCTGTACATAATATGGCATGTTGTAAACTTGTGATCAACTTATCTACTCAGACCAAATCTCCAAGGTCAGCAAGCTGATAACACCTTATATGTGGATTATCGTTTGCAATAGGGACTGGATATACAATTGGATAACAACCGTATTTTAGCCTCAGAATCAAACCAACGGTAATTAATCTGCATGTTGTAATCCGTCCCTTCGCGATTATTCTAATTTATGGATCTATTGAACAAGAAAAATCAATAACAGAGCCAAAAAATCAAGAACTCTACTTCAGACATAGATACCACAGTAAGTGTAACGGCAAATCACCATGTACCATCAAATTATCAATATAAACATTTCCGATGCCAATGGTTCATTAAAAAACAGTGAGATTCAAATGCATTTTGCTCTATAGTTTCTATAATAATATGCATCCACTTAAAAGGAGTTCACTTCTAGACTGAAATTAAGTAGACCTCAGAAGCTATCCAACCAAGCCTCCTTATTCTTTCATCACTTCCACGCAACAAAACAAACGTTACAGAATCGAATGTAATATTGCAAGAACAAAGTACACATTTATTAATTTATTTATTTCAGAAAAAACACAAGCACTGTGAATTAAACAATAGAAGAGTTCACATAACAGTGAGCAAAACGAGAGATAGAAGCTGACCCAACAAAAGAAGTGAGGTGAAAAGGTGTGCAAACACATAAAAAAGAGTTTTTGGATCAAAACCTCAAATGGGGCTACAAGATTCCAAAAGAAAGGGCCAAAAAAGGAAAGAAAAAACCGCAGAGGAAGATACAGAACATGGTACCTGAGAGACCCATCATTGAAGAAGGGGAAGATTCTGGATCGCGTGGATGAAGAAGAGGTAGAAAGATGAGTGCGCATATATAAAGAGAAGAAGCGAGGGATCGCTATAAGCAACAGAAGCGAGGGAGGAAGGAAGAGAAGAATAGAAGCAAAGGGAAAAGGCCTAACGAAGATCTTGGACACGTCATCACTCATGTTTTTGAATAAAAAATTCAAAATTAAATATAAAAAAAAAATGCACCTTGTCTTTCAGCTTTTCTATGAATTTTAGAGCCGTTTGAAATCCAATGTGCCACACCTTTGCCTTTTTTTTTTCTCTTTCTTTCTTCTTTGTATTTTTCACAGCTGTTGAAAATGGGTAGGCCCAGAAAAATTGACCTCGTTGATTTTGAGTCAATGATAAATAAAAGGGTAAATTTTATTATCTTCAATATTGGGTCACTGCTCAGTCTAGTTTCTACAAAATTGAAAATCACCATTTTTTCTTTAAAAAACAATTAATTTACATCTTAAAAAGAAATAAATTAATTAGTTTTCATCTTTTAAGAATAAAAATAATAATTTTCATATTTTAGATATTAAAGTGATTGATCTCAAATCTTTTAAAAATGAAAATGGTGTTGTACTCCTTATGTAGTTAAGTTTACTATATATTTTAGATAATTAAATCATATAATATTTTAAATTTTGTATTTTACTTTTTCAGAAAGTATATGCATAACGTTTTAATTTATCTTCATATGCATTAATTTTTCGAAAAAAAAATTTATTACCAACAGTGGTTGGTTCAAGTTATACGTGTTTAATTCACCTTAAATTTATCCTTGCGGGGAGAACTAGTTCAACCATGATGTCATGTTCCCGCTCAAGTAAATTACCTCCATAGAGCATACATGTGGTTAAGATAAAAAAATATAATTTTTTTTGTGATTTTAACATTATTACTACATATTTTTTAATATCTCTTCTTGTCTTTAAAATTTTAGAAAAAAATAAAGATTGTAAATAAAGTCTTAATAAACTAATAATAAGAGTATTATTATTATCTCTTTCATTAAAAAATAGTATTATATATATGTAGAATGTTTGAGTAAATATTATAATTTGTTAAATTGCGTGGTTTTTCATTTCGAAATAAAAGAGAGAAAAAAGTAAAAATATTGTAAAACTTATGTCAGTTATATGGGGAAAATTATGTGAAATAAAAGATTGTAGATAAAGTCTTAATAAACTAATAAGAGTATTATTATTGCCCCTTTCATTCAACAAAGAAAAAAGAGTATTATTATATGTAGAATGTTTGAGTAAATATTAGAATTTGTTAAATTGCGTGGTTTTTCTTTTCGAACTATATAAATACTTCATATATAACTTGTAAAAGAGAATAAAAAATCATTGATATTAATGAATAAAAGAGAGAAAAGGTAAAAATATTATAAAACTTATGTGAGTCATATGGGAAAATAATTATGTGAAGTAAAAGATTGTAAATAAAGTCTTAACAAACTAATTATTCCCTTTTATTCAACAACAAAAGATATTATTATATGTGGAATGTTTGAGTAAATATTAGATTGTTTTTGTTAAATTGCGTGGTTTTTCTTTTCGAACTATATAAATACTTCATAAAATAACTTATAAATTAAAAGAGAATAAAAAATCATTTATATTAATGAATAAAGGAGAGAAAAAATAAAAATATTATAAAACATATGTGAGTTATATGGGAAAAATTATGTGAAACGGTGAATAATATTCTCTTTTTGTAAAAAAAAAAATATATACACTATCAATGTAAAGAAATTTTACACACACATCCAATGATGTGCTGCCATATCATTTATTGAATTTAATAACACATGAGGTGTCACATTCATTAAATGATGTGGCGGCACTCCATTGTATGTCTGTGTAAAACTATTTTACACTTACAGTGTATATTAATTAAATACAAAAAAGTTTAAGATAAGGGGTTTTTATTTTATAACAAAAACAAATAATTTATTTTGTTAACCATTTAGAGTTAATTACATGCATTATTTTTCATATATGATATCAATCATATCATTATTATTTTATTTATGGAATGTGTGCAAAGGGGAAAATTAGGATTAAAATGTCGTTAAGATGTAATGTTATAACTTATGAGTGATGATGTCAAATTTTAAGAGTTACACCATTTAATAACTTTTTGTAAAATATGAATTTGATCAATCCAATCGTTAAATTGAAAGTTCTTATAAAGTAGATCAAGCTTATAAAATTTCATAAAAATCAAAAATTAATTAATACTTCATCAAACTAGTTTATTTTAACGAATAATATGTTTTTAAAATATAAGTAAAAGTCCACTATTGGTCTGTTTGGTTCCAATCATGGGAGGGGAGGTGAGGGATTTTAATGAAGGGGAGGTGGGGGGAGGTGAGATGAGATGAGATGAGATGATATTTTATCTTATTTGGTTTGAGGAGGGGATGGGAGGGGAGGCCTTTGTTGTTTGGTTCACAAGGGGAGGGGGGAAAAATAAAACTAATTTACTTTTATACTCTTTGGTTTTTATAATATTCAACTTTATTAACATGAGAAGATGAACATTTAAGTAATTTTGGTTGTTTTATTTTAAACCTCCTTCTCTCCCCTCCAAATCCCCCCACTTTTGGAGATGGGAGGCAAAATGCTATCATAGCGATTTTGATCTCCTCCTCTCCAAATCTCTCCAACCAAATAATACCTTATAAGATAATATATCCACGAATGTTCAAATTATCTGAAATTTGACACACATGATCATGAAGGTAATATAATATGATTTAACGGTTAGATTGATGAAATTCATATTTTACAAGAAGTTATTAAATTGTGTAACTCTTAAAGTTTGATACCTGGTGTCAACGAATCATGACTATATATATATATATATATATATATATATATATATATATATTCATTCATGATAAATAAAAAAAGAGTCTAGCATTTCAGATAAGTGTTGCCTCTTGCATCTTGCAAATGCAAACTTCAATTTAATTAATACTATGCTTATGAATTCTGTCGGCCAAGAAACGTGTTTTCACTTTTCGACAAGTTTTAAATTGTTTCATGGAATAAGTTGCTTAAATTTAATACTATATTTCATAACGATCCGATCAAATTTTATGTTGTATTATGAAAGGAACTTTAATTCAAATGCTATGACTATGAGATATAGTATTATACTTTCAATTACTACACCAAACCTAAATATAAACAAAAATAATTAAATTTACAGTTATTAAGAAAGTTAGTTAAACACATTTAATTCGTTCGATATCATTTTAAAAGTAATTCATTGCCTAAATTATCCTACACTCAATTTTATTGAAACTTGATTCAAGTGGACATACTCTCTTTCTAGTTTCTATTGACATATGATTCATTAAATAAAGTGATTGGGAAATAAAATCTAAATTATATAAAAGGTATTTTGAAACTCATTAAGAGTGTGTTTCGTATGGTCAATAAACTAGCTACTAGTTTATTTGACTAGCTTATAAGTTTCTTTGACCAAGATCAAAATATTTGGTAAGGTACAAGCTTCTAGCTTATCTTAGGAGCTTCTAACTTCTAGCTTATAGCTCATTTATTTTTCTTCCATTTTTATCCCTTATTCTTTAATACATTTTCAATTTGTCTTCCGTTTACGTCTTTTTATGTCATTTTACATTTATTACCTATTTTATCATCTAGTTTTACCAAACACTTTTAATTCAATAAAGCTAATTCATAATCTTGAAGCTTATTAGCTAAGAGTTTATCAACTAGTAGATAGCTTATAAGCTAGAATTTTTCAAAATCACTCTTAAATATGGTGAAATTAGTTAAAATTTGTTTATATTATAGTCCATCATATGTGGGTTTTCTTTTATGTTCAAATCCGGTGGAGTATGTGTTTTTCGATGAACTTGGATTTTTAAATAAGATTACAAACACCACTTAATATTGAGTGAAATAGACTTTTTACTTTGGTATATTGTTGAGAACGTGCCTTTGCAAGCTGTCAAAGTAGTCTTTAGTTTGAATAAGTCAAGATAAGAATCTGTTTTTTTGTTGTTAGTGGATAAGTTAGTTTCTGGTTTTGTTGTTTCAATGTTAGTAGCAGTTCCTAAAATCAAGGAGCGTGATCTTTTATTCTGTTATTTTCAATTGTATTTAAATGTAAGTTGAATTCAATAAAAAGTAAGCTTTGCAGCAAATTCCTCTGCCATATCAATTTCTTTATGTTGTTTTTCTTCAATCAAAAGCAAAAACCAACAATCGGTACCGGAGCTCTCTTCTTCAGGGACCTGTGAAGTGGATACTGCATCAAGTTTTTCGCAAGTTGCTCCTCCCATCTTTGATGGACAAAGCTATGACCTTTGGGCTGTGAGAATGGAGAACTACCTAAATGCTTTGGATCTTTGGGAAGTCGTGGAAGAGGATTATGATGTTCCTTCGCTGCCTGACAATCCCACTGTGGCCCAGATGAAAAACCACAAGGAGAAAAAAACCAAGAAGGCAAATGCAAAGGCATGCTTGTTTGTTGGTGTTTCAAAAACAATTTCACTAGGATCATGACTCTTAAAACAGCAAAAGTAATTTGGAATTATTTGAAGGAAGAATATGCAGGAGATGAAAGGATTCGAAGCATGCAAGTGCTAAACTTGATGAGGGAATTTGAACTACAAAGAATGAAAGAGACTGAGACAATCAAAGAATACTCAGATAGATTGCTCAGCATTGCCAACAAGGTAAGATTTATGGGCACTGTATTTGTAGATTCAAGAATTGTAGAAAAATTCTTGTAACAGTGCCTGAAAGATATGAGGCATCTATAACAACTTTGGAGAACACAAAGGATCTTTGTAAGATCACCTTGGCAGAAGTCATACATGCCTTGCAGGCCCAAGAGCAACGGAGGCTTATGTGGCAAGATCGCATGGTCGAAGGTGCTCTACCAGCCAAGAGCCAAGAAGTTGGAATGAACAAAAAGAAAAACTTCAAGAAGAACATTCCGGGAAGCAGTGATAACAGTACTGTAAATAATCACCACAAAGGAAAGGGTAAAAACAAAAGTTACCCACCTTGTCAGCACTGTGGAAAAATGGGTCACCCTACATTCAAATGCTGGAAAAGTTCAAATGCAAAATGCAGCATGTGCAATCAAATGGGTCACAAAGCTTTAATTTGCAAAGCTAACATTCAACAAGTTGCAGTTGAGGCGAAAAATGCAGAGCACAAAGAAGATGACCAACTTTTTTTCGCAACTTGTTTCTCCTGCAACAATTCATATGAATCTTGGCTGATTGATAATGGCTGCACTAATCATATGACCTACGACAAAGAATTGTTCAAGCATTTGGAGGGCAATGATATCAAATGGGTCAAAATTGGAAATGGTGAACATATTCCAGTAAAAGGTAAGGGAGTAGTAGCTATAATAAGCTACACGGGTACGGAAATCCTTAGTGATGTTTTATACGTACCTGAAATTAATCAGAACTTGCTTAATGTTGGACAACTATTTGAGAAAGGGTTCAAAGTTATTTTCGAAGATACAAGCTGCATAGTCAAGGACCCAGCAGGCCAAGAAATGTTTAAAGTCAAAATGAAGAGCAAGAGATTTTCGTTTGATCCAATGAAAGAAGAGCAAGCCGCATTTTTGGTTACAGCAAGCCCAATTGATCTTTGGTACAAAAGGGTAGGTCATTTCCATCATTCAGGAATGTCCTACATGCTGAAAAATCAACTAGTTCGTGGAGTTCTACCTTAACAGAAAAGCTAGTTGAATGTAAAGCTTGTCATCTTGGGAAGAAAACAAGGAGGCCATTTCCTGAAAGTAGCTGGAGGGCGAGTCAAAAGCTCTAGCTTATCCACACTGATCTTACTGGACTACAAAGAACTCCATCACTAAATGGACGTCTTTATTATATTATTTTTATTCATGAATTAACCAGAATGTGTTGGATTTATTTTCTTAGATACAAATCAGAAGTAGTTGCGGCGTTCTGGAAATTCAAAGCTCATGTTGAAAATCAAAGCAATTGTCATATTCAGACTATGAGGTCAAATAATGGGAAAGAATATATAGCTAATCGGTTTCAACAATTCTGTGACAAAGCAGGAATTGAACATCAGCTAACAGCTCCTTACACTCCTCAACAAAATGGAGTGAGTGAAAGGAAAAACAGATCAATCATGGAGATGGAAAGGTGTATGCTTCATCAAAAGGAATTACCAAAGAAGTTATAGGTTGAAGCTACAAACACGGTTGTTTTCATACAAAACAGGCTTCCTACATGAGCCTTGCAAAATCAAACTCCGTTTGAGGCCTGGTTTGGTTTTAAGCTTGAAAAAAAGGCTGAAGTTGGAATATTTATTGGCTACAGCACAATTTCTAAAGCTTATAGGATTTTTCAACCTCAAACTAGAAAAATTCTGATAAGCAGAGATGTGCACTTCATGGAAGACGAAAACTGGTGCTGGAGTGACTCCAAGAAAAATCATAATACTAAATTGGTGTTTGAAGATACAATAGATGATCCACTTGTTCAAGGAACAAGGTTGCTTTCTGATATCTATCAAAAAAGCAAAGTAGCAATGTGCAATATAGTTGTTTGTGAACCAACCAATTTTGAAGAAGCTGCTATGGAGGAGAAATGGTTAGCTACAATGCAGGAGGAGTTGTCCATGATCGAGAGAAATCAAACCTGGGAACTAGTTCCAAGACCTTATGACAAAAATGTCATTGGGGTGAAATAGGTGTTTAGAACAAAATTCAACACTGATGGTTGTGTAAACAAGCACAAAGCAAGGCTTGTTGTAAAAGGTTATTCTCGAATATTTGGGATATATTATTCAGATACTTTTGCGCTAGTAGCAAGACATGACACAATCAGGCTACCACTTGCCATTATAGCACAAAAGGGGTGGCAAGTGTTCCATATGGACGTCAAGTCAGCTTTCCTTAATGGTTTTCTGCAGGAGGAGATTTATGTTGAGCAACCAGATGGTTTCATGATCAAAGGTAAAGTCTACTTGCTGAAAAAGGCTTTATATGGCTTAAAGCAAGCCCCAAGAATGTGGTACAGCAGAATTAATGATCATTTGTTGCACTTGGGCTTTCGAAAGAGCGTATCTGAAGCTACACTTTATGTTAAACATGTTGGTGTTGATACTTTAATTATTTCATTGTATGTTGATGATCTTTTGATGACAGGAAGCAACCTAACACTAATTAAAGAATTCAAGCAAGAAATGAAGAAGGTCTTTGAGATGACTTATCTTGGTCTTATGACTTATTTTTTGGGGATGGAGATCACTCAAAAGAAGAATGAGATTTTTATCTGTCGGAAAAAATATGCAAAGGAGATCCTAAAGAAATTTCATCTTGATGAATGCAAAACAATGAACACTCCAATGAATAAAAAATAGAAGTTTATCAAGGAGAATGGAGTTGATGATGAAGCTCATTTTAGAAGTTTGATTGGGTGTCTAATGTATCTTACGTCTACAAGGCCTGACATCTTATTCCTAATTAGCTTGCTGTCAAGATTCATGCATTGTGCTAGTGAATTGCACTTGAAGGCAGCAAAGAGAGTTGTAGAATACATCAAAGGAACTGTCAATTATGGAGTCAAGTACTGCAAGGTACAAGACTTTAAATTATTTGGATTTTCTGGCAGTGATTGGGCAAGTAGCTTGGATGATATGAAGAGTACTTCAGGGTACTATTTCAATATGGGTTTAGGTGTTTTCTCTTGGTGTTCAAAGAAGCAAGAGGTGGTAGCTCAGTCAACAATTGAAGTTGAGTTTGTAGCTGCAACAGTAGCTGTAAAACAAGTTATCTGGTTAAGAAATATTCTAACAGATTTGGGTCTGAAGCAAGATCAAAGCACACAATTTTTTGTTGATAATCAAGTAGTTATTTCAATCTCTTATAATCATGTGCTTCATGGGAAGACCAAGCACTTTAATGTCAAGTTATTTTACTTAAGAGAAGTGCAAGAAAATGGTCATGTTAGTCTGGTTTACTACAAAACTGAAGACCAAGCTGCTGATATGTTTACCAAGTTTTTCCCACTCAGCAGGTTTGAATTTCTAAGGAAGAAGCTAGGAGTTTGCAGCCTCCAAGGCAAGGAGGAGTGTTGAGAACGTGTCTTTGCAAGCTGTCAAAGTAGTCTTTAGTTTGAATAAGTCAAGATAAGAATCTGTTATTCTATTGTTAGTGGATAAGTTAGTTTCTGATTTTATTGTTTCAATGTCAGTAGAAGTCCCTAAAATCAAGGAGCATGATCTTTTATTCTGTTATTTTCAATTGTATTTAAATGTAAGTTGAATTCAATAAAAAGTAAGTTTTGCAGCAAATTCCTCTGCCATATCAATTCCTTTACGTTGTTTTTCTTCAATAAAAAGCAAAAACCAACATATATTAGGGTTATTTGTAAAAATTAAACAAGACTAAAGTACAAAATAAACTTAAATAACCAAATATAAATTTACAAAAGCTTAAACAAATTTAACACTGTTTTAGAGAAAGTGACAAGAACAAATACAGTTTTTTCTTTTTCATCATTTCTTTGGAGTACTTGTCCTTTTATTCTTCAAACTGTAAATAAAATCGAGAAAGAAATAGAATTTGTATGAAATAATATTTTTATATATTTACTCATTTTTTATTATTAAAAATATAAATTTATTTCAAATAATCATTTTTTAAATGTTTTTATTTAATTTTTAAAACATACTATTTTTTATACTTGATGTCTTTTATGAGTTATTTTAAAAATATCAATAAAATAAAAATTTTGTCCATATTACACAAGTGATTAAAATATTAATTAACCTTTAATTTTCTCTGATATTTGAAAAAGTCCCCAAAAAAATAATCACCCAAACTCCCAATTCACGGTTACTGAAATTCATTTATTATCTCTCATATATGGCTTGATTCGTGACCTGGTTTCTGAGGTTAATAATTATATCTAATGAGAAACTTTCATGGAATGTAAACTATTACACTAGTTTTACAAGAAATATAACACATAAGTAATATATATATATATATATATATATATATATTAAATAATCGTGTAAAACTTTTTTATATTGAAAATGTATAATTATTAAACTCTAGATTAAGACCACTGAGTACGTGGCTCAGCTAGTAAGGGACTGTTCCAGCTTAACTAGTTGTTTTGAGTTCAAGCCCTGATATGCAGTTGTGTAAAATACTGGGAGGAAGAGTTTTGCACCCAACAAAATTAAACTCTACATTAAAATTTTAATTTATATACACAGTCAGTGTAAGAAAATTGCACTGTCATCCAATGATGTGCTACCACATCATTTATTGAGTTTAATGACACATGAGATGTCATATTCATTAAATGATGCGACAACATCTCATTAGATGACAATGTAAAACTTTTTTACACCTGACAGTGTATATAAACAATGAGATGTCATATTCATTAAATGATGTGGCAACACCTCATTGGATGACCATGTAAAAGTTTTTTTACATTGATAGTGTATAATTATTAAACTCTAGATTAAGGATTTAGTTTATATACACCGTTAGTGTAAGAAAAATTACACTATCATCCAATAATGTGTCGTCATCATTTATTGAGTTTAATGACACATGAAATGTCATAATGATTAAATGATGTGTCAACACCTCATTGGATAACCGTGTAAAAGTTGTTAAACTGACGGTATATGATTATTAAACTCTAGATGATTAAGGAGTTAATTTGTATACATTGTTAATGTAAAAAAGTTTTACGCTATTATCCAATGATGTATTGCCACATCATTTATTGAGTTTAATATGACACATAAAATGTCATATTCATTAAATGACGTGACAACATTTCATTAAATGACTATGTAAAACTTTTTCACACTGATAATATATAATTATTAAATTCCCAGTAAATTCTAAAATTAGTATATAGTAAAATACAGACTAAATCTTAACCGTTGTAATTTTGAAAGACTTCGTAATTGTTTTCAATCATGACGCAACACTTATCTACATCTCCTTATTGCTAAATTTCCTTGTCTTTTTCTTTTTTAACTTTCAATTTGCCTTGGTTATTTAGCTTCGGCCAATATTTTGGAATAGCTTGCTAGGCTTCATTGATTCCAAATGCGTATTTCTTCACTTTTCAATTTGGTTGATGGGCGTCATCATGCTTCTTGCCTATTCACCCTTATAATTCAGCCATTTTGCCACTTTTAAATTCAATATTATTTTATGATTATCATATTCAAGTGGCATTTATTCGATATAAAATCTTATTTTAGTTGACTAAGAGCATGTTAAGATAATCGTTTATCCCAAACCATGGTTAAAGAATACAAATTAACTTTTACCTTTGAACAAACCTGCTTAGAGGATCTCCATCGCCATATGCTTATAGAGTTGCTTATTATTTTATTGGGGTGCTTAGCATGATTTTATCATTCGAGCAAACCTTGAGATACATTATATAATAATTGTAGGTTGTGAGATAAATTATAGGGTGAATTATGGTGCTCATATAAGAAATTTATGTGAATTATTATTGGATTGGAGATAAAAAGTGATTGAGTTACTTAAAATAATAAAAATAATATAATAATATGAGAAAGTGTAAAAAATTATAAAATATTAGTTTAAGAAAGTTTCAAGGATTACTAGGATGAAGACGGTCTTAACGAAATTTATAGTTAGCTAGAAACATTTATAGTCAATATGTTGTGGTTTATATAAAAATGTTTAAAATAAATTTATTTCTAATTAAAAAGTTTATAAAATTAAATTAATTCAAAATTAATTTTAAAAATATAATGTTAACATACACTATTTGTAGAACCACACGAAAACACTAAAATGAGGTTGAATAGTATTTTTTATAAACTTTACAGATTTTCAGAGCCCTTTTTCAAAATCTAAGTTTACATAAATTTCAGATAGGTTTTCAGAGACTTCCTGAAGCTTTATCTCTTATCTAATGAACATAAGAGGTTTTTCTGAAATATAGTTCCTTGGTTTAAAACAGAAAAAATGTTTGTAAACTTACGTTCAAATTCCCTTTTACGTTGGTGCAGATAAAATATAAAGAGCTAAGGGAAAGAAGCTCTTAGCCAAGATTTACCCTGGTTCACCCACTACCACGTGTGAGCTACGTCCAGTCCCAATGCCAACTAGCTACTAGATTTGTTCACTAATCTCAAAAGATTACAAGTATTCTTTTACAGTCAAGTCTCTTCAGGCTCTGAAACAGCAAGTATTTTTTGCACACCTAATCTCTCCAGACTCTAACAAGTATTGTTTGCCCACCTAACCTCTCCAGGCTCTACACTAAGTGTTTTATAGTGAATCAAAGAACTTAGAACTTCAGATGAGTTCTTCGTTCCAAAGAATTTGTACAAGCAATTGCGTTAAACAAAGAATATGAATTTTTTGTACAATCAAAGAATTAGAGTATGAAATCTATACAGATTTTTACAGTGTTTTGCTTCAAAGAATAATGCGTAGATATTCTGCACTTTGCTTCATGAAGATACACTAGTATTTATAGGCTTCTGGAGCTGGATCTTGAAAACATCGTTGAGAAGTCCGTTGAGAAATAACATTAAATGCTCTTCATCCCGTTGTGAGACATCTCTGACATCATACAAGGTTGCACACGTTGTTCTGATCACTGTAGGTCTGCTGCGCAACATTTCCTCTTTGGTGCTTGCTTTTCAAACCTTAGCCAAAAGTGTTATTTTGTCTTGCCAAATTTATATTCTGAGGTTGCGTGAAGGATTGGGTTTGACTTTGACTTGTCACGTCAGATTTGCTTTGGCTTCAGATAGTTTGGCTTCAGATACATCTTCAGACTTCGGATGAATCTTTAGAACCTTGTGCTTCAGATGCCTTGACCACTTGAGAATGTAGCTTCCTTCAGATAGCCTTATATGAAACATTAGAACTTCATTAAAATTTAGCATGAAGACTTATATGAGTTTACTTAAGTTTATTATCATCAAAATCTTAAATGTGGGGTTTCTTAGACTTTTAAAGTCTTGAGACTTAACACTATTTAGTTCTTTGCTTATTCTCAAATCATTAATTCCAATCACCACTAAAGAAAACCTAAAAAAGTTTAACTTTTTGTCAATAAACTAAGCATGTTGACAATTTTGTTCATGAAAACATTAAATATCATGTGATATTGTTAAGAAATAATGTGGAATGGGTGTCAGACAATATTCTCATGCACCCATATTATCTACGGTAAAAAAAATGGTGCAATCAGTTAATAGAAACTATAGTATGAAGATTGTACAACTCATTTTTTTATGAGATAGGGGATAAAGTCCAAGAAGAGAACAAACTAACTAAACTCATTTTTTTATGAGATAGGGGATAAAGTCCAAGAAGAGAACAAACTAACTAATCCCATCTCTGTCATTTACAGAGCTATCTGCTATATAATGAACAACAGCAAAAGCTGGAACATTGATAAAGATTGTGTAACTATTCTCCATGTTGAGCCCATGTTTTGCCATGGCATCTGCCACAACTACATTCTATGAACAAATGATTCCAACTAATAGATTCAAACCTTGCTGCCATTTCTTGAATTTTTTATACTAATGATGTTGATTTGTGATGTCTAAAATAGCCATGTTGAATGAAATTAATAGCTGCAAGTGAATTTGATTCCAACAACACAATGGAGAAGGCCTTTTGAAGTTCCAATTGCAAACAATGGAGAATACCCTTAGAGCTCACATTCCACTATAGAGCAGCTTCCTAAATTTGTTGCATATCCAAATTGAAAAGAACCCAAACAGTTTCTAATAACACCCCCACATTGATTATGATATGGTGGCGTTTTGGATACAGTTACACGGACTGCCTTTAAAATTCATGACTGCAAAGAGTGTAGTTAGGGTAGAATCCTTGTTAGGAGAAGTCTTGGAGATAGAGAACCTTAGAGTTGAAGGTAACACGCTGAGGACGTTCTTGAGAGTACATGTTATTGTTAACATTAAGAAACCTTTAACGACCAGTTTCTTGGTCCCTAGAAGAGATCTACCTAAAGTGTGGATTTTTTATCAAATATGAAAAACTCCAAAATTTCTATTACAAATGTGGAGTTATTGGTCATGATCAGAAGAATTGCTGGAGTGTTAAGGCTATGGTAGCCTATGACTCTCAGCGTCCCAGATACGACCCTCGGTTGAGGGTCCCTCCAGCAAGATCTCTTGCTTCCATTGTTATGAGGATGCCATAGTTGATCAAGGAGAAGGTACCAACAAGGGCAGGAGGAGGAAGGGGAGAAGACGAAGCTGAAGGAAGGCCAAAGTCTGGAGGGGACAGAATCTGAGGCAGGTCCCACTTGGTGTTAGGAGGCAAGGAGGGTTGCGATGGTATTACCTACATCCTCTGGGATCTTAGTGGAGGAAAAGGTGGGCGAGGATGAACAACAGAGACGTGTCCATAATAAGACCATGATCCCTAATCATTTGTATGGGGTCCACCAGGAGACAACCACCTTTAAGAAGGCAAAGAATCAGAGTAATGAGGTCCTGGTAGAAAGGGTTCTGTCAACAAATAGTGAGAACACTGTACCCAAGGCAGATGCCAGACAAAAGGTACCAGACATGGTAAACTTGCAAAGTGGGCTTATTCGTCCTGGGTCAGGCCCAAAACATACACAATTGTTGCAATTTGAAAAGAAGCATATTATGCTTTTTCAACTCGTTGTTTGCTTAGACTGTAAGAGTCCAGAGAAAATATATGATGGGGCTAATTTAACACCAGTGGATATTGACAAGTGTAAGAAAGTTTGGCTCAAAATGGGTTGGGGGAGGAAATCAAATAAGGAGCAAGTTGGCCCACAAAACACATGAAAGTTTAAAAAGAATAGGGAGATGGATAACTAGCTAGATTATTCCATGGAGTTCCTTCCTGATGATGATGACCAATGTGTAACAGTTGTTCAACACGAGAAGGAGGAGCAATATATTGAAGGTTTTTTAGTGGCCCTTTCCCCTAATAGGGATAAATAGAATGATGAAAGAAGGTTATTATTGTTGGCTGAGGAAGAATGGGATGGATCTAATAAAAGAATTAAAGCTTGGGAGCTATGATCCCCTTCTTCACTAATCTAAAGCCAGGGAGGCGGGCCAAAACATGCCCCCACAAGGTCACAAGCACCATGAGTTTTATTAGCTGGAAGTGTCGCGAGATGGAGGCGGCCGCGACAATTGGAGAGCTTTAGTCTCTCTGTAAAAAATATAGGTCAACAGTAGTCTTCTTGATGGAGACAAGGGCGAAGAAGGAAAAGGTAGAATTATTTCCAAGACAATCTAATTCCTCTAATTCTTTTTGCATTGAACCCAACGGTTTAGCAAGGGGCTTGTGTCTGTAATGGGACAAGACAATTGAAGTAGATATTTGTGCAACATCATAAAATTTTATTCATACAACTTGTTGCCTTAAATAATATAGAAACCTTTGGTTGTTCATTCTTATATGGAGATCTTGTATTCACAAACAGGAGGCATCCATGGGATAAGCTGACTAGATTGAAGCCCGACAACAATTGGGCTTGGTGTTGTGTGTGACACCCCTAGTTACTACTAAGAACGTCACATGTGTTGCACGTGACAAACGGGAATATTATACAAGTCGGTAAAAATGCGGGATTAATTTTTTCTATAGATTGATTGGTAACCAATAGTGTTGTCATATTGACCCACAACACCTCTAGTTCCATTTTAAGTATTATGAAACATTCTTTCCTTACTTGTTAATTTATTTTTGAGAAGCGTCAAATCGTTACTACTTTGTAGACACATACATTCATTCATCATAAACATCATACATAGGGATAAAACAGTGCATTAAGTACAAACCGAAATCATTGTATCCTTAGAGTTTACAGACCATAAGTAAAAACATGAGTTCTAGTAGTGAAATAAATAATCAAAGTAACCTCAAAACAAGATACAAAAGAGAGGTCACAAAAACTCAGAGCTTATCACAACTAGACTCGAACACAACTACTCTACTTTTCGTCACTCGGTAGAGAGGGATCCTCTTCTGGGTCCTCCTCCGGGTCCTCCTCGTTCGAAGAGTCATTAATGACGATCATCCCTATCGCATCTAAAAGAGGGCGGTCTCACGCATCAGAACTCATGGAATGAGAGCCGGATGCCTTCGAAGCAGGTGAGTATCGGGGGGAATCCGAACCAACAAGGTCTAACACACGTGACGAACGAGATGCCATTGAAGATGCCTGGCGAGGACGGGGTTGGCGAAAAATAGTATAGCGCACTAGGTTAGGCGGCGTCTGGAACTCTAACATCAACGGAATGACAAAATCAATCTCTAGTAACAACAGAAGGCCAAGGTGAGTGATGGTGACGCAGACCTCCTCGGTAAAGACATACCTCCTAGGTATGTCAGTTACCCTCCACGTTCCCCTCGGCATCCACCGAAGCTGCATTCTCGTAGAAGACATGTTGCGGATCTCCAATACCAGTTGACGACGTAAAAGAAGGGCACAACCAAACAACAAACAAATGGGATTGAAAACACTTTGCATGAACTCACGTGATATAGGATATAATGTCTAGAGCAAATACAAGGGAATTTCACACAACTCAACCAAACAAGTACATACACACAGTGTCATTATGATGCACACAGCCTATTTCATACTTTGCAATCATAATGTTATATCTGATGCATGAGGGCCCGAGAAATCACCACCACAGTGCACACAACAACTGTGGAATCATATGGAAGTAATCAGGAGTTAGAGTCTGTACTAGTCTCGGTACAAAGAGTTTTGCTCATATATTTTGGCCGATTTTTCTTGTGTGATCCTTCCAGACAATCTCTACTGATCCTGAAACCTTGAGAGCGACAGGCATAGTCAAGCTTAATCCCCTGAACTCGACAGTAGCTAGCTAGCCCACGTCCCAGATATTCAGTCTGGAGCTCGACTATCCTCAGGGCTGGCGTCCTTTACAAGACCCGCTGGAGTCCTTTGCAAGACCCAGTGCACCAGTCCCAACCAGCTTCACATTGTACCGAAGTGTCACTTCCACGTTTAGTCATAAGGTACACAACCTTAGACATCATCAATGCTCATGATGCATGCCACACATTCAATGCTTTCTCAGCATACACGTTCCTTACCGGCAAAGTCCATCGGATCCTTCCACACAGATCCAATGACTTTCCTTCGCAAGGAAAACCAAACCCCATCTCGGGTCAATCCACACCCTCTCACTAGGCTCCTCAAGTCTTATGTAAGAAGGGTGTTTTTGTTGTAAGCTTTTAAGGTAAGTTGTATCCATTAATCTTTAAGACTAATGATTACTTTCACTTTAGTCCTATAACTTACTAAGGCTTGCGGTTGTGTCTTATGAATAATACTGCACATCTTGGTTCATCATATGTGTATGATTAGGGTTAAGTCTAAAAGTATCTTCCTTAGGTGTTACCTTATCTTAATTGAGTTTATCTTTCTTTAATAAAAGCTTAATATGTTTAGCAATCCTTAATTAACCAAGTAGGGTTAAGTTTAATCCCTAATTATACCTTATTTAAGGTTAATCTTCCTTAATTAGGCTATGATTAAGGCTAATCTGTCCTAATTAAGTCTTAATCTTTACTTAAGATCCTAATTAACTCTTAATCATCCCTTAATCTTAGATTAAGCTTTTAATTACACTTGACTAAGGTTAATCACAATTAATTAGTCCTTAATCGTTATTAGGTCTCAATCATATTATTAACACATTATCAATCATTTAATGATTAAGATTAATTATGATTATGTGTAATTAAGACTTAATTATAATTAAACTTGATTAGGCTAAATCTTGATTAAGATTAGGGTTAATCCTCACTAGGGTCGACTAAGGTTAATCTTTATTAACTCTTCCCTAATTTATCAACTTAAATGATTTAACTTAATGGACTCACTAACTTAATTTGAGTCTTGATCTTTATGAGTAGGATTAGAGTTGAGGCCCAACACTAATCCAAGCCCAATGTCCATTAATTATTTTTGTTTGGTCATATGGAGTGTTTTATGAGTTTTTGGAAGGTGTTTGGGCCCAATGGTTAGGTAACTTATAAGGGTCCATTCTACTAAGTTACTACCGATTTTGGTGTTGTGCATCTCTCTCTGGAATAGCCAGAGCTCTCTCTTTGGAATAGCCAGAGCTCCTATCTCCATCAGGGAAATTCATCCATAACCTTTGTTTTTTGATCACTCAGGCCTACACTGTCACCTTAACCACCTTTCCCATACCCACCAGCATCAGTTCCATTCCTAACCATAACCAAACCCTTAAAACCCATACTTATCAGGCATTCTAGGAAACCAACTTTAACCTTCCAATACCTTAAACAACTTTACCCTACCCATCACCTCCTTAATCCTTTACCTTTCAACCTGTCTCAACCCTTTCACCCTTATCATACCATCCCAGCCACCTTAAACCTTCACCCTCTACCCGTCATAGATTTGGCTAAGTCTCTTTTACCATAGGTAACTAGCCTCCCATCTTGCTAACCAGTTTGGAGATGGGAGAGGATCATAACGTAGAAGAGGACAACACAAATGTAGAAATCATAGTGGAGCTTGAAGCAGATGAGTTCAACAGTTTACAACTGGCCAAAAGATCTCTAGTGGGCAAGGTCCTTTCCAGCAAGTCATTAAACAAAGGATCAGTTCGGAATATATTAGCCAAAGCTTGGGGAGAACCGGCTAATCTAAAGGTTACAGACATGGGAACCAATCTTTTTCTGTTCTCATTTGAAAGTATGAAGGATATGAAGGGAGTGCTAAGCAAGGGACCATGGTATGTCATGTGAAATCTACTAAGTCTACAATGTTGGGTCCCACAAGCATCAGTGTATGAAATAGACTTCCAAAGGGTCTCCTTCTGGATCCAAATACATGGGCTGCCCCTGGAGATGATGAACACAAGCAACGCAGCCAGGATTATGAACAGAGTGGGAGAAGTTATGGAGGTGGAGAACCCATCAGTGGAAGGTAATCCGGTTAGAACTTTCATCCGAGCTCGTGTTTAGTTGATGTTCAAAAGCCCCTACCCACTGGCTGTTGGGTTCCTAGAAGGGACCTACCCAAAATTTGGATAATCTTCAAATATGAGAAACTACAGTCGTTGTGTCACTACAAGAAAAAACAAAAAAAGGGACGGAAAATTGCGACGGAATTATTTTTCGCCCCAAAGAAAAATAATTGAGACGGATTTTGTGACAATTTTTTGTCGCAAACTGTTTTGTGAAAAAATATTTACTACTTTAAGACGGAAAACATATTCTGTCCCAAATTTAGGACGAAATCCCTACTCCGCCTCAAATTTGGGACGGATTCTGTGGTACATTTACGTCACAAACTGTCCTATAAAAACTTATTTGTTTTCTTGTGACGGAATTCTCTTTCCGTCTCAAAGTCATTATTTTTTCTCCCAATTTCAATCTTAATTTTTTTGACGGGTAGATCCGTGCCAATTTTGGGACGGAAATCTATATATTTTTGTCGCAAATTAAGATAATTTATTAAATAATTTATTTATTTACTATATATTTAATATGATTTTGTTTAACGAAATAATTATTTATTACTTTTTACCTGTTGTGATATGATTTAATTTATTTATTATACTATTAGTAAAAACAAATGTTTAATTCTATTCATATAAAATGAAAATATATTAAAAGAGTTAATTTTACTAGTATTTAATCACATAATTGTACTTATGAGATTGTCAATTAAAGATAATTTAATTTTTAAAAATTTGGTAAAATATGCATTTTGTTCCTATAAAATTAAGTAAATTTGAGTTTAGTCCCTCTTTTTTAAAAATGAACCCAAATCAGTCCTTATCATTCCTCCGTGAGAGACTAAAAACACATTCTTGAGAAATATTGAGAACTAAAAATACACTTGATAAAAATTAATTTGTAATGTTTTTTTTTAAAAAAAGAGGGGCTCGACAATTTGATTTTGAATTGAGGATCAAAACCAAATTCACTTAATTTTACAGGAACAAAAAACACATGTTACCCTCTAAAATAAATTAAATATCTTAATATTTTATAATGACCAAACTTAATTTGTTAAATAATAAAAAAATAAAGTATTAATTAAATAAAATAAAAATAGTATTTATGTAAATTAATAATAAAGAAATTTTTTAATTTCTTCAAATGCTTTATATTTAATAACGTAAAATAAAAAATAAACTTCAAAAATATATTTTGTTAAAATAAGATACAACCAAGAAAAAAAAGAGAATAGGTAAAATGAGAGGGGGTTGCAATCTTCTCCAACACGCTAACCCAAAACCCTTTCAATTGCTCAAACGTACACCCACCCACCCACTTTGTTCTTCACCATCTCCACCGTCAAGCATAGTGCCAAGCCATGTACTCGCCTTGAAGAGCTCTTCGTTGTCGTCTTCTCTATTGTTATCGCCACTGGTGAGTGATTCTTCAATAAAGGATTTAAATTAACATTGTGTTTACTGTGTAAATGTGATTCTATTTTTAATCAAAATAATGTCTTCATTATTTGTACAGGTTTAAAGAGCCATACTTCTATCTATTTCATACAGTAGGCGTCAAACTTCTGCACCATCTAACTATCTCATTGGGCATTTGTGTGAAGGTATGAAGAATAAAACTTTCTGCACTTTCTCACTGAAAAATTTTCTGCACTTTTATTTTAAAAATAATGACCTGTGGAATTATACCACAAACTGTAACGCCCTAATTTCTAAACTCAGAAATAATGCCCGTTGGAGACACTATCCCTGAAGTTCTTGAAATCATTTCGTTAAATTTCTAATATCGCCGTACATTCGCTTAAACTCCCCAACAATTAGCTTAAGCAATTACAATACAAACATCAAAATCCCTAAAGAAGAGTAAATTTTACTTAAACTTAGGGAAGAATTCACACTTGGAGGAGTGTGATTCAATGAACTCATACCGCAAATCCGACAGAGTCTCCCCTAAAAACAGGACATTATCAATTCTCAAGATAAACCTGAAACTCGGTAAAAACCAATACAGATTAATAACATGAACTCACTAATATCATATTAGGGCCTCAGTGGCCAAAATAGAATATTCATACACATATACATCAGTATACCTCAGCAATTAACCAATTAAACATATACAAATACAAATACTTAGGAAACTAATTCTATTAATCGAATCTCCCAACTGAAGTAAAACTCAGCTCCACCCTCACCTTAACTGCTTCGACCTCACCAGAGGTACCTGCACAACTAAAGTATATCCCCAAAACGTGGGGTGAGATAATAATCCCAGTGAATACAACCACATGCATGAATGCAGGGAGCAGATATCAATGACAATTAACAATTTAATAAACTTCTTAGAACACAATTCAAATAAACTGATAGGCGAGATAGGCAGTGTGGGAAAGTTAATTACTAACTAATATGTAACCATGATCATAATCATAACTAGAAACAAGTAAATGCATTAATGATGCAACTCACTGTTGTGCCCAGCAGGCATGATCTTATCACTTAAACTGGAGTTAGAACTGAGCTCAGACTACGGGAAACGTCTTTCCCGGGGACGAATCCCACCCATTACTGGACCGAAGTCAAGTTTTCACATAATTATTCAATTTTCTTAACTCACAGCACGAAGGCCGACTTATTTAACTCATGGTCGAAACCGGCATACATGAATCAATGACTAAAACTGAAAATTAAAGCATTTTGATAGTTTCGTAAGTTTCGTAAGTTCGTAAGTCTCGTAAACTTCAATATTCTAAGGTTTTCAATGCACAACCTAACAACAATTATTCAATCTCATGAAAACATCACTAATCCATTCAAAATAACTTAGTAGAAAGGGAATTAGAGAGTAGGGTTCATACATTGAGCATTTCGACAGTTTCGTAAATCTCGCTAGTTTCGTAAATCTCACTACCCTAAGGTTTTCAATGAAAAACCTAACAACAATTACTCAATTTCATGAAAATATCACTAATCTATCCACAATAATCATATAGAAAGGGAATTAGAGAGTAGGGTTCATACACTAGAGAAATTCAAAATCAAGGGGAATGTGTGTGTGAGCTATACTCACCAAATTTGAAACCCAAGCGGAGAACAATGAGTAGAGAAGGGATCCACTTGGTGATTCTTAGCTTCAATTCCTTCTCAAACCCCAAATCCCAACTTTCTCTCTCTAAGTTTCTCTCTCTCTCACTCTAGGTCGAAGAAGGGGAAGGAAAGAACATGCTGATGGGTTTCTGGCAAGCGAACCAAAAATCCAGTAGTATAATAGTAAGAAGAGTATCGTATCCACAGGGAACGGTCAATTTATGTAGACTGTGATCTAATTATCAAGGAGAAACAATGGTTTGATAATATTGTTGCGGAATTGTAAATAATAGATTAAATATCAATAGAATTAGAAAGGAAGAGTTAGAGACACTTTACTTGGATTAGGATTGAACTTCATCTCATCACACCCCTCATGTATGTCAAGACTACCTACTATTTATAGGCTTTGAACTATAACGCTGTAGACAAACTATATAGCTTATGACCCCGAGTTACCAGGCGCCACTCACACTCAAAGATAATCCATGCGGGCTCTCTCAGGCGACAAACTTACCCTCGGCTTATTTTGCTCTCTTTTATTCCGTTTGTAAAGGACTAATTGAAATACGAGGCCTACCAAATGAAATATACCTTCGCTAGAGTACTGTCACTACCCATCACTCATTAGATACATCCACCTCTCGCTTCCTGGATTGACAATCAACTAACCCTTTGCTATCGGTTTATCAATACCAAGCCTATCCTTTAGATTCCCTTCATTAGGATACTCACACTACCCATCAATCATTAGCAACACCCATGTGTCGGTTCACTGGTTAACCGAGTATTCTCATTCACTCAGAGGTTGAGTTTCCTATGTCTAGGCTCCCCCAAAGTCAATCCTAGTCGTAACGCTAATTACAAACTAGCCTATAACTCCGACGCAAGCGCGGAAGTTAGGAATAAGCACAGAACGAGATTACCAGCATTATAATTAGGGAAGTGCATAAATAAAATAGATAGAGTTCAACATACACTTGGGAATGGAATTGATTACATTCAATCCTAATGGAGAGTTAACTACACGAGGTAGCCATACAAACCACCGAAGATGTTGTCACCATCTTCAATCCTTGTGAAGCGCTCCTCCTCTCCTACTCTAAACTTAGCTTTGGTGCATTATCACTGAAATAAGACTGAATTACAATAATCGTGCACACTGGATTTGGCACAAGAGGTTCCTATTTATAGACTAAGGAAAGACAAAGCAATTTGGGGAGAAATCTATCTAAAAACGGCAACAGGGAGCAAATCAGCGTGACCTGCGCTACAAGCTTCGCTGTAGCGCAGGTGAAGCGCAGGTAGCGTCCTGTAGCTCCAACTTTCTATTTTTAATCTTGATCTCTCCCCGAGACTCGTTTTGGCAGATTTGCCTTTCCTTGTTTCCCTTCTCTTGTTAAAATCCTTGCATTTATTGAGCAATCTTTGATTTATTTGAGAAGCTTGTCTGCAGAATCCTTGATTGATTGGAAGTGATCTCCTCATTAATTGCCTTAAATCTTCTTCAAATCTTCATTAAATGTCTTCAATCAATCTCAAATCTTGCAGATATCTCCCTCATTTAATGCTATCTTTCTTCCAAATCAAATCTTTGCAATATCCTGCAAAAATCAGCAATTTTTCTATCAAAATAGCATCAAATTCAAATCTCAGATTAATAAATACAATTTCTCTAATATTTAATAAGAAGGGATTAAACTGGGGCAAAATTACCATTTTATCCTTGATAAGTGAACTAAAAAGTACTCTAATTTATCAACTAATTTTCACTTATCACATGCATAATCTGATTTTTCAGCACCAGCCTTTAAATACTTAAGTGACGGTAATCGATTACAGATCCACTGTAATCGATTACCAGCAACAAAAAATACACTAGAAAGCCCTTATGGAAAACTGGTAATCGATTACCAAAAACTCAGCTCTCGGGTAATGATTACAGACCCTCTGTAATCGATTACCAGCAACCCAAACTCCCTATATTCACTTAAATGAAATCCTGAAACTTGGTTTTTAACCTAAGTTTTATCTCCTAATTTCTTAAACTTTCTTTCCTTAATTATTAACATATAAATTCCTATCTTAATCTTATGAATTAATAGAAGTTCTAAATTACGGAATGTTACAATTTCCTAATTACTCTTTTCTTAATTACTGAACTTACTATCATTATTCTAATCTCTTTTAATTCATCATAGATCTTAACTATCGGGATGTTAATTGAATGAGAACTCTAACACTTAAACTCTTAAATTTAACTCTCCTAAACTCTCACCTACTCTATCAATCCTAGTTCCTTTTGCCATAGTTCATACTCAACTCAATTATTCTTCTGAAATTTCCCCTTTAATACCCATAGATTCTTACTAATCCTCATATTCTTTCTTGTAATCCTTCTTCTCCTACTCAGGCTCTCAACTCACTCCTAACTTTCCTCTAGTTTGATTTAAGTCTAATTTTTGGGATGTTACACAAACTAGTTTTCAAATACATCTTTGTAACAGGGATTGTAGAGGGAAGAAGTATCTCAAGTTGGGGTTGAAGACTCCCTTAGCTTTGAACCAATTTACAAACATTCTGGACAAAAACCTTGGTTAGAACTTGCCAAACCTTTGTTCTGTGATTGATTTTATTGTGTTGTTCTTTATTGTGTAATTTTCTATTTTATTATATATGTGTTATTCTTTTAAGCACATTTGAGAACTTCAATTGAATGCTTTTTATTACTTGGTTATGCCGCAGGAAAAGTAGATCATTTGTGTGGTTTTCTTCTCTTTTTGTATATCATTTATGCAATTGTGTGTGACTGATATTTAGGACGTTGTTTAGGATTGTAAAGAAAAATCTAATATATGCAGTCAGTTGAGTGCTATATACAGTGAACAATGCTTGACAAGTGAGACATGCAATGAAGCCTTTAACTACTTGAATGAATGCACTTTGAATATATTTTTCTATTGTTAATTTTCAACAATTACAGAAAGGTTACAAGTGGATTGGTGAATATGAATCAACTATCAAGGCCATGTGGGAATCAAAGGCAAAGGAATTGCTAAGAAAGATCATGTCTAGAGCACGTGAAAATATTTCATAGAAACGTTCTTGGATTCCCGACAATGTGTGGGCAGAATTGCTTGCTAAGTGGACAGATGATAATTATCAAACATTATGTTGCGTGGCATCTGCAAATCGTCATTCAGATACCGGTGGTTCATTGCATACACAAGGATATAAGAATCAATTTAAGCATGAACTTGAATTGGTAAGATGTATTTTAATTTTAAGAATATATTAACTCTTTGTTTATAATATTCTTAATATGTTTATATTTCCAAACAAGTGCAGGCTAAAAGTTTAGGAAGAATGCCACACAAAGGTGAACTATTCAAAAAATGTCACGTCAGGAAAGGGACACAAAACTTTGTGGATAAGAGGTCAAGTGATGCATATGTGAGTGTTATTACGTTTTATAATGCATTTATTAGGTTAAGCTAATTTGTCTCTCTCTTCTTTTCAATTCTATCATTATATGGTCCTTGTGGTTGCTTAGAATTTCTAGTGTGTTTAATATATAATGGCTCCTTCAATTTGTTACATGTATGGAACTTATAATTATTAAAATTTAGAGCATGAAATTGATTTTCTATTATACTAGAGGAAAAAGGGTATGTTATCTCATAATGGTGTATTGATCCTGTGTAATGTATTTACCATGTTGTATTGGTTAAGTAGTGCATTGGTGCAAAGGATTACATAGATTTTTCTAATATGCTTTATTGTGTGGGAATATGATATTCTTATTGGTTACGTATTTCCATCTTAGCATATACATTTATTAATCTATTAGAGATTTCTTTTTATGTGATTTGGGGAACTCTTTGTTGGAATTATTGGAAGAAACATCCTCATTTTTTCTTTGTCTTTACATTCTAAACTTAGTGTTTAACAATCTATAGGATAAGCAATTTTCTCTACTATTTGTTTTTTTTCTTATGCAGGAAAACTTTGTAAATTTATGCTCACAAGCTGAGTCTCACTCACAATCTTCTGAGTCTGGTGATAATGGGAGTTGCAGTCAACCGAAACCTATTGATTATGATGCCTTATGATTGAAGCTGTTGGGGGAAGAAATGCAAAGGGTAGAGTATATGGTCTCGGTTTAGATGGAAGGATGCGTTCTAGCACCTCAACTTCTAAATCACAACATGCTAATTATACTGATATTGTTCGTGGTATGAGTGATGAGGTTAAGGCGCGACTGAGGAAAAAGATTGCAGAGCAACAACAAGCTATTAATACCATTAATCACGTCCTTGCTCGCCAAAATAAATTATTGTCTTTATTTTCTAAACATGTGGATATAGATTTGAATGCAATGGATTTGGATGGAAATGATCCTTCTATAGGTGATGGTGCTACTCCGGGAAGAGATCCTACCAAAGACATGGATGTTGATGATGAATGTTAATGACTTTAGAATTTCAAGACTTAAAGATTATTAGAACTTTGACTTTTTGGATGTATTGTTACAACTTATATTTTGGATTATCTAGAGATACTTATATTATGTTTATGATGAAACAATTAAATTTAGTGTTGGACAAATGCACATGGTAGTTGCATATGAATTGAATGGAATGTGATTGACAGACTTGGATTATCTTTATTGTTATATGCTTTGCAATTATTGATACTTAACAGGAAATTATTATAAAAAATAAAAATGTACATTTTTTAAAAAAAATTGCGACGGAAATAAATGCACTATATTTTGCCGCTAACATACTACATTTGTGACGGAATATTTTGAATTAAATTCCGTCCCAAATGTGACATGTTTGTGACGGAAGATTTAACACATTTTTGTCGCAATATTTTTTGAAAAATAATAAATTTGAAATCGATTTGATAATTTTAGTCACACATTGTGTTCCAAAATTAATTTTTAAAAATAATGAAAAAAATAAATTATTTATGGTCCGTGCCAAATTCTGTCACAACATTGGGACGCAATTAACATTTCCGTCAACAAAATTTAATTAATTTTCCATCTCAAGTTTCGTCCCAAAATTGCGACAGAATATATAATTCTGTCCCAAAGAGTTTGCGACGAGCTAAATTGTGACGAAAATAATCCGTCGTAAACTCCGTCCCAAATGTTATTTGGGACGGAATTTTCCACTAACATGTGACGGATATTTCCGTCCCAAATCAATTTTTTCTTGTGGTGTGTTTTAACTGTGGAATTGTGGGGCATGGACAAAAATATTGCAAAAGAGAAAAGGCAATGGCCCCCTTCAACTGAGAAATCCCCAAATACAATGCTAGATTAGGAGTGCCCCCAGCAAAACCAGTCACTACATTGATCCAGGAAAGAAGCTTAAGACAAAACAACAAGAAACCTACCATGGAGAAATGTCAACATGCCCAGAAACCTGGAGAAGGGAATGCTGACGTGGCAGCAAAAAACAACAGCATTATGCAAGAAGCAGAGGACAGAGCTGATATGGACCCACAAAATCAACAACAGGGAGGTAATGAGGGACAATCAGAATAGAAAAGGACACAACAACCCTTTCCCAACAACCTTTTTGGTGTCAGGATGAGTGGGAACGTTAGGAAAACGGGAATGATGGCAGACAAAACTTCAGACAAAGCAATGTGGGACCCACCTTTGGGTCACTCAAAGGGAACTACATCTTTACAACCTGCTAATCAGAAGACAATGAAAGAAAGAAGGAGTGCAAAAGAGCAAAGCAATGAAATGGGCCACACAGCCCAATACCACAACCCTCTATATACACCAGAATGATAACACCCAGAAGTCCAAGGAGCCCATTAGTGTCACCCAAATAGATTTACAGGGAGGGGAAAGAAGAGCTGGGCTGGGCCCAAAAAGGCTAAAAGACTTACACATAGCCACTGAATTAATTAGCCTGCCATCACCCATTGTTAACCTGGACTATCCTAGTCCGGTAACTAGAAGGCATGAAGGGGCTGATTTATCCATGGACGACATCATGAGGGTCAAGGTTGCTTGTAGAACACAGGTACCTAGAGAGAAGGAAAAATAAGTTTTAATGGAAACAAACACTGAAGGTCAGAGATATTATGTCCAATTCCCTGAAGAGGAGAAGCAGAATTCCACGGCCAATATACAACAGGAAGAAGTAAAGCAACTAATTGTGGGCTGGAATAGGCTGAGCTTGAAAAGAGGAAGGGAGCAATGAGGAAGTCAGGCTGGTGTCAACAATATGGAAGAGGAAACTGGAGTACCAAGGAGAAAGAAGACCCATATCCTGGAATGGAAAAAAGAATGATGGAAATGATGGTAATTCAAAAGGAGCAGGGACTATAGTTGTATACTCATCCGGTTCTAGAATGGCTGAGGAGGCAGGCCTATCCATGCCCCACCCTCAGCCATGAGTTGGATATGTTGGAACTGTCGAGGGTTGATGGCTACCTCGGCAATTAGGGAGCTCAAAGAATTATGTATAAAATATAAGCCATCCTTTGTCTTCATTTCGGAATCCAAGGCAAATGCAGACAAGGTGGAGAAGATCAGGCGTATGCTGAAGTTTCCGTTTTCTTTTTGTGTTCCTCCCAGAGGATTGTCAGGGGGGCTATGCTTACTATGGAAGAAGCCCCTGGATGTACAGGTATACTCTCACTATCAAAATTTTATTCATGCTACCATTAATGACTCAATTGAAATAAAAGATTGGGATTGCACATTCGTGTATGGAAACCCAACATTTAGCCAACACAGAAACTTATGGAACAAGCTCAGCTGTCTACAAACTTGTGTTACCAGACCTTGGTGTTGCCTAGGGGATTTCAATGAGATTCTGTCTCAATCAAAAAAATTTGGCCTGCAGCCACAACGTCAGAGCAGAATGGATTTATTTAGGGAGTTTCTGCATGCTAATGAGCTTATAGATTTAGAAACAAAAGGGTGTCAATTTATTTGGACCAGTAATCCAAGGGATGGGTTCGTTACCAAGGAAAGACTAGATAGAATCCAGGTCAATTGGGCCTGGAGATCGAAATTTGAACATGCTTTAGCCACTACACTACCAGCCATATCATTTGACCATTCCCCCTTAGTTTTGTGGCACAAACCAAATTTAAAGGGGGAAAATCCCTTCAGATTTGAGGCTATGTGGGAGGAACACTCCGAATGCAACCAGATTATAGAAGAAGGATGGCAAAACTCGATTGAACGGGAGGATGTTTGGACAGAATTTCTGAAGAAGGCAAAGAATTGTAAGAGATCACTCAAAAATTGGAACCAGAGAACATTCAAGAAGGCTTATTCGCAAATTGCTTCCCTGAAAAAAGAGTTAGAGGAGCTGCAAAACTCGAATCCTAGGATGAAGGACTGGAACAGGATTAAGGAAGTCAAAAAGGAGATAGACAGATATTTGAAGCAAGAAGAACTATATTGGGCTCAAAGGTCAAGGCTGAAATGGTTAAAAACATGGGGACCGAAATACCACCTTCTTTCATGCCACCACAGTGCAAAGGAGGGACAGAAACAAATTGTACAGGATCAAGGACTGCCAAAGGGCTTGGGTAGAGGGCCAAAAGGACATTGAGAAGGTTATCATGGAGTTTTTCAAAGGTCTGTACACATCCTCCCAATCTATACCCTCCCAGGAGTGTTTTTCTTCGCTTCAGCCACAGGTTACAAATGAAATGAATGCAACACTCTTGCTGCTAATCACAGAAAAGGAAATTGAGGATGCTGTTTTGTCTTTGGGGACCATTAAAGCCCCAGGTCCAGATGAGTTAAATGGCCTTTTTTATCAGAAACACTGGCAAGTTGTAAAAAAAGAGGTGCTGGTTGTGGTTATGGAGTTCTTTCACACAGGGAGAATGAATGAAGAGATAAATGAAACGGTTGTTGCCTTGGTTCCCAAAATAAATCGACCAGACAGTATTCACCAGCTACGACCCATTAGCTGCTGCAACTTCATATATAAAGTGATCTCTAAGGTGGTGGTTAGAAGACTCAGACCCTATATGAATCAGCTCATATATGAAAATCAAAGCGCCTTTGTAGGGGGGAGACAAATCCAAGACAACTTGTCTGTTGCCCAAGAGATTTTCCACTGGTTAAAAAAGAAAGATAGGAGGTCCAGCAATAGTGCAGTTCTTAAATTGGACTTAGCCAAAGCCTATGGCAAGGTAGAATGGAACTTCCTCCAAAGAGCCTTAGTAGCCTACGGGTTTAACCAAGACTGGGTGGGGAAAATTATGGCCTTAGTAACCACTGTGACCTATACCTATAAATCAATGGAGTAGTGAGCAAAAAAGTTATTCCAGAGAGAGGCCTCAGGCAGGGGACCCACTTTCCCCCTACCTCTTCCTTTTGGTGATAGACGTTCTTTCCAGATTTCAGTTGCTAAGGAGAAAGGGGACATAGCTAGGATATCTCTGGCCCCCCTCCTCTCCTTCACTAACACACTCATTTTTTGCAGATGATGCAGTATTATTCTCATAGGCTTCAACTGAGGAGGTGTACCAACTGTCAAAAATCCTTCAAACCTTTTCACAATCCTTAGAGCAGCAGATCAACCTTGCCAAATATGGTATCATCTTTGGTAAAAAGGTCCCTAACCACATTCGCAGTAGAGTGGCAGAAATCCTAAACATACAAGAGTGGGAGAATCCGGGCAAATACCTAGGCTTACCTGGAGAATGGGGAGGTCCAGGGTTAATGGGCTTAATTGGCTACAAGAACGAGTCTTGCAAAAGATTGAAGATTGGAAGGAATCACTTCTCGATCAAGCGGGGAAAGAGGTACTAATTAAAGCAGATCTGCAGGCAATTCCTTCATATGCCATGTCAGTACTCAAATTCCCAAAGAAAGTTTGTGATAAGTTGTGTTCTCACATAGCCAAATTTTGGTGGACTAATAAGGGGAAATATAGGGGTATTCGTTGGAAAAATTGGCACTTTATTTCATCCAGCAAAAAAGCAGGGGGGCTGGGATTCAAAGATTTCTCCACAATGAATATTGCCTTGCTGGCAAAACAGGCTTGGAGAGCTCACAATCAGCCTCAGGCCTTATGGGTTAGGGTTCTAAAGAGCATTTATTTCCCAAATTCGGACATTCTACATGCCGCAAGAAAAAATGGGAGATTCATGGATTTGGGCCAGCATAGTTCATGGAATCAATGCTTTAAGGAGGAATGAGAGGTGGCTAGTTAATTCAGGTGAAAATATAGACATAAAAGAGGACATTTGGCTGGCAATAGGTGCAAAGGTAGCTCTGAAAGATAATTCTCGAATCACAAAGGTTCAAGACCTAATTGACCCAATATCAGGGGGCTGGAGTATGGAGAAAGTCAGGGAGAATGTTGCACCACATCAGATAGATAAAGTCCTGCAGACCGCTACTGGGAGACCATCGAGAGGGTATCTATTCATATGGCCTTATTCTCAATCTGGTCAATACCCTGTCAAGACAGGGTACCATATCATGAAAGGTCCTATCAGAGGTACATCTACTGCTCCCTCATCATCTAATAGCCTACCTGATATTTGGAACACCATTTGGAACTTAAAGGTGCCACAGAAAATTAAAATGTTCTTGTGGAAGGCTACCCTTAATATAGTCCCGGTTAGAGACAACCTTTACCGGAAAAGGCTAGCCGCGAACCCACTTTGCCCGATCTGTGAAGAGGAAAATGAGTCCATTGAACATGTATTGTTATTTGCAAGTGGACAGAACCTGTCTGGTTTGGGAATCAATTACAGGGGCTACCGAACAGAAATAATATTCCTTCCTTCCCACTTTGGTTAATGTATAAATTTTCAGAATTTAAAGAATGGGAGGACAAAGGGGAATTTGCTAATTCTCTACTAGCATGCTACTTATGGGTTATCTGGAAGGATCGAAACTCAGTGATCTTCCAAGGAACAACACCTAATCCAATGGGTACCATTATTAAGGCAAACTCACTTCACGGTGAGTGTTGCACTACCCTTTTTGCTAAGACCCATATGGCTACTCCTAACAGAGGAACACCAATCATGCAAATTTGGAAATTCACCAAAATTAATACAGATGCAACATTTTCAACAAATAGCGGGAAAGGGAGTATAGCATTCGTTGTTAGGGACTACAAGGGTCAGATAGAATTCGGTGGTACCTGCCGTATAGATGCCTCTTCTCCGTTGATGGCCGAGGCGTTGGCCCTGCGAGAAGGGTTACAAACAACGCTTAATCTGGGTCTACAAAGGGTGGTAATAAAGAGTGACTCCCTACTTCTCATCCAAGCCTGCAGAGGGGAAGCACAAAACGGTGAGATAGCCAACATACTTCAAGATATTAACGAAGCTGCACCACAATTTAATCACTGCGGGTTTACCTGGGTTGGTAGGGCTGGCAACAGAGTGGCTCACCATCTTGCTGCAATGGCTGCTACGCAATCCCTCAACCCAAACTGGGTTGTATCCCCCCCACCAGAAATCAGAAGCTTCCTCTCCCAGGACGCTATTGTTGCTACTGGTCATCGAACCACCCTCACGGATGACACCCTTAGCTAGCCTTGTCTTACACATAGGCTTTTCTTTCTCCTCATTCCTAATTGTTTTCTTTCTTCCAGCTAGATAATGTAGATCTAGGGTTGTCTTTCTAGTTCCTAGATTTTTACCAGCGTAGTATCTATGAGTTGTACTTGTTTATCTCGGTTAGAGGATACTGCATTTTCTCTGTATTGACTTTGTTGTATGGGCCGCTGGCCCCTTTGGCCCATTTTTTGGGTCCTCATCAATTGAAGCTGTGTACTTTCGACCAAAAAAAACTAAGTTACTACCAAGTAAGGTGAGTTTTATGGTGACTTTTATATGGGTTAATTATTTTACCTGAATTTCACTTTAACTTTTCACTTGAAGTCATCATCTTTTCTTTTTACCTTTACTTTGTTACTTTAAGTTTTAACTTTTTAACCTATCGGGATACTAAGGCCCATAAACATACCAACACCAATTTCATCAACTTTTCAAGATCAAACCCATCCATCTTATGAACATCATCAAGAACATCAAGTGTTAGTATATGCACTAGAGACCTATATGTTTTATTTTGAACATTCATCACTTGTATCATATTATTATTTTATAAAGTCAATTCATTTATTAAATCTTTTAAAATATAATTATTGTCCTTAGAATAGTAAACTTAACCTTCATAAGAAATCAAGTAGATGACTTGATCGTGAGATCTTATGAAGAACTATTCTTAAAATAGTCCCTGGTCAAGTATCATCTTAGGACAAAGATGCATTTAGACTAGTATGTGAGTTCATTGATGATCACATCTCACGGATCATGGATATGAGATATCATGCACTCACATAGGTACACATTAAGAGTAATGGTGTACTAGACAGACCCACCTTAAGAACGTTGCATGGATTGTTACAAAATGTCATGAATGTTTCTTAAATTGATAAATGTTATATGAAGTCCTTTGACCTGAAATCACTACGATTCCTACATAAGGAATTATGTGTTTTAAATATCATCAAATGTTGCCTGTAACAAGGTGATCATAAAGTTGTATTTGGACACATAATAAATTATGTGGTGGGATGTGAATGACCTAGATGGGATTTGTCCCTCCTATGTAATTGGAGTTATATCTGTAGGCCTCTTGATAAAGTGAGACTGCAAAATGCATGGCCATGCTCAGGAGGATAAACATGAGATGTTTACTTTCTGTACAGTCTACTTAGGGATAAAGAAAACATAAATTGAACTATACAAGGTTGACACATTCCATGCCCTTGTGTTCAATAAGATATTTGGACAAAGGGGACAGATCATATAAATTATCACAAAATAGGATTCGTCAAAGTTGTTGATAATCTCAATATTTGGATAGTGATGTATTGCTAGATACCACTCACTATTTATGATATTAAATATAAAAGGGTTTATTTTAATCTCATAACCAAATATTAAAAGCCTATTGGGTCACACGCATACGACAAGCCGCTAGGAAAAGATAATAATTCTAATTTAATTAGAATTATAACCTAATGGGCCAGACCCATATGTGTTAGGGATAAGTGAGTGAGGGGTAAAACCCTAGCCATCACTCTATAAAATAGAGCATGAGATGCATTACCCTAGACACATGAGTAATCTCTCTTACTCTCTAAACACTACTAGCAGAGTTGAGGAGGGTTCCTAGTTCGACTGTTGGCGTGACACCTCTAGAGACGTGGCTGTTATTGCCCTCGTTTGTAATCCTAATAAGGTATATCATTATGTTTTGTGCCTTTTATGCCTTGATTCGTGTTTTCGCATTAACGATCATAACAAGGGAGGGAATCCATTTATTCCGCTGCACCCTGACCACATGCTTGATTCCCTTCATCAAGAACATTCAAGAACACCAAGAATATTCAAGAACACCATGAATTTCACCAAAACTCAATAAATTCTCAAAAATTATGAAACTCAAGTATAATGTCCTACATTACCACAAGCCAATAATTTCATGTTAATTCATCCAAACACACATATTCTCATAGAAAAGTGCATACTTTTGAACATAGTCAAAAAGTTTCATTTCATGATTCAATCAAGCAAACAAATTTTCTAACTTCAAATAACAACTTGCATGTACCTAAGATCATCATATCAAAACATTTCAACCATCAAACAATTTTAGAAACATGCATACATATCCAAGTAGACTTGGCCGAACCATTTCATCAAAGAAATAGGTTCCTACATTAAAGTAATAGCTTGCATGCATTTAGGATCAACATATCAACACATTTCAACCATCAAACAATTTTTAGAAACATGCAATCACACTCAATGGACCTTGGACGAACCATTTCATCAAAGAAATAGGTTCCTACATCAATTTTATGGTGAGAAAAAGGGAGAGGAAAGAAAGGGGTCAAGGGTCACCCTTTACTCTAGCCACCAATCCTACTAGAGTTCAAGGCTCTCCCCTCTTACCTAATGAAACTAAGATCTTCAACAATGGAGGATGATCTTGAGAAACTCCACCAACTCAAATGATTTTCCCCTCTTGTGCTCCTTGTGATCTTCCAAGCAAACTTTTCCAAAGGATGAAGGCTAAAATTTTGAGTTAAAGGCTAAAAAATGGAACCTTAACAAAGTGTGAGAAAATGAAAATGGAGAGTAGAAGGGGAAGAAGAAGTCACGGCTGTTTTGGAGAAGAAATGAAGATAGAAAAGGTTGCTTTTGCACGTGGTAAGGTAGAAATGACACTTGTAATGTGATGCATCATGGTGTAGGCTTTTTCTCACCTCTTTTTGACTTAGAAAGTGTGTGAAACAAGTTATGGTGACTCCCCCTCATGCACACGGTTTTGGGGTGTCCTAAATGAGGGATTTGTTTGAAATGTTAGAGAAATTTTCAGATTTGAATCAAGGGTATTTTGGTCATTTTTCAAAAAGGGTAGGGGGTAAAAAGGTAATTTCAAACCAAATTCCCAAAAATTCTAGAAAAAATAGGAAATTCATTCCTAACCTTATTTAAACCAATTTCGATGATTAAAAATATTTAATCACTCAAAATTCACCATACCACACAATATGAAATCATACAAGCAAAAATGTGGGTGTTACATTGTGTTGGTGACTTTAACGAGATTTAAAGCAGGGATTAAGACCACAGATAGAAAGCAGAATGAAGCTATTTTGAGCTTGGATCCATGATGCTGAACTATTTGAATTGGAGTTAAAAGGTTGCAAATTTACTCGGGTTAGTAACCCAAGGGGTGGGCGGGTGATGAAGGAAAATCTTGATAGAATCTGGGTGAATTGGAATTAGAGACAATTATATTAGAATGCATTAGCTTTGGCTCTTCTAGCTATCAACTTAGACCACTCTCCTTTAAGAGGAGTGCTAGCAACATACTCTCTACATACTCTTTTCAACACCCTCCATATAATTGGTTAAAATTCACATGGGTCCCACTACAGATGTGGTGGGGACACATGTGACTTTTAACCAATCATAAGGAGTGTGTTAAAAAAAAGTGTGCTAAGAGTGTGTTGTTAGAATTTTTCCTCCTTTAATCATCCACCCTAACCCAATGGAGTCCAACGATATTTGTTCAAGTACGAAGCTTTCTAGGAGGAACATCCGGATTGCCCCTCAGTAGTGGAAAAAGGGTGAACTACTAACGAGGACGCCCAAGAGGAGTGGGTGGAGTGCTAAAGAAGATTAGATCATGCAAGAGAGAATTGCAAAATTGGCACAAAGAGAAATTTCTGCGTGCAGATAAGGAGATACTGAAGCTTAAAAGAAGATTACAAGGCTTGCAGAACCTGCAGAAAATAGAAACAAATTGTGCACATGTTAATTCTTTAAAGTCCAAAATTAAAGAATTATGGAAAAGGGGAGAGATTTATGGGCCTAAAGATCTAGAGTCAAATGATTGGATTGGAGGGACCGAAAAACAAGATATTTTCATTCATCCACCATTCAGTAGAGGGACGAGAATAAACTCACCAGAATCAGAGATGAGGATGACCACTGGATCTAATGGCGGCAATTCTAGAACATTACTATAATTTATTACTTCAGAGGGAAATTATGATGTTGACAGATGTGCAAATTGTCTCTGAGTATTGGTGACTAATGAATGAATGGTTTATGTGCAACAACCACAGATGAGGAAATTAAAAGAGCGGTTTTAGTTTAGGTGCCCTCAAGGCTCCGAGGCCGGATGGGATGAAAGGATCTTTTTTCAAAGCACTGGAATGTGATTAAAGTTGAGGTTTGTGAAGCGGTCAAGAAGTTTTTTCAATCTGGAATCCTCCCTTCAGAAGTAATGAAACGTTGGTGGTCTTAATCCCCAAAATTCCCCTACCAAAGTCTATTAACCACTATAGACCTATTTCATATTGCGTGCCTGTTTGGATTAGTGGGTGGAACGGTGCAAAACCATGGTTTCACGAATTGATTTTAAATCACTTCCATCCAACATGTTTCATAAAACCTGCAGCACTCATCTCAACCATTGATTTTTAGAATAAATACTACTCAACTGTAAACCAAACGGGCATTGCAACTTCTTGTGTAAGATTATTTCCAAAATAGTGGTCATGAGATTAAATGGAAGTATGAGGCACCTGATATCCCAAAATCAGAGTGCCTTTGTGGGTGGTATATTAATTTCGGACAATTTGGTCATTGCTAACGAGGCATTCCACGCTTTGGAAAAAAAATCGGGATGGGGATCGAAAAGTGTGGCAATCAAACTGGACATGAAAAGGCATACGATAGATTGGAGTGGAACCTTCTGGAGAAATGTTCGCTGACCTTTGGTTTCAATGAGGAATGGGTGAGTTTGGTAATGAAGTTGGTTACATGTGCCCCCACAGGTTCAAAATAAATGGATTTGTTAGTAGAGGTATTAAACCCCAGTCGGGGGGACTCGTTATCCCCCCTACCTTTTCACTTTGGCTTCACATTAATTGTCCATATTGCTAAATAAAGCAAGGGAGGAAGGTAGGATGAAGGCATTTCTCTGGCGAGAACAACCCCTCCATTGTCGCACTTGTTTTTTGCGGACGATGCATTCCTTTTTTCCAACACCTTATCAGTAGGAATTATACTAGAATCCATGTTATTTTTGAACAATATTCTAGAGTTTCAGGTCAGAGGATAAATACAGCGAAGTCAGGGATAATTTGTGGAAAGAGGAGTACTAGTAGGAGAAGGCGGAAGGCTGGCTGAGATAGTGAATATGAAAATTTAGTCTTACGACAAAATGGGCTAGCCCGATTGGGATGCAAAAAAAAACCCGAAAAAATGTAGGACTCGAACACTTATTTTAGAAACTCAAATAACTTTCGAAGTCCGCTACCGGCATCGAATCGGACAGAGCAGGGCCGGGTAGCCCGAATGACAACTCTAGTTAAAACGTCGCAAATCGCAAGAACAACATAAAATGAATTTTTTTATTTAATTGATACAAACTGTCAGTGTAAAGAAATTTTACACGGTGATATGTTGCCACATCATTTAATGAATATGACACCTCATATGTTATTAAATTTTATAAATGATGTGGCAACACATAATTGAATGTACGTGTAAAACTTATTTACACTGATGATGGATATATATCAAACTCTTTTTTTTTAAGGTATATATTATTATATGTTTTTTTTTTCCTAAAACAAGGATAAGAACAATCCCTTTCCCTTCACTACCCTCGTTTTCCATTTCCCCCTTCACTCGAACAAAGAACCCTAAACAGACACAGAAAGAAAGCCATAACCAGAGAAGAGAAACATGTCGGGTGTTGGATCTGTTTCTCAGGACTGGGAACCTGTCGTCCTCCGCAAGAAAGCACTACCGCCGCCGCCAAGAAGGACGAGAAAGCCGTCAACGCCGCCCGCCGCGCCGGCGCAGACATCGAAACCGTTAAGAAATGTTCGTTCCCAAGACCCTTCCTGACAAAATGAAATCACTCGGATTTCGTTTCATCGCTTGTTAGTTATTTTGCCAAATTAAAACTGCCTTTGATGAGAAGAAAAAAACGCGTGTGAATTCATTAATTTGTTTTTTCAAAATCTTGGATCTGAATGTATTCTCTTGTGATTATTGCAGCTGGTTATGATGATTGGTGTTGAGGCAGCAGATTTAATTTGCAAATTAAATCTTTTAATGGGTTAGGAAAAAAATAGGTTTTGATAATTATTAGGTTTGGGGTAGGGTCCTTAAAACAAAACTTAATTTCTAATATGATGGTTATGGTTGTGCCGTGCCTTTTTGTGTGTGTGTGTGTGTGTTTTTTTGAATTTTCTTGATACGTTTTCTTATTTGGCTGGTATGAATGGTGAATGTTCAACTGTTGTCTTTACAGATAATGCTGGGACAACAAAGCTGCCTCTAGCAGCACTTCATTGAACACTAAGAGGCTGGACGACGATACAGAGAATCTAGCTCGTGAGTATTGCATTTGCCCATATATATACATTAGTTAGTTGTTTATGTTTTTAACCATTGAAAGAACCTCAGTGCATCTACTTTTGAATGGGCAGTTATATAGGGGAGAATAATGAGGTGACAATGTTTGTCTTCATAATGCACCCTTTGGTTCAAAGGAGGGAAGGGGAGGTGACATTTTATTTGTTTTGGTTCAAAGAGGTAGGGGAGGGGAAGGAAAATAAAGCTAATTTACTTATATACCTCTTTACTTTTATAACACCTAGTTTTATTAAAGAGTGTAGGGGATATTTAAGCCATTTTAATTATTTAATTTAAACTCTCCTCCCCTCCCCTCCAAATCCCCCCATTATTGGAGGGGAACAAAAATAGCTTTAGAAGTGATTTTGGTTCCCTCCCCTTCTAAAATTGAACCAAACATGAAAACTCATTTAAAATCCCTCCCCTCCCCTCCCCTCCCCTCCAAATCCCTCCAACCAAACAGTTTGCTAAGGGGTGTTTGCAGTTAGGGGGAGGGATCTTCCCTGAAATGACTTCTTTATCCTGCTTTAGTATTTTTCAACCCCAGAATTCTGCCTGGAGCATGTTTGTTTGATAGCTTTTTATGTATTATCTATCGACTCTTACAATAGGGCTATGGTTCTTCCGTTTCTATGTATAGTTATATACTAGGTAGGTTGATGCATATGAATTGAGCTGAAGGCACAGCTAAGTTTTGGAGAATCATATCGAAGTGTTTGGAGGTGTATTAGATATTCTGAATTGTTTTTACAGTTTTACTGTTTAACATAATTGCTTGGAAATTCATTTTTTGGCAGTGTTTGTTTTGTTGTTTGATTTTGCCTCTCAAATTTAAGTTATAGAAATCAATGTTGATTCTTTAGTATAAGCACAACTTAAAAAATGTATGCATAGATTGGACATGGGAGCGTGAACTTTGTTAAATGTCCTCCTTTAAGACCCCGTGAAAATGATGATATAGATTCATACATGAAGAACCAAAATAAAGAATTTTCTGCAAACTGATTCTCTGCCTTATTGCCTTGTATTCTGTTTCTAAGTTGAATGATTATATAGTTTTAAATGATACCATTATGAGATTAAGCCCCACATACAATCTGTTTTGTAAATATATAGGAACTATATCTGGTGAGTGGTGACAATGTGAGAGATGAGAGAAACTAATCTTTACCACATTCAGTCTCGTGGATGGTCAAAAATGATTTTACTTAAATCTAATCTTCACTGTCCATGTAAGATTGAATGGTCATGATTAGTTCTTCTTACCTCATGTTTTGCTTATGCTTGATGAAATGTTTGAACTGCCCTGAGTCACAGGATCATTAATTCAAGGTTTGATCAAAACTTTCTCTTGGCTTCATGAGCATAAAAAAAGATGGTTGAGTTGAACCTGATGCTCTCTTGCTTTTTGTTTTAAACTGACTGCATATTTTGGATTCATATAATAACTTATTCTGCTTAATAGATAAGAGGAATTATGGTCCACAGTAGCCCAGCTGTTATTCCAGTTTAACATTTCTTATACCAAAATCAAAGCATCTGATGCATTTTCTCTGGACCACCGTGACAATCTTGCTTTAATCCTTTCAATATCAAAGATTCTTGAATGGCACCCGTTCCTAGTTCCTACCTAGATGCCCATGATGTGATTGGACTTTTCTGTGCAGATGAGCGTGTACCAACTGAACTCAAGAAAGCTATAATGCAAGCTAGGACGGACAAGAAATTACTCAAGCACAGCTTGCTCAGGGTATTTCACCCCCCCCCCCCCCCCCCCCCCCCTAAAAAGAACGAATATATTGTTGGTCTCTTTAATCTTTATGTTCATTATTAGTAGTTAGGTAATATCAATGACGGTCATGGTTACTTTCAGTTGATCAATGAGAAGCCTCAAGTGATCCAAGAGTACGAATCAGGGAAGGCCATTCCAAACCAGCAGATACTTGGCAAGTTGGAGAGAGCCCTTGGAGCTAAATTGCGTGGCAAGAAATAAGGAACCTAATCTCATGGTTGTGCACTTAGGTTTGCATGTCACTGTCGAAGTGTTAATGTGTTTGTGTTTGCTCGGTATTTGTGTATATTCAAGACAGATAAATGGTACTGAGGACCCGTGGCTTTCACCTGTTCGAATAAATAAAGTTGCATTTTCGGCATATATCCTGCATTTATTTATTATACCAGCCATTGTAGGTTATGATTGGTTTAGAGAGAAAGTGTGTGTTTATGTTAGTTTATTTGGAGATAAAAAGTTCTTTTCAGGTTTTAAAGGAATTCTTTGGGAAAAGAACATCTAAACGAAACATGAGCTAAATACGGATCTTTTAGAATTAGTGTGTTTGGATTCATTTTCTGAGTGGAGAATTGATTTTGCCCGTTGTGTAAATCGCATTGACCATGTTTAGATGTTTTAGTGAAGAATTAATTTATGAATGAAACCATGGTTTTCTCAAAAGCTGTTTAAGGTTTGAATTAATTCTAAAATTATTGGTTATTTTGTCCTCCTATTGCATCTCATAAGAGCAACAGTAAACAATGATAAAGTTTTGGTGAAGACTGTGCATTCTATTTCAAAAGTTAAAAATGTTTTTCATTTTTTTTAATTTTAATAAATAGTCTAAATTAAAATGGTTTAGCAAACATTTATAAATTTAAAATGTTAATGTATATATTAAAAAAGTTAATTATGATATAGAAAATGTACATGAACAATATATGGACATAAAGATTAAAGAACAATACATGGACATTAAGAGCCTTCTAGCCATTACTAACACACATAAAAGAACATAAAGAGATATAAAGAGAAGGAAGAAGGAAGTATTAAATGTAACAATAAAATATGATAGGTAATGTAACATAAAATAGAAATGAGAGGTATTAAATGAGTATAAGGGATTTTGGAATGCTGATATATTATTGTTGTTCTCTTATGTGTGTTAGTAATGGCTAGAAAGTTTTGAAAATTTAAAACTCTATTATATTTTAGTTTAGAATTTAATTTGATTTAAAAGAATTAATATTCAAAATAATTGATGCTTATAAGGATTGACCTGCTTTAAAGAATTGTAGACTTGTAGTTCTACATACAGTTATACATCCACATATTCTTGTAGATTTTCGACTATTTAACTATTTTAATTTTATCTATTTTTAGTAAGTAAAATTGTATCTGTTTTTAATGCACTTACTATTTAACCATTTTTTATGTACTTATTTCAATTAATGTTAAGAAGTTTTGACTTGCTATTTTTATCAATAACATGAGATCTGATTTGTCTTTTTAAGGGTGTATTTGCTAATGTGAAAAGGGAGAGGAAGGGAGGAAAAAATGGAGACTTACAGATAGAATGACAAAATAGGTTGAATTCAATGGGTCAATCCATTGAAAAAAAAAAAACGGGTTGGGTTCACTTACTTAACCCACTAATCCACTTTAGCTTTTTTGACAAAGTGCCTCAAAACCTAAGAAGAGGTCCATTAGGTTTTTATTAAACTTTGAATTTCTTGACCAATTTCCATCATTGTGAGCCCAAATAGCCCATTTTCTGAGACACTATTCTAATACGAATGAGATGAAAATGCAATAGTATGAATGAATAATGCACGAAATATAGTTTATACCAATATTGTTAAATATCAAATAAGAGAGATGTAGAGAATGTCACACAATTATTTTATCTTGATTCATTCCCCACCACTGAAAAGCTATATTTAGTCCCCAAGTTAAACTATTTTTTTTCCACCAATGCAAACTAAAATACTATTCACTTACAAAACTTTTAAGATGTCTCACTTGAAAAACCTCCTTTATGCAAAGATGCCCTGCTTCACACCAATCACTTAAATGAGATTCCTCATTTAAAAGAGCAAACCAGAATGATACCTCCTTTTCTGAATCTTACACAACATTTGAGAAGAACACAACAAAAAAGATTGATTTCCAATACAAAGAATGTTTCCTAACTATTAATTAAGATGAATGAAAAGAACAATTGTTGTTTCTTTGAATATCACAGAAAATCTCTGAAAACTCTGGTGTTTTTTTTTGGAAAATGTGGTATCTCTCTGTTACGTTTAGGAAAAATGATACAAGATCACAATATGATTGTTTTGGAACGACTTGTAACAAAATAACTATTATAACTGACTTAAAATCTAATTGTTACTCGAGGTAATCGATTAACAAATCATGTAATTGATTATAATTCTCCTTTGTTGAGAATATTTGAATTATTGATTCAAATAATGGATTATCATTCTCATCTAACATGAAATAATTGAATTAGTGTTTGTTTTCTTATTACTACCATAATGACATGTTTGGCTCCGCATTTGAACAGTGCGAAACCATGGTTTCATGGAATTGATTTTAAATCACTTTCGTCCAATGTGCTTCGTATAATGTGTATTACTCATCTCAACCATTGATTTCTAAAATCAATTATACTCAATTGTAAACCAAACGTACACCTAATTCCGTAAACCTAGAAATAATACCCGTTGGAAGCATATTCCCGAATTTACAGAATTATTTTTCTTGACATTAATGATATCGTCATACAATCACAACGCAATTCGTTTAGGTATTCCAACGTTACATAAGCGTGAAGATACAATTACATTGTCATAAATAACATACGATACCACAAGGTGGCTTGAATAAACATGATGAGTCAATAAAGTTAATCAAATACATAAACATCAATATGTGCCAAATATACATTCAAAAGAAATGGAAATAAGTGGAGTGCTCCACTCTTGGTCTCCACTGCCTCCCATCAGGCGCTCAACTGAGAACCTTGCACATCTAAAATATTTTCACAAACATGTGGTGAGACTGACGTCCCAGTGAATGCAATTATGCAGGGAAAATGGGTAAACAGACAAATGCAATACAACATCAATTACACATTCATTCATGAAAATGCATCATAACATTTAGTCAATAATACATCAGATGCACATGACTTGCTTTAACTCGACAAAAGGGGTCTTATCACTTACTGGGGATAGACCTAGCTCGGAATTCTAACAAGGAATGTCTCCCTTGAAGGCCATATAGACCTTGGTATTAACATGATATTTTCATAGTAATATTTTCACATGGGGTTCATTATACATGATTCTTAATGGTCTGAGACTCGTAGGGCCGAAGCCGAGTGTGATTAATCATTTACATGAACATAAGTATCTTGAAACATGATTTGAGTCTTAGACACATGACTTGAACAATGATATAGATAAAGCCCTAGAAGTGAAAACCCTAACATAAGTCCTTAAGCATAACCAACACATATGTGTAAATAAAGCTAGGGAAAACATGAATCAAGCCAAACAAACAATTAAAAGCAAAGTAAGAAAGGGAAGGGAGAAAAGGGGCCATTTAGGGCTTTCACATATGATGAGAGTGAATGGGTGAATCACACTCACCTCTAGAGTAGTCAAGAATGAGCTTGAGAAGGAGGAGATGGTCTTCTTTCTCTTTCTTCTACCTTGGGTGAGCTCTCTCTCCTCTTCTCTTCTCTATCTCCTATGCTAGGGCAAGAAAATGTTGGGGCAATTGTGTTTTAAATGAGTCAGAAAGGTTTTAAAAAATTACACTCATGTATTTTCGCTTGAGCTAAAAAGGGAACAATGTTATGTCCCTTTTAATAGTTTTTAACATTCTTTAACCTAATTCCTTTTATGAAAACCTCTTATACTCATAAAATCACTTATGAAAATGATTTTAAAATTTGGGATGTTACATATTTTATACTAGTTCACTCTCAAACCACAAAGAGTTACATCTAGTCCTCAGTTTACCTCTGATATTTTTCATTAAGAAACAAAAATCTTACAAAGATCTTGCAATAAAACACACTTCTTGCTACAAAGCTTCATAATGGATCCCTCATTATTGGTAAAACCTTTCCCTTTGTAAGATACCCCACCTACAACCCTGCAATCATTTCTCCAAGAAAATTACCTCACTCTCTTGAGAACAATACAAAAGATTGAGTAGAAAATCTCAATCACCTCATGTAATAAATGTTTACAAATTGAAGCAAATAACTCTCATTCTCCTAATGCTTCAACTTGTATGAAACTCAAGCTCTTGAGAGAATTTTAGTGTATCAAGTGAATCAATCATTCATTATAATTTTTGCTCTTAGGTGATCCTTTTATGAAGTGGAAATAATTTCTAGCCATTAGTGTTAGTTAGGAAATGATAACCATAATAAAGTTTGTTACTTTTTTAGCACAAGGTACTTGGTAATAGATTATGTGTTTCTTGTAACATGTTACAAGACACACATTAAAATATGTAAACAATTGAATTAGTGATGTAATTGATTAAGTTGTTTTATCAAAACTTATGGGCTTCAACTTTGATCAATGTAATCGATTAAATATGCATGTAATCGATTAAAAAAGTGAGAAATGTAATTCTAAATGAACTACCCCTGTTTTGTAATCAATTATTTTACTTATGTAATTGATTATCTTGTACAAAACATGTTTGAAAATCGTTAAAGAAAAATTTAATCGATTATAAGCCCATGTAATCATCTAAAAATAGTTAAAGTACCTAGCTTTTTTTTTAGAATATTCCAAGTTAAATAACTTTTCTCTTTTTACATCTTTAATATTTCCTAAGACTTAATTTTCCATATTAACATAGTTTAAGCTTATTTATGTCTTTTCTAAACGCTTTAATTCATTTTACGATTTGGATTCAATTTTAATTAATAAAAGTTTTAAATTGCATACATGTAAGAGGCATCTAGACTAAACTATCACTAACACACTAAACACTTTCCCTTTTCTTGCCTTTCACTTTCTCTTGCTTGAAGATTTTGCTTCATCAAAACCATCATATTGTCTTCAAAGAGAACATAATTTGCGAGAGATGAAGCGGGCAATGGTAACTACGGTAGATTAGGATGAAGAGTTTAAAGGAAATTCAGATTGTTGAATAAAATGATTGATGCGTTGTTCACTCACATATTGTTTCATTAATTGTTTCTAATGTTTAATGGTGCATTAAGTGAAGAATAAATTCTCCCATTAGTCCCTTAAGAAAGTATCCCTTATATGGAGAGTTTTCTCTTGAGCATGTGCCTTTAAGGTCCTTGTTACACATAGAAGTGGTGCATGTGGCTTAATCGAGGATAGTTGACCTAAGAGTTAGTTTGTGCTTGACCATCTTGGCCAGTTGAGTCTAGGTGCAAGTTTAAGGAGGACCCTGAGCAATATTTAAATGGAAACATAAATTGTGATTGTTCAACACAGTGAAATGAACAAAGAAAGTAACAAGCCCAATTAATAAGAATTATTGAATCACTAATCACCCAAGCCCGTTGTTGAAAAAACATCCAATTCAAACATAAGAGCTAGAACATGCATCTTGGGGTTTATTTATTCTAGACTATCCTTCTTCTTTGAGGGGCTTTCCCCTCCCTTCCTATGGGTTACCACACCTCTCTACTATATGAGACCCAATGTTATCATCAATGGTAGGTCTTCCACCCCGTATATATGCAATTTTGGTGACAGCTAAAAGATTAGGGAACTACAATAACACAACTGCAAATGAAAGTAAGTTTTTATCAATGCATAGTTTGCTCATTCCCCCATGTGACATTACTATGCGAATAGTCTAAAATAGATGGTGATGAATAATAATGCTATTTGGGTCTTTGAGCTTTTAAATATTTTATCTAAAATTGTCAGAGTTATGTTTTTTCTAAGTATTTTAGACTAAGTTACCTTGTATTCTAACATTTATCTTATGGTGCATGGTTGTATGTCCTTTTAGGGTTTGAGATCCCCTGTTTGTAAATGTCGTTGGGTTGCTATTCAAGTTTTTATTAGAATGCTTTCATAAAAGTAAAAGGAATTTCTTTTTTCTTTTTTTAACCAAAAGAAAGGATTCATTGATTTTAAAAATGATTAAGTTCTAATTTATAACATATATAGATAAATTAAAAATATAAAATATAAAATAAATTATTTTGTAAAATCTAGAATGAATGATTTTTCCTTTTGATAAGATAAATCTATGTATAATATAACAATTTAATTATATATATAAACTAGTTTTTATATTTATAAAATTTGCATGATCTTAGATCTAAAATAAGAAATGAAAATTGATATAAATTTTATAAATTTAAAACCCAACTCATTCACCAAATTAATTTTTAAAATTAAATTATATGCCAAAAATGATTTGTTAAAACATTTGTGAAAATAAAATAAAAATTAACTTTATGCTCCCTAAAATATTTCAATTTTTCATTTGGTTTATTTTAAATATTTTTTGAAGTAATTTTTTAAAGTTGATTTTTTTTCTTAAATAATTCTCTGATATATTTTATCATAAAGTGGTTAAATGACATATAAAATAGAGGGATTATTTAAAAAAATCGTGATATTTTAGGAGATTAATCGAGTTTAATATATATATATATATATATATATATATACTGTTAGTGTAAAGAAGTTTTACACAGACATCCAATGATGTGTTGCCACATCATTTATTGAATTCAATAACACATAAGGTGTCATATTCATTAAATGATGTGGTGAGACTGAGACATCATTGGATGTCTGTGTAAAACTTATTTAAACTGACAATGTATATCAATTAAATTCTAATTTAAAAATCATAACATTTTTTAGGGATTATTTAAAAAATAATTTTAAAAAAGTAAAGGGGCCAATTAAAAAGACTTGTTTTTAGAGGGCTATTTAGAAAAAATAAAAAGGGGACAAATTCGAGATATTTTGATTATTAATTACACCATATAAAATTGGAATAAGGAATCAGAAGATTTTTTAATGTATTTTTTTTTTCCCCTAAAACAAGGATAAGAACAATCCATTTCCTTGTGCCACCCTCATTTTCCATTTCAACCACCTTCTTTCGAACAAACAAAGAACCCTAAACACACACAGAAAGAAAACCGTAACCAGAGAAGAGAAACATGTCGGGTGCTGGATCTATTTCTCAGGATTGGGAACCCGTCGTTCTCCGCAAGAAAGCACCCACCGCCGCCGCCAAGAAGGACGAGAAAGCCGTCAACGCCGCCCGCCGCGCCGGCGCAGACATCGAAACCGTTAAGAAATGTTTGTTCCCAAAACCCTTCCTTTAAAAATGATCACTCGGATTTCGTATTTATCGCTTGTTAGTTACTTTGCCAAATCAATTTTGCCTTTGATGAGAACAAAAAAAGTGTATGAATTCATCATTTTTTTTAAATCTCGGATCTAAACGTCTTCTCTTGTGATTATTGCAGCTGGCTATGATGATTTGGTCTTGAGTCTGCATATTTAATTTGCAAATTAAATCTTTTAAAGGGTTAGGAAAAGAATTGGTTTTGATAATTATTAGGTTTGGGGTAGGTTCCTTAAAACAAGAGCTAATTTCTAATATATGATGGTTATAGTTGTGCCTTTTGTGTGTGTTTGTTTTTTTTTTCTTTTTCTTTTTGAATTTTTCTTGATATGATTTCTTATTTGGCTACTTTGAATGGTAATTGTTTAAGTATTGTCTTTACAGATAATGCTGGGACAAACAAAGCTGCCTCGAGCAGCACTTCATTCAACACTAAGAGGCTGGATGACGATACAGAGAATCTAGCTCGTAAGTATTGCATTTCCACACACACACATATTAGTTAGTTTTTTATGTTTTAAACCATGGAAGGAACCTCAGTGCATCCACTTTTGAATAAGCAGTTATATGGGGAGAATAATGAGGTGATGATGTTTGTCCTCCATAAGGGGTGTTTGCAGTTAGAGGGGTCTTCCCTGTCTCTGAAATGACTTCTTTGTCCAGCTATAATATTTTTCCTGGAGGCTGGAGCATGTTTTGCTTGGTAGTTTTTTATGTATTATATACTGACTCTTACATGGCTCTGCCATTTCTCTTAATAGTAGTTATATACTAGATAGGTTGGGGCATATGAATGGAGATGGAGGCACTGCTAAGTTTTGGAGTATCATACCAAAGTGTTTGAAAGTGTTATTATTTAGCCACTCAAATTTAAGTTATTGAAATCAATTTTGATTCTTTAGTCTTAGAAAAACACAAATAATGTATTCATAGGTTGGACGTTGGAGCATGAACTTGGTCAAATGTCCTCCTTTAAGAATTGGTGGAAATGATGATATAGATTCAAACATGAGGAACCAAAAATAAAGATTTTTCTGCAAACTGATTCTCCGCCTTATTGCTTTATATGCAGTTTCTAAGTTGAATGATTATCAGTATGTTTGTTTTTCAGTTTGGAACTTTCCAAACATACTTTGGGGCAAAGGAACTACAAGGCTCTTTTTGCCCTAACGTATGGTTGGAGCCTTTCAAACGGACAACCTAATGGGCTCTATATAGTTTTAAATTTTGCCATTATAATATTAAACCCCTTATACAATCTGTCTTGTAAATGTATAGGGAGTACATCCGGCCAGAATGTGAGAGATGAGATTAGATAAATCTAGTCTTACTTAAATCTAATCTTGACCATCCATGTAAAATTGATTGGTTTAGATTAGTTCTTCCGCTTATCTCATGTTTTGCTTTTGATTGATGAAACGTTGAACTGTCCTAAGTCACAGGATCATTAATGCAAGGTTTGATCAAAATTGTCTCTCGGCTTCACGAGGATAAAACACGGTTGAACCTGATGCTCTTCTTTTTAACTGACTGTGCATATTTTGGGTTCCTATAATAGCATATTCTGCATAATATATAGAGGATTTATGGTCCACAATAGCCCTGCTGTTATTCCAGTTTTAGATTTCTTATACCCAAATTAAAGCATAATTTTCTCTGTACCACAGTTGACCACCTTGCTTTTATTCTTTCAAGATCAAAGATTCTTGAATGGCATCCCTTCCCACCTTGATGCTCATATGATGTGATTGAACTTTTCTGTGCAGATGAGCGTGTACCAACTGAACTAAAGAAAGCTATAATGCAAGCTAGGACGGACAAGAAACTTACTCAGGCTCAGCTTGCTCAGGTATTTCTGTCCCCCCTCCCCCTGAAAAGAAACAAATATATTATTGGTGTCTTTAATCTTTATGTTCATTATTAATATTAATAATAATAATTAATAATTAGCTATTATCAATGACGAGCATGGTTACTTGCAGTTGATCAATGAGAAGCCTCAAGTGATCCAAGAGTATGAATCAGGGAAGGCCATTCCAAACCAGCAGATACTTGGCAAGTTGGAGAGAGCCCTTGGAGCTAAACTGCGTGGCAAGAAATAAGGAACCTAATCTCATGGTTGTACTAGGTTTGCATGTCACTGTCAGAGTGTTAATGTGTTTGTGTATATTTAAGACAGATAAATGGTACTGAGGACCCGTGGGTTGCATTTTCGGCATATACCCTGCTTTTATTATACCAGCCATTGTAGGGTATGATTGGTGTAGTGAGAAAGTGTGTTTTTAGTTTATATGGGAGATAAAAAAAAGGTTCTTTTCAGGTTTAAAAAAAAATTGAAAAACAACCTAAACGAAACATAAGCTAAAAATATGGATCTTTTAGAATTATTCTATAGTCACAGTTTAGTCATTAAATTTATTTCTTTTATGTATGTTAGTAATGGCTAGAAGGAATTATAATGATGTCAAACTTAGGTCGTCGATGAGCTCAAACATGAAACAGGACTTTTTCGGCTTGAAATGGCATAGGTATGATCTTTTTTCAATTGGGCCATCCTTCGTATGGGTTATTTCTAAATTTATTTGCCTTTAAATTACTCTCTAATCATATATTTATTTAATTTTTAAAATTAATTTATTTCTTAAGAGTATGTTTGTGAGCTGAATTTTGGAGGGGAAGGGAGTGATGATAAGGGTTTAATGGAAGCTCTTCCCCCTTTTGTGTTTGAGTTTGAGTATTTTACAAAGTCTTTCCTTTCTCTTCTCCCCTACCTTCTCCCTCTAACCCTTTTTTATCCCTTCCCTTTAAACTCACAAACACACCCTAAGAAAAAGTTGATATCATATGGGTTTTGTTTTTGGTAACATGGAGGCTTAAGGTCAAGGGAAACTAAGTAAGGACACTACACCTAAAGCTAACACCGACAGAATCCTGCCAAAGAAGGTAATCTATGTAGACCAGGTTGAAAACTTTGGGAGAAATTAGCTTGCTACTCAGCCATTATATTTCCTTCTCTAAAGTATGAGTATTACATACTTACCAGTCCGTTCTCTTCCAGTTCAATATGATGACAAATGATGGCCAAGGGTTCGTTTTGAGATAAGTAGCACCACTAGATGGTAGTTATTTTCCACCCAGACGTGTCTGTAACTCCTCACATGCTATCTGTAACATTGTGGGTATAGCTCTAATCTCTGCCACAGGACATTGTAAGTACCAAGATTCATTACGAAACCAAGAAGCCAATGACCACCATCTCCCGTAGCACATCACCACAACAAGCTTTGCGATATTGACCAATGACTGGCCCATCGATGTTGCATTTGATCCAGCCAAGACGTGGGAAACTCCATCCAACTAGAACTTCTTTACATTGAACCCCCTTAATACTCTTGAAAGCACTATCTTGTCTCATCTTATTGACCATAGCCTTGACTCTTCTTCCAATCTTACCTGTTGAAACTCCTTCCCTTTGAATACCACTTCATTCCAACTTCTCCGTATAAGCCTCATGGTTAGGCCATCAATGCCACGGACGTTGCTCGTCCTTAAATTAGTACGCAGCCGTGAGCTGATATCCCCTTGGGAAAAGATCCTTGTGTTCTCCACTCTGCATGAGGCCATGCTATACGTCTTTGACTCTGTGACATTCCCTTAAAACATGGAAGCTAGTTCCTTCAGCCACTTGGCATAAAAGACATAATTCACTCTGAGTGATGTTCATCCTAGCTCCTTTTCTCTTGGTCTTCAACACGTTGTATAAGACTAACAAGAGAAAACCTCTGGCTCTTTAGGGTCCTTCCCATCTCTAGACATCCCTCCATAATGGATCGCCATCTTCATGCATATGATTCATAACTAAATTATAAGAAGATTTAGTCGTGAACCTATACCATTTGCAGACCCTCCTCAAGTTATAGTATCTGATCCCAACTTAAGATTAGGATAACCTAACACTTCTGCCACTACATCACCATATTACAAATGTTTAAATAGACCAACTCTCCACCCATGCAAGTTCGCATCAGTTTTCTTAGATTTTGGACAAATAACCACTTGTTTCTGAATAATACCCGAAGGAAGCTAACAATCATCCCAGAATCTTAGGGCTTGTGTGGTTTGCATTTTCGTTTCCTGTTTTTTGAAATTTTACAAAGGAAAAACTGGAAATGCTGGAAACAAAAATTTTCTATTTTCAGCATTTCCAGTTTTTCCTTTGTAAAATTTCAGAAAACAGGAAATGAGAACAGGAAATGTTTTCGGAAACCAAACAGACCCTTACCTCTTCTCCATTTCCTATTACTCACCTTATGCCCCTTAACATATTCTTCCAAGTTTTCTTGATTCCTTGTCATGCTAATGACTCGTTCATCCTGTTGGTTACCTAAGGAATCGAGCTATCTCCACACATGTATTTGCTTCTTTGTTGACAATTAAAATAATTGCCTTGTTAGACGCTATAGAAAAATATATATGAACACTCAAAATATAAATTTATTCTCACAAAATATTTCTATTGAAGAAGAAAAATACACTCAACTACGATTTTATTATAAGTCAATTACACACTCAAGATAAACAACACAGACTCGTTGGAGCTTTAAAATTTTTGTCAAAACCTCACGATGCTAGCACTAAATACAAGCTACCTATTTATACTAATTATTTGAACTTGGTTGCAAGCTTCAAAATTCAAATTGGATTAGCCAACGCCAACTAATGATTTGGACTTTTCTTCACAAAAGTTTTCAAGTGACAACTTGCAATCTTATCTACACCTAACAAATAAAACTAGTAGCAAATCTTTGGCCTGCATGTGTATCTTTTCTAGAACTCCAACACCTAACAAAGCCAAGATTAATTGCTAACATCCTCCCTTAAAATTGGCTTTATCATTCCAATCATATTTTCCAGCTTCAAGAACAAGTTGAGTTTGAGTGATTTTTTGAAAATATCTGCTACTTGATTTTCTGAAGAACAATACTCCACCATAGTTTTTTATCTATGACCAAATCTCGTATACAGTGATACTTAATTTCAATGTGTTTGCTGCGACCATGAAAACAAGATTCTTTGTTAAAGCAATTGTTGATTTAATGTCATGAAATATTTTCGTAGGACCATCTTGTTGATGTTGTAGCTCACTCAACATTCTTCGCAACCAAATTGCTTGAGTAGCACAATTTGTTGCTGCTATATACTCTGCCTCAGCTGTTGAAAGGGCAACAACTTGTTATTTCTTGGAGGACCAAGAAAATACAACTGAACCAAGATTAAAAGCATAACCTGAAGTACTTTTTCGTGTTGCAGTATCACTTCCCCAATCACTGTGTGTGTATCCAACCAATTTTGGCTTGCAAAAACTTGAATAAAAGATGCCTTCATTAATTGTACCTTTAACATATCTTAGAATTCGTTTTGCAGCTTGCCAATGAGATTGTCTTGGTGAATCCATGAATCTGCTTATGAGCCCAACTCCATAGACTATGTTAGGTCTTGTTGTTGTAAAGTGCCTTAGACTTTCCACTAATCATCTAAAATCAGTTGAATTAACCAGATCACCACCACTTTCCTTTTCTAGCTTCAATCTTTCTTCTACTGGTGTCAACATCGGTTTGTAGGCTTCCATCTTGAACTTCTTTAAGACATCTGCTGCATATTTCTTTTGAGAGATAAATATTCCTTCATTTGTCTACTTCACTTCAATTCCTAAGAAATATGACATAAGACCCATATCTGCCATTTCAAAATGTGTGGTCATATTTTCTCGAAATTCAGCTAACAATTTGGAATTGTTGCCGGTGATGATCAAATCATCAATGTATAGACAAACAATGATGATATCTCCAGCCTGATTGGTTTTGACATATAAAGCATGCTCATATGGACTCCCGTGAAATCCATGGTCAATGAAGTATGTGTCGATGCGTGTATACTATGCTCTCGGTGCCTGCTTTAGTCCATATAGTGCTTTTTTCAATCTATAGACTTTATCTTCCTCTCCTTGTTTAAGATAACGTGGAGGTTATTCTATGTAAACCTCTTCTTCAAGGACACAATTCAAGAAAGCAGATTTGACATCCATTTGAAATATTTTCCATTGATTTTGGGAAGCAAGAGAAAGAATCATGCGTACCGTGTCCAATCTAGCAACTAGAGCAAATACTTCAAAGTAATCAATTCCAAGTTTCTATTTGTACCCTTTTACCACTAATCGTGCCTTGAAACATTCAATTTCTCCATTTGGCTTGAACTTTGTCTTATACATCCATTTAACACCAATTGCCTTCTTTCCTTCTGGAAGAGTTGTTAACTCTCATGTATTATTCTTCTCAATGGCTTGAATTTCTTCATTCATCGCTTTAATCTAATGATCATCATTGGCTTCTTCTTCATATGTTACAGGATCACAATCAACAAATAGAGCATAATAAGTAACTTCTTCCTCCCTATCATCAGAGTCATCATCCCTTCCAATTTCATAATCTTGTAAATAAGCAGGTGGATGTCTTTCTCGTTGTGGATATCTACGAGTTTGAGTATCAACCGCTGATTCATCTGAACCAATAGTTGGTGGATGCTTATCCTGTTCTAACCAATCCCACGCTTCATTTTCATCAAAGGTAACATCTCGACTAATTATTACCTTTTGGGTTTCTGGATTGTACAACTTATAGCCTTTAGTTTCTTCACTGTACCCAACAAAGATGCATATTTCTGCTTTGTTATCAAGCTTCTTCCTTAATTCATCTGGAACATGTGCATAAGCAATGCAACCAAAGACTTTCAGTTGACTAAGATTGGGCTTTTGCCCACACCAAGCTTCTTGTGGAGTTTTATCACGTACACTTTTAACAGGAAACCTATTTAATAGGTATACTGTATATGCCACTGCTTCTGCCCAAAAATTCTTTGAAACTTTCTTGCAATGTAACATGCTTCTCACCATATCCATGATAGTTCTGTTCTTCCTTTCTGCCACTCCATTTTTCTGAGGAGTATACCTTGCGATTACTTAGTGTTTAATTCCATGCTTTTTCAAGAAATCATCACAAACAATATACTCCGTTCCTCTATCAGTTCTCGAGGCTTTGAGAGTATAACCACTTCGCCTTTCAACATATGCCATAAAACTCTTAAGTGTATCATAAGCATCAGATTTATTTTTCAGAAAATAAACCCTTATCTTTATATTGAAGTCATCAATGAAAGTAATAAAGTATTCATTATCTCCATTAGATGGAACATCCACATAGCATAAATCAGAGTGCACAAGCTCAAGTGGTTTTGTGGCTCTCCATGCACGTCCTTTTGGAAAAGGATCTCGATGCTTTTTACCAACTACACAGTTTTCACATTGTTGTTTAGGAACTTGGATAACAGGAAAGCCAGTAACTCATTTTTTGTTTGCAAGAAATTTGATACTTTCAAAGTTGAAGTGTCCAAGCCGCATATGTCAGAGCTAATTATCATCAACAATAGTGACATTACAACATAAAGCAACATCCTACTTGATATTCATCGGAAATAGTCGATTTCTTGACATGTTCGTCTTTGCTATCAACTCCATCTCCTCATCATTTATGGTGCAACCTCTTTTGTTGATTCGCAGATCATAGCCTTTCTCAGCTAGTTGCCCAACACTTAAGAGATTCTGACATATGCCAGGTGCATAGAATACATCGAATATATAATTTAAAGATCCATCTTTCAATCTGATGGTGATCTTCCCTTTTTCCCAAAACTTCAAGGTTGGAATTATCACCAAGCTTGACAGTGGTTTTGTAATTTTCATCTAAGTGAGAAAACAGTTATTTTTCCCACTTAGATGATTGCTGCAACTTGTATCTAACAACCACTTATTGTCATTTTTATTAGCTCTGCATGACTTGTTATAAGCACCATCTTCATATCATCTTCATTTTCTGCAACTTGAGCATGGTTCTCTCTAATATTCAATGCTTTGGCACGACATTCTCGACTATAGTGACCATACTTGTTGCAGTTATGGCACTGAATATGAGATTTCCATTCAAATTGGAAATGTTCGAACTTCTTGCATTTATGGCATTGAATATTAGATTTTCTTTGAAAAGAACCATTGCCCCTTGTACCTTGGCTTGAGTCAGTTTGAAAATTCCTCCCCCTTCCTTTGAAATTCTGACACCTTTGGTTTTGATTTGCCCTTCTTTGCACAAGTCCCTCTCTTCTAACATTTGTTTGTGATTTCAATGCTAGTTCAATTGTGCCACTTGATCTCTCCTTCATCTGCATCTCACGTGACTCTAAAGACGCTTGTAAATCATTCAAAGTCATTTTGCTAAGATCTTTTGACTCTTCAATAGCTGCTATAACGTAATCAAAGCGAGGTGTGAGTCTGCGCATGATTTTCTCCATGACTTCTTTTTCTGATATATCATCGCCGTTGTTTTTCATATCGTTGACTAGCTTATCCATTCGTGAAAAATAATCACGAATACTTTCTCAGCTTGAATTGTCGCTTTAGGCCTGGCAATCTCGTTCATTTGACTGGATCAATACCTTCATATGTTTTGAGCAAAATTTCTTAACCTTTTTTTGTTGTTTTAGCATGGAAAATTTTCTCAATAACGGGCAGCTCCACGGATTGACAGATAAAAAACAAAGCTCTTTGATTAAGTAGACGATCTTTTTCTACTTGTTGTTAGGCATGGAAACGGGGCGAGTCGGGGGCGGGTTTTGCTCTCCCCGTCCCTGCCCCCGTAAAAGTTGGTGCGGGTTCGAGTTTAAAGAGAGCGGGTATGAAATTATGAAACCCAACCCCATCCCCGCGGGTCCCCGTCGGGTTCGGGGAAACCCGCGGGGTTTTCACCCTCTCTATTTTTTTATTTTTTCTCTATTTTTTATATTTTAAATATATGATTTTAAATAAGTCATATATATCTAATATATTCTAATTCAAATAATAAGTAAATATAGACATTGATAATCCTAAAAAAAAAGAAACTTAAGAACTATATTATATTTTAAGGAAAATATATAAGTTAGCCTTTATTATTTAACTATTAGTATACTAAAATTATTTAATTATTCTATCGGGGCGGGTTCGGGGGCGGGGGCGGGACGGGTTCTTGCACCCCCAAACCAGCCCCCGTCCCCGTTAAAGGCGGGGAGGGGTCGGGGTCGGGTTTTACTTAAACCCGGTCAAAGCGGGTTTTCCCCGTCAAAGTCGGGGCGGGTTCGGGTTTAATTGACATGCCTACTTGTTGTTGCTCTGTTTTTTCTTTTCCTTCTCCGGTTAGTTCAACAAAACCTTTTTTGACAATTTGTTCATATCCGCTGGTTGCTAAACATAGTTCCATCAAATGTTTCCATATGAAAAAATTTAATCTACCATCGTACTTGTAGATAACTGTTTGCACTTGTTGAACTTGATTTGCTCTTGTGCTTGAACTTGCTGCCATCTTGGTACAACAAGCTCGGATGCCAGATGTTGGCAATTAATATAATTGCATTGCTAAAATTTAGACGCTATAGAAAAATATGAAAACTCAAAATATAAATCTATTCTCAGAAAATATTTCTATTGAAGAACAAAAATACACTCAACTATGGCTTTGTTATAAGCCAATTACACACTCAAGATAAAACAACACAAACACGTTGGAGCTTTAAATTTTTTCTCAAAATCTCACGATGCTAACACTAAATACAAGCCACCTATTTATACTAATTATTTGAACTTGGTTGCAAGCTTCATAATTCAAATTGGATTAGCCAACATTAACTAATGATTTGGACTTTTCTTCACAAAAGTTTCCAAGTGACAACTTGTAATCTTATCTACATCTAACAAATAAAACTAGTCGCAAATCTTTGGCCTGCATGCGTATCTTTTCTAGCATCTTTTCTAGCACTCCAACACCTAACCAAGCCAAGATTAATTGCTAACGTTCTTAGAACTTGCATCCAATACGCATCATATTTAGTGATCAAACCCCACCCAATCTTCATAATAACAACCTGGTTAAATTCATGCAAGGAGTTGAACCCCATAACCCCTAGGTTTTTGGGTTAACCTCAATCTTCATAATAAGATATAAGACTTATTGGCGTTAACCTTTTGATTTGACAATGCACAAAATTCATCCAAGCATTACATAATTGTTTCCACCTGCTCCCTGGAAGCTTCACTAAACAAGCTAGAGAAGGCCATCTGCGAAAAATAACTGTGATACACTTGGTCTAGTGCTACACAATTTAATAGCTTTCAAAAACCATGAGCTTCTTCCATGTGAATAATGTAAGCAAGTCTCTCCATACACGTTACAAAAAATTAAGGTGATAATGGATTGATCACCTTGCTTCAATCCAGAGAAGGGTGGAACTTCAGAATTTTACTCCATTTACCAATACTTGCATACTACAAGAAAAGATACATTAACGAATGAGCTCACAGAACTCCTCCCTAGGCTTAATTATTTTTAGCTATGAACTAAGAAGCCTGAAGAAAATTCGGACCTTTACTATATAATCCATGTAAAATAGCGGGTTTAATCAAACTAGTCTAGTCGGTCAACTTATTTTATCGGCTCTAGTCTCAATGTCCTCCTTGTGAAGTCTATAAATCTGTTTAAGTAATTAAACTTGATTATAAGACTTAACATCCGTTAGTTTTAATGATTAACAAATAAGATTATATAAAGAACAAATAAGATTATATATAAATAAGAACCAATTAGATTATATAAACAGGTTCTACTGAGAAAGGTATTTGTTTGTTAATTATGTTTCAGGATGAAATACTCTTTAGAAGAAGAAGAAGATTTTGTGAACAGAATCAGAAGAACAAGAGTGCAGAATCTGAAGAAGATTAATCCTTAACAGAGTTGAAGCAACTGGAGAATAGAAGTGAAGACTTGAAGATTGTTTGAAGAAGTGAAGACCTGAAGACTATCTGAAGAATTGAAGACTAGAAGACTATCTGAAGAATTGAAGACTTAGAAGACTATCTGAAGAACTGAAGGCAAAAGATATGAAGAAGTACAGATTCAAATATACATCTGTCTGAAGAACAACAATGAATTGAAGAAATGAATACAAGAAGAAAAAGAAGAAGAAGAAGAAGAAGATACAAGAAGAAGAAGATACAAAGAAGAATGAAGCTACAATTCTATTATCATAAGGAAGATGGCTTCTGAAGTTTCAACCAGTATGAAGAATTGAAGTTGTCTGAAGGACGCAACCCGTCTGAAGTATTAAAGTTGTCTGAAGCAACGAAGCTGTCTGAAAGACTTGAGCTGTCCGAAGTCATCAACCTGTCTTAAGTGTTGAAGCTGTCTGAAGAGCCAAGCCCGTCTGAAGACTCGAACCCGTCTGAAGACTGGAACCTATCTGAAGACTGGAACCCGTCTGAAGGTTGGAAGCCGTCTGAAGCTTTAGTAATGACGTGGCATCTTTGCTGAAACCTTGCGTGAAGACTTTTCTAAGTCTCTGCTGCTCGTACGTTTTGAAACACATTTATGGCAACAAACACAGAGACCTTTCCTGGTGCATTTAAAGTTCATACACCACCGAGGAAATTTCTGCAACGCAACATTCGCAGCAACAACAGTAGCAGCTTTACTGCAGCACCAACGTTGTACTATGTCAGAACTTTCAAGAAGCGTGTCTCACAATGAATTAAAAGAAGACTATTTGCTATCTCTAAACGATAGTATTTCAACGAGACATTTCTTCATTTGTGCAATCTGGAACAAAGCAGAAGAAAAGCTCAGGAGACTAAGCAAAAGCAACAAGGAAGATGTTTGAATAAAATATATTCAATTCAACATCTTTATCTAAATCTCAAAAGAGGAATCTGCAAACAACGACTATTGGTCAAGACATCTCATTCAAAGAAGTAATGGTGTCAGGAGCAAATGAAAAAGGAGTATATGCAGAATAAGCAAAAAAGGCAAATTCAACGGATACACACTCTCAAGAAAATCAGAGGAAATATGAAGAAAGCAGATGCAAGCCGGACAAAACAGAAGAAAGCAAGCAGATGCAAGCAGATGCAAGATAATGCAAGCTGGAGCAAGCAGATGCAAGAAAGCAGAAGAATTCAAGAGAGAGAATACACATAATCATCACATCTCTCAAAACAGAGCTCATCAACAGAAGTGTCAGAACGGGAGTATTCTGAACACTCAATATGCTTAAGGAGAAGCAACCGTTTGAGAAGCTATTACACAACGGCTATATGAGCCACATCATCAGAAGCTCAACGGTATTATGAATTATCTTCAACGGCTATATTCAAGAAGAACATATAAATAGCCTCAAGAAAGAAGTTGAAGATGTTGTTGGAGTGCACAACCAAGCTGGTTGGTTGGAAGATCAATCAGGTTGTTGGAAACAACCATGCAGCTGCTGTTGCAACCAAATTAGATCAATTGGGATTGTTTTTCAAGAAGGTTCTTGAAATCAATCAGGATGAAAAGTGTTAACTAGGCTGAGTGTCTTACAGTTAACAAGAGTTGACTTGAGCTCAAATACATCATGAAAAAGTCAACAACAATTGATCAGAGAGTTAATTCTCAATCGGGCTACTGATCAGCTGGTCAGTTAGTTAGATTGTACAGTTGGTCTGTTGATCAAGTGAGTTGGTTGTCGGGAAGGCAATCATGCTGTACAAATGACTATCAAACCGGGTACGGTTTGAAGCTTTGAAGATACCTTGGTATTCCAATGATACGGGTGAGAATGTAGCCCATGGAAACCAATGGTTGGAGAATAAGGCTGGAGCTTAATTTCATATCTTAGTTAGCCTACTCTCAGAGGATGTTCTCCTCATAGAAAAGACAGGGATTGTACTTAAATTCAAACACTTGTATCACTGTCTATCCTTGTATTTAGTTTGTAATGACTGTATCCTGAGTATGTACTCAGTAATCTCTATGTACAAGAAGAATCTGAGTTGAGAGGTTCTAGCGAACATCTAGCTTAGATTGAGTAGTAATACTCAACACTTAGTTAAGTGTCCGAGAGCCTGGAGAGGCTTGGTGGAAGAAAGAATACTCGTGGTAGAGCCTGGAGAGGCTTGATAGAAAAGAATACTTGTTGTATTGGCCTGGAGAGGTTAATATGTGTATCTGTGGTTTCAGATAGTGGAACACATATGTGGCTGCAAGGGTCTGGGGGATTCGGAGTGGCACATATGTGTTGTTGTTATTGTTGTTGTGATTAAAGGCTAGTGGTGGTTTGCCACTAGGACTGGATGTAGCTCACGGGGTTTGTGGGTGAACCAGGATAAATTCTGTGTCTAAGTTTTCCTTCCCCTAATCTCTTTTATTTACAGTTTTCATATTTACGTTGGGGATTGAAAAGTACTTTTCATAACAAGCTTAACTCGAGGATTTCAATAAAAACAAGTTTTCATACAAACATAACATTAATACGTCTCTAGTGTAGGTTGAAGTATTATAGAAGAATATATTCAGAGGGATGTCTGAAATATCTATTTGAAGTGAGCCCAACAGGAACTCAGTTCAGACACATGATATAGATGGTCTCTGATCATCTAAAGTATTTCAGAAACAGTTCTGAAGGTACTCTTAATAATATTCTTCAGAAGATACTAAGAGAAGTGTGATTAAAATCAAAACAATCTTAAGTGTAAGAGAAAGTTTTTTAATCTAAATCTTTCATATAATCCGCATGTATTTAAAATAACTCTGATCTTAAGATTGGTTTGCACAATGATCACTTAACGTGATTGATTTAAAATAAAGATTTCCAAAATTGTCTTAAAATGTCTAAAACACTATTCACCCCCCCTTCTAGTGTTGCCTGTGGTTCTAACAATTGGTATCAGAGCTCACCTTCAAGTTGAGCATCTAACAAATGCAGAAGGAGTAGATCCTCAGAAGATGGAAATCTCACCAGGCTGAAGCAACTCTGAAGAATGATAATGAGAAGAGGAAAATCACTTTTCAACTACTCATTATTCATAAGGATAAAGCACAGGACGCAACAGGAAAAGGAAAGTGAATCTATCTCTAGATCACAAACGGGTAACACCTTTCCTATCTATATTTAAGTTATAATTTTAAATATAGTTATTAATCTGTTGCATGATTTGTTTTATTGAAATTATGTAAATATATGTTTGCATGCTATACTTGCTTCATGAATGTATATTCTAAATTGTGTTAAAATAAATCACTGCATGCTATGTATTTTACTATGTTTACAGTGTGAAATGTATGATTCATTTTATGTATGCTTTACTTATTTAAATATATGTGTTGAAGAGTCACACATGCTTAGTAAAGTAATAACTGTGTTTTTAAATTAAGTAAATGAAGAGTCGTGTGTGTTAGTCATAACTGTTTTTGAAAATATGAAACGGCACGATGTGAATAATTGAATCATCAACCGGTTTCTCTCAATGGACACGATGCACTTCTCCCCACACCGGTTCAGTACACATAATCGTCTCTCATCAATGCATGAATCGATGCTTGATTGCCTATTTAAAGGATTGGAAGATGATCAGAAGAACCTCACAGTTTATTTCCTTCCAATTCATCTTAATCTATCTCAATGACATCAAGATCAGCAATCTCATGTGCTCAAAGTCTACGCAAGTATGATGAAAGAATTATTTCCACAAGGGGAGTAAATTTAAGCGACTTTGACAAAGAAGGACTAAAAATCTCTGAGTATTTCAAGGATGCTGGCTGGATTTCCTATCTTGAAGAGGCATCGTTCCCCTGGCATGAGCAGAGTGTTCTAGATTTCTGGAACAACTCAGAAGTGTTTCTTGAAGAGACAAGTGGCATAAACACTTCAGTATTGGGAATGCCTATCAGAGTGGACTTCAAGGTTCTAAAGGAAATCATTGGGGTTGAAGCAACCGGAATACAATTTTCCTCTGATTGGGAGATCAATGATAAGAAGGAAGAGATGCATGATCAAATTTTATTTGGTCGCAGAATTTCTCAAACCCCAGTATGTTCACAACTACTGGAAATTCCCAAAATTCTGCTGACAATCATTAATTGTTGTATTCTACCCAAGAGGAAGGATACAATCATCATCTCTGATATGGAAAGATTCGTGCTGATACATCTCCTTCAAAGGAAAAGATTAAATCTTCCCAGAATCATCCTCTACCATATGATGAGAAGAGAATTAGAAGAAGTCAAAGTCTTTCCCCATACTACACTGATTATGAAAATCCTTCAATATAAAGGATTTCCTATTGAAAGATTCTTTGACCAAGAGCCATCACCCTTGTTCACTATAAAAGAATATAAGCATATCAAGGGAACATCAGCAGAGGAAAATGAAGACCAAAGCCCTTTGTCGTCAACCCAAAGCAAAATAGAATCTTCTGACTATCTAAGTGTTCATGGAAATTTAAGAGAAATTTTCAGAAGATGTAATATAAGGAAGTTGAATGAACGCATCGGACGGCTGGAAGAAACACTCAGATTCTATCAAAGAGAACTGCAGATGCTGAAAACACAAAAGGAGAAAGTCAGTGCCAATGAGAACAAACCTGTTGAAGATCAATGATACACTTGTGTTCTGATTTTTTTTGTCTCAGTATCTATGTCTTTCTGTTTTGAGTCCATTTCACTTTCTATCTCTGTTTATGTGTTTCTCTTAATATTAATATTCTATGTATTATATTTGTTTATATGTGTTTTCTTTTGTGCATATTTAAGTCTATCAATAACATAACTCTATCCTTAATTGATTAACAAATTGTATTTCAAAAAGATAAAATTAATTAACCTAATAAGATAATTTCTAAATTTGATAAAATGTTATCTGTAATTTTAAAATACTTAATTTAAATAATTAAACAAATTACAACCAGGTGCTACTGAAAGGTACTTCTAGTTTATGCATGTTTCAGAAAACAGGTTTATGAAGATAATCTCAAGAAGACCATCAGAAGGAAATACCGTGTGAAAAGATAAATCAAAGCAACATAATCTAAAAGGATGGCTAGTGTGATAACATCTCCATTGTCTGAACCTGTTCAGAAAGTTCAAAATGAACTCACTGAAACTATGGACCAACAATGTTAAGATGGTTAACACTTTATGCACCAAACCTAACTCAATCTCTGAGTGGATTATACTAACTTAGTAATATCTCTATTCATCTAACCCGTTCAGAAGGCTCCTTATGGACTGTCTGAAATCGTGGGTCTAAAATGTTAAGGGATAGTTACTCAAGTCATTAGAATCCAACTCAATTGTAAAGGGGTAGGTTAAGATGACTGTTCAAAGATTCTCTGGGAGCACAAAAGACAAAAGCATACTGAAAAGTGCAGACATCAAGCAACCTCAAGATGAAAGAAAAGTCTTTCAAGCAAGAAGTAATGTCAGAAGGGACTTCTTTATCCAATGAACAATAACCGAATTCTTGGTAACATCACTTCATCTTAAAACTTTAATATCTGTAAAAATTTTGTCCTTTAGTAAAAACTTTAATCAACAAATAAATTTTTTTTAGACTCAAAAATTTTAAAAGCTTTTCAGATAATAATAATAATCATAATATCCTTTGCTCTGATACCATATAAGTCTGTTTTTAAAAGTTTTCCTTTTGAATGTTTTCTCACATTTTCTCTTCTATTTTTTTTCTGAAAACGTATTTTCAAAAAATATTTTCAAATATGTTTTTATGTTTCTTTTTAATTGTCTTTCAAAAACGTTTTCCAAAACTTACTTTAACCATGCTAATGACTCAGTTTCCTATGGTGCTTCATCTATGACCAAACACTGATGTACGTTTCGATACCCTCAAGGTCTGAAACTGTCATCATTAAAAGCTACCTGAGCCCATATACATCACGTGAACAACAATCCAATGGATTCATTCTCCTTACTTCTCTGTTTTACCCCTGCTTTAAAGTCCTATAAATTCACAAGAGCTCTTCACACAAACTCACATCTTCAAAGCTCTTCCATAGCTTTGTCTAAGGTTCTGAGTTAGTGGCTCTCAATAGGATGATAAAGAAGCAAAGGAAAATAGCAGAAAGTATCTTGGAACATGTTGAGGCAAAGATCAAGTCATCTTGGATGATGTATGGAATGAAGAGTAAGGGAAAGGGTTCATCCGAAAACCCGTTTCTCTATACTTGGACCATGGTGATCTTGTTGCATCACAGGTGGACTGGAAGACCACCGGGAGATCCCGGAATAGTCAATCTTATGAAGAGAACTACTGACATAGTGGTTCTTGAAATTAAGGTGGTGACTGCTGGTCGAAACACAGTCTTAAACGATGCACCTCCATTGTTTCAGTTGTCACAAGGAGAATGCGTGCAGCAAAGCACGACTGGGATGAAGTCTGGGGCTCTGAGGCAACTCTTGAAGCTCTTGCAGCAAATGGAGTGGGGATAGCTTTGAAAGAGATGAGGTCTATAAGGCTATGCCTCAGCCTTCGAAGGAATCTCCGGAGGAAGCAATGGATGGATGCATTCTATTTTTGGAATGTAACCTCTTTTCCTTTTTGTGAAAACCTGCTTTTGTAAATATCAAATGTTTTGAGAAAATTTAAACTTGTGTATCTCTGTTTAAAGAATTATTTAATAACAAGTTGTTTTATATTTATTAACAGTTGATCTTTATTGTGTGGTATCTGAAGAAAGATAACAAGCAATCTAAAACTTCTCTCTGTTTAATGGAAGATAAATAGGGGGAGAAATTCTTAAAAGACTGTAGAAAACTAATCAACTTAGGAGGAGAAACCTCAGTATTAAGAAGTAGATCTTAAAGTGTAACAAACTTAACAGGAGAAATATATCTGTCAAAACGATACATTATTTAACATTTGGTATAGGGTTACATTAACTTATTATCACCAAACCTTTTTAATTAATGACAAAAGGGGGGAGAAATATAAACTAACAAAATACTAAAAAGAATGTAACAAAAAGGGAAATATATATGGAGATTATAGGAAGAAGAAATAAATAGCAAAGAAATATAAAAGAAGATAACAAACTAAGAGTTCTAATAATAAGTGAGAATAACAATAAGTCATAACAATAGGTATCTGAAGGGTTCTAATAACAATAGGTATCTGAAATCTTAACAAGAAAAATTTTAACAATCGTTTATCTAAAATATCTGAAATATTAACAATAAACTTGTAACAGTTGGTTAATAAAAGATTTAACAATTGGAATTGATTAATTAAAGACTTAATTGTTTCAAAAGATATCTAAAAGAATCAATGCCTGTCTCAGGGGGAGTAATAAAATTTATTATCTTATTTTATTATCTCTCATTTCTTCTTATACCCATTTTGTTAGTAATATATAATTTATTTGTCATCATTAAAAAGGGGGAGATTGTGAAGTCTATAAATCTGTTTAAGTAATTAAACATGATTATAAGACTTAACATCCGTTAGTTTTAATGATTAACAAATAAGATTATATAAAGAACAAATAAGATTATATATAAATAAGAACCAATTAGATTATATAAACAGGTTCTACTGAGAAAGGTATTTGTTTGTTAATTATGTTTCAGGATGAAATACTCTTTAGAAGAAGAAGAAGATTTTGTGAACAGAATCAATATCAGAAGATCAGAATCAGAAGAACAAGAGTGCAGAATCTGAAGAAGATTAATCCTTAACAGAGTTAAAGCAACTGGAGAATAGAAGTGAAAACTTGAAGATTGTCTGAAGAAGTGAAGACCTGAAGACTATCTGAAGAATTGAAGACTAGAAGACTATCTGAAGAATTGAAGACTTAGAAGACTATCTGAAGAACTGAAGGCAAAAGATATGAAGAAGTACAGATTCAAATATACATCTGTCTAAAGAACAACAATGAATTGAAGAAATGAATACAAGAAGAAAAAGAAGAAGAAGAAGAAGAAGATATAAGAAGAAGAAGATACAAAGAAGAATGAAGCTACAATTCTATTATCATAAGGAAGAAGGCTTCTGAAGTTTCAACCAGTATGAAGAATTGAAGTTGTCTGAAGGACGCAACCCGTCTGAAGTATTAAAGTTGTCTGAAGCAACGAAGCTGTCTGAAAGACTTGAGCTGTCTGAAGTCATCAACCTGTCTTAAGTGTTGAAGCTGTCTGAAGAGCCAAGCCCGTCTGAAGACTCGAACCCGTCTGAAGACTGGAACCTGTCTGAAGACTGGAACCCGTCTGAAGGTTGGAAGCCGTCTGAAGCTTTAGTAATGACGTGGCATCTTTGCTGAAACCTTGCGTGAAGACTTTTCTAAGTCTCTGCTGCTCGTACGTTTTGAAACACATTTATGGCAACAAACACAGAGACCTTTCCTGGTGCATTTAAAGTTCATACACCACCGAGGAAATCTCTGCAACGCAACATTCGCAGCAACAACAGTAGCAGCTTTACTGCAGCACCAACGTTGTACTATGTCAGAACTTTCAAGAAGCGTGTCTCACAACGGATTAAAAGAAGACTATTTGCTATCTCTAAACGATAGTATTTCAACGAGACATTTCTTCATTTGTGCAATCTGGAACAAAGCAGAAGAAAAGCTCAGGAGACTAAGCAAAAGCAACAAGGAAGATGTTTGAATAAAATATATTCAATTCAACATCTTTATCTAAATCTCAAAAGAGGAATCTGCAAACAACGACTATTGGTCAAGACATCTCATTCAAAGAAGTAATGGTGTCAGGAGCAAATGAAAAAGGAGTATATGCAGAATAAGCAAAAAAGGCAAATTCAACGGATACACACTCTCAAGAAAATCAGAGGAAATATGAAGAAAGCAGATGCAAGCCGGACAAAACAGAAGAAAGCAAGCAGATGCAAGCAGATGCAAGATAATGCAAGCTGGAGCAAGCAGATGCAAGAAAGCAGAAGAATTCAAGAGAGAGAATACACATAATCATCACATCTCTCAAAACAGAGCTCATCAACAGAAGTGTCAGAACGGGAGTATTCTGAACACTCAATATGCTTAAGGAGAAGCAACCGTTTGAGAAGCTATTACACAACGGCTATATGAGCCACATCATCAGAAGCTCAACGGTATTATGAATTATCTTCAACGGCTATATTCAAGAAGAACATATAAATAGCCTCAAGAAAGAAGTTGAAGATGTTGTTGGAGTGCACAACCAAGCTGGTTGGTTGGAAGATCAATCAGGTTGTTGGAAACAACCATGCAGCTGCTGTTGCAACCAAATTAGATCAATTGGGATTGTTTTTCAAGAAGGTTCTTGAAATCAATCAGGATGAAAAGTGTTAACTAGGCTGAGTGTCTTACAGTTAACAAGAGTTGACTTGAGCTCAAATACATCATGAAAAAGTCAACAACAATTGATCAGAGAGTTAATTCTCAATCGGGCTACTGATCAGCTGGTCAGTTAGTTAGATTGTACAGTTGGTCTGTTGATCAAGTGAGTTGGTTGTCGGGAAGGCAATCATGCTGTACAAATGACTATCAAACCGGGTACGGTTTGAAGCTTTGAAGATACCTTGGTATTCCAATGATACGGGTGAGAATGTAGCCCATGGAAACCAATGGTTGGAGAATAAGGCTGGAGCTTAATTTCATATCTTAGTTAGCCTACTCTCAGAGGATGTTCTCCTCATAGAAAAGACAGGGATTGTACTTAAATTCAAACACTTGTATCACTGTCTATCCTTGTATTTAGTTTGTAATGACTGTATCCTGAGTATGTACTCAGTAATCTCTATGTACAAGAAGAATCTGAGTTGAGAGGTTCTAGCGAACATCTAGCTTAGATTGAGTAGTAATACTCAACACTTAGTTAAGTGTCCGAGAGCCTGGAGAGGCTTGGTGGAAGAAAGAATACTCGTGGTAGAGCCTGGAGAGGCTTGATAGAAAAGAATACTTGTTGTATTGGCCTGGAGAGGTTAATATGTGTATCTGTGGTTTCAGATAGTGGAACACATATGTGGCTGCAAGGGTCTGGGGGATTCGGAGTGGCACATATGTGTTGTTGTTATTGTTGTTGTGATTAAAGGCTAGTGGTGGTTTGCCACTAGGACTGGATGTAGCTCACGGGGTTTGTGGGTGAACCAGGATAAATTCTGTGTCTAAGTTTTCCTTCCCCTAATCTCTTTTATTTACAGTTTTCATATTTACGTTGGGGATTGAAAAGTACTTTTCATAACAAGCTTAACTTGAGGATTTCAATAAAAACAAGTTTTCATACAAACATAACATTAATACGTCTCTAGTGTAGGTTGAAGTATTATAGAAGAATATATTCAGAGGGATGTCTGAAATATCTATCTGAAGTGAGCCCAACAGGAACTCAGTTCAGACACATGATATAGATGGTCTCTGATCATCTAAAGTATTTCAAAAACAGTTCTGAAGGTACTCTTAATAATATTCTTCAGAAGATACTAAGAGAAGTGTGATTAAAATCAAAACAATCTTAAGTGTAAGAGAAAGTTTTTTAATCTAAATATTTCATATAATCCGCATGTATTTAAAATAACTCTGATCTTAAGATTGGTTTGCACAATGATCACTTAACGTGATTGATTTAAAATAAAGATTTCCAAAATTGTCTTAAAATGTCTAGAACACTATTCAACCCCCCCTTCTAGTGTTGCCTGTGGTTCTAACACTCCTCAATCTAACCACCATTCCATATACTTCACCATCTACCCATCTATAATGGTGTATAATTTACATTTTTTATAATGTCAACTCTAAAGTGTTAAATTTAAGAATACAAAAAACGAAATTTTTTTATTAAAATGAAAAGTATTATTTACATCGGAAATATAAATCAACAGTAAATAATTTATTTTTCATAAAAACTTTTTATTTTTTTACAGTTTTAAGAGTTGATTATTTCAAAATTAGTTTTTTTTTTCATTTTTAGATGCTTTATACATTTCATGATGTCTTATTTGTCGCCATTTTAAATTTTTTATTTATGTATTACTATTATTTTTTAAAAATTAATAAAAATTAATTTTATAAGACTAAGGTAAGACACATAAAAGCGAAATTTTGTAATAGAAAATTTAATAAAGGTTAATTATTATTCTGTAATTTCTATACACTGTCAGTGTAAAGAAGTTTTACACAGTCATCCAATAATATTTTGCCACATCAATTAATGAATATGACACACCATGTGTCATTAAACTCATTAAAGATGTGTCAACACATCATTGGATGACTGTGTAAAATTATTTTACACTGACAGTGTATAGTTATTAAATCCTTTTAGAAACTACTTAAGGTACTTTTAAAAAAAAACTCCATTTCAGCTACTAACTAAAAATTTATTATAAATTTATCCATCAATAATCTCCCACATAACTTTTGTAAGAAAATGATGGGATGCTATATTACATGGAATGCCACACAAAATGCAATCTTTGTTTTTCCTTTTTTTTAAAGGAGCTAACAAAAAAGAACAATCATTCCATAAAATAAAGGATGAAGCCCACTTCGTTTACTTTTCCAACATCTGTCCCTATCTCTAACAACCAAAATATAATTTCTATATAATAAGAATCTCACTAGGTGAAAACAATTAGAAGTTTGCTCCAGCTTAATTAACCTAACTAATAAAACAACAGTTTAATAATGATACACTAATAGTGAAAATTTTACCATTTTAGACTCACTTTGGATTAATTTCTAGTTTATAACAATTTTTTTTACATATATTTAAATTTAAACGTACAAAAAATCCTTATAATTAAACTTAAAAATATTTGTGTAAAAGTTAAATGAGAGAGTTTCAATTTAAGATGCATAGCTTAATTTCAATTTATGAAATAAGTTAAATTCATTTCACCTTTAATTTATTTTTTTCTTTTTCAAAAGTACTTTTTGAGTAGCTTATCAAAACTAACTATTATTATATAATTATAAAATTTAAAAAAACAAACAAACGGTTTGACCCATATATATAATTCCATTTCCAAATATCGACTTTTCCCCTCTTCACTCTCTACAAAATCACACCCACAAAACAAATGCATGTAAAAAGTAATAATGTGCAATTTTTTTCTTTATTATATTTCTGTTCCTTAATTTGCTATGAGTTTAATTGGTATGAACTGACAGTGTAAAAGAGTTTTACACTGACGTTTAATCATGATTCTTCATTTATATGATTTTTAAAATATTAATTAGTAAAGTCAACAAACTTACCATAAATCAAGGGTTGTGATTAACCGTCTGTGTAAAAAATTTTACACTGTCAGTGCACAATCCTTTTTCTCATTTGCTATTGTATTATCTATTACCTCTTTTACTTTTTCATTTATCCTCTTTATTTAGAACTAAATCCACCTCCTTAAATGTCCATTGACACTTTTCCATCAGAGAAAATGACAAGGAAGGAGATATAGGTGTCCAAACACGATCATGTTCACACAAAAATGATTCAAGTAATAAACATGGGTAAAAAAAATAACAAACAAGAAACAACACAAGAAAGACAAAAAAACAACATAAATGGTCCTATTATATTTATATTTCCCTATAGAGCCAGTTAGTTAATCTTGTTCTTGTTCAGGCACAGGCAGGTCCTCCTCATCAGGTGCATCCAAAACCCACTCCCCATCTTCCCTACGGACCATACCTCTGTTTTTCTCCACCCACCATGACCCTGGCACACGATATTCATCCTTCAAGAACTCACACGACTTATTCACCAAAGCCAAGCTCCTCTTCACCTTCATCTCAAATTCCCCACCATGCCCATTCCACCCAGCCACCACATGCAACATCGCCTGCAAATTATGCCAATCACTCGGATTCTTCGAATCCTTCAAGCTCGGAGACTTTCGTGTATCAATCACAAGCTCCACACCTGTGTATTCATACCCCAACAACCTCCCTGGATAATGCGTTATGATGTCAATCACATTCTTCACATGTAAAACCTTCAAATTGGGGAACTTGTTGAACCTCTCATTGAATGCTTTGTTTCCAACCTGAGGGGACCCAAATACAATTGCGGTAACAGGAACGTCTGTGACCCCATTCTCCACCAAATCAAAAGCACTCAAGATTGATAAGCTTGCCCCGAGACTGTGCCCCACTAACACCACACTAGGACTCTCATCCCTGTAAAGGTGTAACAAACTTTTGATCTTGTTCAAAACTTGCGTTCTTGCACTCGTTTTTGTGAAAGGGGAATTTGGGTCATCCGAGGTGTAGATTGTGAGCCAACCCCTCATAACTTTCGGCCTTCTTTCATTATCCTCTTCGTCACTGCTACTACTGCTGCCACCTGTCAAATATAAAAATTATATTTGTGTCTTTAACTTATAGCATAAAGTTTTAATTATAGTTAATAAATAATAAGTCACGGTCCTAAATTGAAATTCCAGCCATAGCATTGAGATTTTTAAAATCTCTGCGGCTATAATGGTCACAATTTGTCTGCAACTTGTCAATATATTAAAGCCTTAGAAGTTTCTATGACCATAATCATCACAATTTGTCTACAACTTGTCACAGTATTTAAAATTAGGATATAATAATATTTGCAACCACAATATGTGATTTAAGGGTTAAATATATTTTTTACTACTAGTATATAATCGAGATTTATTTTTAATTTCTATAATTTAAAATTAGTGGTTTAAGTCACTTAAAATTGAAAAATACACTAATTTATTGTATAATTTTATTATAGATTTACCTACAGATTTTTTTGAACTTTTTTATATAAAAACTAAAAAAAAGTATCTTCACTTTTTCATAAAATGCACAGTAAAATCCAATAATTTTAAATTATAGAAATTAAAAGTAAATCTTAGCTATATTTTAACACCAAAAATATATTTAACCCTTTAAAATATTAATAATTAATGTCATAAATGATAAACAAACACCTCATTATACTAGAGTTTTTAGACATTTCAAATATGAAAATATATAAAATTTAATATAGGATTTAATAACTATAAACTGTCGGTGTAAAGAAGTTGTATACAGACATCCAATGATGTGCTGCCACATCATTTATTGTATTTAATAACATATAAAGTGTCATATTCATTAAATGATGTGACGACACATCATTGGATGTCTGATTAAAATTTCTTTATATATACTAATTAAATCCTAATATATATGCTCATCCGAACTCATAGAAATTTAATTTGTTTAATTTAGAAAAAAAATTGATAAAAAAATCAAACTCTTCACCTATACCAATGCAGATTCGTGGAAAGAGATCACTAAACTAAACGCACGCAATGTTAGGAGGGGGTGCTGAATAAACCTCAAGTGGGATTAGCACTTATAAGTGATAATAGAAAATATGAAGGAAAAAAAAACTCTTGGAGCTATAATTCTACATATGGAAAGTTTTAATGTAGAGATATAATATATAAAGAATTTTGATTAATAGTGTAGTTGAAGTTTCGTGACAGTACCATCAGTGTTCTTGTTGAGCTCGCTGAGGCTTTTAGCACTCAACAAGCCAGTTGCGGACTCAGGAGCAGCACCGAACACGTTGATCCATTCAAGGTCCCTGGTGGTGCCACGCCACACGATGTAGATCTCACGGCGACCCAAGGCTTTGGTGCGTTCATCGGAGGTGACAGCGATGTAACCGATCCAATTAGACTCGCGGTCCCAGGAGTCACGTGAGAGGGAGTGGAGGATGAAGGCTTCAGGGACGGTGACACGTGCGGTGGCGTAGAGGAAAGACGCGACGGTGTAATGAGTGGGGTTATCGAGCATGACCTTGTGGAAGAAGGAGGATTTGCCGTAGCGGCTGGAGCCACAGTAGAGGGAGTTTTTGTCGTTGTTGAAGGCGTCATAGGTGGCTTGGATGAAGTCCCCACATCGAAGGATGAGGGTGCGGAGGTGGAGGTTCAGAGGCTCCAATAGACCTTCCCAGTTGTTGCTGCCTAACAGTTCTGGCCATGTGGGTTCGTTTTCGGCTGTGCCTGTGGGGGTAGCCATCAGAAAATTAAAAGTGGTATGGAGGATGTGAGGGAAAGAAAGGAAAGTGTGTGTGGTGGTGGGAAGAGAAAGAATCAGAGAGAGATATATGAAAGATATGAATCATATGTATATGGTTCCTTTTGTGAAATTTTAACCCACCGTTGAGATGAGATAAGTAATTCATACAAAAATAAAATCATACAACAACCCATATAACACACTTTTCTTCTTATCTCTTTCCATCGCATCACCTATCACATCCCACATTTCTCTCCTTCTCTCTTTTTGTTGTACATATTCAACATGTACATTTACATTTCTCCATTCAGAATGTCCACCCGGCCACAAGGTTATTTTTAATTTGAGAATATTTAATTTACCATTGTAGGTTTTTTAAGTAACACACTAATTATAATTATAATTATTATTATTATTATTATTATATTCTTTAAAAATAATTTAATTGTCTCATAAATAAATTATTCGTTAACGATAATACAAGTTGATATCAAAAGCAATTTTGTAACTTTTACATAGATGTTTAATTATAAATGACTTTTTTTTTTCATCTCTTACTTTTATTTATAATTTTTTCTATCTTTCTATATTCATGCAATATTTCATAATTGTTGGGTAATAACAAGTAATAGAAAGCTTAAGAGAATCAAAGAACACGAAGACAAGAGAAGAGAAAATATGCAAAAGAAAGAACACTTCTCTTATTTTAGACAATCAGCTTCACAAGGTTCAACCACCTTCTGTAGGTTACACCAACTCAGAAGGTTACTGTAAGGTCCAAGACTCTTTGAGCAAAGGTTTTAATGACAACAAACTTTCACAACAATATTCTAAGTGTTCTGAATACTTTGGTACTAATGTTTTCACTTGAGAATGCTTGAAAGAATACAAGAAAAGTTACAGAAGGAAGGTGTAAAGATCAAAAACATCATGTAACATCAGAACATGTGTCCAGAAGCATGTTACATAGAGCTTTCATGTCAAAAGTGATGAAACAAGTTCAAGAAATAGCTTCTTAGCTTCAAGAAGGTCAAAACAGTTCATCTAAGATCCCAGGAATATTAAACTAAGTTGTATCAAGCTTCAGAAGCAAAGTTGAAGCTTTGGAAGGATCATTCAAGACCACTAGAAGCATGAGAATGAGCCTTTCATGAAACTTGACACCTTCTGAATGTGAAAGATCACTTAAACAATTCAAGCATGGTCATTCCAAGTGTTGCTAATGCAAACAAAGCAATTGGAGAAGATCAATGTCACTAGAAACACAGTTTTGTCTTTAGAAGCAAAACTTACAGTTTCTTCAAAAGCATCAAATACTTATTTGAGGTTGCAAACAAGATCAAAGTATCTCTAGAAGCATTGAACAAGTTCCCACACTCCTCAAGATATTATCCTTGAATATTTGAAGTTGAAGAACACTAAAAGGAGCTTCCATAAGCATAATTACTTCTCTCATAATGCAAATAAAGCAAGGACAAAAGATTGGAAGCTTTACAAGCATATTTGAAGAAGAAACAGAATTTCTGCACACTTCCAGAAGATGCAGTTTGCTTCTGCAGAAGAAACAAAATTTCTGCACACTTCTAGAAGATGCAGTTTGCTGCAGAAGGAAGAAAACAATTCTGCAGAAGAAACCTAATGACAGACTTTCTGCAGAAGATACATAATCCATCATAACTTGCTAAATTCATTTCTGAGGCTGCAGCTAAGTTAATTACAGTTAAAATAATCTGCATCAAGTTTTTGAATAAGCCTAGGTTGATTACAAAAGAAAAATCTGCAGAAAGAACCAAGTTGAATTTCTGCAGAAGATACTGTCCAGAAGATGAGACCAGTCAACCTGACAGTTGTACCAAGCTGTAACCTTGCTGCAAAGTGACAATGACTTGTCCTAAAGCACAACTGGGCTCTTATACAGATATCCAACGGCTAGTTTGACCACCATAACTCTATAAATACAGCCCCATTCAGCTGGGCAAAATCAAGGAGAACAAAGGGAAGAAATCCAAAGAGTCATAATGTAGAAATCCCTTTCTAGAGTGAGGTTCTCCTTCAACCACTCCAATATGCAGAGCTGCTGCGCATAATTCTTAGAGAGTGTGTTTAGGCTCAGTTTTGTAAAGATTAATTCACTCCATGAGTGTTTTGTGAGCCATATGTAAAAAACCCATCTCTTGTTGAAGAGTGTATGTAATCTCCCAAGCTAACTAGAGAGAGTTAGTGTTGGTTTGAGAGTGTGTAGAGCCTGCAGAGGCTGAGCAAAGAATACTGGTGTTAGAGCCTGAAGAGGCTGCAGAATAATACTTGTAAGGAGCCTGAAGAGGCTGCACAAGAATACTAGTGGTGAGGAGCACCCAAGAAGTCATTGTATCAAGGTTGATATAGTGGAAAATCCTACAGGGAGTAGGGACTGGACGTAGCCTCAAGGTTGAGAGGTGAACCGATATAAAAATCATCTGTGCAATGTTTCTTACCCTTTCTCTCTTGAATTTTCTGCACATACATCTATTGCATTGCTAGTTATTGTTCATATTTTGAATATTTAGCAAGCTATAAACCATATTTTGATAAACTTGTTTTTAAACTGATATTTTCACATAAAACACATCCATATCAGTTAATATACTGATCTGGAAAGTTTCATTACATTATGAAACTGTTTGGTGCTCCAGAAGCACATTTCTTGAAAGATGTTCATTGTTCAACATTGGAACTTGGGGTTCAAACTACTAAATTTTGATAAACCTATTTTTGAACTAATATTTTCACATAAATCACATCCATATTAGTTAAAATACTGATCTGGAAAGTTTCATTAAATTATGAAACTGTTTGGTGCTTCAGAAGCACATTTCTTCAAATCTGTCCATTGTTCAACATTGAACTTGGGGCTCAAACTGTCAGATCTTTACAAACTTGATTTTAATAAGATTTAACTTTATATTCTGGTTGTTTACTATTCAAATATCTGATCTGGAAAGTTTCATCAAGTTTCAAGTTCATTTGAACCTTCAGAAGATTGGTTTAAAGTGACAGATTCAATGTTTTGCTTCCGCATAACTGCAGAAACTTTATACTATTCTTCTGAACAGTTTTTCTCACATAATCTTATTAGTTATTGGTTAAATAACTATTCTGGAAAGTTTTATTAAAATACAAAATCATTTGACCCTCCAGAAGATTGGTTTAAAGTGACAGATTCATTGTTTTGCTTCTGCCTAATTGCATAAACATTATATTATTCTTCTTAACCTTATTCTGAGTTGTAACTACATTAAATACATTATATGGAAGAATAAATTTTGATGATATCAGTCCTTATGATTTGGCTTGCCTTTAAGAAGATAGTTTAATCTACTTAGTTGGCATTATACACTAACCACTATCTTCTAGAAGAAACTTCTGATAGCCAAGGCATTCCTTGAGCAAAGACCAGTAAGTTGTTCAAAGTACTTGCAGGTTGGACCAAAAGTTTTCAAGGGTCACAATTCAACCCCCCCTTCTTGTGACTCTCTGATTTACTTCAATTGGTATCAGAGCTCAACCTCTATGGGTTGAGCACACTTAACCGTGTGAGAGGAAAAGATTCAGGAAGAAGTAATGGCCAACCAAGAAGCATACTCCAAAAGTGTTAATGCATAATATTGAAGAAATGAACAACTTCAAGAAGGAGCCAATGATGCTAGAAATCGATATAACTCTACATGTGGCTCAAAAGGACCTTAAGGTATGTACTGCTAAATTTGAACATTGTCCTCCCTATGATGAGATAGACTTTGCTTATGATGGATTCAATGATGGTTTGATAAACTTTGAAAATAAGAATATGGAATTCTTAGAAAGAAGATTCTTTATTGAACTTCAAATTAAAACTTTGAAGGCTGAATATGATTTTCTTAAAGAAGATATACTTGCAAATTGTGAAACCTCAAGTGTCTTCAAAATATGTTAATCTTGAAAATGAAGTTGAAAACTTATTTGCCAAAACTGAAGTATCTACTTGCTCTTAATCCATGTTTGTCAATAATGGAAAGAATGCTATGGCAAACAGATTTAAGAATCTTATCACAATACCAAGTCCATGTTTTTCATAATGATGTTTAAAAGATCAAATCATCATCCAGTCTCATTATCATGGTCATCTCTCTTGTTTGAGCAATTTTAGAAGAACTATTTATATGAGAGATACAATGGTATTAATTGTTAAATCTTTTAAGAATTCAACCACTAACACTCAAGGACCCAAGATGAAATGGGTACCAAAATGTCTCCTTAGCAATTTTGTTATGCAGAAAAATTCTCAAGAAGATAGAACCATTGGCCAAAGGAAAATACCTTCCAAGGCTTAAATGAAAATGTTCAATACAAAGAAGGAACATGACTCTAGCCAATGCTTCTCAAATGATTAGTGTGAAATCTCCAAGGTTGATGACTTTTAGAATGAATCAATGGGTAAGAAAAAGTACAGTTCAATTGACCAAGAACAAGGTATCAAATATTTCTATCCTCAATGCATATTCATAAAGTCAATGAATTTTAAGCACATTCCTAATAGGTTTATGCTAAGGTCTTGCATATTTGGTGATTGAATGATTATCATTGATTGACATTTATATGGAAATTCTATTCTAATCACTTAATTAGTCTTGAACATAAAAAGAAAATGATTAGAAGATCAAAGGTAATGTGTTATAGTGCTGCTAGTTTAAAATTCTGATATAGCTACCTTAAATGAGCATAACTTGACCTACAGAAGTCTGTTTTAGGTGAAACCAATTTTGTTTGAAAGATTATTGATGGTAGTATCTAACTGGAAAAATTGAAAATTTTATCTTAATCACAAAAGTCCTAGTAAAATTTTGAATACAGTTGTTCCGTCATAAGTTCTGACATTAACTAGTACACTTCAGTAGATCATAACTTGAGCTACAGGAATGCTTTTTCAGTGAAACCAATTTTGTTTGAAAGCTTATTTATGATATTAATAAAATGGAAAGTTTGAGAATTTTATCTTAACCACAAAAGTCCCAGTAAATTCGTGAACATACCTGTTCTGTTATAAATTCTGATACAAAGCAGTCCACTTCATCATATCATAACTTGAGCTACAAAAGTGATATTTGAATGAAACTAATTTCATTGGAAAACTGATTTATATTATTTTTAGACTGGAAAGTTTCAGAATTTTATAACATCTAAATAATTCCCAGTAATTCATTAAAGTAGGCTGTTCTGCTATATGATCATGTTTGAGCCTACTATCTTTGGATGTTCATAACTGGTGCTAGGAAAATCCTGTTCAAGTGAAACCGGTTGGATTTGAAAGATAATACATACTAGTTTAATCCTATTAATTATCTAAATTTTTGATTGCATGGATTTGTATTAGTGCATAAAAAACAGAACTGTCTCATTCTGCACTTTGTGATAAATCAGTCAACTTAAATGCATCATATCTTGGGATAGGAAAATCCAAATTGCGTGATCTTAGTCTTGTTAGAAAGCTTGAGATATCTAGTTTATTATGGTGAAATCTCATACTTATGTGATTTGAAAATAATTCACAAATGTAATTTTAAATACATGAGTCAGTGAGATTTTCATGATTTAAAGTAGTAACTTGCTGATTAGAACATCCTTGAATATATTATCCTAAATGAGATGATTTCTTATGAAAAATCTGTATGATGTTTGTTGTGATAAAATATCATCTCTTATTTCAAAATACTTTTCAAAGTGGGACTTTGATAAACCACTCAAGATTCACATTATTTTTGTTCTTAACCACAAAGGATGAGTCTTTTAGAAGCTTCTGCAAGAAATTCCAAACTAAAAAATGATCTAATATTGATTTTGTGAGTTGTGATCATGAAAGGGAGTTTAAGAACCTTTTATTGCAAACCTTCTTTGATGAGAATGACATTTCTCACAACTTTTCATGCTATAGAACTCCATAACTGAATGAAGTTGTAAGCAATTCATGCTGTACTATTAACATCAGAAACAAGACTTCATATAAATTATGGAAATGAAGAAAACTAAACACTTTATTCTTGTATACATTTGGATGTAAATGGTAATTTTGATTCAAATAAGACTATCTTGCATATTCTTCTACTTCAAAAGCCTATAGGGTATACAATATTAAAAATCAAACCATAGAAGAAAGCATGCGTGTTATTTTCAATGATTCTAACCTTTCTTCTCAAGGAAAATACAGTAGTAAATCAGATGATGAATCTGACAAGCTCCAGAAGATAACTTCTGAGAATAAAAATTCTCCAGAAGATACAGCAGAACAGGATAATTTCACAGAAGATTCTGCAGAAGATGTCTGTACACAATGAGAGGGTCTTCCAAAGAGCTAGAAACTAATTACAGCTCATCCCCATGAACAAATCCTTGGGAATACTACAAAAGGAGTAAAAACCAGATCCCAACTAAGAGGAAATGAAAATAGTGCAGCCTTCTTATCTTAAATTGAACCCAAGAATGTGAATGAAGCTCTAGAAGATGATTCATGAGTAGAAGCAATGAAAGAAGAGCTGGACCAATTTGAGAAAAATAAAGTATGGACACTTGTTCCTTCTCCAAAAGATCATTCCATCATTGAGACAAAATGAATGTTCAGAAACAAAATGGATGAAGAAGGAAAATTGATGAAATCTCCACTCTTCAAGAAAAGTATACAATTGATCTTCTTATAAGATTCAAAATGGATGGAGCCAAGCCAATGACAACTCTAATGCATCCATCCACCTTGCTTGATAAAGACAAATGTGGTGAGTTTGTTTCTAAAAAGGAATACAAAGGTATGATTGCTTCCTTATTATTCTTAAAAAAACAAGTAGGCAAGCTATTGCATTTTCAATTGAATTATGTGCAAGGTTTCTATCTTCTCCTAATAGAATTTCATGTCATATCTATAAAATGAATATTTAGATTCCTTGTTTGAGCTACTAATCTTGGCCTTTGGTACAAGAAAGGAACAAGCTTTGATCTTGTAGGATTCTATGATGTTGATTTTACTGGAGTTAGGATTGAGAGAAAAGGCACAAAACGGTGAATGCCAAATTCTTGGTTAATCTCTCTTATCATGGCAAGCAAAATACTATTGCCATATCCATTGTAGAAGCAAAATATACATCAACAGTAAGATATTCACAAATGTTGGGTTTAAGCATTAAATGGAGGACTACTCTCTGAGGTACACTGAAATCCCAATCTTATGTGATGATTAAAGTTCTATGAACCTATCTATCAATATCGTGCATCTCTTTAGACCAAAACATATTGACATCAAGTATTATTTTATTAGAGATCATGGTCATAAGCATGACATTGAACTGAAATATGTTGAGACAAAGTCTTAACTTGCTGATATCTTTTCTAAACATCTTCTAGAAGAAAGATAAAGATTCATTAAAGATCAAATGCATAATTATTGTGTTCTAAGTTCAACACGAGCCTTCTTTACCTAATCTAGAACACTTAGAAGATGAATTTCCAATCTAGAAGCAAAAATCATGCTTTTGAAGAGAGAGTAAAGAGAGATGGAATTCTTTCTATTGATGATATTCTCACATTCCTCAAAGCCTAAGAGGGAGTTGTTGCCTTCATTTTTACTCACTATAAATCGTAGCTACAACTCAAAGTGAAAGATGGGTTGTTTCCTTCATATATTCAATTCTCTTTCACAACATTACTTGTTTTTGCTAATTCCTCGTATCATTCCTGTTATTTTAACAAGGATCAAATGTATAGGAAGGAATGGCATACGATTTGTAGCAACTCATGTCCATCAAAGTTTACCAATTAGAGTTGTCCTTGTTACAACTGATCCTGTAACAAAATCTCCTCCACTAGAACTCCTAAACCACTCATAAGAAAAGATTGGGGTGTATATGTCCTCTTAGAAAGACTAGGATGACTTAAATTCTTTCAAATATAGGAGCCTATGTATCAAATATTAGTGAAAGCATTTTTGCTGAAACTTCTAAGTTTAGGAGTGATGATCAATATCTTATGAAGGATATCAAGGGATACTCAATGTTATTCACCCATGGGTATATTCATGAATACGTACATGTCTTCAATATGACATGTTTCACAAAATATCTGCTGAGATTTGGTTCAACAGAATCTGCAGAAGGTACTTGCAGTATTCTGGGTTACTAGATCTTCTGCAAAAGGTTCTGCAGTAAGTTTCTAGTATGAAATCTGTATGAGAAAAGGAATAAGATAATTTCTTCTTTGCATGGAAGAATCTGTAGCAAGTGCTTCTCATGGGGTGATAAAGTGAAAGAAGAAAAAGAAAGAGGTTACATTGAAAAAGATAGAGCCTCCATAGGCAAACTTTGGAACTAATATGGTAAACCAATTCCATACCTCTTCTATTCTTATATCCCATTATCTTATGATAAGGTCCAAGCCCCTATTCTTGATGATTCAACTTAGTTTGGATAAAGGGATCTTATCCTCAACATCTTACTAATGAGAAAATTTAGCTTAAGATTGTGTAATATGCAAAAGAAGGAAGTGAGAATTGTGTAGTATCAATTCTGGTTTAACACATTTGCGTTACTAGTAAGTGCTTCTCATGTTCTACTAATGCCTTTAGCTTACTTCCAACCATCTTAAGACATATAGATAGCTGCCAGTTGATCTTATTTACATCATCCTTCACATTCTAAGTAGCCTAGGATAGACAATGATGAGAACTCATTCCCTCCTATCATTTTCATGCCCATTTTGATGGATGACAAAAGGGGGAGAAGAATATAAAGATTCAGTCATAACAAATTTCTATCTGAATGGCACTAATTCAGGGGGAGAAATAATTCTTCATTTTTATATCTCATTTTTGTTATTTGAATGTTATAAATGGCATAAATTCAGGGGGATTTAATTCTTTATTGTTAAATCACTTGATTATTATTTCCCTCATTCAGAAAACTTAGAATTTGTTCATGAAAGTTTGTCATCATCAAAAAGGGGGAGACTGTAAGGTCCAAGACCCTTTGAGCAGAGGTTTTAATGACAACAAACTTTCACAACAATGTTCTAAGTGTTCTGAATACTTTGGTACTAATGCTTTCACTTGAGAATACTTGAAAGAATACAGGAAAAGTTACAGAAGGAAAGTGTAAAGATAAAAAACATCATGTAACATCAGAACATGTGTCCAGAAGCATGTTACATAGAGCTTTCATGTCAAAAGTGATGAAACAAGTTCAAGAAATAGCTTCTTAGCTTCAAGAAGGTCAAAACAGTTCATCTAAGATCCCAGGAATATTAAACTAAGTTGTATCAAGCTTCAGAAGCAAAGTTGAAGCTTTGGAAGGATCATTCAAGATCACTAGAAGAATGAGAAGGAGCCTTTCATGAAACTTGACACCTTCTGAATGTGAAAGATCACTTAAACAATTCAAGCATGGTCATTCCAAGTGTTGCTAATGCAAACAAAGCAATTGGAGAAGATCAATGTCACTAGAAACACAGTTTTGTCCTTAGAAGCAAAACTTACAGTTTCTGCAAAAGCATCAAATACTTATTTGAGGTTGCAAACAAGATCAAAGTATCTCTAGAAGCATTGAACAAGTTCCCACACTCCTCAAGATATTATCCTTGAATATTTCAAGTTGAAGAACACTAAAAGGAGCTTCCATAAGCATAATTACTTCTCTCATAATGCAAATAAAGCAAGGACAAAAGATTGGAAGCTTTACAAGCATATTTGAAGAAGAAACAGAATTTCTGCACACTTCCAGAAGATGCAGTTTGCTTCTGCAAAAGAAACAGAATTTTTGCACACTTCCAGAAGATGCAGTTTGCTTCTGCAGAGGAAACAAAATTTCTGCACACTTCTAGAAGATGTAGTTTGATGCAGAAGGAAGAAAACAATTCTGCATAAGAAACCTAATGACAGACTTTCTGCAGAAGATACATAATCCATCATAACTTGCTAAATTCATTTCTGAGGCTGCAACTAAGTTAATTACAGTTAAAATAATCTGTATCAAGTTTTTGAATAAGCCTAGGTTGATTACAGAAGAAAAATCTGCAGAAAGAACCAAGTTGAATTTCTGCAGAAGATACTGTCCAGAAGATGAGACCAGTCAACCTGACAGCTGTACCAAGCTGTAACCTTGCTGCAAAGTGAAAATGACTTGTCCTAAAGCACAACTTGGCTCTTATACAGATTTCCAACGGCTAGTTTGACCACCATAACTCTATAAATACAGCCCCATTCAGCTGGGCAAAATCAAGGAGAACAAAGGGAAGAAATCCAAAGAGTCATAATGTAGAAATCCCTTTCTAGAGTGAAGTTCTCCTTCAACCACTCCAATATGCAGAGCTGCTGCGCATAATTCTTAGAGAGTGTGTTTAGGCTCAGTTTTGTAAAGATTAATTCACTCCATGAGTGTTTTGTGAGCCATATGTAAAAAAACCCATCTCTTGTTGAAGAGTGTTTGTAATCTCCCAAGCTAACTAGAGAGAGTTAGTGTTGGTTTGAGAGTGCGTAGAGCTTGCAGAGGCTGAGCAAAGAATACTGGTGTTAGAGCCTGAAGAGGCTGCAGAATAATACTTGTAAGGAGTCTGAAGAGGCTGCACAAGAATACTAGTGGTGAGGAGCACCCAAGAAATCATTGTATCAAGGTTGATATAGTGGAAAATCCTACAGGGAGTAGGGACTGGACGTAGCCTCAAGGTTGAGAGGTGAACCAGTATAAAAATCATCTGTGCAATGTCTCTTAACCTTTCTCTCTTTAAGTTTCTGCACATACATCTATTGCATTGCTAGTTATTGTTCATATTTTGAATATTTAGCAAGTTATAAACCATATTTTGATAAACTTGTTTTTAAACTGATATTTTCACATAAAACACATCCATATCAGTTAATATACTGATCTGGAAAGTTTCATTACATTATGAAACTGTTTGGTGCTCCAGAAGCATATTTCTTGAAAGATATTCATTGTTCAACATTGGAACTTGGGGTTCAAACTACTAAATTTTGATAAACCTATTTTTGAACTAATATTTTCACATAAATCACATCCATATTAGTTAAAATACTGATCTGGAAAGTTTCATTAAATTATAAAATTGTTTGGTGCTTCAGAAGCACATTTCTTTAAATCTGTCCATTGTTCAACATTGAACTTGGGCCTCAAACTACCAGATCTTTACAAACTTGATTTTAATAAGATTTAACTTTATATTTTGGTTGTTTACTATTCAAATATCTGATCTGGAAAGTTTCATCAAGTTTCAAGTTCATTTGAACCTTCAGAAGATTGGTTTAAAGTGACAGATTCAATGTTTTGCTTCTGCATAACTGCAGAAACTTTATACTATTCTTCTGAACAGTTTTTCTCACATAATCTTATTAGTTATTGGTTAAATAACTATTCTGGAAAGTTTTATTAAAATACAAAATCATTTGACCCTCCAGAAGATTGGTTTAAAGTGACAGATTCATTGTTTTACTTCTGCATAATTGCATAAACATTATATTATTCTTCTTAACCTTATTCTGAGTTGTAACTACATTAAATACATTATATGGAAGAATAAATTTTGATGATATCAGTCCTTATGATTTGGCTTGCCTTTAAGAAGATAGTTTAATCTACTTAGTTGGCATTATACACTAACCACTATCTTCTAGAAGGAACTTCTGATAGCCAAGGCATTCCTTGAGCAAAGATCAGTAAGTTGTTCAAAGTACTTGCAGGTTGGACCAAAAGTTTTCAAGGGTCACAATTCAACCCCCCCTTTTTGTGACTCTCTGATTTACTTCAGTTACTTCATTAAGCACTTCAGCAAGTTCACAGTAATCGTTCTCACTTTCATTCACTCTTCCCTATACAACAAGCTACTATATATATAGGCAGTTTAGAGAGCAACGACTAACTAACCTAACTGAAATAACAACCTAACAGAATAACAAACTCATTCCTAAGTTATAACTAACAATCTCCACCTTGACTTTGGAATGACAGCATTCAGACGAAGCCCACCAAGTTTAAGCATCTCTCAAACTTGCATCTTGGTAGTGTTTTGGTCAACATATCAACAGGATTGTCTTCAGAAGCAATCTTCACAATCCTCATTGCCCCTGTTTCAACCACTTCTCTGATAAAGTGAAACTTCACATCAATGTGCTTGGTCCTTTCATGGTACATCTGATGATTGGCCAAGTGAATAGCACCCTGACTATCACAATGAATCTGAACACATTCCTGTTCAATTCCCAACTCATTCGGCATGCCTTTCAACCATAGACCTTCCTTCACTCCTTCAGACAACACAATATACTCAGCCTCTGTTGTAGACAGTGCTACTACTAATTGAAGGTTTGCCTTCCAACTCACTGCAGTTCCAAATAGAGTAAACATATAACCTGATAAGGATTTTCGTGTAACCACACACCCTGCATAGTCTGCATCAACGAACCCTTCAATTGCAGCTCCACCTTCTGAGAGGTACCGTTTCTTCTGATATAGCAATCCTGAATCCAGAGTTCCATTCAGGTACCTGAGGATCCACTTCAGAGACTCCCAATGTGCTTGTCCAGTGTCTCCCATGAACCTGCTGACAACACTCACAGCATGAGCCAAGTCTGGTCTAGTACAGACCATCCCATACATGATGCTTCCAACTCCACTAGAATAGGGAACAACATTCATCTTTCTCCTTTTATCTTCTGAATCAGGAGCTTGACACCTTGAGAGCTTCATGTGGTGTCCTAAGGGTGTGCCCACAGGTTTATATTGATGCATCCTAAACCTCTCCACAACCTTCTTCAGGTAGACCTGCTGAGTTAGACGCAGTACACCTTTTGACTCATCTCTTACTATATCAACGCCAAGTATGTGTTTGGCCACCCCAAGATCCTTCATCTCAAATTTTGAATTTAACCTTGTCTTGAACTGATTGATCATGCGCTTGTTACGGCTAGCCACCAGGATATCATCTACATACAAGAGCAGGTACAAAATGTTTTGTTCTTCTTTTAAAATGTAGACACAGTTGTCATAACTACACATGCTGAAGTTCATTCTCATTAGAAAATCATCAAACTTCTTATACCACCGTCTTGGGCTCTGTTTCAGACCATACACTGATTTCTGAAGTAGACACACTCTCTAATCCTCAGCAAACCCCTCTGGTTGTTCCATGTAAATGGTTTCATCCAGATCTCCATGCAGAAAGGCTGTCTTGACATCCAATTGCTCCAGGTGAAAATCAAACTGGTTTACAATTGACATCAAAATCCTGATGGAACAGTGCTTTACAACTAGTGAGAATATCTATAATCCACACCCTCAACTTGTGTAAATCCCTTAGCCACAAGCCTTGCCTTGAACCTCGCTTTCTCAACACCAGGAATCTCATCTTTCTTCTTAAAGACCCACTTGCATCTAATTACCTTTTGTGCCTCAGGTAAGTCTACAAGTCTCCATGTGTTGTTCTTCTTCAGCGAATCAAGTTCCTCCTCCTTGGCACGTTGCCATTGCTGCCTCTATAAACTCTCATGTGCCTCTCTGAAGTTTCTTGGTTCATCTGAACCTTCTATCTCTTCATCCATACTAAGAGCATAACAGATAAGGTCAGCATGTCCAAACCTTTTGGTAGGTTTTGGAACCCTCCTTTCTCTATCACGAGTTAGCTGATAGCCATTCACAGCGCGTTCTGACCTTCTGAAGTCTGAACCTGTTGAAGTATCATCTGATGTACCTTCTGAAGTATCATCTGAAGTAGCACCATCTGAAGTCTTCAGATGATCCTCCCTGAGTTTGCTCGTAGATGCCTCCATCTCAATGTGAGCTTTCTCCCTCCCATTTTCAGAGTCTCCACCAAGCATTCCCATTCTCGTCTCATCAAATGTTACATCCCTGCTGATAATAAGCTTTGAAAGTTTAGGTTCTAACCTCCATAACCTATATCCCTTGACTCCTTCAGCGTATCCAAGGAAGATACACTTCTCAGCTCGTGCCTCCATCTTATCCTTCTTGACATGTGCATATGCCAAAGCCCCAAACACCCTCAGATTAGAGTAGTCAGCTGGTTTTCCACTCCAAACTTCCATAGGTGTCTTGTACCCCAAAGCAGACGAAGGGCACCTGTTAATCAAATACGCAGCAGTATTAACAGCTTCTCCCCAAAAGTTCTTAGGCATCCCTGCTCCCAAAAGCATGCATCTGACTCTCTCCAGAATGGTCTTGTTCATCCTTTCAGCAAGTCCATTTTGTTGAGGAGTCCCTGCCACAGTTTTATGCCTTTTGATTCCCTGGTCCCTGCGAAAACTATTAAACTCATTTGAAACAAATTCCAACCCATTGTCTGTTCTCAGTACCTTCAGCTTGGTCCCCTGTTGATTAGCCATCTAAGTATGCCACTCTCTGAATTTCTGAAATGTCTCAGTCTTGTTCCTCAGAATGTAAGTCCATACCCTCCTTGAGAAGTCATCATTAATGCTCAGAAAGTAAGATCCCCCACCATGTGTCTGAGTCCTAGATGGACCCCACAGATTAACATGTGCATATTCAAAGGGTCTACTGGAAGTGTGTTTACCTGTCCCAAACTGCACTCTATGGGACTTACCCAAAACACACTGGTCACAGAAAACCAGCTTCTGAAGCTTATCACCCATCAGCAGTTGTTGCTTCTCCAACTCTACCAAGCCTTTTTCACTAACATGGCCCAAACACATGTGCCATAGTTTAGCCTTGTCTACTATTGTCTGACTTGCAACTGATGCATGTGCAATGACAGTAGATCCTTCCAGAATGTACAACCCATTACTTCTTCTCCCTTTAGCAACTATGGATGCTCCATTGGACACCTTCATCATTCCACCTCCACCTTGGTGGAATACCCCATAACATCAAACATGCTAATGGACATAAGGTTCCTCTTGTGCTCTGGAACATACCTCACATCCTGCAACAACATCTCTCTGTTATCAAACATCCTCAGTCTGATTGCCCCAATGTCTTGCACCTTGCAAGCTTTATTGTTCCCAAGAAGCATTGACCCATACTCCTTCAGTTCTAAGGTCTCAAAGTAATCTTTCACAGGACACATGTGATAGGTACACCCTGAATCCATGACCCAACTCTTCAGAGAGTCTTCTGATGAAGCAACCAGCACCCCCGCGGATTCATATCCTTCAGAATCCTCTGCAACATCTGCAGTTTCCTGTATCCTAGGCTCCTTTCCATTCTTTTCAGGACAATGCTTCTTGATATGATCTACCTTCTGTCATTTTTAACATTGATCTGCTTCTTGCCTTCAGACTTTGCCTTCTTCCCCTTGTTCTCTGACTTCTTTCCCCTGCCTTTCACTGTAACTAGACCAGAGGGAACTTCCTCTCCACCCTTCGAATCTTGAAGTTTCTGTAACTCTTTGGTTCGAATAGAGGTAACAACCTCCAGAGTAATCATCTTATCTTTCCCGTATAGTAAAGCATCTCTGAAATGCTCAAAGGTCTTAGGTAAAGAATTAGGAAGGATCGCGGCCTTGTCCTCATGTTCAAGCTTCACACCAATGTTTTCAAGGTCATCAACAATCTTGTTAAAGACTGCCAACTGCTCTTCAATCGTTCTTGACTCCACCATCTTGAACGAATAAAGTTGTTGCTTCAAACAAAGTCTGTGGGCCAAAGACTTTGTCATGTACAAAGATTTCAGCTTCGTCCACATACCCGGAACTGTTTTCTCCTTCGCCACCTCTCTGAGTGCCTTATCACCAAGACACAGAACGATTGCACTCCTTGCCTTATCTACCATATTCTTTTTCTCTGCCTGCGTTAAAGATGATGACATGTTCATCTCCCCCTTGCTGTATCAAGATAGCCTCCATCTTGATCTTCCACAGCCCAAAGTCATTTGCTCCATAGAACTTCTCAATATCAATCTTCATTGTCATTCTTGATTATCTTTTCTTTTCTTTTTCCCCACAGACGGTGCCACTTGTTGGGTAATAACAAGTAATAGAAAGCTTAAGAGAATCAAAGAACACGAAGACAAGAGAAGAGAAAAATATGCAAGAGAAAGAACACTTCTCTTATTTTAGACAATCAGCTTCAGAAGGTTCAACCACCTTCTGTAGGTTACACCAACTCAGAAGATTACTTCATTAAGCACTTCAACAAGTTCACAGTAATCGTTCTTACTTTCATTCACTCTTCTCTATACAACAAGCTACTATAAATATAGGCAGTTTAGAAACAACCTAACAGAATAACAAACTCATTCATAAGTCATAATTAACAATAATAATGGCATGATTTTTTTTAAAGAATATATGTATTATTTTTTGAAAATATATATTAAAAAATGTATTGTACACCTTTCCTATCCTCTAAAGGTGAAAAGGTTGGAACATCACAAGGGGTAAAAAATTACCGTCTACTTCACCTTGCAAGTCTTGGATAAATTAATATATATGTAATAAAAGCATGAGATATTACTAAGAGATACAACGCAAAAGAAAAAACAAAAACAAATTAGTGAGTAGAAATGTAGAATTGGACGTCTTTCATTATCACCCGCGATTTTCATGTGCAAAGTATTTCACTTAATGCCAAAATGATTTTGCTCAATTATTTCTGAAAGGAGTCTACGTAGAAAATAACTCTATCCTCTCATGAATTTATCCGTGTCGATCAAGACATATGAAGGTTTTGACTATCATACCACAAGTGGATAGAACTTCAATTTATGGGCCATGAATGAAAAGGAAGTTATACGCTAGAAAGATAACAAAGCTTATCAGGGCGATATTTGGAAATAAGGGAAGGGTACAATATTTCAAATTTTCTTAATTAATTAATCCACCGCTAATGTAATATTATACTTTATACTTTATATACAAATTAAATATAAAATGGTGAATTAAAATAAACATCAATAACTCATATATATAAGGTAAGTAATTTAAAATTTTTATGAATTATTTTAATTGTTATTCTCTTTTTATATTTATTTTATATTATTTAATTAATTATTGTACTATTTATTTTAATTTTTAATAAAATATTTTATGACTAAAAATTTAATAAAAATTAAATTTTATAAAAAATATAAACTTATAATTACCTAACATTATATTATTGTCTATAAAATAAAAATAGAATTTATATGATACAACTTATGTAAATATGTCTTTTACTATATAAATATAGAACTCATTTGTTTAAAATTATTTCTTAAAAGAATCACTTCTTTTTTAAAAAAAAATCACTTATAAGAACTTTTAAGATATTTGTCTAAATTTTTTTCAAGAAACAGAATCAGAAAATAATATTTTTTCTGCTTTTTTAAGAAAGAACTCAAAGCTACTCTTGAAAAAAGCAGTTAAAATAATAGAAGAGAGATAAAACTTTTTAACAATGTGAAAGTATTTATTGTGGCAAATTAAATAACATGCTTTTTATGATTGTAGCAAAAAAAAGTACTTAAAGGCTGAGTTTTCTCCATAACTGGTGGTGTTGAAGCAGCATTGACATCGCATATCGTTCCTTGGTTGGTGCTGTAATTGATACACTGGTATTGTAAATTGATTTCTGCAATTTTTATTGTTAAAGAGTTTCTATTGGGTTTAGGGTTTGGGGTAGGTTTAGAATTTTGCTGGGGGGTGTGCTTTCTGTTTCAAGTTTCTGTGTTTGAGGATTATCCCCGTTGTTGAGGACGATTTTGTTTACTGTAGAAGGGACAAAGCAAATTATTGTTTTACGCTGGAGGTGATGAGTTTTATCCGGGTGACTTTAGTGGTGGGGCAGTGTGTTAGGAATCTTCGGCAATTTTTAGTGCTATGTGAAGAGAATAATTTCAGGGGTCGCAGTGGTCCCCTAGTGTCAGTGTGTGTAGGTTGGACCCATGTGGGTTAACTGTGTTTCTGTAAAGTTTGGTATAGTATTGTTTAATTTGACATGAATTAAATAATATTTCTGATGTGGCATTTTATTAATTATTTTATTAATTATGGTAAAAAAATAATTATTGTATTAATTATTCATGAATTCATGCCTGATCGAATTCATTATTGCATGCAGAGAATTGATGTACACAAACACCATGGTGGTAATTTTGATGAGGAAGGGGATGGGGGAAGGATCGGATATAAATGGGGAAATGTGGATATGTGGCCTGACTGCGTTCTAGACATCCTGGATGTGTTCAGTTTTATAAACTTTAGTAAAGAGTTAGGGTATGAGAAGGTGAGTAATGTGTATTGGATGGATCCCTCTGTGAGGTTTAAGGATGGGTTAAGGGTTTTGAAGGAAGACTATGATCTAGAGGCTTTGGAAGTGGCAAAGAAAAATGGAGGAGAACTTCATTTGTACTATGCGCATCAAGTGCAAGAGCCTGAGATTCTTGACATCTCAACAATACTGAAGGAAGTCATTGATGTCGTTCATGATGATGGTGGGAAAAGATATCCAGGCCAGATGTGGGTCAACAAAGTGGAGAGCATGTGGAAGGGAGAGGTAAGGGAAAGGGAGAGGCTATTCAGAAAGAAGTGTAGGAGGAAAAGCCAAAAAATGTAAATAGGAAGGGAAGAAAAACGCCAAGAGCTGTCCATTAAGATAAGGCTTAAATATGTTTTTAGTCCCTATAAATATATGTCATTTTGTTTTTAGTCCCTGTAAAATTATTTTTTGAATTTTCATCCCTATAAAATTTTTTGTTTGTCATTTTGGTCCCTGCCGTTAACTTTAAGCTTATGTGGCTAACACAGTGCCACATCAGCATGCCACATGTGTTGTTTCTCCTTGCTTAAATTTGTTTTTAGTCCCTATAAATATGACCCTTTTGATTTTAGTCCCTACAATTTTTCATTTTGGGGTTTTCACCCCAATTAATCTCATCTCCATCTAACATCATAATGTCCTTTTACTTCTTCTACTACATTATTACACTTGAAATTCTGGAACTACTTGTGAGTTTAAGAAAATAAATTCTTTATGTATTCAATTATTTTAAATTTCAACACACTAAGATTCACTGTATAAAGGGGAAAAAACTTGTAACGATATTTCTTTCTCTGCAATTTTTGTTTCTGTCTATTTACTGACAAAATTTTCACTTGATTTACAATTACATGCCTTTTCTGTTATCTGAACAAATTACATCAAGTTATAGGTCATCTGTGACACCCTTCTACCCCGTACTCTTTATATGTTTAATAAATTGAAATGTAGAAAAGATAATGTCCCACGATGGGTAAAAAGGTTCACAAAACTCTCTTATTAAAAACCTCATCAGTTCGAAACACAACTTAATTAAAACGAAATAAAACTTCAAATGTAATCCAATACTCATGCAGCGGAATCTCCAAAGAAATAAAAATAACTAAACATCCTACTTGCCGTGCAAGGCATCCAAAATGGTTTACAAAAACTTCCTAACTAGAATCATGATAAAAGGCCCCCCAAATTATACCCTGATGTCACATCTATCAGAGCACATTCCCTTTAATCAAACTCGACACCAATCGTGTCATCATCAACACCTGTAAAAATATCCACAGTAATACGGTGAGGAAAAGAATACTACTCATGCATACACATAGGAGGCTACCCTATCCTCACCCACATATAAACAACATCATCATTCATCATAGCTCATACCAAAACATCAAATAATCCATCATATAAGCATCATCTATAAAGTAGCATATAGCTATTCATTTATACCAACATATAAACAACATACCATCATTCACCAAAGGAATCACATACTCATATAATACTCATTCATCATTAATACTCATAACATCATTTATAACTCAATACCACTCATAACATCATTTATAACTCAATATCATCACCAGCTATAACACATATACATCCAACATGTATGCACCAAAAATCATCAGCATTATTATATAACTCAATTCCATCGTTGAGTATACCAAATTATCATATGCACCAAAACTCATCTCATCACCTACCCAAAGATCATGACTTGGAACTCCGTACAATGGGTGCACCTCATCAATCACTCTAGTTAGTACCAAGATAGTCTACCGGTGTTACCACACTCAATCCGATAGGTTGTACCCCCTCTATGGGCCCGCACAACGACATTCGACCCTAGGTTGCACCCCCTCTATGGGCCAGTACAATCACTCCTAGGTTGCACCCCCTCTATGGGCCCGTGCATCGAACGCCCCATCGTGATCCCCTGAATTGTACCCCCTCTATGGGCCCGCACAACTCAAGTAACATCATCATTAAACGTATTGCATATTCACCAACCATATGCATTCCAAAATAACATCAATCACATTACATATTCACCAACTATATGCATTCTAAAATAACATCAATTACATTGCATATTCACCAACTATATGCATACCAAATCATCATCAATTACATTGCATAATCACCAACTATATGCATACCAAATCATCATCAATTACATTGCATAATCACCAACTATATGCATACCAAATCATCATCAATTACATTGCATAATCACCAACTATATGCATACCAAATTATCATCAATATATTGCATAAGCACCAATCATTATGCACACCAAACAACATCAATTATATTGCATAAGCACCAATCATTATGCACACCAAAATATCATAAAACATATCACACACCATCAATACCATTAAGCATCCTACACGATTTCACCTTTTAAAATAAATCAATCTGCGAGCTGCGCTTAGCCCACGCTTAGCGCACCCGCAGCGCGCATTCCAGCGAGCTACGCTCCTCTCGCGCTCAGCACGAGTGCAGCGCAGGTTCAATGGTCACACGCTTCAGTACGCGCTCAGCGCCTACTGAAGCGCAAGTGTCGCCAATCGCGACTGTTCATACGTTTTCCATCCCTTTGACCCCCTTTACTCATCCTCTAATCATTTCTCTTAGTTAAGATATCATTCATAATCATCAATAGTCATCAAACTCATCAAATCATCAATCTTTAACAGTTTTACATGGATTTCCCATCAAAACCCCAAATCATCAAACCCTTATTTAACCCATTTTCACCATTCTCATTATTATCATTCAAACCACTCAAGATTCATCAAGAATCATTCCAATCAACCATAAATCACAGTTTATATCATCATTCTCAGTTATAGCATACATAAATACGAATTTCTAATCTTAAATCATTACCCAAGCACCCCTACATGCATATACAAGCAGCACCCTCTTCCCCACCGTACCTTAAGCGAAGATCGATTACAGCAAGGAAGTCCCTTTCTTGGTTCTGTATGCTCTCTTGAGACTCGGTTTCTCCCCTCCTTAGCGTTTCGCTCTCTGACGATAATACGAATAAGGATTAGGGTGAACTGATAACCCCTCCTTACTAGAATGCCTAGTTGGGCTTGGGCCCATCCTCAATCCCTTATCTTCTTTTTAAATTTTAAACTATCTTTATGGATAAAACTAATAATAATATTAATCCTATTATTTATTCATCTATTTAATTAATTATTCCCTCTACTCATTTATTTAATTTAATTAATATTTATCCTAATAAAATTTAGGATGTTACAACTCTCCCCTCCTAAAAAGAAAATTCGCCCTCGAATTTTACCTGAAGCGAACAACTCTGGATAGGACTCCTTCATCTTCTCCTCGAGTTCCCAAGTAGCACTCTCGGGTGTAGGTCCTCCCCAGATCACCTTAACTAAAGGAATCTCCTTACCTCGAAGTTGTTTCACCCTCCGATCCTTAACTCTCACCGTCATGGTTTCCACTGTCAGGTTTTCCTTAACCTCAAGATGATCCGACTCAATCACATGCGAAGGCTCGTGAACGTATTTCTGGAGTTGAGAAACGTGGAAAATGTTATGAAGATTGGACAAGTGTGGAGGTAAAGCAATTTGGTAGGCAACATTGCCGACTCTTTTAAGATTTTGGTAAGGACCAATGAATCGAGGTGTAAGCTTTCTAGACTTTAATGCCCTACCAACCCCAGTCCATGGAGTGACTTTCAGGAATACATGATCTCCTTCTTTGAACTCTAACTCTTTTCTTCTCTTATCAGCATAGCTCTTCTGTCTACTCTGGGCGGTTCTCATCCTCTCTTGGATTATCCTAACCTTATCAGTGGTCTGCTGCACTATCTCTCCCAAAATCTAGAGGTAAACCTGGGATCTCTATCTGAAACTATACTAGATGGTATGCCATGCAACCTCACAATCTCACTGATGTACAACTGAGCTAGTTTCTCTAAGGGATACTTAATGTTAATGGGTAGGAAATGTGCACTCTTAGTTAACCTATCAACAATAACCCAAATTGAGTCATGTCCCTTCACGGTCTTAGGCAAAGCAACTACAAAATCCATGGATATACTATCCCACTTCCACTCAGGTATACTTAAGGGTTGAAGCAATCCTGAAGGCTTTTGATGTTCTACCTTAGACTTTTGGCACACTAAACAAGCACTCACAAACTCCCCTATGTCCCTCTTCATTCTAGGACACCAAAACACTTTCTTCAAATCCTGATACATCTTAGTCGATCCTAGGTGAAAACTAAGCTTACTTCTATGCCCTTCCTCTAGCACTAAACGCTTAATGGTAGGTTCACTAGTCACGCACACCCGGTCTCCAAACCTTACTACCCCATCGGTACCTATCACAAACTCTCCACCACTACCTCCTTCTATAGCCTTTCGTCTACTTGCCAAAAATGGATCCTCTAATTGGGCTTTGCTAATATCCTTCAACAGATCATTACTTACTCTAGTCATCCCTAACTTCACACTAACAGAGGTTACTTCACAAGCCAAACTCAGATCCCTAAACTGGGTTAAAAGATCCATCTCCTTAATCATCAGGGAACTAACATGGATAGATTTCCTACTTAAAGCATCAGCCACTACATTAGCCTTACCGGGGTGGTAACTCAACTCAAAATCATAATCCTTAAGAAACTCTAACCACCTCTTCTGCCTCATGTTCAGCTCTTTCTGGTCAAACAAATATCTAAGGCTCTTATGGTCACTAAAAACCTCAAACCTGGAACCATACAGATAATGTCTCCAAATCTTCAACACAAACACTACGGCCGCTAGCTCTAGGTCATGGGTAGGGTAGTTTCTCTCATGAATTTTCAATTGCCTAGAAGCATAGGCTACTACTTTACCCTCTTGCATCAACACCCCACCTAAACCCATCTTAGAGGCATCACCGTATACTACAAACGATTTACTAAGGTCAAGTAACACTAACACAGGTGCATTGGTCAACTTCTCCTTAAGAGTTTGGAAGCTAGACTCGCACTTACTATTCCACACAAAGGCAACTCCCTTCCTAGTCAACTTGGTCAAAGGCAAGGCTAACTTAGAAAACCCTTCTATGAACCTCCTATAGTACCTAGCCAACCCAAGGAAACTTCTAATCTCACTCACTGACTTAGGAGCCTCCCACTTAAGCACGGCCTCTACCTTAGAAGGATCTACGCCTATACCTCCCTTAGAAATCACATGGCCTAAGAAACTTATTTCTTCTAACCAGAACTCACACTTGGACATCTTAGCATACAACTGTTTATCCTTAAGGACCTGAAGCACTACCTTTAGATGTTCCTAATGCTCCTCCTTAGTTTTGGAATAAATTAGTATATCATCTATGAAGACAACTACGAATTTATCCAAATAAGGGTGAAAAATCCTGCTCATGTAATCCATAAAAATTGCAGGAGCATTCGTCACACCGAAAGGCATTACCAGATATTCATAGTGTCCATACCTAGTCCTAAAAGCAGTCTTAGGTATATCCTCTTCCTTAACTCTAATCTGATGATAGCCTGATCTAAGATCTATCTTGCTGAACACACATGCCCCCACTAACTGATCCATCAAATCATCTATCCTAGGCAAAAGATATATATTCTTAATGGTTACCTTATTTAGCTGGAGGTAATCGGTACACAATCTCATGCTACCATCCTTCTTCTTAACAAACAACACAGGCGCTCCCCAGGGTGACACACTAGGCCTTATAAACTTCTTCTCTAACAAGTCTTCTAATTGCTTCTTAAGTTCTGCTAACTCTATGGGTGACATCCTATAAGGTGTAGCTGATATCCTTCCTGTACCCAGCACTAAGTCTATAGCAAACTCTATCTCTCTCTCAGGTGGTAAACTAGACACATTGTCAGCAAACACTTCAGGGTACCCACACACTATAGGTATCTCACTCACAACAACACTACTATCAGATTTCAAAGAAGCTAAAAGCATGTAAACCTGGGCATCTTCCCTTAGAGACGCCTTTACCTGATTGGCAGTCATAAAGTCCTTATTCTTACTCTCAACAGGGTGACCAAATACAACAGATTTATCAGCACAGTTAAGAAGGACATGATTGGAAGATAACCAGTCCATACCAAGAATGACATCTAGTTGACTTAGAGGTAAGCAAATCAAATCAACTAGGAAATTTCTATCATTAACAGAAACAAAACGGTTTAAGCACACATTAGAAGTAGAAACCGACCCACTAGCTGGCGTTTCCAGACTCAATACAAAAGGCAAAGAAGAAACAGGCAATTTTAATTTAGACACACGAGCATGTGATATGAACAAGTGAGTCGCACCAGAATCCGGCATCTCCTGATAACATGAACGCAACCAACGTAACCTTTTGCATCAATGGGCAGTCCATCGCTCTAAAAATCTTCTCGATCTCGAAGATCCAGTCAGCAACACCGTCAAGGTCATAACCCCCACGGAACGTAGGTGGATGGTTCCTCTGGAACCGTGCAAGCCAATCCGTCCCGCGATGTTGGTTAACGTTGCCAACAGCCTGTGCCATTGCCATTAAGGCATCGACCATCGCTCGATCATTCCTACCCCCAGCCATTACTCTTTCTTATCAAAGAAAGGGTAAGCAAACATACTAGTTAAAGCAGACAAGTAAGAAACAAGACAAACAATCCAATTCAAGCAACACAATTCACTCAAACAATCAATCAAACAATCAATCAATCAGATTAACACCTCAGAAGCATAGTAAACTCATAACTCAAGGCCGGTGAACCGACCTACTTTGATACCAACTAATGTGACACTCTTCTACCCCGTACTCTTTATATGTTTAATAAATTGAAATGTAGAAAAGATAATGTCCCGCGATGGGTAAAAAGGTTCACAAAACTCTCTTATTAAAAACCTCATTAGTTCGAAACACAACTTAATTAAAACGAAATAAAACTTCAAATGTAATCCAATACTCATGCAGCGGAATCTCCAAAGAAATAAAAATAACTAAATATCCTACTTGTCGTGCAAGGCATCCAAAATGGTTTACAAAAACTTCCTAACTAGAATCATGATAAAAGGCCCCCCAAATTATACCCTGATGTCACATCTATCAGAGCACATTCCCTTTAATCAAACTCGACACCAATCGTGTCATCATCAACACCTGTAAAAATATCCACAGTAATACGGTGAGGAAAAGAATACTACTCATACATACACATAGGAGGCTACCCTATCCTCACCCACATATAAACAACATCATCATTCATCATACCTCATACCAAAACATCAAATAATTCATCATATAAGCATCATCTATAAAGCAGCATATAGCTATTCATTTATACCAACATATAAACAATATACCATCATTCACCAAAGGAATCACATACTCATATAATACTCATTCATCATTAATACTCATAACATCATTTATAACTCAATACCACTCATAACATCATTTATAACTCAATATCATCACCAGCTATAACACATATACATCCAACATGTATGCACCAAAACTCATCAACATTATTATATAACTCAATTCCATCGTTGAGTATACCAAATTATCATATGCACCGAAACTCATCTCATCACCTACCCAAAGATCATGACTTGGAACTCCGCACACTGGGTGCACCTCATCAATCACTCTAGTTAGTACCAAGATAGTCTACCGGTGTTACCACACTCAATTCGATAGGTTGTACCCCCTCTATGGGCCCGCACAACGACATTCGACCCTAGGTTGCACCCCCTCTATGGGTCAGTACAATCACTCCTAGGTTGCACCCCCTCTATGGGCCCGTGCATCGAACGCCCCATCTTGATCCCCTGAGTTGTACCCCCTCTATGGGCCCACACAACTCAGTTCACTTCCCGAATTGTACCCCCTCTATGGGCCCGCACAATTCAGGTCTCATCACACATGCTCAAGTCATATCTCTTAAGTTGTACCCCCTCTATGGGCCCTCACAACTCAAGTAACATCATCATTAAACGTATTGCATATTCACCAACCATATGCATTCCAAAATAACATCAATCACATTGCATATTCACCAACTATATGCATTCCAAAATAACATCAATTACATTGCATATTCACCAACTATATGCATACCAAAATAACATCAATTACATTGCATAATCACCAACTATATGCATACCAAATCATCATCAATTACATTGCATAATCACCAACTATATGCATACCAAATCATCATCAATTACATTGCATAATCACCAACTATATGCATACCAAATTATCATCAATATATTGCATAAGCACCAATCATTATGCACACCAAACAACATCAATTATATTGCATAAGCACCAATCATTATGCACACCAAAATATCATAAAACATATCACACACCATTAATACCATTAAGCATCCTACACGATTTCACCTTTTAAAATAAATCAATCTGCGAGCTGCGCTTAGCCCACGCTTAGCGCACCCGCAGCGCGCATTCCAACGAGCTACGCTCCATTCGCGCTCAGCACGAGTGCAGCGCAGGTTCAATGGTCACACGCTTCAGTACGCGCTCAGCGCCTACTGAAGCGCAAATGTCGCCGATCGCGACTGTTCATACGTTTTCCATCCCTTTGACCCCCTTTACATCCTCTAATCATTCCTCTTAGTTAAGATATCATTCATAATCATCAATAGTCATCAAACTCATCAAATCATCAATCTTTAACAGTTTTACATGGATTTCCCATCAAAACCCCAAATCATCAAACCCTTATTTAACCCATTTTCACTATTCTCATTATTATCATTCAAACCACTCAAGATTCATCAAGAATCATTCCAATCAACGATAAATCACAGTTTATATCATCATTCTCAGTTATAGCATACATAAATACGAATATCTAATCTTAAATCATTACCCAAGCACCCCTACATGCATATACAAGCAGCACCCTCTTCCCCACCGTACCTTAAGCGAAGATCGATTACAGCAAGGAAGTCCCTTTCTTGGTTCTGGATGCTCACTCCGCAGCAATCCTCTCTTGAGACTCAGTTTCTCCCCTCCTTAGCGTTTCGCTCTCTGACGATAATACGAATAAGGATTAGGGTGAACTAATAACCACTCCTTACTAGAATGCCTAATTGGGCTTGGGTCCATCCTCAGCCCCTTATCTTCTTTTTAAATTTTAAATTATCTTTATGGATAAAACTAATAATAATATTAATCCTATTATTTATTCATCTATTTAATTAATTATTCCCTCTACTCATTTATTTAATTTAATTAATATTTATCCTAATAAAATTTAGGATGTTACATCATCAATAGACATAAATCAAATGAGATTTTTGTTAGTCAATAGACAGTAGAAAAAGAATTGTAGAGAAAAATATGTCGTTACAAGTTTTTCCCACTTTATACAGTGAATCCAAATGTATTGAAATTTCAAATAATTGAATACACAAATAATTTATTTCCTTAAATCCACGAGGAGTTCAAGAATTTCAAGTGTAAGAATGCAGTAGAAGAAGCAAAAAGACATTGTGATGTTGGATGAGGATGAGATTGAGGTGAAAAACAAAAAAAATATAGGGACTAAAAACAAAAGAAACATATTTATAGGGAATAAAAACAAATTTAAGCAGGGATGAAAAATCACATGTGGCAAGATGATGTGGCACTCCGTTAGCCACATAAGCTTAAAGTTAACGGCAGGGACCAAAATGACAAACAAAAAATTTTATAGGGATGAAAAATAAAAAAAAATTTACAAGGACTAAAAACAAAATCACATATATTTATAGGGACTAAAAACATATTTAAACCTTAAGATAATGACTCTGATGTGGAAGCACAGAACCATATAGGGCACATGCCTAGGTATTTTGTAGAGACCACCTACCATGAAGCTTCGACTATTTATTTAGTTCTTTAGAGTAGAAATTATTAAAACCATTTTTTTTCAAATAATGAATATTTTTATTTAATATTTTTCTTTTTAATCAATTAATTAAAGAAAAATTCAATAAGTTATTTAATAAATAAAAAATATAAAAATATTATCAAATTATCTTCATTTCAAGGGAAAAATTGTCCTTAAAATAATAACACATATACCTTACTTATTGTAACAAAAAAAATATACCTTTTTTCATGGTAAAAAAAATAATATATACCTTACTTATATTGGAAACAAAACTTATATTTGTACGAATGTAAATAAAAAAATTTCTTTTAACAAAAAAATTACATTTATACAACATGTACAATTATTTTTTACAATAATGGGTGTGATAGATAAAAATAGAAGATAAAGAAATATGAAATATAATGAGTGATGTGATAAAAATTTAAAGGGTAAAATAAAATTTTAGTCCCTATAAAATATTTGAGTTTGGATTTTCTTCCCTGAAATTTTTTTCTTTTTTACTTGATCTTTATAAAATATTTAAGCTATTTTTTTAGTCACTGTTGTTGATTTTATTATTAATTACGAATGTGTCGAACACTCATCACAATTAGTAATCATATGTATTGTACTTTGACACATTATACAATAGCCTTTTTAGACACATTCAAAGACTCTTTGTGATATATATGACGGAGGAAATGTGCAAAAAATTTCAGTTCAAATTGACCATGAAATTTGACTCTATAAATGAGTTTAAGGAAGCTAACAATCTTATATAATGTGTTAGGGTACATCTGAAGTATTATTGACTATTATGGGTGTTCGATACATCCACAATTAATAGTAGAATCAACATCCGGGACTACAAAAATAGCATAAATATTTTATAAGGATGAAATACAAAAGAAAAATTTTCTACGGATGAAAATCAAAACTCGGATATTTTATAGGGACTAAAATGTTATTTTATCTTTTTAAAAAATATTATATTAAGTATTTATTTAATGAATAATGAATAATATGTCCTAAAACAAAAACTAATTTCATTTAAAAAAAATATTGAGGAGGGTTCAAATTACACCGGTGTAAGTTATACCAAGTATTACACCGCTAATAACTACAAATCGAATGTGTTTTTTCGTAATCCAACCGTTGAATTATGTTTATTCATCATCATGATTATATGTGTCTAATTTCGTAAAATTTTGACACTAATAACTTGATAATCAAATGATTGGATTTTTCATATCTTTCAAACGTATATATAACGTTAATCTTGACTCTTGAGACATCACAATTACATATCAAATAATTTCGGATTAATATAAAATTTTATATGTATGATCTATATGATAGTAGCTTTCAATCCAACGGTAGATTATTTAATACAATGATCCGTTAAAAAATTATTCAACGGTGTAATACTTAATGTAACTTATACCGATGTAATTTTAACGATACTCAAAAATATTTTACACTTATATTTGTTTTTTTTTAAAAAAAAAGAAACCGAAGGAAAGGAAAAACTGAGGGGGAACAGGGGAACTGTGATTTGTGAAGGAGTGGGAAGAAGAATGAGAGTGCAATAAGATCCGCATCTAATCGCAATTTGTCTGCAAAGAAGCTCAATTCAACGCTCGCTCGCGTGTTCGAGGTGTTGGATTTTCGTTCAAAGGAAGTAACGTGGTTTATTGTCTTCCACTGAAGCGAAAAAAAAAAAGAAAGAAATGGCTTTGGTCGATGTTATCAAATCCTGCGTCGATTCCATTCGTCAGGTACCGAAAGCCTTTTGAAGTAGAATGTTCAATTTAAGTTTAGTATTATGCCTGTTTTAATTTCACACAATTATTTCATAGGGCCTGAGGTTTCTGTAATGAATAACATTTTGATATTATATTTTCATGATTTCTTTTTTTAATTTTAGTTAATGAACATTTACAAAACTTCAACAACTTAAAGCTATTAATTTGAGAGAAAATTAAGAACCAACTGGATATACGTATGATAAAGAAATACTGAAATACAAGCTTTGATGTATGTATCATTGTTAATGGAAAGGTAGCTGTGCTTCACTTCAAGTTGTTCAATTACTACTTCATTAGCCAAATTCAACAATAGGAGTGATTGGATGGATCTTGGCTATATGTCAGTGTGTTAGAAAACCAAGATTATAACCTAGGCAACCATTCATGAATGTTAAAGTCATGCTCTGTCCTTTTCAGATATCAGAACATATTGAAGGTGCCATTGTTTATTTAGATGCTGGATCTACAGAGAGTTTCCAATTTATTGGGGCATATCCTGTACTTCTGGATCTCGGTGCACGGGCTATTTGCAGTCTGGAAAACATGTGTGAACTTGATGTGGTAAGTAGTAGTTTTATATGTTTCCCAAGTTGTCTTTCAGTGCTTACAGTAACCTACCAAGATTTGATTATCATTTCATTAAAAGGCTAGCATTTGTTTATTAAAAAATTTGAGGATATTGCTGTTTTCCCGTTTTTGAAAAAGATTATATCCCATGCCATGGCATGGAATGAATATTTATATCTGATCTAATTGTTGGAATTTTACTTCATGGATACTTTTCTAGCCAAAGTCTGTAACCAATTATTTTCTAAAGATGTTATGCCAATGAATAGAGGGAAGGCAGATATCAGCTTCAGTGGAGTTTGAATGTAGTCTGATGATGGATATTTATAATTGACCTAGTTGTAATTATCAGTATGTATGATATTTAGAATTTATATTTGAATTTTTAATATATAGAACTTAAAATATTATTAAATTAAAAATTCTGAATTCCTTCATGTAATCATAAGAAAATTGACACTCACTGAGTTGATTAGTAAATTCTTCTGGGACTTTCTCAACTTGAATTTTACTATTATCCCTAGTACTTCTCCTTGTTATAGGGATCATTTTAATACTCTATTGTCAACATTTTAATCTCTGCATTCAATGGGCCGAGTCTACCCAATGCTTGCAGAGAATGATGTAATAAATTTTTATCATATCCTTTCCATCCTTTTGCATAGTAAATTTGTAGTTACTGCTGTATGTAATCAGGAGTGTAGTTGGCATCATGTGTGCGTATATATGCTTTTCATCTGCTGTGTCCCAAATGTCTTTGTACTGTAATAATCTATTATCATGATCTACTTTTATTAATAGTTCCCTGTCCAGGTGGTTGATTGGAACTCACATTCTGATCCTGCAAGGAAACTTGTGGTTATCACATCGCGTCTGCTAAGTGATGCACATCGATACATTTTACGTTGCCTGAGCACACATCAAGTTGTTCAAAATTGCATTATATTTACATCTATCTCAGAGGTGCTTATTTATCATTACTGCTCGTCTGTTCCTTTCTCTTGTCTTTTTAATTTCTTTGCTCGGCTATGTATTTTTTTGGTATTATTGTTCCATGTCTAAATTTGATGCTGGTTATACCTATCTAATGAAAAAAGGTGTGATTTTACCTATGGATATGAATGTGTCATTTTCTTTCTTTTAATTTTCTTATATAATAGTTTGGATGCTATCTATTTACAAGCCTTACTACATATTTTTTAATAATTTGATCTGGATAAAAGCAAAATGTTTTCTTAGAAAGAGGTTAATTTTATATGCAATTTAGCAATGGATCTTGATTGTCTCAGTTTATTTTTTGCTTTAACCATGCTATCCTATTATTAATATTTTTACCATAAAATCAGTGATAGTTTTAGACTACTAACATTATTAACTTGGCCTGTACAATAATTACTCCTCTTTCTGTCTTTTCCAACAGTAAAATGAGCTACTAATTTCTCAAGAATGAATTATGGTTGCACCATAATCCAGGGTTTGTTCATGAGCATGCAGATCTTAGTAATACGTGAGTTGTTGGCAAGTTGCAAGGCCAGTAATAGATTAATAGTATTAGTGGTGGCCTGACGTAAAGTTGGTTTCAATAGTTTCTCAAAAGAAAAGAATTATTGTTGTTGTGGTAGAAGCCGAATTGATTAGCAGTTGTTTAAAATAGTTTGGACTGTCTCTAGTTCTTTCAGACACATAAAATGCCATTGGAATAAGTCAATAAGGTATAAGCAGCTGAGGTAGCTTATTTAATTAGCAATCATGATTTCAGTTATCCAAAAATTATATCAATCTGGATAATAGGAGTTATTTATGCCAGAGTAAAGGCATGATGTCATTATTTATCTGCAATGATCAACATGAGGGTGAAAATATTTTATCTATAAATATGATATTGTGGTAGCAATTTTACAGTTATCGTGTTCTAATACTTTTTTCCTACTAGCTTTCCTTTCTTTTTATCCTTTTATTTTGGATTTTCTGATATAGTTAAAATGCAGATGGCTCACTCAGCATATCCTGATTCACCTCTGGGCCCAGATGCATATCATGAATATGAATCCTTACTGGTTCAAGATTATGAAGAACTAATTAAGAAATCTGGGAAAAAACCTGGGCACGGTAGTAGCCTCTTACAGGCAAACCTTAACCTTGAAGATGGGGGACGTTTGCTTCCTTCCAGTGGAGAGGATGTTCCTCATGTTGAAGCTAGCTCAAGTGGAAGAGATTTTTATGAACACAATCCATTAGAGTATTCTGAAGATGCATTGCTGAAATTGGATGTTTCTGTTCATCATTTTCCCATGACTTTATGTCCCATTTCACCTAGAGTATTTGTTCTACCTTCAGAAGGATTAGTGGCTGAAGCATATTTATCAGCTGAACATGAAGATTCCATTAGTCCTGGTTTGCCTCCCTTGAGTACTGGCTTGCTTTCTGATGCTGATGATGTGCCTCCAGGGGCAACTCTTACGGCACACTTTCTCTATCATTTGGCAGCCAAGGTAACAAGTGACATGCATTCTTTTGCTGAAATGTGGGCAACTTCTGGTTACTTGATTTCAGGATATTTTTATTTCTTAGGATTCTTGTATTATAAACTACATACAATCCAGCTAAGAGTCTGGATTCTATCCCTGTTTTAATCTTGTACATCATATAAGATCTGTTACAGAACTGCTGCATGCCAGCATCATAAAATACAATCTTACTGGGGTACACATACAGGTATTGAAAAAAAAAATTACTTGAGAAAAATTCTACTATTAAGAGTGTTGCCCATTAAAATAGACCTTGCTCTAAATGTCCTTTTCAAAAATTTGGTATTTAAAAGAATGTGATGATGTCATTTAATCCATATAGTCAACCCCACTCAATGGGGGAAAAGACTTTTGTTGTTGTATTAAGAGTATTGCTAATTTTTCCATGGTGACAGTACCTTTTTGTTTTGCTTGTTGTTCTCCTCTAATTTGTTATCTTGACTATTTCTTCTTTTGTTTATGACATAGATGGACTTGAAAATGGAAATTTTCTCCCTTGGTGATATATCAAAAACTGTTGGGAAAATTTTGACAGACATGTCAAGTCTTTATGACGTAGGCCGCCGTAAACGATCAGCAGGGTTGTTACTCATTGATCGCACTCTTGATCTTCTCACTCCTTGCTGTCATGGGGACTCGCTTGTTGATCGCATGTTTTCTTCTTTGCCCCGTAGAAATAGAACAACTGCCCATGCCCAAGGAAAAGGTTCAGGAAACCAACTCAAACTCGGTTCTTCCTACCTGCAACGTGCTCCTTTAGATGTTCAGATACCACTTGAAAAGATCCTTAATGAAGAGGATGGGAAAATAGACAATTTTCTGCTATTAGAAAGTATTGAAGCTTTTTTGTGTGGCTGGAATTCTGATAATTCTGATTCTCAGATTGCAGGCTTGATTAATCTTAGCCAGAAAGTTCATGACAAGCCTAGTCACTCTGACGTGGAGATAATCACCGGGTCTTTTGTCTCCTCTGAAAATTTTCGTGGAACGTCATTCTTGGAAGCTATACTAGATAGAAGAACAAAAGATGCGGCCTTACTGGTAAAGAAATGGCTACAAGAAACTTTGCGCAGGGAAAATATTACTGTGAATGTGAAATCTCGTCCTGGTCTTGTTACAAAGCCAGAGTTGCAAGCTATGATCAAAACATTGACCAGGAGTCAATCATCTTTGTTAAGGAACAAAGGAATTATCCAATTAGCTTCAGCCACATTATTATCCCTTGAGGAATCAAATACTGCCAAATGGGATGCATTTAGCAGTGCAGTGAAAATTCTGAGTGTAAGTTCCGGAGAAACCAGTCAAAGTCTTGCCGCTCAAATTTGTGACCTCATCAATAAGAGTGCTCTGTTGGGATCACATGTAAATAAAGGGAAAGGGGAGATCTCAAAGGGGTTACTTTCGTTGCAAGATGCTTTGCTATTGATGATCGTTGGATATATTTTGGCTGGTGAGAATTTTCCAACATCTGGTTCTGAAGGGCCATTTTCTTGGCAAGAGGAACATTTGTTAAAAGAAGCTGTTGTAGATGCCCTTCTTGAAAATCCGTCCGTAGCAAATCTGAAGTTTCTAGATGGACTGAGAGAAGAGCTTGAAACTAATGTAAGAAAGTTAAAATCAGAGGAACCTACTGAAGCCCCCTCAGAACTAAACATTGATGATTTTGATGATGACCAGTGGGGCAAATGGGGTGATGAAGATGAGGATGACAATAAAAATGAACAAGTTTATGGTGACATGCAACTAAAGTTGGAGTTGCGTGATAGGGTGGATAACTTTTTTAAATTTCTTCATAAGTTATCTAATCTGAAAAGAAAGAATCTACCACTGAGGGATGGATCATTGACCATGGAAGGCAACTTTGATGAGGATACCTATATGGGAAAAGGGTTAGTTTATAAGCTACTAACAAGGGTACTGGGAAAGTATGATGTGCCTGGGTTAGAATATCATTCTTCCACTGTGGGGCGCCTGTTTAAGAGCGGGTTTGGAAGATTTGGCCTTGGCCAGGTGATTATGGTTTCTTAACCTATGCAGGACAATTGCTTTAGTAGTCCAGTTTTTCAAATATGCTAACCATTCTTTTTCTGTTTTTACCTTTCTCTATTCTTCCCGTCAATTCAAACGCTGCAGGCAAAACCAAGTCTTGCCGATCAAAATGTCATTTTGGTGTTTGTCATTGGGGGCATTAATGGACTCGAGGTGAATTTCTTGAATGTCTTGGTCTCCTCTTCCCCTCTTTTAATTCCCCTCGTCAAGGAAATGAGTAGATGGTCATCGTATTCCCATGAAAGTTTCATGAACTTGACAAATATTTTCTAAAAGATGACATTGGTTGTCTTTTTCTCTCTTTACATCTCTTTGCGTTTAAAATAAAACTTGATCCTTTAGTCGCATGGAACAGTAATATAACCCAGATTTTTACTTTTCTGTCACTTAGGTGCGTGAAGCTCGTGAGGCATTGGCTGAAAGCGGAAGACCTGATATAGAGTTGCTTGTTGGTGGAACAACTCTTCTTACTCCTGATGATATGCTCGATTTACTAATAGGAAACTCGAGTTACTTTTAATTCTTTCATCAATAAATAAATTAGGAGATAGAAGTTAAATCGAATTTGGTTTTCCTAAATCCTGTATGTTGTAACTATTAACTGTTATATAGGTAGTTTAATCTTTAATTTATTTCTTTACAAAAAGGAAAATAGAGTGAAAATAATAATTTTCTTTTATAATCAAAATTGGCTTTCTGAAAATATAAATCATGGACATTGGATATTGCAGAAGGGGCTATTGGTCTCTGATACTGTTTCAAATTTTAATACTAGTAACCCTTGGTCAAATTTGGATTTGTCTAGACAGTGTCGATCACTTGCTTTTTATTTTCTCATTGTTACAACATAGGATTACATACATGTTTGGTTTGACGTTTAGAAGTGATCAAGCTCAAGTTTGAATCTCTTAATGTAACTATTTAAAGCGTTGGAAATATGAGTTTTATCATATTCTAATGTTAAACCAAACATACTCGTACACGGTTGATAATGATTGATATGTGGTTTAATTCATGATAAGGTTGCAAGGAAATCGGAATGAGTTAGTTTGTGTGTGAACTTCTAGATTGAGAAGTATATGCATGTCCTCAACAAACACTATATTTTCACAACATATATAGTAGCTTCGGGGCTAATGTGAAATTTTAACGTGATAAAAAGTATAATTTAACTTATTATTAGTTCGTTTGCTTCCATATTATGATATTTGAAATTAGAGTTTTCATGAATCTCTGTGCATGTTTTACTATAGTGATATTCCCCCATTCAAACAAAATCGAATTTTAATGGCTATAATGAGGAAGCAAGCACACATTATAATGGGGAAGCAAGTAACCACAATCTTTACATTGTTTTTCCAAACAATTTTGTTATTCATACATTTATTCTCTCTTACACTTCAATCTCCACCTCCTTTCTTTTCTATCTTTATCTTCCTTCTCTACCACATCACCTATTACATCTTTTACATTTCCTTCTCTCTTATCATAGGTGTATATACACTTATGGAGTATACAATAAACATCTTTCTTTTCCAAACTAGAGTGCATCTTGTGTAATACATGAGTGAGTTTCAAGAAAAAGTTAAGTTATTTATACAATACACTAATACAACAACTTATATAACACACTTCTATCTTTATCTATCTTCATCACATCACCCATCATATCTCACATTTCTCTATCTTCTATTTCTATCTCGTTCTTTGTTGTATGCTATGTTGTACAAATATTGTTGTATAGATAACATTTCTCTTCAAGAAAAGGTTACAATTCAAGGTATTATAAAAGAAAGTGGAAAAAATGCATTTCAAAAATAATAAAAAACAGTCAAAGCATGGAGAGTATGCCATGTGGTTCTTCTAAGTTCTAATCTCTACTAAACAAATTTAACATATATGAAGATCTCACATCTTAATAAACCCTCATATGTAGATCTTATGTTAGATGTTTATAATCTTCTCAAAAATCTTGTGACGATGTACTTTATTTAATTTTTTTGGTTTACATTAGACCACAACGCTAGGTTGTAATGCTATGAGAGAAATGCACTTCACATAATCCTCCAAAGGAGATAAATAACACCAGAAGGTGAGACTCTAACATGTGGATTCCTAATGATATGCTATGAGAAAAATTAGCCATCCAATTTGCTACATTGGTGGCTTCTCTAAGACCATGGGAAATATAGATACTTCAATCCCTATACTTAAGCAATATGATCAATTTTAGAACTTGCATGTATGTGTGAGGGGGAGCTCCCACATCTAACAAGATGAACAACAAATGAAGAATTTTCCAATTCAAATTGTTCTATATCCTTTCTCGCAAACAATACTCAAAGTTGTGGCAATTCCTCTTTAACTCTACCATGAGAACACTACTTGCTCCAAGCTTTTGGTAAAACCAAGACACTAAGGGCAACTCCCATGACATTTCTTTTGAGTTGTTAATAAATGAAGATGTGGTGCTTATATTTGTTTAACTACTAGAGAGAAACCAACAAAGTTTAATAAAGAGGAACTAATGCTACTTGCACCCACAAGTGGGTTGTCGCAGGTTTTTTTCTTTAAAATATAATATAAATTTAAGATAAATAATAAAATATATAAACATGAGGTAGATTATGGGGTTCATTTAAGAATTTTTTTAAAGTTGTCGGGTTCAAGAAAAAAAAATGATTGGGTTGCCTTAAGTAACAAAAAATACTAAAACAATATGGTAGTATGGGAAAATATGAAAAAATTATAAAACATTAGTTTAAGAAGCTTTTGAAAGTTGTAGGATTGGAGATGACGTAACTCGTAAGTGCCTGTTTCTTCATGCAAGACCCCACTACAACAAGCCATCTTTCCCCGTCTCATATAAGCCATCCATCTTTCATTTATCATTACTATACTATCATCCTTAAATCCGTCTAACCCTTTAAAATTTCCTATAAATCTACTAAATAAAGAAAGAAAAAGAATAAAAAATAATTTTATGAGCGTTCAAGGGCCTGATGTGGCCCATGCGACCATTATAGTCGTTGCGTTGCGACCATTGCAGTGTTACATTGCAGATTTTGCTGTGATTTTCAATCACACCCAATTATAGTCTGATGCGGTTGCACTGCCACAGCCGCAATATTGCGGTCGCGTCAGGTGATGTGGTCCACAATTTTAAACCATGATCTTTCTATTGCTAGATAAGCCATAAAGTAATACCAAATAAAACACATGCCACCCTATCTGACTATTTGCACTACCACATTGAAGATTATGGGACATGGACACCCATGCATTAGAACTAGCATGAAAAATTTGATGCATGTTACTTGGTGGAACTAGCTCCCTCCATATGCTATGAGAGAAACAATAGTTTGTAGGTTGTAAGAGGTGTAAGTATAAATTTTTATACATTTTACACATCGAGCAAATAATTGAAGTTGTAAGATAATTATGAGCCCTCAGACTATTTGTTTTGAGTCCCCTTTTGAGTAAGGGAAATGATACTTGTAACAAATCTTTGTGCAACAAATTACACAATTAAGAGAGAGATAGAAATGCAAGAAAGATAAGTGTTAAATGTGATAAATGATATCATGAAGAGACATAAAGAAAAAAAAGTGTGATGTATGAATATGTTGTATAAAAAAACAAATCATTTTAATGCTTTGTTTGGCTCCGGAGTAAAAATGAGAGGTGTGAGAATGAATACGGATCCCCTGCAGTTGAAAAAATAACTGCAGAGAGTGCAGTTAAGTCTCCCACTATTAATTCCAATTAGACAATGTTTTCTCAATGTTTAATTTCATTAAAACTCATTTTTAATGGTTTAGATTCACGCAGTTCAAAACTAAACTGCGGAGAATACTAATCCGATGAGAATAGAGGTAAGTGAAATTAAAGGAGAAATGAGTGAATTTTTGAGTTGTTTGGGTTGGATGAAAAATGAGTGAAAATGAATGAAAAAAGGGAAGAGTAAGTGAAAACCAATTTTCGCTCCACTTTTGGAGTGAAAACATTTTTGTGGACCCCTCCCTTTAGTTTTCATTTCTTTTTGTTTTCCTTGCTCAACTTTTTGATCCTATTTTCACTCTTTCATTTTCCTACATTCCATTTTCAGTGGAAACAAACAAAGGTTAAGTAGCATCCACAAGAAACGCTTTACTTGATGGGGTCCATTATTCGTACCCATTAGAATTGAAGTTCATGCACATATTTAGTGGTAAAGGAATTCCTTCAACTCTATTCGTGAGCCCCCAAATCATTTTATCCTTGTCAGAGTTCATGTGCAGGTGGATAACCTTTCGTAGTCCTTGTCACCAAGTACTCATAGGGGACAATTTGGATAACCTTTCCTTTGTTGCTGTGTCCATCTAGAATGGTCTAAAACCTTCTTCACCAACCTCTTCTCGACTTCTCCAATATCCCAATCCTCAAAGGCGAGGGAACATCTTCATCAAAATGACACTGTTTCATAACCTTGATGGCGAGGCTTACTTCAATGTCCGAAAGGGAAAATAATCCCTGACTATGAGATCAACCTCATACTTAGCTAGGAAGGTGAAGCCAGAGACTCTGAAGGTACCTCCACAATCCAACGTTTGTCGCCCTTGTCGTATTTCGCAATCAAACAACATCGCTTTGTAGTGATTGGAAAATTGTGGACAAAGCTGTGAGAAATCCAAGTTTTGCCGATACAGAAACTAATATAAGAAGGAATCATTGAGCATGTTTACTTGTGTAGGCCTTTCAAATTTCCATGAGTTAGTTGTTCCTTTGTAAAAATATATTCGGTTGTGAGAATGTCACCCTCTTCGTTGTTTTTGCCCATAAAATTTGTTACCCAACACACCCTCGCTTCACCTGACCAGTTAGTTATCATGTTTGGTTATTCAATCCCAACCACACTTCATGGAGTACATCAATCCAACCACCCTACAATCGAACACCCATATTCGGAGGCCAATTTTCCTACCACCAAATGACTATCAGTGTCTTACATGAGAGTGGGGGTGAATGTGAAATTTCATGTTGGATACTACCTGATCTAATTTGGACCGTCCCTTTAAGTTATAATAAATCCAATGATTTTGTATGGGTGGTCCATCGGTATACCACCTAATAGATGGAGATGGTCCACCTTAGACTTTGCCTTAAAAATTTAAAAACATTTTTTAATATCACACTATATATTGAATTATTTATTAAAAAACACTCACGAATTTCTTAGTCCGGGTTTTCAAAAACCCGAACCAACGTGCTTCCTTCTTGCAGCTTGGTCCGGTAACCCGGTTGCCTAAACCCCAAAACCCCTCTCTCTCTCTCACTCTCTCACACACACTCACTACCATGGCGTCACTGAAGCTTCTCCTCTCTCAAGCTCGCCGCCACTGCCTCACCAAACACCCTTCGCAATTCCACTCTCCCCTTTTCCTCACTTCTTACAGATCCTTTTCTTCATCGGAATCGGACTCAAACCCTCCTCCACAAGACACTCCAAGGAGACGCTTCGAACCCGTTCAAATCCAACCCGTTTCTTACCCCATCAAACCCAAAGATCCCCCGCCTCCTCCTCCGGAAGCCCAACCCTCCGATGCCCAGTCCCTCAGCCAACCGCCGCCGCCTCCTCGGCCGGCAGAGGGCCAGGAACCACAGCGGGCGTGGACGCGTGAAGACATTCGGTACGTGAAGGACGCGCCGTCGATAACGCCGGTGTCATATCCCACACGGGTGGCTCCGCTCCCCGACGATAAGGTTGTGGCGGAAAAGACAGCGGAGAGCGAGGAAATGGAGAAGGAGAGGAGGAGGATTGAGGCGGAGAATCAGCTGAGGAAGAAGATGGAAGAGGAAAGGATGAAGGTCCCTTTCCCATTGCTGATCAAGCCCAAGCAAACGGAGAAACCCCCTGTCCTTGATTTGACCGAGGCCATTCGCCAAGTTAAGGTCAGAGATTATTATGCTAGTAATTTGAAAATTTATCTTCATTTTTTATTTTCTTTTTCAGTAGAATCAAGTTGTTAGTTCAGGGTACAAACTTAGCATTAGGTCGTTGGTGCTAATGAATTAAATGAAATAAGAGTATGAATTGGATTGGATGATCCATTGGCAGATCTTGTAGAGCGGTTATGGATTTTTAGGATCAGTTATTTTATGTATAATGTGATGATAGGCGATTACTAGGTTTTGTTATGTATTTTTAGAAGCAGTTATTTTATGTATGATCTGATGGTAGACGGTTATTAGGTTTTGTAGAACCACTTATGTAATCTTCGTATATTACGTGTATGGTGTGAAAGTAGACTGGGAAGGAGTACATTTTGAAGTTCTTTGAACAGAGTTATTCTATTTAGGAGTTGTTAAAACTCTGGGACAGCTTCTGTTGTAATTTTATGTTCAATTAGTGTGTTTAATCTCAAGTTCTAGTGGGGTTCTATCAGAGTAATGTGTTATAAATGTCTTTTGAAGTAGTTTCCCCTTGTTTTGTTATGAATTTTAAATATTCATTATTTGTGACAACTCTATTGGCATAATGGCATCATAGCATGAAGTTACAGGGTCAGTTTTTTAGGCATAGAGAGAGGAAAAGAAATGAATGATCTGTTGGTGTTGTTCACAATCAGAGGTTGATATGAATCACAACTCATTCATCACTAATGCATCACTGTCTGACTCATTGGTAAGAAGTCACCAGTGAAAAGAAAACAACGTGACTAGCATCTGACGGTTTGGGTATAGAGAAGAGGATGAACTGCAACAGGTAGAAAACCAGTGACAAACAGAGAACTTGAGGGAGAAAGGGTGACTAGAATTTATAAGATACTTTCCAACCTAACTAGATGACACTTTTCCTAAATACTAGATACTTTCTAGCACTCCCTATCTAGCTAGAGCAAATCATATGCACCAAGCTTGCTATAAATGAACTGAATTAGAGGACTCTAAAGAGATTTTGTAAGAATATCTGCAAATTCATCACTATAGTTAACAAACTCAATGCCAATTTCCTTGGAGAATACTTTTTCTTTAACAAAGTGACAATCAATTTCTGTATGCTTGATTTTTTCATGAAAGACTGAATTTGACGCAATGTGTATAGTAGCTTGATTATCACAAAACAATGTCATCTGATCGTTCTTCCAAACTTCAACTCTCGAAGTGACAATTTTATCCATATAATATAAGTTCACAATTAACCATTGCTATTGCTTGATATTTAGCCTTTGCATTGGATTGAGCAGCCACATTCTGCATCTTAATTTTCTAATTTCTATGATACAAGGTTACCGCCAATGAAGACACAATATCTTGAAGTAGATTTCCTATCAATAGGTGAACCACCCCAATCTACGTCCGAATACCCCACATCATACAACGGCCTTTGACTAGGAGCATTCTTAATGCATCATAAAATTTGAACCATTGCATTTCTATAATCAACACATGAAGATTGTCTGAATTGATTCTCCCACACTAGATTGTTGACCTCCAAAAAATGATGATAAGGCTCAGGTGACCAGGACTGGATTGGCAGCACAACAAACCGAAGGCTGGCAAGTCGCGTAGCAACTCCTTGCTCCATGACAATGATTTTGTGTGGTGGCATTAGAGCTTGCACCTTGCGGTCTAGGAATAAACCCTATAGAGTTTGTCTTCCAAGCAGCCACCAAGGCAAAGGCTTTCCATCCAACAACCTCTGATTGATTATGCTGAGATGGGCAAATTGTTTATTGAATTGCTTGAGGAAATTACCTCAGTATAATCAATCACATATGTAAGATTTGTATCTACTAATATTTGGAAACTATATAAATAAGGAAACTAAGGAACAGGACAGTTATATATATACAAAACCATAATATATACTGCTCTTAAATAGATGGCACTCTTCCTAAATGTTAGATTTTTTCTAACCTAAATAAATGATACTTTTCCTAAATACTAGATACTTTCCAACAAGTTGTATCATCTCTATTGGCATGTCCAAACACTTTGTGCTAATCTCTTACATTTTCTCTATAACAAATAATGCTAAATTTATGCATTCTTGGGATAGCTAAAAGTCATAAAAAAAGAATTGAAATATAGATCCAACATATGAAAAATTATAGATCCAACATAAATAATTTATGCTGTATGCATATAAATGCTCAAAAGTAATAAAGAAACCCAAAATTAAAGAGTAAAGACACATTCCTAATCAATAGTCATTGTCTAAAAGGAAAAAATAGTTGGAGCTTGAGTAGCAGAACAGACGGTGAAAAAAAAAAGAACAGAGCTGCAAACTGCGACAGAGGGGCACAATCACAAATAGAGGGTTAGCAGCAGATTGGGAAAAAAGTGCATGGTTGAGGTTTTGAGCAGCCTACGTTGGTGACAAGTAGGGGTATCGGAAAATGCTGGGAATGGCCGGAATATCACCGGCGATCAATGGGCTCAAGCTTGTGAGGATAGATAAGATGAACTAAGGCTTTCATCAAACATGAATGATTTTTGGAAATGACCGAAGGTCGGTGTAAGGGAAATGACAAAAATATAAAAAATTCAGGTTGGAAAAGTCCAAAAATAGAGCTTTACCCTCTATGAACCAATAGCAGTGCAAACAAACAGATGTGATTTTGGCAGTGATCGCAGCATGATTGGCGCAATATAAAATCACTTGTGACCTGAGTTTGGGAGCAGCAACCAGCCACCACCACACTGCTGAAGCCCCCAATTAAGAACACTTTTATACACACACACTTATATATATATATATATATATATATATTGGCCACTAGAGTACAAAACGTTTTTGTGATTTATAAATTTTTCATACATTCACTTGTATTTAAGTTTTGGTGCCACTGATTGGATTAGAGATACTACACATCTTCATTTTTTACCTGAAATGTTATGCTGGTCGCTGTCATTTAATATAATTACATATTGTTCAGGCCACTGCCAAGGCGAAGTTCGATGAAACTGTTGAAGCACATATAAGATTGGGTATTGATTCAAAGCGAACAGAACTGGTATATTTCAATTTTTTTCCCTTTTCCCTATTTGTGGTGTCTCTGTGTGTGTATTTCAATATTTAGTTCTTTGAATACCATATAAATTCTAAATTTGACATGTTCACTTAAGCTCGATAGGTTTGGCATGTTCAACAAGTTGCATACTATCATTGATACTCTCAAAACATGGTTGACTTGCTCTTTGAAGATTAATATCCAATAGTTCTTGCTAATGAGTAATGACTAAACAAATAGGTTCTCATCTATATAGCTGCCATGTGCTTGAAGATTTTGTCCTGCCTACAAGGACTCTGAATTATCTCACCTCAAATCGCATATCCTATATCTGTATGTATGCTTTGAATTGATAGTTAGAGAAAGGGGTCCTATTGTTTGATATGTATTTAGTGAACATGAAACATCTCTATGTTCTTTTCAGAAACTGCTTGATAGTATTAGTATTAGCTTTGCTCACTGCTCAGGACTTTTTTTTGATAAATATTTAATTTAATATCTTTGAGTGACATATCCTTTTAAAATTCTCTAAGCATTGCATGCTGTGACTTTCTTATTATTATGTTGAATGAATTATTTTGGGAAATTTCTTCCAGGACTGCATTCAAACAAAATCTAAAAAGTTTTCATTATTCTGTCATGTAAACTTTTTGTGCTTATACATCCCATATTACTGTTACATGCTGTTTTGTTTTGTTTCTCTTTATTTTTGGATAAAAAGTGTCATATGCTGTTTTCTCAATCCTTTACTTCAGAAGATAATGGTTTTGACTCTGGCAGGCAGTTCGTGGTACTGTGATTCTGCCTCATGGTGCTCCTAAGGTAACTTATGAATGTTAAGAAATTGGTATAATGGTAGGTTTGTCATCTGATTATTCATATCTTCCAGGCCGTCAGTGTGGCTGTTTTTGCAGAAGGGGCAGAGGCAGAGGAAGCAAAAGCTGCAGGAGCTGATATAGTTGGTGGCAAAGAGCTTATTGAGGAGATTGCTAGTAATGAACCGATCTCTTTCTCCAAGTAATTTTGTTCATCATCATGTTGATAGTTTTTTGCCATACTGAAATTTTTGAGGAGAAAATGTGCAGATGCATGTTGTCTCTTGTTGGTTCTGTGCTTGCTTTCCTTATTTTGTTTGATTCTTGTTCATCTCCCTCTGCATATGCATGCTCAATTATATATTTCTTCTTTGTTCTGTATGTGACTCTGCACAAATCTAAACTAGTATGTGCTCATTTAGGCAACTGTGTGACATAGTTTTGTTCATCACGTGCTTATGTTAAGAGACATTTATGTGTTACGCAACTGTGTATCGGATATACTAAGCATGTCTTCAGTGCCTTAGTAATTATAACTATTCCTTTTTATGCCTAGAATATTAAATCCCTAAACCATGTTATTCATATCTAATGGAGCTTATACTCTTATAGGTGGTAAAAATAAGCTCAAAGTTGACAAGTGCTTCTCAACTCCTGGAATGGCACCTCATCTTGGAAAGGTATTTTGAATTGGAATGGTCTTATTCTTGCAACATCATCTAAATTAATGGTTTCTTCTTCTAAAGCTTATGTGAACTGTTATGCAGATAGCACAATATCTTAGAAAGCGCAGACTGATGCCAGACAAGAAAGTTAGTTTCTCAATGTTTGTTGACATTTTATAATCTTTTTATGTGCAGGGCATAAGTGGATTGTGTTTAACTCTTGTTTGGCTGTGTTAATGTTTTTCAGCTAGGTACTCTGACTAGTGATATTCCTGGGCAGTTGAAAGAGCTAAGACAGGGTCGTGTTGAGTTTAAAATGGAAAGTAAATCAATTTTGCATGTAGGAGTTGGAAAGGTACTGTAGTGTTCTCTTCCAACTACTTATAGACTTTGTTACAAAAGGAGTAGGTGTGTTGCATGAGATTTTCATGTATGCTTATAATAATATCCACAGGTAAGCTACAAAGAAGAGTCTTTACGGGAGAATATTGGTGCATTTATGAATGCTGTATTACTTGCAAAGCCTGCTGGCTTAAAGAAGAGTAAGTAGCATACATGTTCCTATGCTCTCTCTCTCTCTCTCTCTCTCTCTATCTATCTATCTCTCTATCTGAGAAGAAAAGATAAAATGTTAGATCATAACTGTTACCGCCCCCTCCTGCCAAAGGAAAATCATATTGTTGTTCATGTTTCCCTAGTACAAAGGTGCCAAAAAAGAGCAGAGTTGCCTGCCAATAGCTGCTTACAAGTGTTTAAGGCTTTGATTAGCAAGTCCCCCAGTCCGGCTCATAAAATAACTAAATGTCTAAACCTTTTAACACTTCCAAGTTGAGAGTCAAATTTTCTGTCAAATTTTCAATATCTTGTCTTACAGAATTCAGCAATTTAAGTTCCATGCTACAAATTTCCGACTGCACAAGTGAATGATAATGCCTAAATATTATGTATATAGTTATGGTTCTTTTACCCTGTTGTAATAATGTAAGGTTTGGCTTTATTTTCTGAATTGCTATCTATGTAAGGGAGCGTATTTAAGATTGAGATAACACAAAACTTTGACTTGTGTTTAAAATTCAGGTTCATCCTTTGCACCAAGGTTGGCTTTATCTTTTTAGATAACTCATACATCTTGAACCTATCATTTTTTTCATAGATCCTCATCCGCTACCAAGATCAGTTGGGTGCTAGGGTTAAATGTTATGGTTCTGGCATAGAGCCTTGGGATTTTTCTGGAAACAAGGGAAATTCTTGGAATAGTACCCGTTGCAATCACTCCTGTAGGTATAATGAAACTTGGCCAACCATAAATAGTAAACAGTTTGGTTCAAGAGCTTAATGTGTTGTAGGGAGGAAATGTAAAGCTATATGGGCTGGGTATTGTTTGGGCACGGAATCTGGGGAATTCCTGGAAGCAAGGAAAATCTTTGGAATAATATTGATGACTGAAAATTTAAGTTGTAACTCACGTTACACAATATGCATTGCAAGTACTTTTATAAGTAGAATTGGCTTAACAAGTAAACAAAGTTTTATAATTTTCATAAAACATATGGTATTCTTCCATAAGTAGGATTGCAACAGGCCTAGGATTTAATATATTAGAATCAGGGTATTTTTAGGGTGTCTTAGTGATGGAGAAAAAAGATGATTGATGGTTCATTGGGTGCTGGTAATAGTAAGGCAGATTTGCAGACAATAGGAGGTTTTTAGATTTGTGGCCGTTTAGGTACTGTGAACAGTACCTGCAAAATTGGAGTGGGGTTTGAGACAAATTTAAGGAAAAATCAGCTTAGGTTTTGGTGGGGGTGAATTTTTGTTGTCCCAAAGAAATCTGATTTGGGAAGATATAGTTCGAAAAGGGCTAGAGATTGAGAAAAAGAAAAGGACCTACAATGATCTGATTACACCACTCAATCGAGAAGACAGAATATGCTGTCATAAATTCCAATAATCTCTCAAAGAGAAAGCATTTCAACTGTTTAAATAGACCACCAAAATAATGAGATGATTTGATCTCTTAGCTTATGCTTTCTTGATGTTGATGTAACATGATCACCATTTTTTTGTGCGAAGGTTTTTTCTGTTATCTTATATTTGCCTTATTGCTGTCCAGCTTCCAAATATGCTGGGTATGTGCTGTCTGTCCACATATGCAGCACGGTAAGCTCTTACATCACATTCTTTGTTTAATTTTTTTAATGTTTATTTTATGTATTTAAGGTTGAAAGTTACCACTTCATTCTTGCACTTCATATTAATTTTTACTGAATTAAACATTGAATGTACATAAAATCCCCCCTGGCCCCTGGCCCCTAGCTCCTATTCCCTTCTGAAAACAGGAAGACAGTAATGGACTTTGAATATGTAAGTAATGAATAACTATAAACAGTTTGCTGGTAGTTATTAATGTGAAACAGGGATTTTATTTATGGAGAGGATTTTATAGAGGGGGCAATGAGGTTTAACCATTGATATTCTCCATTATGACTGATAATAAGGAGGAAATTATTTGAAAAGACTTCGTTGTAAATGACCTATGGAGAATATTTATTTATGATTGTTTATTGGTTAAAGGACATGTTAGATAGAATGGTGTAGCATATTTTGGCCTTTTGTATATCTATAGATGAACAACCATGTATGCATTAACTCTTTTAATTTACTTTTTCAACATGTTATTGATGATCACTGGTCAGGTTCAATTTCAGTAAAAATGAGTCATGTTCCTAATGTTGTTTCTCTTTGGTTTTCTAACAAAATTTGTTAATATTCACTGTCTAGGGTACTAATATTTGCAATATTTTTAGTGTTTTATAGAATACTACAAATATCTGTTAAGTGTACAAATATAAGCACACATTTGGTTTTGCGTACACTTTGGTTCTCCCAAGTCATTTTACAATTCTCATTATTTACACTCAGATATATCAAGATGCATGTATTTACTCTGATTTAGCATTTGCTAGAGACTTATAAGTAATGCCTGGTATAGGATGGAGGTGAAGGGATACAACATAAAAGTACTGAAAGTTTCCACCTTTTTATTTGTGGCGAGGTTGCTTAAAGACAGTAGATTGATTTAGAGCAGCAATGCAATCAGATTTACATGAAATTTTATATTACCTGTGAAGTTAAAAGAAATAGCATAATGACTAGAGCAGGTACATGATACAGATATAGTTTAGGAAGCGTGTCCATAAAAATAAGTGTGAGACCTAGCAATTTATGGTGAAAACATGGAGGAGAGAGGATAACCAATTGTACTTACGTGTAATTATTTTTAGAATATTAAGAGTGTAGGTTTGTGGAAAATAGCATAAAAAACTAACAAGTAGCAACTTCAGGCTGAATGGCAAAAAATAAATAAGTAGCTCTTTATTGGTGTGATATCAGACTCGTGCAAAGCACAAGGCATTCTAGTAGAGCTTATGAACTTTGTATGCAAACTTTATATATCTCTAGCTTGCAGGTTCGTAAAATTTCGTAATTGCACTTCTAAATTACTGTGGGCAGTGAAGGGTAAGCAATGAGAGGGCAAGTATGAAAAAAGAGAGGGAACTATAGAAGGGAAGAAATGAAAAGAGACTCTAATTTGCCATTATCATTACCTGCAATAATGATGAACATTGTCAACTTCTTTTATATCTGTTTTCTTTTTCTTTTCTTTTATCTTTTTTAGAGTTATTCAGTGCAATCGTATTCATGCAGATGGGCCCAGGATTTCCTGTATCAATACAATCATTATCCAAAGCAGCAGATAACTACAAGAAAGCGCATGTGGTATGAATCATGTGGATAGGGGGAAGTTGTGGGCTTTCAACATGAATCAAAATTTTGATAGACGTATGTTGCTGTAGTTTCTTGTTCATTACCATTGATTTTCTAAGGTTTGATCTGTGATATATGTGGCAATAATTAATTGAAATTTTTAACATTTTTGTGTGAGCTTGATGAATTTTTTTCTCACCTTCTGGTGTATCATGTTTCTCATTGCAACACTGAAAAGTATGACTCACTAAATTTATTCTTAGTAATACTGAGCTAACGCCTTGATTTTCTGGATTTATTGGTCTATTTGTTTATCTTTCAACTATGCTTTAGCTTTACTGATGAGCTGCAAACTGATTTTATTTATCCAATTCTTTACTGTGTGATATACCCTCTTTTTGAGATCTTAGAAGTGAATTTAGAACATCACTTGAAATTTCATCCAATGCATTTTGGCGTTCCTTTAAATGATGATCCAGCAAGTGCTTTTTAGAAGATTGTAGTTTTGTTTTAGTTTCTTTTATTTTCCTTTGTGTTTTCTTTTGTTCTCTCTTTGTAGTTTTTCTCCTCATTACCAAAAAAAAAAATGATGATCCAAGCCCCGGGAAGTGGGGTATTCTTATTTTCGAGCTCATATTTCCTTGAATTGATTATAAACCACATACGTATGCTACGTTTGATACGCAGAGTGGTATGTTCATTTTATACTTATGTATCATTAAATGTGTATTTTCATGTTTATTAGCAAAAAGTACTAAATGCTTAATTGTAATTGTTAATTCGTTCGTCGTATAGATCTCGGAACCATGGGTAAGATTTTTGTTTCGATGCTTCATGAAATGAGACGTAAATTCCTTTATTTTTTAAAAAATGCTGATGTTTATTAGCATGTGTTAATCTATCTCATTTAAATTTCAATTTTCTTTTACCTTAACTTCGAGTAAATCATTAATTTGGTCCCTGAAAGTGTTGCTCGCTGTCGAGTTAGTCCCTGAATTGGCAGAAACTAAAAATTAGTCCATGAGCTGATCAGTTTGACCAGCTATTATTACGTGTATATTATATCCTGTTTTTTTTTTCCTCTTTTTTTATAATTTTTAAATTTTTAAATATTAATGAATATTTATGAATTTATGAATACCCACTATACATAAGTACCCATTAATTTTAATGGCTATGAATATAGATAGTGTATTTTATGAATAGGGTAAAATAACTTTTTAGTTCTTATAAAATACATGGAGTATCATTAATAAATGTTTTTTTATCATGATTTTGTCGCCTCCTTTCACGGAACACGATGACCCTCGCTAACGGTAATTACTCAAAGCTGACGTCGCTGTGAGTGGCTTAGTTGCGTCCAGGTCCTCTCCATTTCTAAAAGATTTTAGAAATGGAGATCTCCAGTTCATTGACTCTGTGAATGACACGTGGTAGAAAAAAAAAACAATGGTTGGAATTTCATCCTGTAAATCAATTTAAAATTGAAAAAAATTAAAAGGCCACCATCGTCCTGACACCAACACCACCTTATAGGTTGTTCTGGAAGTCCCTTTTCCAAACACCTCCGTTGAAGCTCTCTGCAAATCCTCAAGATCAAACTCCCTCGCCGAATCGCCAAAATACAACAACTTTTTTTCTCCACCACCATTGGCTTCAACCTTTTTGGTAGAAGCGGCAAAGACAGCGGCGTTGCTGCCGCCGTGGAGTGCCCCTTGCCGTTCTCGACGTCATAAACAGACTTCTCACCAGGAACTTCCGATTCAGGATACTTGACGGCTACAGCTACAACTTCAACAATGGTGGTCTTCTTGCTACTCTTTTTCCTGCACAAAAGGATAGAGACCAACATAATGTTTTGAGTCTCTAGGCAAGTTTGATGAAATTGGAGGGAAGTTGTTGAAGGCCATGTTGAGGCGAACCAAGTCCAGTGGTGGCTGTGGAAAGGTTGAAGGATGCTACCATTTCGGCGAGGGCGGCACAGAAGGGAGGTGCACATCGGTGTATAAGGGTAGTTCAGTGGTGGCACAGCGGTGACGCGGGCACAGCGGTGACTATGGCGGGCAGAGCGACGGCGAGACGGAAGAGCTTCTCTGCTTGTTCATTCCGTAGTGGCCTTTTAATTTTTTTAATTTTAAATTAACTTACAAGAAGAAATCTCAACCATTGATTTTTTTTCCTACCACGTGTCATTAACAGGGTCAATGGACTGGAGTTCTCCATTTCTTTCACAAATGGAGAGGATCCGGACGCGGCTTAGTTAGGGAAATAACAGTTTTAAATAAATGCAGCACTCAGGGTTGGTTAAAGTGGCATAAATTTGTTTCTTTTAAGGTTTCAGCTTTGAGTTTATGGATGAAAATTCTCGCTCAGAGATCTAATCCTTTCATGATGTGGATATTTTCGATACAGACATAATTGTCTCTTGTAACGGATACCTGCGGTTTAAAAAAAAATTCAGCTGCTATTGTTAGGGAAATAACTAACCTTATTTGTCCAAAGATGAGTCTAAAGTCTCATATTAGGAATTTATGTAATGTAACAATTGATACATATCTTGGGATGAACGGGGTGGGAATACACTACCTATATTCACAAGGATAAAATAAATTTTTAATTCCTATAAAATATCTAAGTTTTGATTTTTGTCCCTAGAAATTTTTTCTTTTTATTTCTTTATAAAATTTTTAAACTATTTTTTTAGTCCTTGGTATTTATTCTACTATCAATTATGGATGTGTTGAATGTCTATAATAGTGACTAATACTTGAAAAGTATCTTGATATATTATATAAGAATATTAATCTCCTTAAACTTATTCAGAAAGTCAAATTTCATGCCCGATGAAATGAAATTCTTTGTACATTTCCTCCTTCCTATATATCATAAACGATCTTTGAATGAGTTTAAAGATGCTAACAATATTGTATAATGTGTCAGGGTGTTGCACATAAGATTAGTGACTGTGATGGGTATTCGACACATTCGTAATTAATTGAAGAATCAACAACATTGACTAAAAAAATAACTTAAATATTTTATAAGGATGAAATAAAAAAGAAAAAATTTTCAGGGACGAAAATCAAAATTCATGTATTTTATAGGAACTAAAAAGTTATTTTACCCTATTCATAAAATACACTATCTATATTCATAGCCATTAAAATTAATGGGTACTTATGTATAGTGGGTATTCATAAATTCATAAATATTCATTAATATTTAAAAATTTAAAAATTATAAAAAAGAGGAAAAAAAAACAGGATATAATATACACGTAATAATAGCTGGTCAAACTGATCAGCTCATGGATTCTTAAAAGGAAAAAAAAAAAAGAGGATAATTGTTATGATTAAAAGCACTTTTTGCTAAACGGATAGAAGTCCTCTTTTGTTTCTAAGGTTCTTTTTTGTTACTAAGAATAATTGAATTATTAATATTAATGACGTGTAAAGTAACAACAATCATATACTCTCATTTTAAAATATCATTAACAAAATAAATAAAGATAAAAAATGGTTAAACAAAAAGTATAAATGACGAGTTTAATATATATACATGGCAAGTGTAAAAAAAATTTACACGAATATTAAATGATATGTCGCCACATTATTTATTGAATTTAATAATGCATGGAGTGTCACGTTCATTAAATGATGTGACGGCACACCATTGAATTTCTCAATAAAAAATCGAGGCCTGCCGTCATAAGGTATTAATTGCATAGTCACGCTTTGAACTTCACATTTAATGAAGTGGCGTTTGCGTAGTGACGGCTTGGTCGTCATTAGTAGCGACGGGTGAAGACCGTCGCTAATTTTTCGTGTCTAAAATCTCGTATTCTTGTAGTAATGGGTGATAAAGTTCTCCCTCCGAGTATTTAACACAGCTGTATACCTAAGGTGCAAACTCTCATGGCTCAAACTTGAGACCACTAGTTAAGTGGAACAGTCTCTTACTATCTGATCCACGTGCTCGATGGTAATGATTTTATTATCTAATATCATGTTAATATTTCTATAAATATATCCATTTAAAATTAGTTTTAAATTAGTTTTCATGTCTCATATCCTTCTTTTAATATAATTTTATATTTATTTTAATAAATATAAGTTCCAATAATTTTTTTACTATTATTTAATATTTTTCTCATTTTTATCTAATATTTATTGTCTTTTTAAAAAATCTAAATCTGATCCAATCCAGTCTAATTTAAATTGGATCGAATTTGAAAAAACATCATAATCGATTAGATGATGAAATAATAAAACCGCAATGATTGGATCAAATATTTTTTGCCTTAAAATCGATCCAAACGAATCGTGAACACCTCTAATTTATACAAAGACTAATCAAATTAGTGTGACAATAAAACACCTCTAAATTAAAATGATTTATTTTGAAGTATAGGAATAGAATATTTAGAGGAGAATCTATCAATCACTTTAAATTAATACAAACTGAGGTTCCTTTAATATTTCTCCCCTCAAGCTAAGGGTGGATAAATCAAGAAGAATTGATCAACCACTTTGAGTTTATCATGTAATTTACATACTTTTTGAAAATAAATTAAGTAAATGTGTTTTTGCTTAATAGTTTTATTAAGTGCTTTTGTCTAACACGAGTTCAAATTCCATATTGTCAGTTCTGTTTAACAAAAGAGAGTTATCATGGTAATTATGTTCAAATTTCAGAGTGGACTCATAGAAGTTTTGCAACGGGGAGAGTGAATTAATCTTCGCTAACAATTTTTTTTTTCCGAAGTATAGAGTTAGAGGAATTAATAAACGCTTCTCATATGATCACAACTTTATAAAATGATCTTGAATTAAATCACACCTGAAATAGGAGAAGGAGAATGAGTAGCAAAAGGAGGAGGAGAATGAGAAGGAGGAGGAGGAGTTGTAACGACAAGGATGCATTTTTTTTGAAAAAAAATCATTTGTAAAGATGTAATAAAAAAGAAATTCATTTATGAGGACTAAAAACAAAACTCGAATTGGTAATTATTAACAGAGTTTTAACGATATAGATGTATTTAAAAAAATTGCGTTTATAAGGACGTAAAAGAAAAAAAAAAACATTTGTGAGGACTAAAAACAAACTCGGTTATACAAGGACTAAAAACATATTTTACCCTAATATTTATCTAGTTCTTTAGTTCTTTTTGGTTGCTTCAAGTCTTCCTCCTTGGATCATAAATAGATCGTGATATCATATCTAGAGCTGTCAATTCGGGCTACATGACCCGACTCGATATAGGTAGTGGGCTTTATCGGGCTGGGCTAAAAAGTCTGGAAGTTATTCGGGCTTCTAAAATAGGTGCTCGAGCCCTACCTTTTTGTGGTAGCCTTTTTTTGCGGGTTTTTGTGGGCTACCCGACAGTTTTTGCGGGTAGCGGACTTTATCCGGATGGACTGAAAAGCTCAAGAATTATTCGAACTTCTAAAATAGGTACCAAAGCTCTACATTTTGCGGGCTTTTACGGGCCGACCCGATCGGATTAGCTTATTTTACCGGCTCTAATCATATTATATGAGCTCTGATACTATATTAAAACTTGAATGGAAAAATTAATTGGATAAATGGAAGATATTGACTATTATGAGAAGAGTGGCTAGGTGGGAATTTTGTAAGGAGAATTTTACTATGTAGGATGATAGGATACAGGGCTAATTGTGAACACAAACTATTGAACAACTTCTATTTACTTGCCTCAATTGTGAGGTATGACCGTATGAGTGCCTATTTATAGGCAAATCACTATGTGATGGTAAATTGTTATTTCCAGTGCATTTCCCATCTATTATTTTCTAGATACTAGATACATGCATATTATTCATATGTTTCTACAACAATCTCTAGAAACATCCAACTATAATGACTTAATATATTATTAATTTAGATAATTCTTTGTCTACAACAAATGTGCATCGCATTTTAACAAAATGGTTGGAGTAGCGATTGGCAATTCTATTGTTGTATTAGCTAAGCTCCTATGACTCAACTTCAATGCTAGACCTACCAACAAGTGGTTGCTTTTTTTACTACTATGAGATCAGATTAGAGCGTCTATCATCCAGATTAGATGCCCGGTAGGTACCTCGAAATTCTTTGATCAAGTTTCCAATGATTATATTATCTACTGGCCGAGAGAATATCAATCGGGGTTGGTTCAAGTGATACATGCTTGATTTTCCTTAAATAAGGTCTGGAGTTTGAGTATTATGCATGGAAAAAATTTCCTGTTGGGAGAGCTAGTCCCACCACCATGATGTTGAATTCCTTGCTCGAGTAAGATTGCCTCTTATGGATGATACCCGTGGTTGATAGAAAAAGAGGCCGAGAGGGAAATTGATAGATCTTATTAACATGTAGCTGATTTGGCTACAAATTTATACAAGGAGGGATCACTCATTACAGAAAGTATAATAGAGAGGAGTCACAGTTTGCTGGACTTGAAGTCAATGGAAAGTAAAATGGTTGGCAGCATGACAAACCAGAAACTATAGCCTACCTTCTGTGGATGAGGTTGCTGGGCTTATTGTTGGTGATTTTGACGGTTCTGATCGAGGTAGAGATATTATTGTTCATTGTCAATCTGGGGAACTTCAAAGGACACATGAAACCCATACATCCTTTATTCCTTTACAATATCCATTGTTATTTCCGTATGGTGAAGATGGATATCAAGAAAATATACCTTATCGGTTAGACAATGGCAACTACACAATTGGGAGTAGGAAGCGTGTGACATTACGTGAATTTATATGTTTCAGGCTTCAGGAGAGGACTTTGGAACAAGGTGCAGTCCTTATTGGTCGCCGTCTATTTCAACAATTTGTGGTGGATTGTTACTCAATGATTGAATCACAACGCTTATCATTTATTAGAAACAATCAAAGACCAATTCGAAAAGAGTTTTTGTCTGGACTTCAAGAAGCTGTGGATCGTGGAGATGTTGATCCGTCAACCATCGGGTCTAGAATTGTTCTTCCCTCATCATTTACTGGTGGTCGGCGTTACATGTTTAACAATTGCCAAGATGTTATGGCTATATGTAGACGCTTTGGATATCCAGACTTATTCTTGACAGTCACTTGCAATCCCAAATGGCCTGAGATTGAAAGACACGTAAGTGCTCGAGGTTTAAATGCATATGATAGACCTGATATTGCATGTCGAATGTTTCGTGTGAAGCTGGACCAATTGATGTCTGATTTTAAGAATGGAGAATTTTTCGGTAAAGTAAATGCAGGTATGCCAATTCCTTAGCTATTGGTTTTTTTTAACAATGTATTTTCTCTGATACCAATATCCACACAACTTTGTCCCAGGAATGTACACAATAGAATTTCAAAAACGTGGATTACCTCATGCGCACATTTTACTATGGTTGGATTCAGCAGAAAAGTTAAATAGCGTAGAAGTCATAGATTCGGTTATTTGTGCAGAACTTCCAAATCCAAACAAGTATCCAAAACTCTTTCAAGTTGTATCTTCTTATATGGTACACGGTCCGTGTGGCCGTGCTCGCAGGGAGTCTCCATGCATGAAAAATGGGAGATGTTCCAAGTACTTTCCAAAGAAATTTGTTGATGAGACTTCTTTTGATAGTGATGGCTATCCAATATATCGGAGGAGAGATTCTGGAATATCAGTGATGAGACGCGGGGTTTTATTGGACAATAGATTTGTCGTTCCGTACAATCCAAAATTACTGATGAAGTATCAAGCTCACGTTAATATTGAATATTGCAATAAGTCAAACTCAATCAAATATCTTTTCAAGTATATCAACAAAGGGGTTGATAGGGTAACTATTTCCATGAGTGTTGATGGTTCAGCTCCTGCACGGAATGAAGCCGTGGATGAAATTCAACAATATTATGATTGTAGATATTTATCACCATGTGAATCAGCTTGGAGAATCTTCAAATTTGATATACATCATAGGTGGCCTCTTGTACAAAGATTATCTTTCCATTTACCTCATCAACAAGTTGTATTATTTGATGACAGAGAAAGAATTGACAATGTTGTTGACCGTACAAGGGACAAGAAAACTCCATTTATCGCTTGGATGGAAGCTAATGATAAATATAATGAACCCAAAAATCTGACATATGGTGATTTTCCAACAATGTTCATATATGATGTGGACTTGGAGGAATGGAGACCAAGGAAAAAGGGATACTCAATTGGAAGAGTCAATTTTGCGCATCTTGGATCTGGAGAAATGTATTACCTTTGATTATTACTAAATGTTCAAAAAGGGTGTACAAGTTTTGAAGGTATACGGACTGTTAATGGACATACTCATTTGTCATTTCGAGATGCATGCAATGCATTAGGGTTATTAACCGATGATAAAGAATTTGTTGATGGTATTATTGAGACATCTGCTTTGGCGTCTGGGGTTTATCTAAGGAGACTATTTGTTAATCTATTGCTTTCTAACTCAATGACAAAGCCTGGAAATGTATGGGAACAGACATGGAGACTCCTAGCCGATGGAATATTATATGAAAAGAGGAGATCACTTAATTGTCCAGGTAAAAGATTTAGCATTTAATTTTACATAATACAAAATATATCACATGTATTTGACATTCCTTTTTATTAAATTTATGACAGATTTGGAAATAGATGATCAAAAACTGCAAATGTTATCTTTATTAGAGATTGAGAAGTTGTTGTTGATTAATGGAAAATCATTGAGAGACTTTGATTCGATGCCAACCCCCACGATAGATGAATATGGTGATTTTGGAAATATTTTGATTTTCAATGAACTTAATTATGATGTCAATGAAGTGTCAAAAAAGCATTCGGAGTGTGTAAGGATGTTGAATAAAGACCAAAAGGATGTATATGACAAAGTGATTTACTCAGTAAGCAGCGGTGAAGGAGGCTTCTTTTTTTGTTTATGGGTATGGTGGAACCGGTAAAACATTTTTATGGAAGACACTAACATATCGTTTGAGGTCTGAGAAGAAGATTGTGTTGAATGTTGCTAGCAGTGGAATTGCGTCTCTGTTGCTTCCCGGTGGTCGGACAGCCCATTCACAATTTGCTATCCCTTTAGCATTGAATGAAGACTCTTGCTGTGGTATTAAACAAGGCAGTCCTAAGGCAGAACTACTACAACATTGTAGTCTTATAATATGGGACGAGGCTCCGATGGTTAGCAAATGGGCATTTGAAGCACTTGATCGTACTATGAGAGATATAATGAGGTTCAAAGTTAGTGATAGTATGAGCAAGCCATTTGGTGGGAAGGTTGTTGTATTGGCTGGTGACTTCCGTCAAATTCTTCCGGTGATTCCTCGTGCCTCAAGAGCTGAAATTGTGATGGCAACTATAAATTCCTCAATCTTATGGAAGTTTTGCACTATTTTACGGTTGAATCAGAACATGCGCCTTCAAACTCATCCGCAATCTGATTCTATCAATGATGTGCGAGCATTTGCTGAATGGATACTTGACCTCGGGGATGGGAAATTAGGGGTATATAATGATGGTGAAGCTGATATTAACATTCCATCAGATTTATTGTTAGTCAGTACAACCAATCCAGTTGCTGACATTGTGTCTTTTATTTATCCTGATATACTAATCAACTCAAAAAATCCATCATTTTTTCAAGAAAGAGCAATACTTGCTCCGAATTTAGACATAGTTGATATAGTTAATCAACATGTGATGACTTTATTTCCTGGGGAAGAGAAGACATACCTCAGTTCTGATTCAACTTTGAGGGTAGATGATGATGTCGGTGTTCAAGGAGATTGGTTGACAACTGAATTTTTGAATGATATTAAGTGTTCTGGTCTCCCGGATCATATGTTAGTGTTGAAGGTTGGTGTTCCCGTAATGCTTATGAGAAATCTAGACATATCAGCAAGTTTGTGTAATGGAACCAGGTTAATCATTGAAGAACTTGGTTCTAATGTTATTGGAGCTAAAGTTGTAACAGGGAATCACATTGGTACCAAGGTATACATTCCTCGGATGAATTTAATTCCATCTGATCAATTGAATCCTCTCAAATTTCAAAGGCGTCAATTTCCATTATGTTTATCCTTCGCAATGACAATAAATAAGAGCCAAGGTCAGACGTTGACACATGTTGGTGTCTTCCTTCCAAAGCCTGTTTTCTCTCATGGTCAACTATATGTTGCTGTGTCTCGAGTAAAATCAAAAGATGGTCTTCGGATAATGGTTTGTGATGATGATAGTGGTCCATGTAACATCACCAAAAATATAGTCTATAAGGAAGTGTTCCAAAAAATTTAAATTTTTTGTATTAAATAAAATCAAATTATCTTAGTTCACTTTTTCCATTTTTTACTTGCTTAATGGATGATATGATTTAGATTATTTTATTATTTGTAAATTCCTTAAATAATATCTCCATTTGTTAGTCAAACATACTCTAACTATATAGGCATTTTTCATCAACAAAATCTATATATATAATGTGATATTATAGGTGTGGACGTAACAATGTAATAATTTCCATCATCAAGTTATTCAACAAGTTATAGGTTTAATTATAATACTATCCCGTGCGTATGCACGGGTTATACACTAGTTCGATACAATATATGTTTTGCCTTATTCAGCTTGCATATAAGATATTATTGAATGTATACAAGCCATTGAGAAAAAAGAAAAAATTTATTAATATCTAATTGCTGAAATCTCACTTTTGAGTAAGGGTGATAATGAGCACTGTTTGTACACTGACAAGCTTAACAATCAGGGCAAAAAAATTCTCAATTTAGTTAAAATTATAACCAGATTAAAGATTGGAGAAAAAGTCAGGGGCAGGGCATAGCATTCTTTGACAATAGCTACCCCAAGTGGAAGTAGGTAATAAACAATTATTATTTAATTGCATTGAGGCCTTGTTAGCTAAATGTTACACTGAAAAGCATGTTTTTCCACTTAAAGTATTAACCCAAAGCTCATTACCTTCAAATGATGTTGCTTTTTTCTCTGTTTTGCATGGTTTTAAATTGGGAGTAAGCTAACTGCTCTTAATGTCTCCATCTTCATTTTGCATATTTTCTTCCCATATGCTCCCCAAAAATTAAAGTAAAGCGCGCATATAAGTAGGAGCAGACAAATTTGAAAATTAGGACACATAATATAATTTTCTAGTTTCCTAATTTCTTGCTTATCTCTGACTCAGTCTCTGCCTTTCTGTGTTTGCATGTTTAAGCACCTTAATTTGCTTACATCCTCTATAAATATCATGCACGTTTAATTCTTCTACAAGCAAGAATCACAACTCAAAACTATTAATTTGTAGCTCAAAACTAGTTGCAATGGCTCACCTTAACCACTTCTTTGTTATAGTAACTGTCCTTTCTCTGCTTGCCTATTGTAGCAATGCACAACTTTCTCCCAACTTTTATGACACAACTTGTCCTAACCTTCAAACCATAGTACGCAATGCAATGAGACAAGCTATTAATAGAGAGGCCCGGCTTGGAGCTTCTATACTTCGCTTGTTCTTTCATGATTGCTTTGTCAATGTAAAACCTCCACCTACCTTTTTTTTGCATCTATGTAACTTGCAAAATTTTATTATAGATACTAAAGCTAAGCTCACATTTTATTTCAAAGGCTAGCTAGGATCAACAATAGCCAAATAGAAACCAAAATTGCACTTATCCTCTGGATTTTCACTCTCTAGGACTTTTCTTATTTAATTTCCTATTCCTATCTGAAAACTTTTTATTACATTAAAAGCTAGCCATCATTTTGGATTATTTTGTAAATGTTAAGTAAAAGTAGTATATGAAATTGTGAAGTAAGGGGTTATAACCAAGTAGTGGTTGATCGAAGTGGATTGTGACCCATGCAGACTTTACTTGCAAGGTCGGGGTTTGAATTTTGGAGTAGTTTATCTTGTGAGAGTTTTACCTAATCATCACCTCTGATCTGAGGTTAAACCCACAACTATTAGTGTGTTTGGATATCCGTTAGGCGCGAACTTCAAAACACATTTAAGTAGAAGCTACTACTGATAGCGTTACTGCAAACGTGGATCCAAGGTCATTTTAAAGTGATTCCAAACACACTATATGTCTGTAGGGAAATCCCCAGTCAAAGAGCAAAAAAAGTATTTGAAATCGTGAAGTAAGGGAATACACTTTCAAGGATAAAGTGAAAGTGAAAGGATAATCATTAATAGTAAAACAATGTTTAAGATTATGATAAAAAAATGCACTTAGATATAGTAGAATCTAAAGTTGTTAAAATCTTGCCTGTTAATTTTTCAATCAATGAAATTTCTTATTTTATAATACACCACTCGCTTTAAAGAAATCAAATCCAACCTCAAATGGCTAGTATGATATGATATTGTAAAATGAAAATTAGCACACCAAAAGGGTTTAGCTCAATCTATAAAAATTTCTATGGTGCCCAAAAAATACTCTTATGATTCATGAAGATAACGTGTCAGTTTTATTTCCTTGGTTGCAGGGCTGCGATGCATCCATCTTACTAGACGACACTTCCACCTTCACCGGTGAGAAAAATGCAGCACCTAACCGAAATTCAGCGAGGGGTTTCGAAGTTATTGACACCATTAAAACCAATGTTGAAGCTGCTTGCTCTGCCACCGTCTCTTGTGCTGATATCTTAGCACTTGCCGCAAGAGATGGTGTAGTTCTGGTGAGACATTTCTCCTTTATATTAATTTAATTATTTGGCAATATCTTCATACCATTATAATTATCATGTGATGCATGTTTTATACATGCCGTATAGTATAAAAATTCTATGCAGACTGTAAATACCTTCTAAAAAAATATATTTATAAAAAATGTTGACATTGTGATTGCAATGAATGAGGAAATCATCAATTCTAATTTTTTTAACCTCTAATCACTCATTGTAATTATTATGCATCTAAAATTAAAAATTCTTAAAATATAAGAAGCCTGCAGGCTTTTTCCTTCTCCTATTGAGAATGCTCTGCATGCTGATCCCAACTCCAAGTCATTCTCACAAGTAGCTAACTTGATGTTGGTTTTTTTACTTACATTTTCTTTGGCATGGACTCATTTTTCAAACCATGTCCCCCACTTTCGGTTGTCACTTTTTCTCATGTAATTGATCATCATGCAATTTAGTGGGACCTCCAATATCATGCATGATAAACATCAAACCAAAATAATTGAGAGGGAAAAAAGAAAAGAAAAATAGACATGGTTATTGCATCCTGTCCATTGTCAAGAAAATTACACATTATTACCAATAAATCTTTTTTTTTCTTTTCTTTATATTTTTCATTAACACACCAAGATTAATAGATATAAAGATTTCCATTCTCATTCAATGATTTATTATCACATCATTTAAAGAATATGATACTGCACGTATATTTTTTAAACTATTAAATGATGTGATAACATATCATTAAATGATGGTGTAAAATTATCGTATACTATTAATACCTACTCATTAAATTCTATTTATTTTACATTAGTTGTACTCTACTACTCTTTTAACTAAACCATTTTTATAATTAATCATAATTTGTAGCTAGGAGGACCCTCATGGACAGTCCCTCTTGGAAGAAGAGATGCAAGAACAGCTAGCCAGAGTGCAGCCAACAACCAAATCCCTACACCATTATCTGACCTATCAACCCTAACCTCTATGTTTGCAGCCAAAGGACTAAGTGCAAGTGACTTGACAGTGCTCTCAGGTGGCCACACCATAGGCCAAGCTCAGTGCCAATTTTTCAAGACTCACATATACAATGAGACCAACATTGATGCAAACTTTGCCACCACTATAAGGGCTAATTGCCCTGCCTCTGGTGGGGACACCAACTTGGCCCCTCTTGATACCCTCACCTCAACTTGTTTTGACAACAGCTACTACACTAACCTTGTGGCTCAACGTGGCCTTCTCCACTCAGACCAAGTGCTTTTCAATGGTGGGTCTCAAGATGCTTTGGTTAGGACTTATAGTACCAATAATGCTGCTTTTTTCAGTGACTTTGCTGCTGCTATGGTAAGAATGGGCAATATTAGTCCTCTCACTGGGACCAATGGGGAAATCAGAAGAAATTGCAGGGTTGTGAATTGATAATTAATGGATATATATATATATATATATGGTATTTAATTTATGTTTGTGTTAGTTATGTGGAGCTTATAAGAGAGATTAATTAATCACAAGGTCATGGTCATAAGCTTGACTAGATATTGGATGTATTGGTTAATTAATTACTATATATATAGTATTATGTCATGTGTTATTTTTAATGAAAATGAATTAATCAGAGTCTTGTTTTGAAAACATAATGGATGATACTGCTTCAATTAGCGGCGAAATATTCTAATACGGTCACAAGACTCAAGCTATATAATATACTATAGCTTTCAATTTGTACTTTGTTGACTTGTTATGATTTCAATTTAAATGCTTTTCTCTTTTGTTGCATGCCTTTGAAGGAAATTCTTATTGTAGCAATTGAAAAAGGGAAAAGCTTACACTGTTCAATTACTTTCACATGATCACGTCTAGATTATGATTCTAGCATCCAAAGCTAGCAAGTAGCAATGACGGGTCATTTTTTTAACACTTCAATTCAATAGAAACAAATTAAAGTTTCTGGAATTCTCAGCTTCCTATAAATTATATATGATTGTCAAATGTTAGATTTTTTGGGTTTATATATATGTGAATTTGATAAGGTCCTTTCCTTTTCTTTCGGCTAAAAGGAACATTGCTAATCCATTAAAACTAAAAGGGGAAAAAGGGAGATATTGCTATTCAACGATCTTTTGCAGCCAAGATGATATATTATTTCTACTTTTGTGTTATACAATTTTGTCAATTTCTACTTTGCGTACTTCATTTATTTGTATAATAACAGAAAGAGATTCTGTGTATGAAAGCTAGCCGTTGGCAATTGTGTAGCCAAACTATAGTAGCATATAGTTGACAATTTTCATTCTTGCGAACACGTTTTCATAGATAACTTTTGTAATTTTTAAAAGTGTTCGTATTACATGTTTATTGTTTGAATAGTGAATAGACCTTCTTATGTAATTTGAAACTTTTGTATTTATGTTTTTTTATAATAATAAATATTAAATAAGTGAAGTCTAATAAATTTTATAATTAAGTTCCTTTAAAAATGAAAAAAATTCCAAATAGCTTTATCAAATTAAAAATTTCACATAGAAGATTACACGAATAATAAAGAGGGGATATGAAATTCTGAATTATTTTTTAATAAAAAAGTACATATTAAAATAAAAGGCGCTTCATGCAAGTTGGAAATAAAAGACAACCTCCGACAATTTGTTCCCAATACGTAAAATTTAAAAGTTTGGATTGTTTGATAATTCAATCATTGGATGACTGTGTACTCACGGTGTATAATTATTAAATTTAATCTTTATTCAATAATTTTAATTATATTTTTTTGAATTGTCATTTATTATAGAATTTAAGTTACTAGGAGACTAATGATAAGAGATTTGAATGATTTATGTAAGATTATAGTTTTAAAATAATTATATTCTTATATGTCATTTTTACATTTATTTATTAAAAATAATCTAAGAACCTGTAATAAAATTTTATTATAATTTTAAATTGATATAAAATTTAAATTACTTCGTATTCAAAGTTAAACTATTTCCCAATGTTTGTTCATTAATGTGAAAGGAGTATGGTTTTGCTTAAATAAAGACTCCTTGAAATTTTTTAAAATTAAAATCAGTTTTTGGTTTCACTTTCAACAAGTGGATGGTGTGAAGCAACAACAATGACAAAGGATACTAGGTGATGACTATGATGGAGGGTATCAACCACCAACAATGGTGGTAGAAGGCATTGAGTGATGGTGGAGGAGTTGGTGGGTTCATCACGGTGGTGGTGACGGGGGATATTGAGTAGCAATGATGTGAAGGGTGTTGAGTCAAAGTGGTAGTGAAGGAGAAAATTTTCAGTCCTAAAGATTAATATGTTTGTTTTAGTTTTGTATTTTAGTTTTTGAAAATTGTTTTTAAAAATTATTTTTTATAAATTAAATGATTTATTTATAACATTTCCATCACAAAAATAGAAAAAACTAAAAAACAGTTTTTCAAAATACCTCATATTAGTTTCAGAATTTTAGTTTTTTAAAGCTAAAAAAATAGTTACATTTTTTAAAACTGTTTTTAAAAACTATCTGTCAAACATGTTTTTCAGTTTTCTATATATTTTAAAAAATTATAAACAAAAAACCTTTAGTACTCCCTTCCCTATTTCCTATTTGTGGTCGGTCAACATTTTTATTTTAATTTAGAAAAAAATTAAAATGAAAAAAATTAACCATGTATAAGTAAGTGTCAAAAAAATAGTGGGAGTAATACCTACCATAGAAGTACCGAAAAATTTTCATCATGAAGGGTGTTAAGCATGAATTGTAGTAGTAGAGAGTGTCAAGAGGATTTACAGGGAGGTAAAGAATGTTGGGAAGTGATTATATCAATAAAGGGTGTCCACGGTAGAGGGTATTTGTGGGTACTAATGGTTGTGTGGGTGGGGTATATGTATAATATTTTAAAGAAAAGTGTTAGCAACACACTCTTTCCAACACACTTCTTGTGATTGGTTAAAATTCACATGGGTCCCACCACATTGGTAGTGAGGCCCACATAATTTGGTGGGACCCATGTGAATTTTAACCAATCACATGAAATGTGTTGGAAAGAGTGTGTTAGAGAGTGTGTTACTAGCACTCCTCTATTTTAAAAATTAAAATTTATAATCACAAATCCTTTTTGTTTAATTATTTTGAAAATTAACCGTGATAAAATAATTTTAAAAATGTTATTTAAATCATAATTATTCAATTTTAATTAGACATATTTTATTTTAAAATTTGTATCTGAAAATTAAAAATAGTAAAGCTCACATCTACCCAAATGAAAAAAAGATGTTGTCAAGGAACTCAATCCGACCATCAGGATTGAGAAGCAATCCGAGGTGTCAAGGAACTTAGTCCAACTATGGGGAATGAGAAGAAATCCGACATATCAAGGAACTAAGTATGATTATCAAGATTGAGAATAAATGTAACATATCAAGGAACTAAGTCTGATTATCAAGATTGAAGAGAATTCTGAGATGTCAAGGAACTAAGTCCGAGATGTCAAAGAACTCAGAAATTTGAGGACTAGGATTGAGAAGAAATACGAGATGTCAAGGAACTAAGTTCGAAATCACAATTGAGGAGAATTCATGGTGTCAAGGAACTATGCCCGACCATCAGGGTTTAGGGTTTAGGGTTCAAGGAACTATGTTCGACCATAGGATTGAGAAAAATCCAACATGTCAAGGAACTATGTCCAACCAAGGATTGAGAAAAATCCGACATGTCAAGAAACTAAGTCTGAGATGAGAAGCGATTCGAGGTGTCAAGGAACTATGTCCGACCATCAGAATTGAGAAGAATCCGACATGTCAAGGAACTAAGTCTGACTATCCAAGAATGAGGTACAACTATCTAGAAACGAGGTCCGAAATAACTAAGTTCGACTATCTAGGAACGAGGTCTCACTATCCAGGAACGAGGTCTGACTATCCAGAAGTGATGTCCAACTATCAAGGAACGGGGTCCGACTATCCAAGAACGAGGTCCGACTATAAGGAACAAGTTCTAACAATCAAGAAACGAGGTCCAACTATCCAGGAATGAGGTCTGACTACTAATATTGTTGAATTTACATTAAGATATAATTTTCAACTATCAAGGAACGAGGTCCGACTATCAAGGAATGAGGACCTCGTTCCTTGAGAGTCGGACATTGTTCCTCGATAGTCGGACTTTTTCCCATGATAGTTGAACATGGTTCCTTGATAGTCAAACCTCATTCCTGGATAGTTGAATCTCCTTCGTGGATAGTCGAACATTGAAAATTGATAGTCAGACCTCGTTCCTGATAGATGCATCTCCTTACTGGATAGTCGGACATTGTTCCTTGATAATAGAACCTCATTTCTTCATAGTCGGACCCTGTTCCTGGATAGTCAGACATAGTTCCCTGACATGTCGAATTTATTATAAATTTTAATAGTCGGACTTAGTTTCTTCACGCCTCAGATTTCTTCTTAATCCTAATAGTCAGACATAGTTCCTTGACATGTCAGATTTCTTCTAAATCTTGATAGTCGGACTTAGGTCCTTCACACCTCAAATTTCTTTTCAATCCTGATAATTGGACTTAGTTCCTTGACATGTTGGATTTTCTCTTAATCCTAATGGTCGTATCTAGTTCCTTGACAGCTCGGATTTCTTCTAAATCCTGATAATTGGAATAAGTTCCTTGACATATTGGATTTCTCCTCATTCCTCGAAAGTCAGACTATCCAGGAACGAGAACCGCCTATTAATATTGTTAAATTTACATTGAGATAGAATTTTCAACTATCAAAGAACGAGGTGTGACCAGGGTCGACCCAACATGTAGTGAAGCCCCAAGTAAACCTTCATTTTGGGGCCTTTTTAAATACATGGGATGAAAAAAAGGGGCCTTAAAAGTTAAAATTCATTTAGCGAGGATTGAACCATCAACCCTTGAGTAGGAAAATCAATTTCTAAAGAATGAACTAGGCCAAATTATAATAATATTTTTAATATTTTGTATAAAGAATGTTACTAACAATCGGGCGTCTAAAGCAAGGTTGAGTAGCCTTACCCTTGGGCCGGCCCTGCAAGAAAGGTCTTCCCTCCCCTCATCCCCCCTCCTCAAACCAAACATATCATCTCACCTCCCTTCCCCTCATTTGAACCAAACAGAGCTTAAGTGATTTATGATCCCTCTAAATAGAGCTTCATCTAGAAACTTGAAGTTACTCCCTCATTTCTGAATTTTATATTTATTTTTTACTTTTCTGATTTTTATTTTTTTCTTTCAATTTTTCCTATTTTTTAGATTTTTATTTTTGGACTTTTTGAATTTTTTATTTATTTAATATTCAGATTTATATTTTTTTAATATTGAGTTTTCAATTTTTTTTTCTGATTTTATTTTTGAATTTTGATTTATAATTTTTTTATTTTGGAATTTATTGAAAATGAAAATTAAATTAAAATTAAAGTTAAAATTAGCCCCGATAAAATTAGATATTCACAGTTATGACTAGTATACAACCTCACAGGTCTTACATTTTATTTCATAATATTTTTTATATACTATTCATAATCCATTTTAATATTAATATAAGTAATCTCTCTCAATATAAATTTAATGATGCATATATATAAAATCAAATGTTCATGTCATGAATTGTATTTCTAAATTATTTCAATATAGAAACATAGTATTTATTCATTTTGAATACTTATAATTTCATATGGTAACTAAAAGAACAAAAAATTTATCACTCAATAAAAAATAAATAGTTACAAATAATTGGCAAGCAATTTTATTTTACCGTCTAACATATCTTTTTATTTGATATGTATATATAAATGGTCATTAACTGATAATAGAATTGCAAAAGTTTGACTTTGAACTTAATTCTTACTTTTTTTCAATTTAAAAATCATATCACCTTTATTATAAAATAAAAAAATATCATTAGAAAAATATGCATTAAAAAGGTGTGTGTCACAAAATCTTATGAAATAAAAAAAATAAAACAAAAAAGAAAATATAATACTATTACATGGTTTACAAAAATTAACACAAATATAATTACTAAAATATTGTCAATACAAATAAATCTAATGATCTTTATAGCACAGATAACAATTTTTTATAATTGTATATATAATTTAAATATTGTAGTTACTATTATTATAAAATAATAAAAATTTGAGAAAAATAATTTAAATTTAAATATATTTTTATCATTAAAAATATTATTTCTTTTAAAAATAGTCTTTATAATTTTTTAATTTGTAATTTTTATAAAACACAAAATCCATGTACTTTTAATTCTTAAAGACGTATTAAAATGAAACTATGAGAAAAATGAATTAAATTTAAAAATATTTTTATCTTTAAAAAATTTGTCCTTTAAAATTATTCTTTTTAATTTTTAAAATTTAAATCTTTACAAAACATATAACTCATGTGTTTTTAGCTCTTTTACTTCACACGTCGTGTATTTTAAAAAACATATAAAATTCATGTACTTTTAGTTTTTAAATACATTTTGAAATGAAACCATGTGAAAAATGGATTAAATTTAAATAGATTTTTATTTTTAAAAATATTTTTTCTTTTAAAAATAGTCTTTTTAATTTTTTTAAAAAATATTCTTTAAAATACATAAAACCCATGTACCTTTGGCCCTTTCACTTGACACGTCTTTGATGTCTTTTCATTTCCTGTTATTTCAATTATAATTTATTTCACTTTCTTTTTCTTCATCTTTCTTCTATCTCTCTTTCTCTTTATTTCCAGAAAAAAATTATCAAAAAGTTTTTTTTCTTCAAATTTTCAAATTTTCTTTGTTTTTATATTTTCTGAATGTTATTAATATTTATATTTTTTTTATTTTTTATACATCTTCATTTTTAAAAATTATTTTCAACTTGATCATGTTTCAAATTTATTATTTATTTGCTTATGACAGTGGTTATGAGATTCATATTTACATTAAAACCCTCAAGAGCACACCCGTCTTGATATTAAAGCATTATATTATTGTCTCTTACAGTGAAAAGATAATGATGAGAGTATGATAATGAGTAAACAAGAAATAAAAATTTAATGTGATAGTTGAGGAATCAGAATTCTAGAGATGTCTTATCCCTTCGTTTAACCCATCGATTTAAGTCAGTAAATAAAGCAAACTAGCTCGTGAACAAAAGCCCCAATTCCGATGGTGGCGCAATTTGGTCGGTGCTGCCGGACGGAAGCACCAATTCCAGTGATAGCGCAATTTGGTCGATAGGCAAAACGCTAGGACAATTTCTGGGTAATTGCTTGAATGGTAATGGTTCTCTAAGTTCAAAGGGAGAGGGTTCATAGAATCTTGGCTCGCGGTAACCCAACTCAGGGGATGAACCAGATGACATTGTTGCACTGATTGCACTTGTTTCTCCAGCAATCTATTGAATTTCTCCGCTCCAACTCCAATTTTGTATAACTCATTGTTTTCAGGTTCAAGCCTTTGCCACACTCAAAACATAAATATAAAAAAAAACTTAGTATGATACTACTTTTACCACATATTACATGAAGTTAACTATATATCACAAAGCTTCCAAGTTTCAACTTATTTTATTACAAGGTTAATTTTATTCTTTATCAGAAATCTAAAGGTTAATTTTATTCTTTATCAGAAATCTAAATAATAAGCCCTAATAATTGTAAATTAATTACAACGAGAATAAATGAGCCAAACATGTCAAACACAATGATGAGAGTATGATAATAAGTAAACAAGAAATGAAAATTTAACGTGATAGTTCAGGAATCGGAACTCTAGAGGTGTCTTATCCAAACATGTTTCTTTTAGCCTTTTGATCTAAGTCAGTAAATAAAGCAAACTATCCGCTTTCTATTTTATGTCACTGTAATCTATATGTGGGAGGTTGTGGTAGAAGAAATACGGATTAAATATTAATAAATGAAATAAAAAAGAAGATTTACAAGTGTAAATTTTGGAGGAGTCTAAGGCCCATAGTACCTACGTTAGGGAATAAAGTAAAAATAATCCAGAGTAGCAGGAGTTGAGATTATACTCAATATACACCAAATGATGATGTAAGATCTCAAAGAACTTTTTCTAAAGGGGAAATATCTTGGTTAGATCTCAAAGTAGCTCAAGAATGTGTGACTATCCACGAATGAGTTCCGAATATAAGGAACAAGTTCTGAAAATCCAGGAACGAGGTCCAATTATCTAGGAACGAGGCCTGAAATAAATAAGTCTGACTATCTAGGAACGAGGTTTGACTACCAAGGAACGAGGTCCGAAATAAGACTATTAATATTGTTGAATTTACTTTGAGATAGAATTTTCGAGGTCGACATGAAAACTTCTTGAGTTTGCATGTTTGTTTGATCACGATAAGCGTGCCTCGAGGAACCGACCTAGCCAAGATGATTTCACTCTAACCCGGGACCTCGGTACAAACCAAAGGTTCAGGTGTACGCAAGCAAAATATGCTTCGAAACCTCGAGGGCTAGTCGAGTTGTGAGCATGTCGGCTGTTATTATCGATAGGTGATTCTTGCAATGACAGAACAAACTTTGTATTTCATGAGAAATAGTTGTGCAACAGGTATGTTGGCTAACCTAAATGTTATCGTGACTCGGCTGATCTCAGCCTGATCTCAGACAGGATTGTTCCCACGAATAATAACCGAAATGATTAAGTCCGCCACTTCATAGAGAATGTTAGAATCTTGGGTGACCTCGGAATTAATAACCGAAATGGTCAAGTCCACCACTTCATAGAGAATGTTAGAATCTCGACTGATCATGTCAGCATCTTGACTGACATCGGAATACTTTCAGACTTAATAACCAAAATGGTTAAGTCCACCGGAGGAGATGCGGGAAGTGGGTGTGTAGGAGCTCAACTAGCGACCACGGAGACGTTGGCGACGACGGAAACATCACAACAAAAGTGACAGGGATGACAAGTTGAGCATCGCGACAGAAGTGACAGTGACGACAGGTGCTCGACCAGCAACGGCAGAGCAACGATGAAAGCATCACAGTAAAAGTGACAGCGACGACATGTTGTTTGCATATAAGAGACGATGGGCGGTTGACCAACAGAGAAGCAGTGGTGGCGGCGTCGGTTCTACATTCCACCATGATTTTGGGAGGAGAAGTTACACAAACAAACCTTGAAAGAAAAGGGATGAACAAAAGTCGTTTCCCACAGACGACGCCAATGTTTGTGTGCAATTTCTCTATAGCGGGTTCCGGCTCAACAGGTCGGATCTGATCCAAAGTCCACGGTGGAGCACGACAGGTCCACGACGGAGTAGGGTGTACCTGCAAGGACTCTGATGCCAAAGTTAGAACACATTCTGATCAGACTCTTTGCACATAATGAAAGCACACCTGTGAATTCACACGGTTTGGTTTATATAGGCCGGTTTTGGAGAGAAATTCTATTAGTTTGTTATAACGGAAATGATCAGGTAGTCCACGAGCTCAACTACAAATGTTATCACGCGCTCGTGTATGGACGGTTATCTTAAGCTCAGTATTTGATGTCCTCGGCAAGTTTATAGCAAAGTCGGTTTGACTTGTAATCTAGGGACTTAGCCCGATTCGTAACTTGAAATGTCATAGTCGGTTATCCTTAGACTTCAACACTTTGAAGTCGGTCATGAGCTTATGAATTCGGTAGATAACACTTAACCGTAATTACAGATTTTGACCATAGAGGTCACTGAGCCCGGAACAACGTTGGCACAAATTGGCCAGAAGTCGGTCTTATGTCGGCACATGTTGATCTTAAGTCGGTCCAGAAAAATTACTAAAACAATTAATTCATTGTACACAAAAAAATCATTAGAACTGGGCTAGTTATGAAGGGCATAATTTACATAAATCACAAAATCATATTCTCACCGTTGTGGGGAAAAAAACTGTCAAACTACTAATTTGAAAAAAAAAATATAAAGGATTGGATTAGTTTAAAAATCATCATTCTATATATGAAAGATATCTATGCTTTGTCAACTATTCTAAGAGCATCATTAACGCGCGCTGCGGAAGCAACGGTGCTTCAAGTACTGATTGGCGTTGCAAGTAATTTGATTTGGTTGTTTCATGGGCATTTATTGCTTGCTAAAACAACTCCAAAAAACAACAAAAATACAATAAAAAATTTTCTTTGTATTTTACCGTTGCATTGCAACGGTAATTTTTTTTACCTTTGTATATAAATAGGGGTTGTTCAAAAGAAAAAGTGCATAATTAAACATCTCAAATTTCTTTCTATCACTCTAAAAAATTTCTCAACTTTTTTCATTCAATGGATTCAAACCAAAATCCATGGTTTAATTTGATACCAAATTATCAACAACCGACAAATCCAAATTTCCAAAATTCTCCCAATTTACCCAACCCAGAAAATATTCCCATAATGGCTAATTTTCAATATCCCAAACACCCATTTCATCCATATCAATTTCTTATGTATCAATCACGACCAATTAAACTATCCATGTATCAAGGGTCTTCAATGGGTACTAGTGGCGACCAACATAATGAAAGAGAGCACGACACACCATCCGACTTCGCGTCCGAGTCTCAAATTCCACCATTTTCTACCTAAGTTGAGTCGGAAAATATTATGGATAATGAAGAGGGAGTAGTAGTAGTAGTAGTAGAAGAGGAGGAGGAGGGGGAGGAGGGGGAGGAAGCATATGAAAGACAACAAAGATCATGTTTCTCTGCAAATGAAGATGAATATCTCGTCGACGCATGGTTAAATGTTTCGAAGAATACAATTGTGGGGGTAAACAAAACAAAAGTCAACTTTTTGGGCAAACATTAAAGATAATTACAATTAATATCGTGCACAACATTTGAAGAAGAAAGATTGGTCACAACTAAGATATCGATGGCAAAAGATCAACACAGGTTGTTCCAAATTTTTAGCTTGCTACAAAAAAGCATGTCAAAGAAAGAAGAGCAATAGCTCCAAGTCTGACATCATGCGAGATGCACATGCGATTTATTTGCAAGACAAAAAGTTACGTTTCAAATTCAAAAATGTATGAGATATATTGAGGAAGCAACCTAAATGGTTGGCACAATTTGAAGAATCAAGTAAGAGAACAAAAGTTTATGCTTCTGGAGAATATTTATCCTCGTCTAATGTAGATACACCTTAAAGTTATGAACCAACATCACCTACCATGGATCGTCCAACAGGGACAAAGGCAACAAAGCGGATTGCGAAAGAAAAATCTTCTAATGTTGTTGAACTCACAGCTATGGAAGAGGTACTCAATACCAAAACAAAAGCATTAGAAGATATGGCATGTGCCAAGCATGAACGCAACAGGTCGAGGGATGAAGAGATCAAGCTCAAGAACAAAGAATTTGACATGCAAATCCTCTACAAAGATTCCACTAGTATGTCTGATGCACAACTACAGATCCATCAAAAGTTGTGTAACAAAATTATAGAAAAATATGGACTTTAGTAATTATGATAGTTAATTTAATGCAACTTTTATTATATAACTTCTACTAATTATGTAATTTTTATCCATTAGTTAAATTTTAATTATGTAATTTTGTTTTAGTAAAAACTAGCCATTATAAAAACTAACTGTTGTAAAAACTAGCCGTTAAAAAATATTCATTGTAACTCTCTTTATGTATTCTTTATTTGTATGAAGATCTTCACACATCTCACACATTCAACTTCCGTAAGATTTGCTAAACTTTGCTTAAGATGGACTCTAGTGATTCATCTCTTGAAGATGAACTCATCGAAGATTTTCTAAATGATGAGTACGGAGAACACTACATTAGGTTGATGATGGAAAGGGTACAACAACAACAACAAGTTGTTACGAGAAGTAGGTGTAGGAGACAACACATTGAAAGAGATCGTGAGGAAGGGCATGATCGCTTGTTCAATAACTACTTCTCCAACAATGTAGTATACACAGATGAACAATTTTGTCAAAGATTTAGAATGTGAAGGGATGTCTTCCTTCGCATCGTAGAAGCACTTGGCAATCACAATGGATATTTTCATATGAGAGTTGATGCAACTGGAAGGGGGGGCCTTTCTTCGTTGCAAAAAATGCACTGCTGCTATTCGCATATTGGAATAGTGTCGATGATTATGTTCGAATTGGAGAAACCACAACATTACAATTCTTGGATAATTTTGTGAAGGGTGCCTACAATATATTTGGATCTGAATACTTAAGAAGACCTAACAACAATAACATTCAATACCTACTGCAAATGGGTGAGAAACATGGTATTCCAGGTATGTTAGGTAGCATTGATTGTATGCATTGGGAATGGAAAAATTGTCTAGTAGCACAGAAAGGTTAGCTTTGTTGTGGTAATGCCCCACCTACAATTATGCTGGAAGTTGTGGCATCACAGGACTTATGGATTTGGCGTGCATATTTTGGGGTTCCTGGTTCAAACAATGACATCAACATGCTCAACGAATCTCCTGTTTTTAATGAAATTATGGAGGGACAAGCCCCTGTGGTACAATTTATAGGGAATAGAACCCAATATAACATGAGTTACTATTTAGCAGATGGTATTTATCCAGAATGAACGACAATTATGAAAACCATCCCAAGGCCACAAAGGGGATAAAAGAAAATTGTTTGCTCAACATCTAGAAGCAGCAAGAAAGGATGTGGAGTGCGCATTTAGAGTGCTTCAATCTTGATTCTCAATTGTTAGTGGCATTGTGCGTGCTTGGATGATGAGCACAATCAAACATATATTATATGCATGCATCATCTTGCATAACATGATTATGGAAGATGAACAACACACATATAATGGTAATTTTGACCACTCTTGTGAACATTCCATCAATGATGTGTCGACAACTAACATACATATATTGGTCCCCATCCGGCTCTTGAACCATACTTGCAAAGGAGATATAAGGTACATGATTCGAGACGTTATAACCAACTTCAAAATGATCTTGTGGAGCACATTTGGGAATGTTTAGATGTGATATTTAAAAAAGTAGTTAATAACAATTTAATTACTTTTTTTATTGTGCCAACAAATAATTTAAATAATGATAAAATAAAAATTGGTTATTTTTTAAAATTTAATTAATTTATAAATAACATTATTATAAATTAATAAATAAGTTCATAATAAAATATAATAATGTAAGCTTTTTGGTGGGATGACAGAGAAATCTTCTTAATAAGTGTTTTTTTGTAATGAAACATAAGAATGGATGATTAAAGAGAATATTTTAATATAAAAAAAATAAAATTAAAGTGATAAGAAAGGGGAAAAATAAAACAGTAAGAGCAAAGCTGCATCCCGTGGAGGATTCCTATGGTTCATAAAAAATCACTTTTTTAAATGAAACATGTTAATATGACAAATAATGAGAGAATATGTTTTAATATAATATTAAAAAAATAAAATGAAAGTGAGATAGAAAACAAAAATAAGAAAAAAAGAAAATGAAAGGAGCATGACTGTCTCCCGTGAAGGATACCCATAATTCATAAAAATCATCACTTTTCTGAAGTGAGAATAAAAAACTAAAGAAATGCTAATGAAAAAATATAGCACTTGTATTGGGAGACAATTTAAATATAGAGTAAATAGATAAATAGAATAGATAAAAGAGATAATAAATGAAAACATTTATGAATAAAATATATATAGAGATAAATAATATATTGGAAAAACACATTAAACTTAATGTAAATTAATACATTTATTATATTTCTTAATGTGTGTTTTTATGTAATAAAACAAAGAAACATGAATGGATAATGAGAGATATTGTTTTAGTATAATAATAGTAATAATAAAGAAAATTTAAGTGTTATTAAAAAAAGGAAAAAAAAGATACGACTGAACAAGACTGTCTCACAGAGGATATCCGCCGTTCATAAAAAATCACTTTATCAAAATGAGAAAAAAAAAATTCAAGTGACAAAACGTGACACGTGTACTGAGGGAACACTTTTAAGATAAAGAATAAATAAATAAATAGAGTAGATAAGATAGATAATGAGTGAAAATGTAAATTAATAAAATGGAAAGATAAATGATATACTTGAAAAAAAAAATCACTTTAAATTTAATATAAATAAAAAAAATATTATATTTTTTAATCTACGTTTTTATGTGATGAGACAAATAAACATAAAAAAATAATGAGAAAAACTGTTTTAATATAATTAAAAACTAAAAATATGATTAAAAAAAGAAAAAAATAGTTAGATCACATTTGCCGCGTAGAGAATACTCGCGGTTTTTAAAAAAATCATTTGGTAATAAAACATATTAAAATGAACGTATAATAAAAGAAAATGTTGAAATATAATAATACTAAAAAAGGAAAAGGAACGTGTGATAAAAAAATATGATAGGAACATAATTGTCTCCCATGGAGGATAATTGTTGTTTATAAAAAATCACTTTACTGACGCGAGAATAAAAAATTAAAAATACACAAATGAGAAAACATAAAATGTGTATTGGGAGAACAATTTTAATATAGTGTATATAGATAAGAGAGATAAGAGAGATAATAAGTGTAATAATTAATTTAAATAAAATAAAGAGATAAATAATATATAGAAAAAGGAAAAAATAAAAATATATTAAAAAACCACCATCTTATACGAAAAAAAACAAAAAAGAAAGAGAAAAAAACGTTTGTAAGCATATTGGAGAGAAAAGTTAAAATAAAAAGAAGAGAGAGAAAGTTAAAATAATAAGAAGAAAAGCTACTCAAATAGTCAGATTATCGTTTAAAAAAAGCAACACAGTACACAGATTGAGTAAAATTTGACACGTATATTGAACAGTGAAAAATTAACACAGATTTATTAGTAATATAGATTATAAATTTAAAATATATTAAGATTTGAGATCCTACAACCCAATCATTTTAAACTTATATAAAGTGTATGAAAAAATCCTTGTTAGGAGAGATAAACTCACCATCATATTGATATTCACGATATATATAGGAGCATGACTAATTCACATGGAGGATACCTATGGATAATAAAAAATTGCTTTAAGGGTGAGTTTATTTCTAGGTATGTAAAAATATTCCCGGGAAGTAAGGTTGGGAAAATGATATTCTCACGTTTGATTCAAGTTTTAGAAAAACTTTCTCGGGTATTATTGATTACCGGGAATGCATTTTAGCTATAACTTGCCCACTTTTTAATTATTCCCATGGTAAGGGGCGAATATCTTGTAACATCCTAATATTTCTAAAATAAATAAAATAAAATAAAATGAAGAAATAATAGTATTATTATTATTATCTTTATTATTATTATTATTAATCAGAAACTCTATTAATTAATTAAAAAAGGGGATATGTGAGTAGGAGTAGGCCCTGCCCAATTAGATATTTAAAAGAGAGAAGGGTTATCTATTTCACCCTATCATTTTCAAACGTCAGATAACCAAACTCTAGGGAGGAAAGAAGCGACTCCACAAGGAGAAGGTGTCGGAGTGTGGATCAGCGGGAATAATTTTGCCATTCATCTTTGATCGTCATTTCTAAGGTACGGGGGGAAGGGGTGCTACTATATGTGTATGTTGAGTGCTTGGGTAGTGAGGGCAACCATAAGTCCCTCTAGGATCTCTAATCGTTGAAATCTGAAAGATAATTATATGTTTATGTTTGAAATCGTTCTGTAGGATGTATATTTGTATATCTTTGATGAATTTGAGAGTTAGGACGAGATTGTCGAAAGGGAGTCGAATTAGGATTTAGCGGAGAGAATTCATAAATCGATTAGATGTTAATTCTATAGTAATCTGTTGAAATAATTGATGAATTCACTGATTTTAATCGGTAAAAATAAGTCTAAACAAGTTAGGAACTTAAAGATTTGAGTAAGGATTGAAAAAGAGGGTTAAAAAGGGGCAAAAACGCAGGTGCAGTCGTTACCAGGTGTTTCTGGGAAAAACCGTGGAAATAAGCCCATGGTAATCGATTACAGGCATGTTGTAATCGATTACCAGGCCTAAAAATTGGGTAATTGCTTCTGGTATTCGATTACAGACTTCTGGTAATCGATTACCAGGTCCAAAATTGAGATTTGAGTGTTGTCTTGATGTAATGTGGTGATCATTTACTTATATGATGGATGTTTATCTAATATATGAATTGTTTTTGTGGAATTGATGAGATTAAATTGGATGAATAATGTGTATTGACTGTGGCATGAAGTATCGTTATGTGACTATCTTATATTGATGTTCTATGTGTCTTTTACTCAAGACGTGATGTGGTGTGATTAGAATAGAGGATGTTGTATGAGAAATGTATGAAGTGATGTTGATGCATTGAGCATGAGCATATGAGGTGTGTGATACATGAGATGCATGCCCTAAGAAAGGGTGGAGACCATGATGGGGGACATTCGATGCACGGACCTAAGAGGGGGTGCTTTAATATGCGACTCACCAGCCCATAAGAGGTGAATGGGTAACGGTGGGAGGGGGCGAGTGTCTTTGCACGGGCCCAATAGGGGGTGCAACCTACCGACTGGTGTTTAATGGTAGGGCCATCATTGGTAACAACTAAGGGGATTGATGAGGTGCGCTCATTGTGCGGAGTTCCAAGTCATGACTCTTAGGAGAGATGTTGTACATGTGCATGGTGTGAGCATACACATTAATGGTGATTGTTTGAGAAGTGTGAATTTATATTTGTATGAACCTGATGTGTGAAATGTATAGTGTATGAATGGGGATGAATGATGATATGTTTGGTGATGGGTGGGAACAAGGGTAACCTTTTGTATTGCATGTATATGTCTGTATTCCATTCCTCACTGTATTCTTTATGTGGTTTTCTGAGGTGATGAAGAGGGCACTTAATGTGCTGTGTTTTGAAGGGACATGATCTCGCTCTGATATGTGTGACATCGGGGCTTAGTGTCTAGGAGCTTTATTTCTTTTATTTTGATATGTAGAGATTTAGAAAGATTATTTTTAAGGGTCTTACATGGCCAATATATGTTTTTTTTATGTTGATAATTTAGCTTTTGAAATCCTTGATTTTACTCTTTTATGGAAACAACATTGGATTTGGATTAAGTACTTGTTTAAAAGAGGATTTGTGAACCTTTTTACCTCGGCGTTGACTATAATTTTCCTTATAAATCAATTTGATGATTGTATTATTATTTAGGGTAGAAGGGTGTCCCATTTAGTGGTATCAGAGCAGGTTGGTTCACCGGCCTTGAGTTATGTGTTTGCCATGTTTCCGTGGTGCTAACTTGTGTTATTGATTGAGTAAGATGAATTGTTTGATCTAACTATTTGTTTTCATTATTCTACTTTTCTGTAAATCAGAAAAGTGATGGCTAGAGGAGGTAGAAACGAAGTTCCTACCTTAGATGTATGCTTGAATTATCTTGTTCATATCAATGGTAAAGATTTCTTAGTTGATTTGATTTGTTTGCCTCTGAGTCAGCTAGATATTATTCTTGGTATGGACTGGTTATCTTCCAACCATGTTCTATTGAATTATGCTGATAAAATTGTTGTCTTTGGTCAACCTGTTGAGAAGAAGAGTGAGGGCTTGTTGACTGCCAACCAGGTGAAGGTGTCTCTAAGAGAATATGGTCAGGTATACATGTTGCTAGCTTCCTTGAGTTATGAGAATAGTGCTATTGTCATTGAGTTACCCGTAGTGTGTGATTATGTTGATGTATTTGCTGAAAACATGTCTAGTCTACCACCTGGGAGAGAGATAGAATTTTTCATAGATCTAGTACCGGGGACGGGACCTGTTTCAGTTGCACCTTATAGGATATCACCCATGGAGTTAGCTGAGCTTAAGAAACAGTTAGAAGATTTGCTAGAGAAGAAGTTTGTGAGACCTAGTGTATCACCTTGGGGAGCACCTGTTTTGCTAGTGAAGAAGAAGGATGGTGGTGTGAGGTTGTGCACAGATTATCGTCAGTTGAACAAGGTAACTATTAAGAATAGGTACCCTTTACCTAGGATAGATGATCTAATGGACCAGTTAGTGGGGGCTTGTGTGTTTAGCAAGACAATCTTAGGTCGGGTTATCACCATATTAGAGTTAGAGAAGAGGACATACCTAAGACTGCCTTTAGGACTAGATATGGAAATTATGAGTATTATGTAATGCCTTTTGGTGTGACTAATGCTTCTGCTATTTTTATGGATTACATGAAAAAAAAGTTTTCATCCCTACTTGGATAAATTTGTAGTTGTCTTTATAGATGACATACTAATTTACTCCAAAACTAAGGAGGAGCATGAGGAACACTTAAAGGTAGTACTGCAGATTCTTAGGGATAAACAATTGTATGCTAAGTTACCTAAGTGTGATTTCTGGTTAGAAGAAGTGAGCTTCTTAGGTCATGTGATCTCTAAGGGGGTATATGTGTTGATCCTTCTAAGGTAGAGGCTGTACTTAAGTGGGAGACTCCTAAGTCAGTGAGTGAGATTAGAAGTTTTCTTGGGTTGGCTGGGTATTATAGAAGATTTATAGAGGGATTTTCTAAGATAGCCTTGCCTTTGACCGAGTTGACCCGGAAGGGGGTTGCTTTTGTATGGAACAGTAAATGTGAGCTTAATTTCCAAATCCTTAAGGAAAAACTGACTAGTGCACTGGTTTTAGTCTTGTCTGACCTTAGAAAACCTTTTATAGTATATTGTGATGCTTCTAAAATGGGTTTAGGTGGGGTGTTAATGCAAGAAGGTAAAGTAGTAGCTTATGCTTCTAGGCAATTGAATATCCATGAGAGAAACTACCCTACCCATGATCTTGAGTTAGCAGCTGTTGTGTTTGTATTAAAGATGTGGAGACATTATTTGTATGGTTCTAAATTTGAGGTTTTTGGTGACCATAAGAGCCTTAGGTATTTGTTTGATAAAAAAGAGTTGAACATGAGACAAAGGAGGTGGCTGGATTTTCTAAAGGATTATGATTTTGAATTGAGTTATCACCCTGGTAAGGCTAATGTAGTAGCAGATGCTCTAAGTAGAAAAATCTCTTCATGTTAGTTCTTTGATGATTAGGGAAATGGATCTCCTGACTCAGTTTAGAGATTTAAGCTTAGCTTGTGAGTTAACCCCTGATAGTCTGAAACTGGGGATGATTCGAGTGAGTAATGACTTGTTGAGAGAAATTAGAGATGCTCAATTAGAGGACCCATTTTTGGTGATTAGGCGTCAGGCTATAGAAAAGGGTAGTGGTGGAGAATTTGTCTTAGGTGTAGATGGAGTAGTGAGATTTGGAGACCGAGTTTGTGTACCTAGTGAACCTACCATTAAGCGTCTAATACTTGAAGAGGGGCATGAGAGTAAGCTTAGTTTCCATCCTGGTTCAACTAAGATGTATCAAGATTTGAAAAAGGTGTTTTGGTGGCCTAGGATGAAGAGGGATATAGAGGACTTTGTGAGTGCTTGTTTGGTTTGTCAAAAGCCTAAGGTAGAACACCAAAAACCTTCAGGACTGCTTCAACCTTTAAGTATACCTGAGTGGAAGTGGGATAGTATTTCTATGAATTTTTTGGTTGCTTTGCCTAGGACTGTAAGGGGACATGGTTCTATTTGGGTTATTGTAGATAGGTTGACTAAGAGTGCCCATTTTCTCCCTATTAACATTAAGTACTCTTTAGAAAAACTTGCTCAGATTTACATCAGTGAGATTGTAAGGTTGCATGAAGTACCATCTAGCATAGTTTCAGACAGAGACCCTAGATTTACATCTAGATTTTGGGAGAGTTTGCAGCAGGCCTTGGGAACCCAACTTAGACTTAGTTCAGCTTATCATCTGCAAACCGATGGTCAAACCGAGAAAACCATACAATCCTTAGAGGACTTGCTTAGAGCTTATGTGTTAGACCAAGGGGGTAGTTGGGATAATTTCCTACCTTTGATAGAGTTTACATACAATAATAGTTTTCATTCTAGCATAGACATGACACCTTATGAAGCATTGTATGGTAGAAGGTGTAGGACACCTTTGTGTTGGTATGATCCGGGAGAGAGCCTTGTTTTAGGACCAGATGTAGTACAACAGACCACCGATAAAGTTAAGTTAATTCAGGAGAGGATGAGGACAGCTCAAAGTAGGCAAAAGAGTTATGCTGATAAGAGGAGGAATGACTTAGAATTCAAAGAAGGGGATCATGTGTTCCTGAAAGTCACTCCGTGGACTGGGGTTGGTAGGGCATTAAAGTTTAAAAAGCTTACACCTCGTTTCATTGGTCCCTATAAATTCTTAAAAGAGTCGGCAATGTTGCCTATCATATTACTTTACCTCAACATTTGTCAAATCTTCACAATGTCTTCCATGTTTCTCAACTCCGGAAGTACATTCACGATCCTTCACATGTGATTGAGTCGGATCATCTTGAGATCAAGGAAAACTTGACGGTGGAAACCATACCGATGAAAGTTGAGGATCAGATGGTGAAACAACTTCGAGGTAAGGAAATTCCTTTAGTTAAGGTAATTTGGGGAGGAGCTACACCAGAGAGCGCTACTTGGGAACTTGAGGAGGAGATGAATGAGTCTTTTCCAGAGTTATTCATTTCAAGTAAATTCGAGGACAGATTTTCTTTTAGGAGGGGGGAATTGTAACATCCTAATATTTCTAAAATAAATAAAATAAAATAAAATGAAGAAATAATAGTATTATTATTATCTTTATTATTATTATTAATCAGAAACCCTATTAATTAATTAAAAAGGGGATGGGTGGGTTGGAGTAGGCCCAACCCAATTAGATATTTAAATAAGAGAAGGGTTATCTATTTCACCCTATCATTTTCAAATGTCAGATAACCAAACTCTAGGGAGGAGAGAAGCGATTCCACAAGGAGAAGGTGCCGGAGCGTGGATCAACGAGAAGAATTCTGCCATTCATCTTTGATCGTCATTCCTAAGGTACGGGGGGAAGGGGTGCTACTATATGTGTATGCTGGAGTGCTTGGGTAGTGAGGGCAACCATAAGTCCCTCTAGGATCTCTAATCGTTGAAATCTGAAAGATAATTATATGTTTATGTTTGAAATCGTTCTGTAGGATGTATATTTGTATATCTTTGATGAATTTGAGAGTTGAGAGCGAGATTATCGAAAGGGAGTCGAATTAGGATTTAGTGGAGAGAATTCATAAATCGATTAGATGTTAATTCCATAGTAATCTGTTGAATTAATTGATGAATTCACTGATTTTAATCGGTAAAAACGAGTCTAAACAAGTTAGGAACTTAAAGATTTGAGTAAGGATTAAAGAAGAGGGTTAAAAAGGGGCAAAAACGCAGGTGCAGTCGTTCCCGGGTTGCTGGTAATCGATTACAGTGGTAATCGATTACACTGTAATCGATTACCAGGTGTTTCTGGGCAAAACCGTGGAAATAAGCCCCTGGTAATCGATTACAGGCATGTTGTAATCGATTACCAGGCCCAAAAATTGGGTAATTGCTTCTGGTATTCGATTACAGACTTCTGGTAATCGATTACCGGGTCCAAAATTGAGATTTTAGAGTTGTCTTGATCTAATGTGGTGATCATTTACTTATATGATGAATGTTTATCTAATATATGAATTGTTTTGTGGAATTGATGAGATTAAATTGGATGAACAATGTGTATTGACTGTGGCATGAAGTATCGTTATGTGACTATCTTATATTGATGTTCTATGTGTCTTTTACTCAAGACGTGATGTGGTGTGATTAGAATAGAGGATGTTGTATGAGAAATGTATGAAGTGATGTTGATGCATTGAGCATGAGCATATGAGGTGTGTGATACATGAGATGCATGCCCTAAGAAAGGGTGGAGACCATGATAGGGGACATTCGATGCACGGACCCAAGAGGGGGTGCTTTAGTATGCGTCTCACCAGCCCATAAGAGGTGAATCGGTAACGGTGGGAGGGGACGAGTGTCTTTGCACAGGCCCAAGAGGGGGTGCAACCTACCGGCTGGTGTTTAACGGTAGGGCCATCATTGGTAACAACTAAGGAGATTGATGAGGTGCGCACATTGTGCGGAGTTCCAAGTCAAGACTCTTAGGAGAGATGTTGTACATGTGCATAGTGTGAGCATACACATTAATGGTGATTGTTTGAGAAGTGTGAATTTATATTTGTATGAACCTGATGTGTGAAATGGGTGGGAACAAGGGTAGCCTTCTATATTGCATGTATATGTCTGTATTCCATTCCTTATCGTACTCTTTCTGTGGTTTTCTTAGGTGATGAAGAAGACACTCAATGTGCTGAGTTTTGAAGGGATAGAGTCTCGCTCTGATATGTGTGACACCGGGGCTTAGTGTCTAGGAGCTTTATTTCTTTTATTTTGATATGTAGAGATTTAGAAAGATTATTTTTAAGGGTGTTACATGACCAAGATATGTTTTTATTATGTTGATAATTTAGCTTTTGAAATCCTTGATTTTATTCTTTTATGGAAACAACATTAGATTTGGATTAAGTACTTGTTTAAAAGAGGATTTGTGAACCTTTTTACCTCGACATTGATTATAATTTTTCTTATAAATCAATTTGATGATTGTATTATTATTTGGGGTAGAAGGGTGTCACAAATCTTATATTCCCATGGAAATGGAGGTTATTTTTCCCACTTCCACTTCATCCTACAATATTTTTTCTACTTTTTTTAATTTTTAAAGTAAATGATTTTTAAAATATTCCCGAAAATATGAAATACATATCAATCATACATATAAATTTCACCCCAGGAATAACATTCCTGGTAATAGGATTCCCGAGAATGATATTTCCCATAATTTTATACCTTGAAACAAACTAAAACTTATAATTGAAAATTTGGCTTAACCTTTAAACGTATTATAAGTGAAAACACTAATGACTAAAATATAGAGTTAAATAATCTATTGCAAAAAAATTAAATTAAATTAAATGTAAATTAACATATTTATTATATTTCTTAATGTATGTTTTTTTTTACTTTTTTATGTAATGAAACAAATAAATATGAATAGATAATGAGAGAAATTTTTTTAATATAATAATAATAACAACAATAATAATAAATTAAAATTAAAGTGTGATTAAAAAGGAAAAAAAAAAGAAAGAAACAGTAGGAGCAATATTGTTTCCCGTGGAGGATACATGTTGTTAATTAAAAAAAATCACTTTACTGAAGTGAGAATAAAAAACTAAAAAAAATAGTATGTGAGAAAACGTGACATATGTAACGGGTGAACAAATTTAATATAGAGTAAATGCATAAATAGAATAGATAAAGGGAGATATTAAGTGAAAATATTAATTAATAAAATAGAGAAATAAATAATATATTGGAAAAAACACATTAAACTTCATTTAAATCAACACATTCATTGTATTTCTTAATTTGTGTTTTATGTAAAGAAACAAATATTTGGGGATGGATAATGAGAGAAATGGTGTTAATGTAATATCAAAAAAAAATTAGAGTGTTATTAAAAAAGGGAAAAAATTGTAGGAGAAAAATTAATTTTCATGGAAGATACCTGTGGTTTATTAAAAAAATAACTTTTCAATGAATCACATTAATAGGAACGGATAATGAGAGAAATTTTTTCAACATAGTAATAATAATAAAAAAGAAAACGAAATTGTGATAAGAAACAAAAAGATAAAAAAAAAAGAAAATGGCAGGAACAGAACTACCTCCCGTGAAGGGTAAATATGGTTAACAAAAAAATCACTTTATTGAAGTGAGGATAAAAAAACTTAGAAAAGAAAAGCTCAAATGAAAAACATGACACGTGTACTATGAGAACAATTTTAATATAGATAAATAGAATAGATAAGAGAGACAATAAATGAAAATGATAATAATAAAGAAAATTAAATTGTGATTAAAAAATAATAAAAGAAAAGGCAGGAACATGACTACTTCTCGTGGAGGATACCGTGAATCGTAAAAAAATCACTTTACTGAAATGAAAATAAATAAGAATGAACATTGAGAGAATTAATAATAATAATAAAAGAAAATTAAAGTGTGATAAAAAAAAATGAAAATGGTAGGAGTGGGATTTATAAGAATTTATAAATCCTGTTTTTTTTAAAAAATCACTTTTGTTGTGAAACATATTTATAAAAACTGATGATAATGAGAGAAAAAATTTAATATAATAATAAAAAAAAGAAAAAAATGTGTAACTATGACACATGTGACAGACCCAACTAAAACACATGTGATTAAAATGAAGCGGCCCAATGACATCACAATGTAACTAAAGTTTTAAAATAAGATTTCTGATCAAAAAAAAAAATTCTCTCACTCAACATACTACATGTGAGAACGACACGCATGACCAAAAAATATTTCACAGAAACAACTATATAATGTTTATAGGGGGGTACTTGTAAGTTTAAGTATAAAATTAAAGAAAAACGACAAAACAGAAACTAATGTGAAAAATAGCTAGTAGATGACAAAAACTAATGTTACAATAACAATAAATTAATTATCTTTTCATTTTTATCTTGATTTTTCATTTATTTTATTTGTATTGAAATTAAAATATTTTTACCAAACAAATTAATTATATGTATAGATAGAACAAAACAACAATAAAAAATTTAACATAGCCCATGAGAAATGGAGACTAAAAATGAAAAGATAACATAGCCCATAAGAAATGGTAAAAGGCCCAAATCTGGACAAAAAAAATACCAACATTGAATGAACAGTGAATAAAATCTTTCAAAATGTAATAGTATAGATTATTATGTTACCAAAACAAGTGCACATAAGCACATATGTTTTTATTAAATATTACTTTCTCCGGTCCTTTTTATAAGTTCTACGTAACCGAATTACATATATTAATAAAAATTGTTAAAGTTAGTTAATTTTATTAAAGTTTTAAAAAATAGTTTAACTTTCTAATTTAATCTTTATTCAACTCCACTATTATTTGATAGTTGAAAAAACATTAACTTTAATAAGCATAAAAAAAAGGAAAATCATAATAAATGTTGCCTTGAAATTGTAAAATGCATTATAAAAATGACCACTAAAATTTGTAAGAAGCGTCTTATAAAAAGTACAGGATGTAATATATTTTAAGAAGATATATTTAAGATGAAATAGCAAAAATGTAAATATATATTTGTCACCCATTCCCAATTTCATTGTCACTTTAGACCTAGTTATGAAGCATCTTATTTTTAAGGGTAAAATAACTTTTTAGTCCCTATAAAATATCCGAGTTTTGATTTTCATCTCTTATTTTTTTTTCTTTTTTATTCCATCCTTATAAAATATTTAAGCTATTTTTTAGTCCCAGATATTGATTCCATTATTAATTGTGGATGTGTTGAACCAGGGCCGGCTCAACACTGCGGTAGACCTAAAGTAAATTATAAATAGGGGTCTATTCATAAGAGGTAAGAGACATCCCATAACATATCTATTTTAAAAAATGAAAATACATTTTTAATAAATGAAAGTTAATAATATTTTTTGGCATTCGATATAATTTTTTTATTAATTCCAAAAACTAGCTTGTAGGGTGAGGATTGCCCAAGATTTATATACTATATTTTGACCTTATCTCTAGGCAATGTGGATTCTAACAATGGGGATAGAGTGGAACTACTGCTGGGGGTTCGAGAATCAAAATTATAGAAGTGGCTGTCAATCAGAGATTCCTACCCAATTTGTAAGAAAAGGAAAATCATAATAAATGTTGCCTTGAAATTGTAAAATGCATTATAAAAAGGACCACTAAAATTTGTAAGAAGCGTCTTATAAAAAGTACATGATGTAATATATTTTAAGAAGATATATTTAAGATGAAATAGCAAAAATGTAAATATATATTTGTCACCCATTCCCAATTTCATTGTCACTTTAGACCTAGTTATGAAGCATATTATTTTTAAGGGTAAAAAAACTTTTTAGTCCCTATAAAATATCCGAGTTTTGATTTTCATCTCTGAAATTTTTTTTCTTTTTTATTCCATCCTTATAAAATATTTAAGCTATTTTTTAGTCCCAGATATTGATTCCATTATTAATTGTGGATGTGTTGAACCAGGGCCGGCTCAACACTGCGGTAGACCTAAAGTAAATTATAAATAGGGGTCTATTCATAAGAGGTAAGAGGCCTCCCATAACATATCTATTTTAAAAAATGAAAATATATTTTTAATAAATGAAAGTTAATAATATTTTTTGGCATTCGATATAAATTTTTTATTAATTTCAATATATAAAATATATAACTATAGAAAATTTGAGGCCTTGTAATGGGGCCTAAAGCCATTGCTTTAGTAGCCTCCCCTGAGGCTGACCATGTGTTGGACATCTGTAATAGTGACTAATACTTGAGAAACACCTTAACACATTATATAAGAGTGTTATCCTCCTTAAACTCATTCAGAGAGTCAAATTTTATGCCCGACTTGAACTGAAATTTTCTATATATTTCCTCATTCCTATATATCATAAATAATCTCTGAATGAGTTTACAAATGCTATTAATATTGTAGTGTCAGGGTGCTGCATATATGATTACTGACTGTCATGGGTATTAGACACATCCGCGTTTAAAAGTAAAATCAACAATAAAGACTAAAAAAATAATATAAATATTTTATAAGAATGAAATAAAAAAAATTTTCAGAGATAAAAATGAAAACTCCAATATTTTATAGGATATTTTTAAAATATTCTAGCTAGATTTTATTATGTCTCTATTTATGCTGAATAAGCATGGTATCTATAATCGTTACGATGTACATACTCGCATGCAAATAACATTGGATTTGGACGAGGTTCGGTTCCCCTGCACCTTACCACACTAGATCACAGATCCCAATCATCATGATGACCACACTCGACAACTGGACGGCCATGATTGACGCGTGTCTTCATCCTCCTGAAACTCGCGTAAGTTTACACTCTTTCTCTCTCTCCTTGAAGAAAATGGACAGAACAAGGGAGAGAGAAAACAAAAATCAGACCAAGAAAAAAGAGAGAGAAGAAGCAGAAGAAGTGTTTCTCACATCACATGGCCTCCATGCCGTTGGGGCACCACCACCACCAACCGCCACCGCAGACGGCTACGCAACCGCAACAACCGCCGCAGTTTCAGGAAGTTCCTCGCCGGAGCTCCGATATGGAGACAGAAAAGGTATTTTTGCTCTATCACTCTCTCTGTTGTCCTACCTAGTGGTGTCCGCTGCTCCGATCATCGCCGATCCACCTCCCGAGCTTCATTATCGCCGGAATTTCGAGCGATCCACTGGTTTTCTACTCGCTGGTGAAAAATCTCCGGCGACACCCCTGATCGGAGTGGTTTAAATTTGCAAGAATAGAAAAATTAGGTTTCTTAGTCTATTTCGGTTTATGCTTCCGTGGTTGGGATCTTAATGCTGAAAAATCGATGCTTGAAACTTTTTCGTTTTTTATTGCTAAAAAAAAAGGAAGGGAATCAAAGGAAGTGAAAATGTGGAATCCTGTTCTTCAATTTAGGAATTTTTCTCTTCCCTTTAATGCAAGGAGAGAGAGATTCTGATTAGGTGTGCTCAGCTGACCTGAGCAACAAGTTGTCTTAGCCTTGAGTTATTGGGTTCCTCTGAACTTCAAAGTTCCACTTTCTCATTTCACTTCCTGAAATTTCCCCATTAACAACAATTGATAGGTTTGATGTATCTGACAGTTATCTTGTAAACTTGTTTTTATAATCATATTTCTTTTACTTACCTCTAATCTACCCTGACTCTTAACTCTTTAGCTATGTCCACTCTGTACTATTATTTGGTTTATTGGGGGTATAATTTTTGTTCAGATCTTGGGTTCCTAGTTAATGTGACATCTCCGTTTGTGCTGTTTCATTGTTGTTTTAGGTTTATGTGAATGGATTCCTTTGTGAAAATTGAAAATGTCATAGTTCCTGCATTTTTTTATAGTTTTGTTTTGGGTATCATTTCTTTCCTTCCGTTGAGGTGGATGGTTGTTCAAAAGTTCAAACTGTATTAGTTTGCGTCAGAGAATTAATGTACTTTGATTCTCTGTGTGGTGTCTTAATTTATATTAAAGAATTTCTTTGGTGTGTGATGCTTTCTTGTGAACTGTGGTAACCTGATTTAACTTTAGCTATGTGTGCGCACTCTTTGAGCTTTCACACTTTTGCCTTTCTTCAACTTCACATTCTGATCTTTGGCTGATTTCTTCTGGTAGCCCTCTGGTGCTTATGTTCCATTACTGTGCATTTTTCTTCTCACATAACAATCGCCTTAATCAATGAACAATCATGGGATACCACCCTTTCTTTCTTAAATTCTCAGCCTCTCAAATTAACTTCACTGCATATATGTGTATGTTCATTAATGACTTTTCCATGGCATGCATGTGATACTTGATAGGCACATGATATTGCCATATTCATTGGAGTAATGGTTATTTAAAAAATAAACAAGTTATCATTGATATTGATATTGTATTTGTATTTATAAAAGTCTGACATTCAAGTTCCTTATTAGGAGAATTTCTTTACCATATTAAATATCTATTTCTTGCTATAAGTTGCAGGAAATGTCCGCCACTGTCATTGATAGGAATGATTCAGTCACTGGCCACATAATCTCCACCACAATTGGAGGCAAGAATGGTGAACCTAAAAGGGTGCGTGCATTTTCTAACTCCCTTCCTTCTTGATTTTCAGTTTTTGGTAAAAATTAATTCCATACCCTCTTAAAGTTTCTGTTTTGTGTATGATGATTATTGTTTATATAACAATTCACTTCCTTATGGGTCTTAGATTTTGAATTGGGCCTAACTCAACTCTAAAAGCTAGCTTGTAAAGTGAGGATTGCCCAAGATTTATATACTATATTTTGGTCTCATCTCTAGGCAATGTGAGACTCTAACACACCCCCACGCCCATGGTTGGACATCTGAAGCGTGGACATCAACTAGTGGCGGCCTAATAACAACATATCATCTAGGATAGGCTTTGATACCATCTTAGATTTTGGATTGAGCCCCACTCAACCCCAAAAACTAGCTTGTAGGGTGAGGATTGCCCAAGATTTATATACTATATTTTGACCTTATCTCTAGGCAATGTGGGTTTTAACAATGGGGATAGAGTGGAACTACTGCTGGGGGTTCGAGAATCAAAATTATAGAAGTGGCTGTCAATCAGAGATTCCTACCCAATCTGATAGTTTTTTTTTATTCATCAACTTGATTTTTAGGTCTTGGAAGATGTATAATTTTGAATAGTTTTGAATCTTTTGATTATGATGGTTCAATAACTATTGGTGATATACTGACATTAACTTTGAGTTTCCTAATTCTTTTATTCTGCATAACTATTTGTTGTGATTCCTTCTCTAATATGATTTGCAGACCATCAGTTACATGGCAGAACGTGTTGTTGGCACTGGATCATTTGGAGTTGTTTTCCAGGTATGGATGAATAATCTCTAAGGTCACAAGTCACAACTATTCCAAATAAGCTTTCTCTGCTGTCAAGCATCTAACTGTTTTACACCACTGGGTGGGGTTCCATTTTGACCGGAAACATAGGCAAAATGCTTAGAGACGGCGGAAGCTGTAGCCATAAAAAAGGTCTTGCAAGACAAGCGGTACAAAAATCGAGAGCTGCAGTTGATGCGCTTGATGGATCACCCAAATGTAATTTCCCTGAAACATTGTTTCTTCTCTACAACAAGCAGAGATGAACTTTTTCTGAACTTGGTAATGGAATATGTCCCTGAGACACTGTATCGAGTTCTAAAGCACTACAATACTATGAACCAGAAGATGCCTCTCATCTATGTGAAACTATATACATATCAAGTATGATCTCTTAGCTGTTTGCACTTTATTTGATGTGCTGTTCTGAGCTTGTTTGTTTTGAAACCTTATAATAACTGAGTTGGGATATGGTTTTTAGATCTTTAGGGGATTAGCATACATCCATACCGTACCAGGAGTTTGCCATAGGGATGTGAAGCCTCAAAATCTTTTGGTATGTTTTTCTTTCATTGCTATTCCTCAGTGAGTTGTATTCATTCATTCTAAATCTTTTGCATATATGATTACAGGTTCATCCTCTTACTCACCAAGTTAAGCTTTGTGATTTCGGGAGTGCCAAAGTTCTGGTATGTTGGTCTCTGCATTGTTCTTGTACATATTGTTTCTTCATACACATCTGCCACCATGATAGTGGTGGATATTAAAATCACATGCTGCCCAGTGGGCATAGCTATGCAAAAGCTCTTATATGATCTTTCCACAAGTGCAATTTTAATTTAATCTGTCTATGTGATGATTACATTTTCAGTAATTAGCAATTAAAATGTTGATGTTGCTAATAACCTGAACTCTGACCCATTCTTTTCTTAATATCCATAAATGGAAGAACAGTTATCAATTGGAATAACATGTCATTTTTTTATTACAATTATCATTCTTGTGAAGCTTCTCAGCGTCAAAACATGCTAAAATGTGATTATGATATATATTTTTTTTAAAAAAATTACATCAGGTCAAGGGTGAATCAAACATCTCGTACATCTGTTCACGTTACTATCGGGCTCCAGAACTAATATTTGGTGCAACAGAATACACAACTTCTATTGATATCTGGTCAGCTGGTTGTGTCCTTGCTGAACTTCTTCTAGGCCAGGTTGTTAAACTTTTTGACATCCTATACTCTAATGTTGCTCATACTTAAGATATGTTTCCCCCTTCTTTCTTAGATGTTTTATTGACTTCTCATAGTTCAAATGTTTGTTTAGCCATTATTTCCAGGAGAAAATCAGGTGGACCAACTTGTGGAAATTATTAAGGTGATGCCTTTTCTATATTGGTATCTCCATGGTTTGTATGAATGTTTTTACAGAGATCATTAATTAGTTGTCTTGTAGGTTCTTGGTACTCCAACTCGAGAAGAAATTCGTTGCATGAACCCGAATTATACAGACTTTAGATTCCCGCAGATAAAAGCTCATCCTTGGCACAAGGTAAAGGCAATTTTCGTCCATCCTCATTGGCATGGGAAACAATCGCAAGTGGACTTTAAAATGTAGATTCAAAAGAGGAAAATAGTTTTTAAACTCAATAGTCAATAACTTTCTGTACAAGTTACAACTGTGTCTTTTAGGGTGCTTTCCATTTTCTTTATTCTGTAATTGATGAGCCTGATGGTGTTGATTAATGTAGCCTACCCCACCTAGTGAGATAAGGCTTTATTGTTAGTTGTTGGCTGGCGAATTATGCATTTATTGCAATGATTCATGTTTCAGGTTTTCCACAAGCGAATGCCTCCTGAAGCAATTGACCTTGCATCAAGGCTTCTCCAATATTCACCTAGTCTTCGCTGCACTGCGGTGAGTAGTGCAAGCCTTTCTACCACTCTTCATGTCTCCCCTTTTAAAGGAAGGAGAAGATAAACAGAGGAAGCATATCACAACAACCTTGATATAAAGATTCATTATATTTATGCTAGAAGTTTGCTTTTTTTAACGTTGTTACTGTGAGATTAGATATATATGCTTATGGCATGTTATATTATGGTTCTAGTGAACATGATTAACATAATTTTCTCCAATGGCTTTTATTATTTCAGCTGGAGGCGTGTGCGCATCCTTTCTTTGATGAGCTTCGTGAACCAAATGCCAGACTACCAAATGGCCGTCCACTGCCCCCACTTTTTAACTTCAAACAGGAAGTATGTATCTTATTAATGTTTTATTAAATGTAACATATATGAGGCCATTGCTTTGTGTACTGTTCATCACGTGTCTTTATGACTAATTACTGCACCCTTTCATGTGCATGATCTAATAATCACTAGGGAATCCAATATAACAATTTCTTGTATTTATTGTAAACAGTACCTAACACCTGAAAAATTATCTTAATCTGTAATGAATACTTTGACTGCAGTTAGCTGGAGCATCACCTGAACTGATCAATAGGCTCATCCCAGAGCACATTAGGCGGCAGACTGGTCTCGGTTTCCCTCAACCGGCTGCTACATAGATGTAAAGAGATGAAACAATGAGTCAACCGATGTAGTAATCAATGTGAAGCAATGGACGGGCTATTAGTGATCAATATAACAACTGGGGAGGTTTCAGCCTTATCTGCAGTTTTTCCTCCCCCTGTGAAGATGTATACAAGTGCTGGCTGCTCGGCATAACATGGAATTTGGTGATTGTCTAATATTTCATTCTAGTTAAAGCATACTTATATCCCTGCATCTGTAAATTGTTTCGGTCAGATTTCAGAAATCTAGGAGAGTATAAAATGATAGCAATCATGTTGTAGAGGAGCCCACCAAAATTGAGGGGCCCCATGTAGTAGTTTGACTTGCTTTTTACGTGATCATATTCATGTTGTTTCTAAGGCCATCTTTATCTTTATTTCGAATTATTGAATCAAAATTTTCTTAAATCAATATTTTATAATTTTTTACTTTTTTTCACACTACTATATCATTTTTATTACTTTAAGCAAATCAATTACTTTTAATCTACATTCCAGTAACTCTAAAAAAATTTCTTAAATGGATCTCATAATTTATTTATCAACCAATTCCATACCACACAATCATTATTTTAAAAAAGATTGTTGAGCATTGGTGTTGCTTGCATAAGCACCACACAATCATTATTTTAAAAAAGATTGTTAAGCATTGGTGTTGCTTGCATAAGTACCGATGCCTATATAAGAAGCCATTGCTTAGAAATGCTAAGCGGGATGAAAATCTCTTGATTCAATACCAGATTTTTACTCTTGTAAGTTTACCCACAAATCAAAATTTGCTAGTTTTTGTTAGTCACATGCGACCTGATCTGACCATGCCAACATGTGCCTTAGGGTATTCTTTTGAAAGTGTCATGAGTGTGGACAAGAGGAAAGGAATCAATCCAAAGGTTGATCACGGAATTAAAAAAAAAAATCTTTCTTCTGGTTGGTGATAGGGTTTGCACTGAGTGACGTGCTTTTATTGGCAGGGTATGTTGAGATGAGGGGTAATTTGTGCTCTGTTTGGTATATACATTATGCTGTACTGGGGAAAAAGGAATATCTGAATTTAGAAACATATTGTTGCTCAATATCTTTCAAAATATCATTCAGATTATCGAATTTATCGAATCGATTTAACTCCGTAAATTGCCGTTTTTATAATTAACTTGTAAAATAATGACGTTAAACGATTTAAAAATCTCATGTTATCTTACTTGCTTAATATGAAGTACTTGTGACACTAGCCGTCAATACAATACCATTTCACAATGCATCACAATAAACTTGCTATCATGTGCGATTTACAGGTTTATACTTGTATTATTTTTATTGAGGATTAGTCATTTATCCGTTTAAATGTATATGGGGATTAGGGGTGGAAATAGGTCAGGCTGTGGACAGGGGTTTATGGCCTGGTCTATTTAATAAAAAAGTCAGGTTCAAGCTTTTTGAAAAGTCTATGAGTAAACCACCACTTTGATCCCTGAAAGTGTTGAGACCCGTCAATTTAATCCCTGAATGGCAAAAACCTAAAAAAAAAGTTCCTGAAACTGTTCACCGTCGGTCATTTTGGTCCTTCTGTTAGTGGGAGTCACTTAACAGTAACAGAGACGCTGACGTGTCATGTTAACTGCCAAGCTGGCATGTTGATGTGGATCTTTACCTTAGACAGACACCTTCAGGGACGAATTTGAAATAGTTTTACAACCCAAAATTTTCCTCCACGTTCATGACCCATCAGCTTCCTTTCATTACAAGTTTCCAAAGTAGAAGCCCTTACCCAGAAGCCCTAGAGAAATCTGAGAGCATTGAAGAGTGCGAGTAAAGAATTCTCCAAGGTTGTGTCGTACCATCGCTGCGACTGGGACGTACAAAGGTGTGAAGATTTGCCCTATTTTCATCTTCGAAGGTACGTGGGTGAAGGTGTGGGTTTTATTTTCCTGCTCTGTTTTCGTTGTTAGAGGATAATGAGGTTTTCTTTTGTTTGTTTCTTGTTAGTTATTTATTAAATATGCTAAATGTTTTGCTGTTGGGTATTTATTTGGGGAAATTTACACATTTGATTTGTGTGCTAAATGTAGAATGGATTTCATAACACTGATATTGCACCATGGAGGGAAGTTGCTGAGAAATGAGCAAAAGGTGCTAGAATATGTAGGGGGTGAGGTAGATGTGTGGGAAGAAATAGATTGTGATTTACTGAATAGGTTTCTGATCATTGATCTTTGCAAGTTACATAAGTACCATGGCATTTAACGTTGTTATTGGTTGTATCCTGAACGTGATTTGGATCTTGGTTTAAGGGAGATTAGGAAAGATCACGATTCAGATAAAGTAGACCTGTGTCTAGCTTCTAAACATAATAATGGGGAAATATAAGTGTTTTTTGAGCACCCAGTAATTCCAGATGAGTGTGTTGTATTTTCTAAAGTGGTTGTGGGTGAAAATACTGGTGTAATGGCTGAAGACAATAGTGTGGAGGCTGTAGGTCAAGAACCTAGAAAAAGGGATACAGACACTAGTCAGGTTGAGGTGATAATTGAAGGAGCTGCTGACATGGAAGATGTGAGTCCTGTTGAGGTGGTTGTTCAAGAAGGTACTGAAAGGGAAGAGCTGAGTCCTGTTGAGGAAAATCATGATGATGTTGTAGTTGAAGAAGGTGTAGAAGAGGGTACATTATCTGACATACATAGTGATAGCTATGAGAGTGCAGAGGATAGCTTATATAGACCAAGTCCAATAGTGAGTGAGGATGATGAACAAGATTCTCCTATAGTTGCTGAGATCAGGAGTAAGAAGAAAAATGATGTTGCTGCAAGAAACACTAATAAAGGGAAGAATATGGTTGCTGAAAGTTCAAAGAAGAAAGGGAAGAATGTGGTTGCTGAAAGTTCTGACAGAAAAGGGAAGAAGAAAGTTGTTGAAAGTTCAAAGAAGAGAAGAGTTGTGACCAGTGAAGATGATGGTGAAGGTAATCCTCCTCCTTCAGTTGGTGTGGGTCATAGGCAATCATATGCACCAAATTTGAATGTTGGGGTAATTGGAGTGGGAGGGGTTGACAGTGATGATGGGAACAAAAGTTACCATTATGAGGATTTAAGATCACCTATCAACAATGAAGATGAGAATGGGGGTGGTCAAAGGCCTTTGTATCCTCAGTTTGATGATGGTGCATCTTTTGGCCAAGTGAAGCTTGAAGTTGGGACGTAGTTTGACACTATTCAACTATTTAAGACAGCTGTAAAGGACTACACCATCTACTATGGTAGAGAATTAAAATGGGTAAAAAATGAAAAAGAAAGGACAAGGGCTAAATGTAAATACAAGCAGTGTGGATGGGAGATATTCTGTAGCAGAAGCTCACTCAATGGAAGTTTCCAAATTAAAACATTTGTTGAAGCTCTCTCTACTAACTAATTACTCACCTACCTCCACTAATGGAGATTTTTGTCAAATAATAATTAATGCATGAGAAAATCTGAAAAAGTTCTTATAAAAAAGACTAAGACCCACCTTAAAAAGGTTATTATAAATAGTTAGAACATGCATCATCTTCATTTATTTTGAGATTGTGATTTGTTTGTATGTTTTGGGTGAGAATGTCATTGGTTGTTGTTTAGTTGACTTTCCTGCACAACATCTCACTCCCTTTTCTTTTCATTTCCTTTCTGATTTATGTGGATTCACAAAGATTGACCCAACTTGGTCTAGTTTAAAGGGGTTATTACAAAAGCATCCTTATCAAATGATTCATGGCTCGTCTATCAAATATTATCCGACCAAGAGTAAAGATTCTGTTTCAGTTGAAGGCAGAGCCGGTCGTCCAAAATCTTTAAAGTAGGATGTATTTAGTTAGGAGTTTATTTTCAGTTTTTTGTTGTATTCGGTTGTGGCACTGCTTTGGCAATCTTAGATCTGTAGACAATGATATTTCTCTTACTTGTATATCTATGTTTACCTATTTAATATCTTTGGATGCTAGACTCTAATTCAATTCAATTGTAGTTTATAAATTGTTACTATGTTATGTTCTTGAATGAATTTTTAGTATGAAATATGAAAGTATAGAACTTTTTTTTTATTCAAAGAAGGCAATAGCCAAAATTACAAATAAGAAATTCTAGGAGTAGTGCACCTCATAGCATCATACAAAATATGACTATGAATAAAGATAGGGGCAGAAGTAAGAATTTGGACACCAAAGGAACCAACATGAGCAGAATTTTAGTAGTAAAGTTACCATCACTAGTCAATCTCCACCCACAGCATCATCTGCCAGGAAAGACACAGGAGGGCGCTGACTTTGGATATCCATTGGAAGGAGGTGTTTAATGTTGCTGATATTCCACATTCCCTGCTGAGCAAAGGATTGCACTGAATGATCATGGCAGTGGTTAGGAATGTCCTGCAGGGCCATGTCACCAATAATTGCATTAGATGGTAACCACCGGTCAGACCAAAAAGAAATATGGCTGCCATTACCCATGTTCCATTTAAGGCCTTGAGTAAAGTCATGCCATGTTGTCAGAATACCTCTCCAGACATTGGAAGAATTACTACGATGAGAAATATGAGGAAAATAATCAGTACCACATCTATATTTATTTCTCAAAACTCTCACGTAGGACCGTAAATGTTATTCATGAAGTATTTGAGCTGACTTGTTAAATGCTCGACCAAGCTCGTTTGTTTAATTAAACAAACAAGCCCAAACTTAAAGTTGGGCTCGATTATTTAAATGAGTCAAACTCAAACCTTATAAGCTTGACATTAAGAGCCCGTGAACAACTCATTTATTATATATATAATAATTAATTAATATAAATAATTAAAGCAAAGTAAGAATAATAAAATTTAGAAAAAAAACATACAGTTATAAGTTTATTTTTAAAATAAATAATAAAATAAAATAATTACTCTATATATATGAAAATAAATATTGAAATATTTCTTATATTAGTCAATAAGTTATGTATTGAATTTCGAAAAATATAATATTTTAGATTTTTTAACTATATATATATTTTATATATTAAGAATATATTTTGATTTTTATATTATCATTTAATAATAAAATATTTATTAAATACTAAATTCATAAACTTTAAAAATGATTTAAAGAAAAAAAATTTATGAGCAAAAATAATGAAGTTATAAATGAACTAAACAAAACAAGTTCAAGCTTTATTTTTCTTTAACAAATCAAACCCAAACTTTAAGTTTGACTCGTTTAAATAAATGAGTCAAGCTTGAGCTACCCATTTTTTCACAAGCCAAACCTGAGTTTCAGGTACTCAGCTCGGTTTGGCTCACAGCCCTACTCTCATCCATAAATCATTAGGCTTATGAATTAAGCCCCAACGTAGCTTCGTTATCATAGCTTTATTAAAGCTATAAAGGTTCTAAAAACCCCATCCTCCCATATCCTTTGGTAGAGGGAATTGTTCCCGGTGGACAATATGACAGGATCTTTTAGTTGGTCTATCACCCCAAACAAAATCCCGGCAAAACCTCTCAATCCTAAGACAAACTGCTTTAGGAAGAAGGGTGGACAGCACAGTGTATGTGGGTATAGAACTTGAGGAGGGTTATAATTACACCGGTGTAAGTTACACCAAGTGTTACACCGCTGAATAATTTTTTAACAGATCATTGTATTAAATAATCTACCGTTGGATTGAAAGTTATTATCATATAGATCATACATATAAAATTTTACATTAGTATGAAATTATTTGATATGCCATTGAGATGTCTCAAGATTAACGTTATATATACATTTGAAATATATGAAAAATCCAACTATTTGATTATTAAGTTATTGGTGTCAAAATTTTACGAAATTTGGCACATATAATCATGATGATGAACAAACATAATTCAACGGATGGATTACTAAAAAACATATTCGATTTGTAGTTATTAGCGGTGTAATACTTGGTGTAACTTACACCGGTGTAATTATAACCCTCCTTATATATATATATGTATGTATATGAGGAGGGTTATAATTACACCGGTGTAAGTTACCCCAAGTGTTACACCGCTGAATAATTTTTTAATGGATCATTGTATTAAATAATCCACCGTTGGATTGAAAGTTACTATCATATAGATCATACATATAAAATTTTACATTAATTCGAAATTATTTGATATGTCATTGTGATGTCTCAATATTAACGTTATATATACATTTGAAATATATGAAAAATCCAACCATTTGATTATCAAGTTATTAGTGTCAAAATTTTACGAAATTTGGCACATATAATCATGATGATGAACAAACATAATTCAACGGTTGGATTACTAAAAAACATATTCCATTTCTAGTTATTAACGGTGTAATACTTGGTGTAACTTACACCGGTGTAATTATAACCCTCCTCTATAAATATATATATATATATATTATTGTATGATATGACATATATGTATAAACCGATGTCTATCAGGCACTGAAAGTATTGAGCTTGAGACTAAGGGCCCGTTTGGTGCACATGATAGGATATGATAGGATAAGATAAGAGAGTTGGATAGTGACATGATAGGATAAGAGCAGGATAAGCTCTTATCATATCCTATGTTTGATGTACACCAGGATAAGAAAACAAATATGATTATTTTATCCTATCCTACGTTTGAGATGGACAGATTATGGTAGATAGGATATAAAGAATATTAAAATGACAAAATTACCATTATTACAAATTAAAATTTTTTTTTTTGCTTTTCAGCAAGCACACATAAATAAAAATTTATTTTTTATTAAAAAATATTTAAATTTATTTTACAAAAAATAAATTTGTTAAAAATATTAAAATTAATATCAAAATTACCACAAAAATCGTTATTATAAGAGAGAGAGGGGAGAGAGGGAGGGGAAAGAGAGAGAGGAAGGAGAGAAAGAGAAGGGGAGAGAGGAAAGAGATGGGCAGAGGAGAGAGGAGAGAGATGAGGAGAGGAGAGAGAAAGAGGGGGGAGAGAGGAAAGAGAGGAGAAAGACTGGGGGAGCAAGAGAGAGTAGCGAGGAGAGAGAGGGGAGAGAAGACGGAAGAGATAGAAGGGAGTAGAGGAGAATCGAGAAGTATGAAAGAGTATGGGGAGAGAGAGGAGAGATAGAAGAGAGAGAGAAACAAGGGAGAGAGAGAGGAGAGAGAGGAGAGAGAGGAAAAAGATAGGAGAGAGAAGTAGGGAGAGAGGGAGGAGAGAGAAGAGGGGGAGAGAGGAAGAGGGGGAGAGAGGAGAGAGAGAGGGGGAGAGAGGAAGAGAGATGGATGAGAGAGAGAGAGAGGGAGAGGAGAGGAGGGAGGAGGAGGAGGAGAGGAGAGGGAAGAGAGGAAAGAGATAGGAGGGAGAAAGAAAGAGGGGAGAGAGAGGAGAGAGAAAGAGGGATAAATGAGGAAGAAATTTTTTTATCTTATCCTCTTATCTACTCCCTAACCCAGCTCCCCCCTAAGGATAAGAATTACACTAGAAGGAATGATAGGATAAGTAACAGGATAAAGTTATCATATCATATTGTGCAACAAACACGTGATAAGTGATAGGATAGGATAAAATTATCATATCCTGCTCTTATCCGTGCACCAACGGGCCCTAAGTCTAACTCCTTATTTAATTTGATGTGTGAATGTATTTACATATATTAGTTAATTTAAATATTTTAAGCCATGGAGACTCTACTTGTATGTTTGCGAAAATTTTTCCCATCCTTTCGTGAATCTTTTATTGTTTTAATTTCAAGTTATTCTTTAAAATCTCAAAATTTGAGTGTTACAAAATGGACCCTACAAGTGACACTATATCTTTATATATTATTAACATAACTATCTTAATTATGAGACAACGAAAATATTATAATAATAATAATAATATAACATTTTTATTTGGACTAATTTCTATCTATAAAATATAATTTTAAAAAATCATTTATCTTTCAATTTAACGACTATTTTCGTTTCTTTATCTTTCAATTTATAACCAGTTTTCATAAAATCTTTTGTTTAACGGCTATTTTATGATCAATCTTTTAATTTTTTTTAAATGCTAAATTGGCATGTTGCTATACCTCACCACATGGCTCCTTCTTGCAACGCAACATCCATTTTTTTTTTATTTAGTAAATATTAATAATGGAAGTCAGGCCCACAAGGGTGAACAAGCACCAAGGTTTTGGGGGTGTTTAGAGCAACTCTAATGGAAGTTGCTTAAAGCAATTTTCTTATTAAGTAACTCAAAAAATGGTAAATGCATTATTGGAGGGGTTGCTTAACAATAGCTAGATGGTTGTATAAGCATCTCAAAACTTTGGTATTTGTACACCTTGTAGGCCCTCATCCCATTATTTGTTGGTTAAATTGTTAATGATATATAACAATATGAAGTTATTTGTGGGGTCCATTTAATGAAATTGTTAAAAATGCACTATTGGAGATAAGAGTTATTTTAAGTTAGGGTGATGTGTATTGATGGGACTCACTTAAGAATAGATATGGCAAAATGGGCCAAGCTCACCAGGTCAGTCTGAACCCACCTATTAAATTTTAGGGCTTGATTTTTAAAAATTGAGCCCGAATTAATATCGGCATTTATAGCCCAACCCATTTTATCAAAGTGGCGGACTTAACCTGCAAAGGCCACTAAAATATCAGACTTAGCCCGCATTTAGCAGGGCTTAGACACCATTTTTTAGGCCTAATTAAATTTGGGTTTTTTTGGCCCGGTCCGTTTTAGCCTGCAGTCCGCATCGGGCGAGTTCGAATCGAGCCGAGTAGCCTCTTTTACCACCTCTACTTAAGAAGAATAAAAAGTGAAAGGAGCACCATTAGGAATGCTCCAATTGCAAAATGTCAAAGTGCTCACAAATGGAAGATGAGTTGCTCCCAATGTTGCGATCATTGGAGAGATACCTAAGTTGAGTAACATGCAACAACCCAATTCTTTTTTCTAGTCTTTCTTTATTCATGTGTTTAGGATTTAATTGTAAAATATACAATTGTGTGGTGGGGTTGTGAGAACCATTTAAGAAACTTTTGAGAATTGATGGGTTGAAAATAAAAATTGATTGAGTTGCTTAAAATAATAAAAATAATATGGTGGTATAACAAAGTGCGAATAATTACAAAATATTGATTTAAGAAACCTTTA